>CM057836.1:54581752-55781752 GCA_030068075.1 Paguma larvata
AGGTGTAGCACAAACACCATGTGAAATAACCAATTAAAATGAAAAAAAATTCTGCTTTTTCATTAGCTGCCTTCGCTGCATGACCAATTAGAAAATTATTTAATATTAATATTCCGCATATACCAAAAGTAATTTTCATAGTAACTAACATAGGTAAGAGAGCAAAAATCAGCTCTTTATCTATGGTAACTATTCATAATCTGCAGACTCTTAGAGGAAAGGGACTCTGATAACATTTTTTTAGAGTCCTTTTAAAAACATATTATTTTGTGGATATGATTTATACTATTCGTCTAAAAATAGGAAGAGCACTCTTTAACAGAAGAGAAGCCAAGGCTCCGAGAAATTAAGTGACTTACTTGAGGTCACATGTTACCCAAGAGATGTTAATAACTTGCTGACTGACACACAGCTGGCAAATGGAAGTGAACGCCCCTCCCCCAACGTCCTGACCAGAGCGTGGCCACTATTGTGCCACCCATCTAGAATATTCCGGACTAAACAGATATCTAAAAATGAGCTGGTTTTGAGCCAATCACCGCTGGCAACGACCCTACTGTTGAGTCTGGGAATAAGCATGACTGAACATTTTGTAGACGAGGAATTTTGATGACTGTACTGTTTGTGCATATGGACAAAGATAAGGCTACGCATTAGAAGAGTCAGTGACTTATCTGTATTCCAAAGCTTGGCTCCTTCACACTCATACATTCAGACTTCCAAAGACCAGTTTATAATAACCAACTCAGGTGTGAATCTGTGACTATTAAACCCGTGGAATCACAGAAAAATTAAACCTCAGGTTTGAAATGGGCTTTAACTGCCACCTAGGTTGCTCGCTGACATGAATCACCTCTACGATCTCCCCACCAAGTAGATAGGTAGCTTCTTCTGGGTTGTTTCTAATAAAGCATTTGCCCCCTTACCTGAAAGTCCATAGATGTAGGGACAGCCTTCAATCAGAAGGTTTTGCTTTACTCGACCTAAACTCCTTTCACCAGGACAACTCCTTAGGGTAATTTAAACCATTTCTAATCTCACTTCTTCAGGACAGCCTTCAAATATTTAAACCGTAGCCATCACGCCTCATGGGCTTCTCCCCTCTTCTCTCTAGGTTAAACATCCATGATTCTTAACAAGTCCCTCCTAGAATGTAAGTTCTTCTTGGGTTTTGAGTCCACTCACCACCTGGGCCACTTTCTGCTCAATATGCTGAGGTTTGTCTGTGTGCCTCCGTCAGGTGACAACCTTAAAAGCAGTGACCCCGTACCTGCTCTGGTCCCCACGTAGAGAGCAAATACCTCATCACACAGCCCCTTAGCTAAGGACCCCCAGGTACCAGGTGCTGTTTTCCTCTCTTTTGGTGGCAATAACCATTTGTTGTCATTGGCAACACAGACGCAGGCGCTCTATAGCATACATAGATATAAAAGTGAGAATCCTTTCATTTAATAAAATAAAAATCAAAAAAATTGAAAACCTCATAACCCCTAATCACTTTGTTCAAACTGTCTGACCTCATTGGTAGAACTTCTCACTTTTGGGGGCGCCTGGGTGGCTCAGTCCGTTAAGCGTCCAGCTTCGGCTCAGGTCATGATCTCACGGTTGGTGGGTTTGAGCCCCGCATCAGGCTCGCAGCCTGGAGCCTGCTTTCCATTCTGTGTCTCCCTCGCTCTCTGCCCTTCCCCTGCTCATGCTTGCTCTCTCTCTCTCTCTCTCTTTCTCTCTCTCAAAAATAAATAAACAATAAAATTTCTTTTTAAAAAATAAAAGAACTTCTATCTCTTGAAAACTAATTTAAAACAATTTTGTAGTATGATGAACATTATGGATACATATAGGACATAGTCAACTCTTGGATTATGCTTCCTATACTTACACGAAACACAGATAATATTATCTAGGGTCATGGTGGACATCATTATCTGAAAATAACAAAGTGAATAGGAAAAGATTTTATTTTTTAAGACAACGTCATCTTTTTCAATTTTAAAACCCTCTCAACATTTGGTTCTCTTTAGTGTGTTTTATCCTAGACTATCTTCTATATACTTCCTTTGGAATTATGCTACATGTAGTAAAGCCATGTGTTTAGATGGCTTCGGAGTGAATTCAGATACAAAAACATTTTCCTTCTGGGCAAAGTAATAAAATGACATTCTTGCTCCTCCCACTGTAAGTCAAACAGAGGTCAGTTCCCCCATCCCTGTATCTGTTTAAATAAACTGGTCCAGCTGTTTGTTTCTAAAATGCCCTTTGACCTTGTGTCTCATCCTCCCTGCTTTTGTGACAGAATGCTTTACTTTCCATTGTAGAAGATTCTAAATTATCAAGAATTTTCTAAACACTGAACCAAAAAAAAGACCTTTAGATTTTATGTAAACTTACATGAACATATCCCCTTCTTAAAACACTCACTTCAAAAAGCATCAGTAAAATAGTTCTTTCGAACTCATATGTGTGTGTTCAAATTATATATCTATATTTATGTCTGAATACATAAATATATATATTAGGACTTTAAAATAAGAAGAAACAGTGTTTTTGAAGAGAAATGAAAAAGAGAATGATAAAATTCGAATTCGAATTTTCCATGGAAAATCTATTCTCCGACAACATAAAATCATTTCAGACAAAAGACATCCATGAAACATACACAATCTTTAGTATTTTTCATACTAATACGGTCTCTTTAAAAGTTTGTTAGTTTCAAGATGTAAGAGGAGACTTTTAAAAAATTTACAATGGATGTCCAAACATGACAGCCCTTAAAACTTAGATGTACAGGGTCAGGAATACAGGACAACAGGACAGTTCTTCCTACTCATTAAAATCATTTCACACCTTGGTTTAATAGAACATGTCTCAAATTTGCCATAAATTGGGCATTTAAAAAGGTAAACTTTTCAATGAAGTATAAGGTCGGGAAGAATCCTGTTTTTTCTGAATGTCGAGGTGTATTTTTTTATAAATCCTATTTTGCTTTGAAAACACGATGTTCTTTAAGAAGTACTTCTTAAAAATCTGGGCCCTCTGTAGGTGGTAGAAGACTGAATTAAGGAAAGAATTCTTTTTTTTTTTTTAATGTTTATTTTTGAGACAGAGAGAGAGAGAGAGAGAGAGAGAGAGAGAGCATGAGTGGGGGAGGGGCAGAGAGAGAAGGAGACACAGAATCTGAAGCAGGTTCCAGGCTCTGAGCTGTCAGCACAGAGCCACACGCGGGGCTCGAACTCACGGACCGCAAGATCATGACCTGAGCTGAAGTCGGCCGCTTAACCAACTGAGCCGCCCGGGCACCCTAGGAAAGAATTCATATATTTCTTTTTTTCACAGCATCGTGGGTTAGAATTTCTTCCTGTGTGACCAAACTATCTCCTTTCTCAAAGCAAGATGTTTTACAGGGGAAAGGAAGAAAATGGATTGGCCTTATAGCTTCGTTCCACGTCCACATTAACGGAGATGTATTTCTTTCTACCTAGTTATTTGTTTAGGACCAGGGTCCTACTCAGGGAAAATGGGACATTGGAAGGAGAGAAGCTCTTCAAAAGTGGGATCATCTCAAAATTGAATTTAATCCTTTGCATTTTTTTTTAACATTTATTTATTTTTGAGGGACAGAGAGACAGAGCGTGAGCAGGGGAGGGGCAGAGAGAGAGGGAGACACAGAATCTGAAGCGGGCTCTGGGCTCTGAGCCGATAGAGCCCGATGCAGGGGTTCGAACTCACAGACCATGAGATCATGACCTGAGCCGAAGTGGGCCGCCTAACTGACTGAGCCACCCAGGCGCCCCTCCTTTGCATTTTTAAAATAGGAATCAGGCAAGGAGAATGGGCGATGAATCCAGAGTTATGCTAAAAAAGAAATATAGGACGTTTTCCATTATTCTTTCTTTTCCTTGCCCCCTACATGTTTGTTTATCATCAGACTTCAACATCTTCTTTCATTCTCCTAATTCCACCGGTCTCTTCTCGTTCTCAGTCTTTGGATACCTGAACAGTTTTCTGACCAAGATCTGGTAGAACAGCTTTCTAAAGCTGACCTTTGTCCTTCAGTTTCTCTTCCACTCCTTGTCCCGGTTACTTCCCACAAAACTGGATGGCTCAGTTTAGTTTCCTCTTCGTGAGGACCAGGAAGGGTGGCGCGATCACAGCGGGCATCCATCAGAACCAAACACGGTACATTTTCCCTGTTCCACAGACAACATTTTCCACATAGCTTTGCCCTTTTCTTGTATTCTTATGCCCTTTGTCTTCCCCGTACAGCGAGCTCTCTGTAATATTAACAAGACTAAGGAAAAATGACTTGCTCACCTTCAGAGATAGGATTTTCACCCTCACTCGATTAGTTCTCTTCCTCAGCGTTTACCACCTACTTGCTCTGTGATGATTAAGGGGCGCCCACCGCGTTACTTTAGCATGCCACGGCCCACTCAGTGAACCACGTAAAATCAAAATGTTGTTGTTTCTAAACAATGACAGGACTCTCAGTCACCCCCATAGTGTTTCTTGCCAACTAGGCTCAGTAATAGTCAGCAGGAGGTAGCTACCCATTTAAGCACCTATTTAAGTACGGAGAAATACCATTTTACAATACCCTCCTATGCCTAAGGAGCTAAAATTATCAACTTGATAATAAAGGGAAGATTTCATTAACTGGCAAGATATGTTAGTAAAGATGCCTTCTGTATAAAGATGCCTTCCATACCTATACTATCCATTAAATAAAGTCTTAATCACTGTGGTCTTTGATTAATATTTAGGCAAACTTAGAAATACCTACATACATACTTCATAAAAATTAATACCATGCATTCTTAAGAATAAGTTAAATATTATTTACATGTTGTAAATGTTATTTAATCAATATCAAATTCATTTAGGTAATCTCTGTAAATATTTTTAGAGAGTTAAGACTTGTGAAAAATCTTCAATATAAAATTTCAGATTGGAAGCTAGTTGCAGGATTCCCGAATTTTGTCCTTTTTCTTCTTATTCTATTCCATGAATTTCCTTCCTAGTATTTCTTTCAACTTTATCACAAGCATTTGAATAAAACTATATATACTATATATTTTTAAAGTCAGCATTTTCTCATAACTCGAAGGCCTGTTTTATACACAAACCCGTCAGGGAATGAGTTCTAGCTATCTCTCAAATAACTCTGCTCTCTTACACAAAAATCAACTTCAAAATCTTTTGTTGGATTTCTTCATTTTAGATTTACATTTGCTTATTGAATTTAATGATCCATAACTGGCGGTCTTCAGGGTCCAAGCCTCCTACACTCCCTTTCCTCGTGAAATCAGATTTCATAAAACACTATTTTAAGACGCTCAAGAAAGTTGACGCCATCTCAAGTCAAACCTTATGAAATCATGTTTTTGGCACCTTTTTCCAGTTTCTCAACCTCCTCCAAACCCAACAGTTCCAGGACCGCAATACATCATCCGTGTGCCTGAGGGTGGGGGAGGGGAGCAGACGGGAGGGAGAAGGGGGCACATGCTCTGCTCTTCATTCCTTCTAGAAAGAGAATATTGAGATTTCCTCGAATCACAGTAAGCCCATCAATCAGCAGTCTGTAGAAGGTTCCCCTTCTCTAGCAGCGATGGGTGTACTTGTCAAATTATTCCAGAAATACCTTACGTTGTCTAAGACCACTGAGGAAGTTGACTGCGTATAAAATTTTCTTCGAAGCCACTAGTGAAAAAGCTCACTAATTATTTGAAAATTATAATGCAGAGTAATAACAAGCTCGTGTATTAAATGTTGGAGTAACTTTCAAATATTTCATCACTTCATTATATATAATGGAAAGTTTTCCTTGAAAGCAAATTATAAAATAATTTTTTATTTACAAAATACATAAGCTTGCTAAATTCTTTCATCTGACCCGAATTCAAAGCAAGGGGGGCTCTTTTTGTGGTGGATCGCTATTTCTCCAGCTACTGCCCATGACTTTCTAGGTCACTAAAGCACCAGGCCCCGAACTCAGGGGAATAAATTGTGGGGATATCCTGCCAGACCTAGCGTGAAATACCCAACAGTTAAAAGTATCTTAAGTATCTGCCGATATAAGATATACGTCATAAAATATTTATGCGCTGTTTACTTAAATGTGACAATTTGCCAAAGTTGAGTTTGTATAATTGCACAACTACAAGGAAAATAGTGGTTTGCTTACAGTGTATGGAATTAAAATGAATATCATCACAGTGAAGGAGCGATAGGAAAGCCTAGGATGATGAAACTTTCTGTAGTCATGAAAAAACAAAAATAGGTAGAATATCTTCAAAGAATAGATGTGTCTCTCTTTGGTTTCAGCTGAACCATTTTTCATTTAAGTTCTAATTTTCCCATATTTAACAAAAAGTAAGTAAAATCACATCTAACAAAACGTTCCTTAAACGTTACAGAATAAATATATTTATTTAAAACAAATCTTGGGGCGCCTGGGTGGCTCAGTCGCTTAAGGGTCCGACTTCAGCTCAGGTCATGATCTTACAGTCCATGGGTTCAAGCCCCACGTCGGGCTCTGTGCTGACAGCTCAGAGCCTGGAGCCTGCTTTAGATTCTGTGTCTCCCTCTCTCTCTGCCCCGCCTCTGCTCACACTCTGTCTCTCTCTCTCTCTCAAAATAAAATGAAGACATAAATTTTTTTTAAATAAATAAATAAAACAAATCTTAAATTTTTTACCAACTTTCATTCTAAGTAGGATGACCACATAATTTATCTTTTAAGCTAAGACACTTTTGAGAGTAAACACACATCATTAATAATTAGGCTGGACAATAAGCATAAACCATGAATATTCCAGGCAGTTGGGATGTATGGCCACCCTAATCATCATATACGCACTTTTTTTCCAAGTAAAACTTCCCCTGCAAGATTGGAATCGAAACCCTCCTGTGTGAGAATGGGGGCTGAACCTGGCATATACAAGGTGACATAGAACCCCGATCCCACCCGGGAGTGTCTCTGACCGCTTTCCTTTCTGGAGGATCTCTCCTTTAGTTGCCTCAGTTCCCCAAGCCTTCACTGGTCTGAAAACTTCCCAGGCCCGGAATCTCCACTCCAAGGGAGTGCCAAGGGAGGATATCTCAAAATTTAGCTTGATTTCCGCTTTTACCTGGTCACAGGTTAGACCACAGAAAGGCACAGTGAAGGTGACTTGACCAGAGTAGAGGCCTGTATCTATCCTTTAGAAGGTTCGCTGTAATTTCTGTCTTAATGGGTAAAGCTTGAAACCCGAGTTCTAGGTAACGTATATCAATATGAAATCCATAGGCCTTAAATACAAATGGAACCAATTATACTAAAAGGCAAAAATCTCTCAGTTGAGGTATGTGACAAAATTTTTCAAATGAAGGCAGTAAACTAATACAATGACCTCCGCTTGGAACTTGTCAAATCTCTGGAAAATGCTTGTGGTCGTCTAAGTCACACTGGGGGAAGTTTGGAGACTGTGGGTTTCAGTTGAGTGGCCATCCTTTTCTTTGAACCGTATTACTCATCACTATTACAGTCAAGACACTGGCCAAGGACACGGAGAGTTAGAGCAGCATCTAGGGAGGAGAGTGTGAGAACTGAGTAGGAAAAATGGTCACTCGCTGCTCTGAGATCATAGTCGTGTTTAGGTGCTAGAGTTGTGAAGGTGACCTGAGAGGAGCTTCGCAAATTTAAAACCTAAGACAATGGTTTGTGGAGATACTGTCATTAGGATTCTCAAAAATACCTAATGGCCTAAAGACTGGGACACGGATGCTTATAGCAACAAAAGCTGGACACAACCGAAATGTCCACCAGCTGATAAACGAAATGTGGTCCGTCCAGACAATGAAACATTCTTCAGCCGTAAAGAGGAATGAAGTACTACCACCTGCTACATGGAGGAAGCTTGAAAACAATATGCTAAGAGAAAGGAGCCAGTCACAAAAGGCCACACGTTCACATGATCACATTTATGGGGAATGTCCAGGATAGGCAAATTTTTAGAGACAGAAAGTAGATTAGTAGTAGAGTGGGGGACAGGGGTATGGGAAGGAGCAATAGCTGAAGGGTGCAGGGTTTCTTCCTGAGGTGGTGGAAATGTTTTAAAATTGACTATGGTGACAGTTGCGCAGCATCTGTGAATATACTAAAAACCTTTGAATTGTGTATACTTTAAATGGGTGAATTTCATGGTATGTGAATTACATCTCAATAAATCCATTAATAATCAATACATAATGGTGTAACTTCCAGAAGAGGTGCTAAACAAGGAACAGACCCCATTCCTGCCTCCGATTAGCAGCATAACTTGGTAAAGCCCTGAGCCCCATCTGTCAAACGATGCATAAAACCCCATCCAGGACTTGGGCTCTGCAATTCTGTGGTATGATGTCCCTAAAATTTTAATCCATGCTCCTGTTTGATAAACTTCAAAATCTCATATCCTTTGTCATTTGGAATCCTAAAAGAAATAGTACGACTAAAATCAAAAGTTAATTCTCAATATGCTTTTTTATACTACTACATTCACTCATGATGATTCTGATATGTCTTTTCTGGCCCCTAGTCCCTCTCAGCCCCCACTTGGCCCTACGGATGGGAATCTCTGCCATAACCTATTGTACTTTCCTTTCTGTAAACAGTACTGCCAGGTGACCAGCCGTGGGAGCTGAGATCTGACATCTTTGGACATGTACGATTCTTTCCATTAGCTTTTTCAACACCCCTACTCCCTGCCCTTTCCAAGCACATATGAACTCTGACCCAAACTGGGGATCAAATAAAACCAACCAGAGCAGATGTTCAAGGGATATAGGCCAACAAACGCTGCAAGTAGACAACAACTCTCAAAACTACCGACTGACATTTAAATCTGCATTCCAGGGCAGAAAGTACTGGAAACTTGAATATACATATTTTTAATCATATTGCATTTAACTTCCAGTATACCATTCTTAAAACACAGTTTGAGCTAAGTTACACTTAGAACCCAAGACCCTTAATTCCCTGAAAAAGTTGTGCTTGGGAAAGCAAATGGTTTTTCCCTTCTTCACTGATCAGATCTAATCTTGTGAGGCGTTGGGTCCTTCAGTCATGTTGGTTAAGAGGGTAAAGAGGAAAAGAAGAGCTCTCAAGGATGGGTACAGATTAAAATTTTTTTTGTTTATCTGTTATCGTTCACGTATCAAGAGCCCCACAGTATTCAGTCTTCCCATTACTAATGGGTCAGCTTAAAAGCGTCGTAAGAATGGAAATGAAAAGGAAAACATTAATGACAGTGAAAGGCAGTGAAAGGGACAACCCTCTGTTTGCCAAAGGTACAGAGCATCCATGTTGTTTGTTGGAGGCTTTGTTTGTTTGTTGGTTGGTTTTTAATGTTCCTTTTCCCCTTAAAAATTAAGAAAGAAGCAAAACGAAACCCCACGCCTCTACCCAAAGCTCTGGGTATTCACACACTGGAGCGATGTGGGCCGAATCCAAGACGACGTTACCCTCAGAAACACTTCCTCCCCCATCCCCCATGCCCCTGGCTCCACTCCATTTTTGAGAAAATTGTTTTATTCAACGAGGAGGCAACATTTGCCCCATTTTTTAATATTTCAGGTTGATTTTTTTCACCACTCAGAAATGCTGTTTGTTTTATGTGGGTGCAGCCTGAAGCTAGATGATGAGGTTAGAGAGGGGAGAGGGGTCTCTGTGGGCACAGTTCGGTGGTGCTTCAGTGCTCAGTGGTTAATCACCCAGCACCAGCCTCAGCAACTGTTGACACAAAATAGGTGGAGATCAGGTCTGTGCAAGCAGAAAATACCAGAAAGGCAAACTATATGTAAACACACTTAAGACAGAGTTGACAAGAATAGACCTAAACCTGACTCGCTAGGAAACTCCGAATGTCTAAGGCTTCAGGGTCCCTCTCAGCTGAGGCCCCTTCCCCTTACAGAGTTGCCTTTGAGAAGATAAAGAGTAACATTTGAAAAACTAAAGTGAGTTTACAGGAGACAGCTGAGACGTTCGTCCCCTTGACTCACCCAGTGTGAGTTGCAAATCTGCGCCTACGTGCAGGATTTATGTAATGTAGTGTACTTCTTCCACGTATACTGGGAGCAGAGCCAAATTGGGGGGTGGGGGGCACAGCATGCACACACAACCACAACTCAAAAAGTCATTTCTCCTGACCTATAAAACTCACGCAAAGAAGCAAATGGATAATGCTTAAACAGTCTTTTAATCTTATCTAACTGACACCTGACAACCCATTACTTATAGATTATTAATGCACCCACTAAAAAGTTTGTCATGTACAAAATTACTAGAGAAAAAGATTGAACGCCTGAGGAAAAAACAAATTTTGCTGTACAATAACTTCAGAAATTTCAAGCCTATTATCTGTCATGGCCCTTCATAGACTTGTAGCACACTGCTAAAAACAACTGATTTATCTTTATTATGAATCCTAAAATGACAGCACACATGTTTTTCATGTCTTGTGATAATGTTTAATTTCATCCAGTTTTTATTTTACAGGGCTTGATTTGCTTATTTAAGATGAAGGAAAGTAGCAACTTTTTAATTAATTTCCCCGGTTGTCTCTTTATCAAAGGACCTGGGTTTTTTTTCTAGTCCTCGTGGAAAGCTGGAATCAGAGTCAGTTTCAGAGCAATTACCTTGCTTCTCTTTGTTTTGCGGTATGAAAATAGTCTAAAATGGTAAAGCCAGGGGGTGCCTGGGTGGCTCAGTTGGTCTCGGCTCAGGTCACGATATCACGGTTCATGAGTTCAAGCCCCGCATTGGGCTCTGTGCTGACAGTGCGGAGCCTGCTTGGGATTCTCTCTCTCTCCCTCTCTTTCTCTCTCTCTGCCTCTCCCCTGTGCTCTCTCTCTCTCAAAATAAATGAACAAACTTTAAAACAAAATAGTAGACCTGGAAGAGGCACAGAGTCCCACTAATGGGTCCTACCTGTCCGTTTTAGCAGTGGAAGCTGTCACCAGTGGAGATAGAGGGACTTGATCCAGGACACACATGTAATTGATGAGTAGCGGGGAAGACGGCTGAAATGTTTTGGCTCAAAATGTTCTTTCTCTTGCCCTGTACTTGCCTAGTATAAACTGTATGTTGTCCTGAGGCTTACAGGGCAGTCTGTTCCCTACCCACCTGTAGATGCCAGGTGCTGCCCCCTTGATCTATGATGCCTCTCGGCCCCCTCACTTCCCACACCATCTGCAAGCGAATGGGAGTCAGGTCCTGTTCTGCCAGGTTGCATGACACGCAGGCGTTTTTTTCCATCTCTCCGACCAGATCATTGTGCCAAGACACCGAAAACACCCAATCTGGCTTCGTTAGGATTACGACAAGTCCTGCCGACCTACATATCCTGTTCAAAGTCACCCACCAGCCACTGGTTTCGGAGCTCTGAAAGGGATCATGGACATTCAGAAACACTGGGCTCATGATGGATAAATCAGTCTCCCAACTCACTCAGCCCTGGGCCTCACTGGCACCCCAGCCCTGAGTGGTCCTCAAGTGCCTGCTCAGGTCGTACGAACTCTCCAGGCATCGCACTCCTATCTGGTCCTGAAAAGCTCAGAAACTGTCTTTGGATGCTGGCTAGAGGAGAAACAGCACTTACACTGAAGAGGATTCAGACTTTCAAGTCACCTTCCTTCATCCCACACCTTCCTCTTTCTCTTCTCACCCAGACTCGAGGCCCCATGGGAGAAGGGGCAGGGTTTTCCGCCCAGCGCCGTGGGCCACCACCTACTTGGTGAGCAGTTTCCACCTTTCACAGTACTCACGGCGTGATTTCACACAGTGTGGGGAAGCTCGGAGTAAACTTACTGTGTAAAACTTACAGCAGAGTATATTTAACAGACTGCAGAGTCATTTTCGAAGAGGATTGTTTGCTGGGAATTTTTAGAATCTGCAGACAAAAGCAGCGTCTCTGTTGAACTCCGAAGACTCTCTGACATGACAATACCTGAAGGTTTCTAAATTCACAGCTCTTTTCCCTGCGAGCTATTTGCTCAGCTTTCCTAATAATACCTGCCTGCCTGGCACCTTGCCAGCTCTGTCTCGGGCAATATGCAAGCTAAACATTTTTTTGACTGATTTCAATATTTTTCTTATGAGCAACTAGACAGTATTTTATCTAGTGAGTATTACTGATTGCTGTAATCTAAGCCCACAGTAAGCGCCCGTAAAGGTAATATTATTAGAATTGACACTCAAGGTGAAAAGCATAGCAATTAACTGGGGCTTGGAGAACAACAACCCATTCTGTAACATGCTGGAGACCTATTCTGTTTATATTTCTCCTTCGTCTCCTTCTTCTTTCAAAACTATTGCACCTGTTACTCCATTGATCAGTTAGGAAGCCTACCTTCAATGTAAGTTACACTGGAACTCTCAAGGGAAAAAGTATAACCACCTGCTTAATAAAATTACCTTTTGTGTGTGAAGTCGTTCCATCCCTAGGTGATTTCTAGGCAAAGAAAATCACTATACACCCTGCACTTTCATTCTGCAGTTGAATAGCAAACAAATGACCCAGTGCCTCTTGCGTGGTGCACTGTTTTTTACATCTGTTTTCCTTGCTTTTGTGTCATGCCTCTGTTTAGCTTTATTGACAAAACAATCTGTGCCTAATGTTTAAACAACATCTGTAAAATGTATTATTAAATTATGTTGGAAGAAAAAGCAGAGCAATTCTATGAAACCCTATGACCCCCTATTGATTTTTAGATCACAGAAGTTGAAAGGATAATTTGTGAATGTTTTAACATTTACATCTATACAGGTACCTATATTTATAGAATCTTTGATTACTTATAAAAGTATTTGCTACGTTATTACCATAACTCAGAAAGAAACCTGACCTTTAACAGTTGAATCTGTGTATTATAAGGGAGATCCTGTTTTTAAAAAAATAAGTTTACATTTTTCCTGCCAGGGGCAGAAATCTCTAAGGATAACATACTTTTGCCCCCACTGGTAATAAACGGGAAGTGATGCCTGAACGCTTTGCAGTTTTGAAGGCAATAAATGAAGTAACTAGGAAAACCTGGTATACGTACTAAATCTGAGAACTACAGAGCTATGATAGTTCTGTAAAGTGTCACCTCAGATGTTAGGATGCTCCCTGGAATTTTATGCACCCAACTGATGAAGAGTGATTCTTCCTTTTGCATACACACTGTATTTCACACACACTATATATTTTGCACCTGAAATCCATATCGCCTTCTCAGAGCATAAAGAAATAATCATTTAACATTAGGCCTTGATGGGAAAGTGTTTGGATGAATAGTAGTAAACAAAGACGCTGTCAAATTTATTCAATAAACCCTAGGCTAGAACTCTGCTGAGGCGGAGTGTGTCTGAGGCATCTGGCAAGTAAGATACAACACTGGCACAGGTCTGCATCGGATGGGACCCCCAGGTCTGCAACCCTGCTGTGAAGACACAGAAGGGAGTCTTTATCTGGCCATTCTACACTCACATTTCCAAATAAAGAAATATAAAGTTGGTTATTCAGGAGAAAAAAGAACCAAGTATTTGATTGACCTTGTGTGTGTGTGTGGGGGGGGGGGTGCGTGTGCATGCGTGCGCGTGCTTTCTTTAAAGTTCTACCTAAATAATTAAAGACCTAAATGACCATCTCAGAATTTAAGAAGTTTCTGCTTAAATGACTGACACGTTCGACATATTAGTAATATGTTTTCACAGCTGATATAACAGATGTAATTTTCACAACCACCACAACAATGAAAAAACAAAAAGACAAAAGCTCCAAATGCTATTATTTCTCATTTTTGGATCAAATCATAATTGGAAGCGATAAAGCAAAGAGAGAATGAGTCTATGGCACGTATTCTATTTCAAAAATTACTAAGCTTTTACGTCTAAGTCTATCAGGACATGCTAGATTGAAATATTTAGGCAATCAGTTATGGAAGTCAATTCTTTTTAAAACACGTAGTTGCCTCAGATACTTAGATAATGAAGGTAAAAATATTTTCGCCCAAATTATTTGCATAATTGCCTCAGTTCTCAAAAAATTTGTTAGCATAGACTTGTCCTACGATGTCTCATCTGATAAATTTCACATTCCATCCCCGGGCCCAGTTCCTATAAGCACAAATAGCAACTGTTTTAAGATTCCTCTTCTCTGTTTTCATTCTGACAAGTAGATCAAATATAAGAGTTAACAACGGTTATTTCTTGTAATCCAAATTTCCTTTTAATTCATCAAATCTGTCTTGTTGTTTTCCATTTACATTCTCCCTATTGTCTCCTCTCCCCCCAGATCCCATCTGCTTTGGCCTTAGTTAGCCCAGGCGGGTAGTTGATATCACTTACGGCAATTAGAGACCAGTTCAGCGATGGAATGGAAGAGCCATTACGACACACCAAACTTTTCTCATCTCATTTTTCAATCAAAACCGAACTGAAAGCTGCATCAGACAGGGTTTCTATGACAAGCTAACAACTAGACATGAGTTTCTATTTTTTACTTTCATATTGTGTGCTTCGATACGTTATGTTGCTGCCAATAGTTATGACTGATCTACACCCAACCTGCCCTTCAGCATTTTATTAAATCTCTTCAACAGTGACTCATAGTTCGTACAAAATGTACATGTGTGTTAACAAGTTTTAAGAAATCCAAGAGGGAAGACACACATTCTTAAATGTTGCGGCTAAATGAAGTGAAGGGGAAAGGCTAAAATACTAATGACAATTTTCTTTCGATTATGATTTCTTCGAGGAAGTAACTTGGGCATGATGCTCAATACAGGGAAAACGTCTACAGGCTCTCAAAACAGCTCTGTGTAATTTTTTATTACGATAAAGGAAAATGGAAACCCTTTAGTGGCTATGCTGTTTGTAGTCTGCCAGTGTACCACGGTTTAAGATGCTCTCCATCTTCGGTTTTCACCCGCTATCATCTAGGTTTCCCCATTCTTCCACCTATTTCCTACTCAAAGCCTAAGAAAAAATAAATAAATCTCTTATCGGCTCCTCAAAAGCTGAAGGTTTGGATGACAATTCTAAGAAACCATTAGAATCTCAAAGCAAACACGGGAATGTCATTATTCATCAAACTTAGGAGACACAATCTCTTACAACTTTTATTTCCTTGAGGGAAATTCTCTAACACAGAGTTGTTAGAGTTGAAACAGTTGCCAAATGCAAAACAATGAAGGGCAAGCAAAAGTCACTTCTAACTCCACGCAGAGGCAGAGAGAACACAGGCACAGTGCGCAGTGCCAGCTGATATCAGAATTGCGTTTACGTCGCACATAAACCAGAAGCGATCTGTATGTACGTACCTGGGCAGCATTGAGGATCAGTGTGAAGTTTAGAGTAAGTCTGCATATACTTTGAAAAGTAGTATAACATTTTCAAGGTCCCTTTTTTTTCCTCTTCTAATTGCAAAACCGAGGAAGTTGCTTTATGATCACTGCATAGAATCTAGGGAAATGACCATTGCATACTGTCTGGGGTCACAGGAATGCCTGCCTGCCCTTGCACCCACGGGAAATATCCCTTTAGTTGGTTCACCTGCGGAAAACAAGTTGTATTGGCAGTTGTTCGCTGGTAACAATGTTTATGGAAGGAGTTTGCTAGCAACGCTGAAGAGGAAGAGAGATGCCATGTGTGATAGACCGCCTGAGTGGCAGCGCTTTCGCCTTCCTTAATTAGAGTTCGCCCTGCCACTCCTCGGCCCTCAGATGGGAACATTTCCCAGGGAAATACGTTTGTCCAGCCTCCATTGTATTGAAATTACATCATTAGTTTAACCTTGAAAATCTATTTGAATTCAGGCGTGCACGCGACAAGGATGGTCTACCCTGTAACACTGTCCAGGAAGATCTGAAGCCTAAGTTCAAATATAGAGTATCAACAGTCCTGAAAACTGAAGATACGATAGCAGGTACAAGGCAAACAAAAAAACCTCTGCAGTGATACCCTTGGAGCAACACATGTAGGTATAGTATGGCTTCCGTTGGCTCCCTATCCACTGGACTAAAGGGCTGCAAAAATTGATCTCCCGAGGCTGCGGTAAGGTCATGGAAATTGATAACCCGTACAAGCAACGCTTCTGTGAGTCTGTCTGTGTCTTGCAGATAGTGCACTTTGTAAATTAATCCTCCAAAGGCAAATATATTGTAAGTAGCTTGTTATCTCTAAAATACTAAATTGAAGAATACATGGGATTATATTGACAGAAATTACATTTTCTGTAATGGGGTTTAATATATCTGGATTCTCTCCCAAAGGCTCCCAGGCTCTCTAACAGAGAAGGGTCTGTTAATGTAGGTGCAATGGACATCAAGAACAAATTTATTCACCAAAATGGATTAGGCCATGTAATCAGAGATTCTGTAATATTAATCTGTGACACTTACTGAATGGAAAGAAATACTTTTGTCTGCAAGCTGGCATCCCCAGTTCTCCCCTTTCCCCGACCGGGCTGTGGGCCTTTTCTGGATTCTACTTCAAAGAGGATAAGGTTTCCCCATCATAAACACTAATCTGAAAATATTAGGACAATTAATTAGATACACTTAGTTTGAGAGGATATTGGATTTCGATACCCTTCCAATATGACACTTGCTCCGGGTGATTATACGAACCTGGTTTTCAGCACACTCATGAAGGGTAATAAATCATACTTTCCCAAAGCCTCATTGCCACACCACGGTCCATTGTCAGAATATTGTTGGCTGGCACTTGGTACGTAATCTCAGCTTCCCCCAAATCAGGAATTCGCACGTTTATTTAGAAATAGTACTGAACAGCCCTGAAATACATCGGGTTTTGAACAGCTTCAAAGTGGAAGCAGAGATAATTTCTCTTTTTCCGGGGACAGAGGGTAGGAGGAAAGGGGAGACTATCCTCAAATGCTCAGCCTGAACAAAATAACTGCAGGTAGCTATTCACCGAATTTGAAACCTGACTGACGTGTGATGGTGGATTTTCTTGTTTCACAGAAAATAGGATGATGCCACTCTTTCTATCATCGACTATCCTAAAAGGAAAAAGCCATTTATGGAGCTACAGTGTATGTGAATTAAACACTTAACTTGCATTATGCCTAAAATCTGTCAATTTATAAAGGCAATGGAATGCATTGCGATGTTGGTTTTTTTGGCTTGTGTTGTTTTGTTTTGTGAGGTCTTTTCCATGCTAGCCAGTGCTCTGACCTATCAGGCAACCATTTATTTTCACCTTTCCATCAAGGAGCCACCAGGGAAAACAGCCACAACTGGGTGTGTCTTCTTAATGCAAAACATTAGCTGCAGGTTGCCCGAGAAGGGGGCAGAATGCGTATAAACAGAAAGCCAATTTTACTTACCAATTGTTCACTTGAAGGATGGTGAGTCCCGTGTCTTGTGCCAACTGCTTTTTCTGTTCTTCAGAAGGGTAAGGGTGCTGAAAGGGAACAAAACAAGATAGATGTGTACACATATACTCTGGGAAGATGGTGTAGTGCGTATCACATGTCAGGTGCAATGCTGGGCGCTAGGGATTCAATAATAAACACATGGGCTCTGTAAAAATACTATGTGTGTATCAGGCAATATTTAGGCTATTTTGTCAATAGACTAAGTGTCTAGTGAAGTCTATAATTAAAGGTAAAAATGCTGAGGTGTGTCACTCTTATTAATGGAATACTACATCATCTAATTAATGGCAGTAAAAGACAAGCCAATTACAAAGATTAGTGAAGTGTATAAATAGCTACTTAGGATACTTGCAGAACCTTGATACTGAGTTTATCCTTTAAAGGTTTATTTGTTGCAAACACAGAAAGTTTAGTATGATCTTCACTGTGTAAGTTTAAAATAAGGACAAGCCCTTTTTGATGATATAAATCATATCACCTTGTAATATTTTCCTAGAGCCGCAGACTTCTAAAGCAGAACCGTTTGGACCAGCCGTCTTAGCTGAGGTCCCCGGTAGTTAAGCACTTTGTGAGCATCACGTTTTCCCTCCAAAACGCCATATTGCCAGATGCAAATATCAACATTAAAGTGGGTGGATATTTTTTAACCACTAATCATTGCAGCTCTTCTGAAAAGCAAACAAAGGACATTCAACCAAAGTTGGCTTCCATATCTGAATGTCAGCACATGCTGGGATTCTGAACACAGGCCAATATGAGGTCAAAGAGCAGCATATTTTGCATGCTAAGAACAAGCCTGGCCATGTTCCTCGTGAGTTAGAGTGGATAAAAAAGTATTACGGGATTAGATAATAAAATGAAACTCATACCCTCTTGAAAGAATGTTTGGAATTCTACTGAAAGTAGTTTTGGCACAAATACTTTTTCTTCGGTAATGAACTATATCTAAATTTGAAATATACATTTCTAAAGCCTGGGACCTGGTATCCATCTATGGACACACTGACTAGCTCGAAACTACTGCATCCCAATAAATTCTCCCCAGATAAAAATGGTTCTAATAGTCAACCCTCTATTCTCTTATGAACGAGAAAGGGCACCCTCAACTCTTAATTTAACTACCTCTGCCATTGGAAACTAAATTCTTGTCTATCGAATGTTAATTAACATAGGTTTTAATCTCATTAATAATGTCTGATTAGATGCTAAAAAGGCTCGTTAATGACCACTTTAATGCTATTATATGTAAGTTTAAATATGTTCTATATCTGTACACGTGGGATTCGTTTGTGGAGAGCAGAGATGTGGCAATTTTTCCCAGAAGCATTGTCTTTGATTGTCATTTAATCAATAAATACACAATTAGAATAAGGCTTTGCTTTCATGGAATATAGTGCCTTTCTCTAAAGAGCTCCAAGTATATTACAGGCAGGATGGTAATTAATCCCCATTATATCCCTCTGAGGCACATAAATGGAATCTATTGTCCCTCCTGTCTTACAGGTGAGGAAACTGGCCAGGGAAAGGCATGGTCAGCAGCCACATGACTCAGTGATATTTCCTGCTTCCCTTCCAATGTCTAGGCCTCACCGTGACTGAGGAACCCGGCAAATGCCTTTCATAATCTTCATTCTTATGCCCTCCCCCAAACTTCCGGACTGCTGACTATGGCCTATAAGGCACGCCACCACCCAGCCCTGCCCACCTCTCAGACTTCGTGGCCTTTTCTTCGCCCCTGCTCCACCCTTCTGTCTCACCACACCGTCCTCTTTCCTGTTCTTCCAACACACCAACCTTGTCCCTACCCTTCACTCTCCTGCGCCAGTGTCCCTTTCTCTGCTCAGCTGCCACCCGGTGTCCAGCAGCCCTCCTTACTGCCCTCACGTCGGTCTTTTCCTTTTCTCCCTAATGGCGGAGCATCACTCTCTCAAACACCTGTTCTGATGGCTTGTTTCCTTTTGGTGCACCTCTTCTCACCTACGGAGCAACTCCAAAGTCCATGACTTTCTCATTCACCATCCTCAAAGCCCAGCCTAGCATGTGACAGGAAATCAGTAAATATAAGTAAACAAGAAGGAGGCTATGTCTTGCCATGATACACAGACACTGTCTACTCAGATGCAACATCAAAATGTATAATAAAATTTTTTTCAACAGCCCACAGGAGGTATATAAACAATCCAATTTGAGATCCACAATGCTACTTTCCTGACTTTGTTCCTGACAGTGATGTCAACCCACTCTTTTCAAATAACAGTATATAAACTTCAGAATAGGCTAAGGTCATAGGTGACAATCACCCTACACAACAAAATGCCAGTCATCTCGGGCAAAATCTCATGACTGGACACCGAGTTAAAAGAATCCTCTATCGTAAGGTTTAAAACATAGCTCCTGTTGTATAAAAGTTTGCCACACAATATGAACCATATGAACCTCTTATCCTAAGAATAGATACTGAATGAAGGTTTGATATATAGAATTTCTATGTCTATATTAGTCGAAGAACTGTATATAGGTATACATGACCCTGTAGAGTATATAAATTTCTGCTGCCACTCACTAACTATGAGACAACTTTTCTAATCCCCAGTTTTGTCATCTGGAGTTTAAGGCATAACAGTTCGAAGTGACCCAGGCTGGCAATTCTTAGAGATTATAAGCCTGATTTTGAAATATGAAATTTTAGCATCCAGCTGTTGGCACTATTTGCCATGTAAAATTATAGACCCATGTACACAAGTCGTTTCCACTCTCTAACATCTTCTGTAATTTGCTTATAGTTTTTCCGGTCCTGTGGAAATCTCTTTCAGTGACTTGCAATAGAATTAATAAATATGTCAACAGTCTCTCTTCACTGTAGCTGGATGGCAATACCTTTCGCCTTGCCTTGTTAGTTGTGACTTAATATTATGACCAGAGTGGATAAAAAATTAATATTTATGCCATTTACCTTTAGTTACTTTGAAAATTGGGAATTGTCACAGTCATTTATTTGTGCTGTGTTTTCAAGAGTATTTTTGCATGCCTGTTTGTGAGTAAGTTTTACAACCATTCTTATAAAGCAAAGGGAACTCACGTTTTATTTATGCAGGTGGCGTCAGGAAAATTCTCTCTGGATCATTAAAATTACCTGAATCGCTCCAGCTTCAAAGAGCAATCGGTCGCCCTCAAAATTTCAGCTCAAATTTAGGTTGTTTCTTCGCATCATGCAGTTTCTGATTTCATAATTTAAATATCATGAAACGAGAAAGTTCTAGCCTTTTTTTTCCTCTGTCACTTTTCATGTGATCTGATTTTAAGTAATTGGAACAAACTGTGTCTAATTTCATGCAGCATAATTGCTAGGCAGCCTCAAGCTATGGAGACCCAGCACTCCATCTCCATTAAACAATTTTCAGTCATTCAGGATATATTTTTTTAAATAGAAATGAATGAGCCTGGATGAAATTAAATGCCACAATAATCTGGTCGTTGTTAAGGGGGAAAAAAGGTGTCAACAAAATTCCCTAAACCCTTGTCTATGGTAGGGAGATAGAATTTTTTTCTTTTTTTCATAGTTCTTGGCCTGGGTGTCCCACAAACTTTTAATTCCCTGAAAAAAAATCCATAATTGCTAAAATCACATGAAAGCCATGACTTCAGGTAGCTAATCCACAGTCAGCCGAAAATTCACAAGGAGGTAAGCTTTTCACTGAAACCCAGTATCTTTAAATATCTTAAATCCTGTGCATTTTTCTTAAATAAGCTTTTTGCGGACAGTATGAGTTATTCCTTTGTAGACTTAAAAAAAAAATGACTTGACAAAAACCCAACATGCCAGGGGCAAGGCTGCTGTAAAAACATTCAAAATCCTCTTGTGTTATGCCCACAGGGTCGCAAGATGGGCAAAGGTAGACATCAGTTTACAAAAGAGATAAAGAGAAGGATATTTTAGGAAGAAAATGGGGAATTCATTCCAAACCATTGCAACCAAGTGCCTAGGTCGCCCCTTGCCCTTTGCCATTAATGGCAAGGACACTAGTTTAAGAAAGATCAGTAGGTTCTTGTGAAGGGAAGACGGGTTGCACTTGGCCAGATACACCCATCAACCTAATCACTTTGGGATATCAAAGCAAATTTGACCACAGTCCAATAGGTAGTGACAGGAGACCTCTCCTTTGTTGTGTACATTAGCCTCATGCCATTATCTCTTAAAAGCTTAATTATTTGCAAACAATTGATCAAGATGGGAATTTGAGAAAGGATATGCAAGGGCCACTGGGAGAACTGCAACGCATTAAGAGAGCAAACAAAATTACCTTTAGATCTTACAATAAGAATTAACGATTGAGACGGGAGAGCGAGGCAGGGCAGTAGCTACAAGGGCTCTTTCTGGAGTGTTTCCCATTTGATCTGCATTAACACCTCAGGAATGAGTGAAAGCCATAAAAGAGTGATTATGTAAGGGTGAAGCTGACCCTCCCCTTCAGCATTAAACCTGCACACATGTATTGGGCTTGCTTCGCTGGGGAGAGAAGAGATAGATGCCAGACTCAGTGGGAAAAGAAATGGCTTGGGAGTAGTGGAACCCCAACTAAAGGGAATAACTCACAAAATGATCATCCTTATTTCAGCATTCAACGCCCTGACTTCTCCTTTCCAGGGTAATAAGTCTCTTGCTGAAATAGAAACAGCGTGTGTCACTCTTCCTGTGTTTCTGGATCTGAAGTGTGACTTCTAATAATGACCTAGTAGAGCAGTGATTGCTTAATAACCCCATCGAAGAATGAAACAATCCCTGGAGTATGTGGCCTGTGTAATAGAAATGGTTAAAGAACGTCTGACGAAAACCTAAAAATAGCTTACATAAAAGTGAAGTCTGAACTGTCATTTTATCAGCCCCAAAGAATAGAAAGTGACAGAAAGAAAATGGCAACTTGCTAAAGAGAAAGTTATCTCTGCACAATTCCGATTTTGTTTCTTGAGGTCAGGATGGGAGGGGGGGTTCTGATACTGGTTATCTGATATTTACAAGTTTACAATGCGTTGGAATAACACTTATTTACTTAAACAATCAAGCAGACGTTTGCAGATGGGCATCGATGGCAAAAGAAAAAACTCTTCAGCACGCACAGATGGAAAACGTCCAGTCTTCTATCTGAACGATATCCTTGACCAAATGTACTCCTTTCATCAAATTTTCCACCCTCGACTGCAAATGTGGATGCCAAGACAGTGATGAACTTTATCTTATCTACCCTGGTAACCAAGTTTCAATAACGTTCCCTCCCTGCCTGCCTTGCCCACTCTAACAGCACATTGTAATGGCAGCAGAAAATTTGAAAATAATCCTGTACAGAGCTCACTGGTGAGATAATGGAAGGCTACGCTGCCCCTTCTCAAGCCTCAGATTAGTAATTTCTTGTGACACAGAACTGCCTCTACACCGAAACTGCAAAACAGCTATAACAAAGCAATAGAGGTGGAAGCAATTTTCAAGCAAAATGTTACATGCTATACTTTAAAAGGTATGGGAATAGGTACCGTGGGAGCTGATCTAACAGGAGGAATTATGGCAACTGTCCAATATATCCCTTATCAGGACAGTGTTCTGTTGCTTGGCTGAATATGTTGGAAGAACAATTTCGGAACTTCTTTTATCCTCTTCCTCCAGCCCTTTGCCTCCTCCACAGCTAAGTTTAATGCATTAATATAAGTTGACCTTGAGCTAAACTCTGGTATGTGATGGAGAGATACTCCCTTTAAAGAAAAAAAAAATCCACCATATGGCTTTTAACCATTAGATCTCTGTGTTCTTTTAAAACTTCTACTGAGTTTTTGACGCTAAAGGAATATTGTGGCTCTAAATTAAAATAACCAGCTCTATCTTTGACCTCTCAGGAAATACGCAGAAACTTGCTAACCGAATATATTTATGTTTGTTTAATATAATTTCTTTGCCTGTAGAAACTTCTCCCATTTTAAATAAACTTGCAGCCATTTTCCCCTTATGCATTGACAATGAATAGCTTACACTGTGACAATTACATTGATCCAGGATACTTTTTTCCTTTAAAAAAATCCATAATGCTTCCCTATTGTCTTTCAGCTTTATGAATTAGTTTTACTGTTTCAGTGAATGCTTTTTTGTCTTTTGACTGCACATTATCAAAGAGACACTTTGTGCCTCCCATTTGCATTACAAAAGCAGGGCAGCGTGCAGGGGAAGAACATAGCCTCTGCATGCATAGTAGTCCCGCATCCTCGCTCAGGCTGGAATCAAAAGAGGTGCTGGCGGTACTGGCTAAGAAGCCAAGAACGTTTGGAGCATCGTCAGGGAAGTCACAGGACTTCGACCTGCTTTTTAATTCTCCACCAACGCTCCTAGATTGCCTGGTTCTCACATTAAATGTGCTCCATTGATTCTCAGCACTTGCTTTCTCTGAAGCCGCGTCAAGCCATTTTCCAGACGACCCCTGTGATTTCTCGTCTGTCCAGCGGCAGTTCTACCAAGTTGCTGGTGGAGTTAGGCAAGTAGGGAAGTCAGGTGGGAATCTCTGAACTTCATTTATCCCATGAAAGTGACAGAAGCGTGGAAGGGAAAGTTGAACACTGGGTAATATTTCATAGCAATCTTTACTTTTGCACTAATGAGACTATCTTTAAAATTCACAACAGTGACACCATGGTTTTATAGTTCATTATAAGAAGCCAAGACTACAATACCTTGCCTGTCTCATCTCTCTGACCTTTAATTTCATGTAAATATCAAATAAATATAAAATAAAAACACCAAACAAAAAAGACAAATGCCAAAAAAAAAAGACAAATACTTATGTTAAGAGATTTCATAGTCTTTCACATTGGGGCGTTTTTTTAAAGTTGCTTGCGATTCTATAATAATGACAACGTTTTAGATCTATTCTTTATTAGCTATATACATGTTACAGGAGTTTTTTTAAGTATATGCATTAAAGCATAAAATTTAGACTGTAAATTAGCAATTACTTATATCCTCCTCCTAAAAGTATTAAAATTCATGAAGAGTGCTAAAATTATTTTGAACAGTTATGATTATTAATGAACTCCCTGAGTATTGATTCTCTTAGGAGAAGACCATGGCTATAAAAGGAAACACAAAAAGGCCAGTAAGAAAAACAGGATGGGAGGTATAGGGGCCTGGGGGCGGGGATGGAGGAGAAAAGTCACGCCTCACTTTTGTGGCCTCTTCGAATCATTTTGAATCCTAGCTCACGCCAACTCTTACTGTTTATCAGAAGGGCAAACACATTACGTGTATTATCTCATGTACTCCTGGCGACCCTTTTGAGGAGGGACTCTGCTTAGCTCCATTTCACAGATGAGAAAGCTGAGGCTTGGCTAGGTCAAAAAACATGCACGATCGCTCTCAGCCACTTAGTTCTGGGGCCAGGTCTTTCCTCCCCTGAGTTTTTCCACGTGGCTGTGCTCCCACAGATATTTCCTTCCCAGTCTCCACTCGCCTTTTTAAGCTACATTAACACACACACACACACACACACACACACACACACATACACACACTATAATGGAGCATGAACTAAGTTCTTAATTGTGGTGAGCAGTGACTGAATGTTTCTCCGCACTTTAACTGCCACGATCCAGGAGAACGTTGCTGTTCTCCTTCCCACGACCCCCATCCGCACCCCCACTGCTTCTGCCTCGGAGGCAGACATCAAGAGGCAGAGTAGGAGCCCTGGGTGAAAGGAAATTCCCCAGAACCTTCCCCTACATTTTCCCCCCATCAGCATCCGTCCACAGCACCCATCCAAAGGGACTTTATTAATAGTGGCTTAGCAGTGTGAGCTAAAAGTAGTAGAAGTAGTAACGGTAACATGAATTAAGGACGGAGGGCATACCAGGCATTGTTCCAAATGTTTTACATGTACTAAGTCATGCAATCTCACAAAACCTTATGAGGCAGGCACAACTATTGTAGCCATGTTACAGATGAGGAGACTCGGACGCAGAATGGACAAACAATTTTCTCAAGTTCACACAGCTGGTAAGTTGTAGAGCTGGGATTGGAAACTTGGTGCTAAATGTACAAGTTGAGAAAACTCACTTCCAAACTATTTTGAATTTAAAATGCTGGGTGAAGCAATCCCACTCACCCCTCATTGGTTAATCATGAATATATATGATGATTACTACTCATTTTATGAATAAGCTATTCTTTTATGGTGTGTCTGTGTTTTTTACTTCTATGACTCAATTCTGTTAATGGAAGCAATACTAGACTTTGCCACGAGACATAAAACTCAGTGGAACTAATACATCTCTCACTGTATTAGTATTTGTAACATTGCTCATAAATACAGGAATAAGGGTGGTCATAGGTGAGAACGCTCTGTAAGGGTCATAGAAACAAATGTCTACTATTCCAGACAACGACATTACAATATGCCTTAAACTGTCTGCTTTGAAATAAATTGTTGTGTCTGTTTGGAAGTTTGTGTGTGGGGGGAGGTTTGCCAATTAGTTTCATTTCTTATTTCATCCTTAATCAAATACGAGTTAAATTACATTTGGAACCATTGCATTTTAGTAGATTACTAATAAAAACACACAAATGCTATTCTCATTCACAAGGTAACCAGCCTTGTTCTGTGTCCCCAATACATATTTGTTGTTTGAATGAATGAGTGCTGTTGACGTTAGGGATACCCCAAATGCCTCAACTAGCATTGATAAGTAGATGGCTTCAGGTAAACATCAGAAAACTAACGGCCTTATTTCCACAAATACACATTCTTCTCACTCAGCTCTACAAATCCCAAACCAATACAGGTTTTATTTACTTTATTTAACTGACATTTACATAATTCTTACTCTGTACCAGGCAATGTTCTCAGTGCTTTACAAGTATCACTCATTTAATCCATATAAGAAGCCTATGAGGTGTTTTTCCTTTATGTTACAGATGAGGAAACTGAGGCATGGATTTTGTTACTTACAATTCAGATGGAGCCTTAAGCACTCTAGTCCAGCAGCCCAGGTTTCTAAGTATTGTGTTATCCTATTAGTCTTTCTTAGCTATAATCTCCCCCCAAAGTTTCTCAGAATCCACTCTACGTTGTTGTCGGGCTTATTTGTTACAGAAGGTCCCTTCCCCCTCTCTCAACTGCAATGCAATGAAATTCAAGTTCTCCACCCTCGGGGAGCTCAGCACAGGACCGAAAAAAAAGGCTAAAGGAGATTGCTTCCCCCCAGAACTGCACTCTAACAGATAAAACGAAACCGTGACAGACCATACTGGGCCACTTTTCTGGGAGAAACAAAAGTTCATGACACAATTATACAATAAACTCTAAAAAAGTGAGGATGATGTTTTCCAATGTACATACAGTTCATCTCTACTCTTTCAGAGAGCATGCCAGCTAGGAAGAGATTTATCCCCAACCTGGAGAACACTTTTCCACTTTAAGGAAGAAGAAAAGAAGAGGAAAGGAAAGGAAAGGAAAGGAAAGGAAAGGAAAGGAAAGGAAAGGAAAGGAAAGGAAGGGAAAGATAAAAGAGAAGAAAAGAAGGGAAAAGAAAAGAAAAAAAGGAAGTGTTCCAAAACCATTAAAGAAAAGAAAAGGAAGATGAAACACAATGATACCATTTTGGAATGAGTCTGTTAACAGTAATTATAATTGCTTTTACAGATGCCCTGTCCAGCATTAAACATTCAGGAAAAATCCTTGTATGAAGAATAAAGTATCCATAAGGTAGAAGCAAAACTGGTATATTTGGTGAGAAGATTTTCGAGAGAGAGAGTGTTAGAGACAGGGAGAGAGAGATGAAGATTGCGTGCTGCTCCCCATATGACTAAAGACCCCTGGAACTGGTACTCATCTCTAGTGCTAATTTTCCCACTTAAATGACAGTGATGGTGTAGCCTCATCTCATTAGAGATCATTGTCCCCAGTAGACAGTTGTGTTTATGGGGGACTCTGGCTGTTCCACACCTGCTGATCAGGTTGCTATGTGATCACGGCTGCATACAAACAGCAGACTCGAGCTTGCTGGGCTGGGACTGATGAGCCCCGGCTAATTCAGGGGTGATTATGTAGTTTACTGGACCACTAAACCTCTTTAAGCTTGTAATTACTGCCTATTTGAGTAAAGAACATTCAAAAGCAATTCACTGCATCATGCCTGCCACAGCTGGAAGCAGGCTGCCAGCAGTCTGTGGGGACATTAAAATCTACAGGGACGTGGATTGAAGCCCAGCTCGCAGACACTGGCAGCAGCACCGCAGCCAAGTCCTCCACATTCCCGCTCACCTCTCCTGACCAGGCTTACCATTAAAGGTGCTATGAAAACTATAGAACGGCCATAAAGATGACAAATAATGGAATCTAATGGTACAAACTACGTTTTAATGATCCCCCCACACTTTTGTAAAGCTAAAATTTAAAAAGTCTCTTCAAATGTCAAAGAGAGAGAGGGAGAGAGAGGGAGAGAGAGAGAGAGAGCACATGTGCTTTAAATAATACCCACTGCTGAGACGTACTGTGTACTTGCTACGAGTTCCATCCAAAAAAAAACAAAAAAACACACACCAGCTTGAAAACAAAATGCCCACCCTTTATGCTTTCTAAAAGAACCGAGATGTACAGTCATTTCAGATCTCTTCCACCCACTTAGCTGCTGTGTTTATAACCTTCGCCGGGAAAATATTGTTTAGCTGGTTGATTGACATTTTCTAAAATCACATGTGTAATTTTTGCTGTTAATGAATTAAAATGCCGCTCAGACACCTGAGTGAAATTTACTTTCAAGAGTCAGAGCTGATTTAAGAAAAAAATATATCAGTATTTGTCAATGTTCTCGTTTTCTTTTGCTGTCACCTTAACAACTGCAGTCCTTTTGTATAACGCAAGTGTATAACATGCTCTGCATTGCTGCGGGTATAATTATTACTTGTCTCTAAGTAACAAAAAAAGACTGGAACTTAATGAAGGGGGATTAAGTTAATTTCTTTTTTAGCTAACAGTTTCCTGTCTCTTAAAATGTAGACCTTGGTGAATATAATGTTTGGGGGAAGGAAAATGAAGCTTTTTATTTCGCTAAAATCTCCACTTTGGAATATTGATATTAAAATATTAAGATGATGTTTATTCTTTAAAAGTATGTAAATTTGGTATTAAATAAAGCCACAGAAATCCTCTCTGACTACTCCATCCAAAGTCCACAGATCCAGGGGGTTTATGTGTTATCTAGACATCATTCCTATTAATATTCATTAGATGGGTCTGCTTGCATTTTTATAAGCTGTGAGAGAGGCAAAAGAAACAATCAGAATTCTTTAACACACAGGCATTATCAATTCAACATATGCCAAATAGCAGAGCACCCAGATCCGAAGTTAAGATTCAAATGCAATTTACCTTTACTAAGCTAATTTTCATGAGAACTCTTTTCCCTTCACCTATTGTAGTCTAAGCTATTTAATTATCTCTATTCTCTGTAACATACACTTCAATTTTTAATTTAAGAGATTATTCAGCACTATACTTTATCTTGGTTAACAACAAAACCCTTATCTTGCAATCAAACTAAAGAGAATTTCCCCTTAAGAAAAAAAAAAAAAAGAAAAAAGAAAACTAAAAACTTTAAATTGTTTTAGCAATAAGATTACCTTTATCTTTATGAACCTTCTTAAGCAAACCCTTTTTAACTTCCCAAAGCATTTACTGATGTGAATTCCCCGTCTGTCTCCACAGTAGATTATAGAAGGGGGAAGACTCTTCGTCAAAATTTGGGCAGGTCCCCAGGAACTGTCGCACTAACTATGCCTTCTCAGTTGTCCAATCTAACTGGACAGGGAAGCGCTGGCACACCGAGGGCGTATTTCCGTGGGGGAAGAGGGGCTCACGAATCTCACAGATGTTCATGGAACATCTTAGATGAGTGTGAAAAAGAGCTGGAACTGTCATCAGCAAGATTACAAGACAAAGTTGACGGAAATGAAGGTACTCCATGAAAGTTAACTTGAAGGCCAATGTGGGGTTTTTAGTCTCTTTTTAGAACTTTGAGTTTGGGTGATCCCCTCGATCCCTTCTGTTTGTGTAACAATTTACATTTTCAAAGAGCTTTTATTATATCTTATCAGATTTGAGCCTTGCAATTACTGGGCAAGGTTGGAAGGACAGATAATATGGCCTCCATGCTATGAGAGAAAAAACAAAACTCAGAGTGGATACGTGGGAGGTGACGTGGCCAGGAAGCTGTGGCTCTTGGACCAGGGGCCCGGGGCTCCTATATTTCAATCTAGTTGTCTTTACACTCTACTGAAGCTCAAAGTTTACCTTGTTAATGATAAATAGAAAGCTGCAACCACATCTGTCAGAAGCCTACTGTGAGTGAGTGGAACCAGCCTGTGTTTTAATGTGTAAATAGGCACAGCTCTTGACCCAGGAGGAAACAAAGAACTCAAGCTAAAACCAGACAAAGGAGAACACCTTGCAAATTGGCTGTCAGCATTTCTAACAAAACATATAGAAGAAATCTAACTGGTAATGCTTAAAAAAAAAAAAAAAAAAAGACTTACATAATGGTGTCTGCCCTTTCTAGAACAGGCTTTTGGGAAAGAAATACCCTCACCCACTGACTGGGTAGTTTGTTCCTCTTTGAAACAACTAGATCATTTTTGTTTTATTTCTTTTTATTTTTAAAACTTGTTTATTTATTTTGGGAGACAAACAGAGAGAGGGGCAGAGAGAGAGAGGGAGACAGAGAGACTCCCAAGCAGGCTCTGCACTGTCCACATGGAACCCAACACAGGGCTCAAATTCACAAACTGTGAGATCATGACCTGAACCAAAGTCAGACGCTTAACCCACTAAGCCACCCAGGTGTCCCAGTTTTGTTTTATTTATTGTGCCTTTCTCTATCCCCATCAGATTTCATGTGTGACATAGGTTGCTAATTACATATACAAGAGGTCTCATTTCCCCCTTCCTGAGTCACTTTCTAAGAGAACTTGGACCCGTGTGGAACCCATGGAGCACAGGAGAGCGGTCAGTAGAGCAGGTCCCCTTCTGCTCCAGTGACATGCTTACACACTGACAAAAGGCAAATCTAATGGAAAACATTTTAAGAGCTATTGGTTTCAAGAGGTGCAGGGAGGTGTGCCGATTTAGTTAAATAACTGCAAGTTAAGTCCTGGAACCCACACCAACTCTGTGAGCTTGATCAAAGGATTTCGGTCCTCAGAGCCTCAGCTTCCTTGTTGATCAAATGACCATGACAGAACTGGTGGCAGTCAGATGAGACAACATACGTCAAATTGCTCAGCAGAGAGCTTGGCATGTATCTACTGCTCAGTCAATAGTAGCTGAATCTGAGACGACCTAAGGTACATGCATAAAATATATATACTTTTCAATTTATAGGGAAGAAGATCGGCCTAGGTAATTCTAGTAATTTTCTTCCTCTAGTGCTAAATCGGGCTTTTTTTTCTTTATTTATCTAGGGTTTAAATTAGGTTTTAATGTTTTCCTGCAATTCTCTTAATTTGGACAAACTCCCTTCCAAAATATTTAAAGGCAGGGCCAACCTCAAAGGCAGTCTTATAGCGCCCCCCGCCTAGAAGGGCCTCACGCCTGGTTTAATGTACTGCTGTCGCCATCTTGCAATTCTTCATAATTTTTAAAGAAGGCCTGCATTTTTAATTTGCACATTCATATAGCCGGTCCTGCTAAAACGAGAGGAGGTTATGATTTCCCTATCAGATGTTTTATGCTCAGCTATTACCCCTCCTGGGTTTATTTGAGCTTCACTGAAGTAAATAAATAATTACTCTGTTCTTACTAAAAGAGTGTAAAAAAGAAAACACCAAAAAAGCAAGAAACAGGACGCAAAGCTGACAATGTAGACGTGCTCAGGCCTCAGACAGATGAGTAAGGACACTTAAATGACCCTCCAGTGGCCTTCAAGGGTTCACACGCTCCTGTAAGTGCCTAAATCACCCTCAGGGACCGACTGGGGCACGGAGAAAATATTCCATATTATAAAGTCTATAGAGAAAAAAAAATCAATAATCCGGAACCTTCAAGGTGTGAGGCCCATTCTGGCTCACTGGACTTAGGGATGTTGAGAGCCTTTGTCTTTTGGTGGCTGGAAGTCAGAAGTGGCAATCCGCCCACCTTCCTTGGCAGGGGATGAGTGCCACATTTGGCAGAAAAGTGTGCTCTCGAGAAAAGGGAGCAGAGAATCTTCTGGCCCGGGCTACAGCTAGGGTAGATCAAGAGTGAGAACTCGCCCTTGCATGCCAACCAAATGCCGCTGTAATTAAAAACAAACTTTTGGAAATAAAGTATTTGGAAATTATTTCGATTCCAGCTCATTCATAATATGAGCTCATCAATAGTTACAATTAATTTGGTCGCAGTATGGGGGGGGGTGAGGAATGCTGTCTTTTTTTTTTTTAGTCTTTTTAAACAGAATGCTACTTTTTATTTAAGGAGGGCCATATAAATACAGAAATAACCAAACTAAAGAGAGGAATATGTGCAATAAGGCATAGAGTTTCAGGAACCGCCAGCACGTTTGGATCTGCACCTCGTGCCTAAGACGGCAGCGCTGATTTATAAAACTGCAAAATTCCATCATTTTGCTGATGCCAAATGATGAACTTGACTATTAAATGCATATATTTTGTTTAATGGCTTCATTTATTTTAATAACAAAGGGAAACTAGATTTTACAGATGAAAGCTTTTTTTTCATGGCTCCAATGCAACTGGGATTTTGAAAACCTGTGATGCTAACCAATACGTGATAATGGCTGCTCTCAGGAGCCCTATTTTATAACATTTTCCGCAGTGGAGACCTGCACTGAGTAACCGCGACCAGAGCACCCCAATCTTAAGAAGGCACAATTGGAGTGTCGGAGGTCTCTTGACTGTTCCCTGTTTCTTTTCTCTGAATGGATACATGTTCAGTAAAGTGTTGGCTGTGGAATTACTGGAGCAATGGGATTAACTCACTAAAGATTTATTATAAATGAAGCAGGAAAGTGCTGCTCATGTGATTTCAAGGATAAGAAAATAATTGCAAGACCTTTTTTCCCTCTGTTCGGAAATCTGCCTACAGGGTTTAATATTTTGTTGAGAATCGAAAAAATAAATCACAGCAAGTAACTTCAGTTTAATTCGTGTTTGAGTTCTTCATTACACTGCATATCTATGGTGAATCAGGAAACCAGAAACTCATCAAAACCAATTCCCATAGGAACTAAAGACACACCACCTCAGAACCCTCCTGTCAGCCACTAAAACTTCCCTATTTATTCAGAACGTATAGCTAGTTCCAGAAGGAAGGAAGGAAGAAAGGGAGGAAGGAAGAAAGGGAGGAAGGAAGAGAGGGAAGGAAGGAGGGAGAGAGGGAGGGAGGAAGGGAGGAAGGAAGGAAGGAAGGAAGGGAGGAAGGAAGAGAGGGAAGGAAGGAGGGAGGGAGCGAGGGAGGGAGGGAGGGAGGGAGGGAGGAAGGAAGGAAGGAAGGAAGGAAGGAAGGAAGGAAGGAAGGAAGGAAGGAAGGAAGGAATGGGGGAAGGAATGGGGGAAGGAAGGAAGAAGAGCGAAAGGAGGCATTTGGCCCACTACAAATTCTGGACAGATGATGCAAACCAGAGTCAGTGGTGGTGTTTTTTACCGGGACCCATACCTCGAAACTCTAGAATACAGCAGACGCAACTTGCCAGCCACACACACAGGATGTGGAGTGATTTTACAGACACTATCTTGGCCCAAGATGGCAGCTTGAGATTAATGGCTGTGTCATCCTTGGCCCTGCTGCAGTCAGGCCTGGGGTCTGATCCTGACACACAGAGCCTTCGTCTGCAGCCAATCAGCAGATGTAAGCACATAGGCCCTGTCAGGTTGACATATCATTCCTTCGACAATGTCAGCGAGTATTAATGTTCAATTATCTGTCCTAGAAATGACCCTCGCCTTTATGCATTGTGTAACTGCGCGCACGGCACTCCGGTAATCCCAAAGACAAGGGCAGAAATGCCCGCAATAAACCAGCCACTGGGAGTTGGCTTTCCAACATTGCCATGACATTGCCTCGCCGCAGTACTGAACGGGAGACTGATTTTTAGATATCTTCCTTAAAACGATATTTGAAAGATCGCTGAGCCATTTATCTATCTATCTATCTATCTATCTCTTTTTCTCTATCTTTTTAGCACGTTTGCATGTCAGTAGTCCTTACTATTTAAACAGCAAGACTTCAAATGAGTCATCTTGTGACGTGCCCGTCGCACGGAGTCAACTGCTCTTTATGTATCACAATGAGCTGTTCATTAGGTGTGGGGTGCCTTTCTAGTTCATGAAGCCAGGTGTGTATCATTTACCATCAAGCCAAAATGACAATAGTAGGCTTCTCTGGAGTGGTGTCAAGATCAATTCGACTTCAGCTCATAAAGCGAAAGGAACCTGTTCAAGTCAGCCAACCCTCTTTCCCACTGTTACAAATGAGGCCTCTGGCAGAGGAAGGACTTACGAAGCATACCTGAAATCTTTTCGCTTGTTAACCTTTACAGTTGCTCAAATATTTTAAAATACCATTGATTTGTTGTAGTTAAATTACAATTCCCCCTTTTCTCTCATATATCTCGGTAAGAAAAAAATTCCCTTAGCAGACAGCTGCATTTGCATGGTTTTCATTGAACTTGCATTCAAAGGTTATCAATAATAAGTTTGCGAACTTCTCATACAACCAGCACTGAAAGATAATGCACAGTAATTGCATGATAACTTCCTCCAAAACTGAGATAAAACCTTTACTGCAATCTCAAGTTCACCAACTTACATATGATAGTACAAACTTAAGTAGTTCAGATTGGGGCTCAGTAAATTTTCTCTCATGATAATAGTTTTTAAAGAATGGAAAATGCAGTCATGTTTCTTGCAGAAAACCACTAAAAGGTCATTATTTTGTCTGTATTTGAACATGCGAAAAACGGGTTGATTATGAAGTGTAACTTTAAAATATTTTTTAATGTTTATTTATTTTTGAGAGAGAGAGAGAGAGAGAGAGAGAGAGCAGGTGAGGGGCAGAGAGAGAAGGAGACACAGAGTCTGAAGCAGGCTCCAGGCTCCAGGCTCCTATCTGTCAGCACAGAGCCTGACACAGGGCTTGAACCCAAGAACCACAAGATCATGACCTGAGCCAAAGTCGGACGCTCAACTGACTGAGCCACCAAGGCGCCCCTGAAATGTACCTTTTAAAAGTTTAGCTGGTCCTTGGTTACAGTGTCGTGACTAGTGCTATTTTTATATGCACTCTCAACTGCACTGTCAAAGTGCTTTTATCTTCTTTCTTTTCCTCTTCCTCCCCCGCCCCCCACCACTTCCTTTTCCCAAATGACTCCCATCCTTCTCCAGCTCCCAATCCTCCTTGTTGGACAGTCAGCAGTTGGCTTTGCTCCTTGTCTGCTAAAAGGAGAACAGCACCCAAGACATCCCTCTTCTTTTTTATGGAACCTCCCTGACTTTGTCTTCCTCTCCTGGCTGACTCTCCCTGCGGAGCCCTGCCTCGGAGGTGTCATCCTGTCACCCTCCCCGCTCCATCCCTCCACTGCCAGCTCATTCTAGATCCTGCTCATGCCACCAATCAGTACCTTTCTACTTTTATCTTCAAAGGTTCTTTCTCTGTCCTCTAATAATTAGGCTGTGCGTTAACAAACAAGCTACTATGGAACATAGTAGCAACTGCATGAAAGACAGCTGAATTGCATTCTAGCTGTCAACATATTTACATCTCCCTCCTCTGAAGTGCTACAAAAAGAAACACCTTCCCTTCTTGTTACCAGTTCCTCAAACTGCCCAAACCGTATCCTTTAATATCTCCCTCGAGCAACTGTGAAAGAGTCAACCCTTGCTACCCTACAGGGATCACACCGGCACGCCTCATGCTACAATTGCTTCTATCTCCAAAGGCCTGGAACAGCATTTTCAAAGGTCATTGATAATATCCTAACTCTGACACCAAGACCCTTCTGGGTCCTTCCACTTCAGAAAACTCTCAGGTTTGGTCATCTCTATGTTGAAACTGCTCATTCATTTGGTCAATAAATATTATCAAGCATCTCTAATATGGCTCTGGAGATGCAGAGATGAAAGATGAACTCCTGACCTCTAGGCAGGGAGGCAGCTCATAGCTAAACAGTTACCATGATAAGTGCTCTCTATCAGATGACCACCAAGGTATTACGGTTCTGGTGGCAGAGGCCATTTCCTCTCCCCTAGAGAGGACGGGAATGGTTTCTCCAGGCAGTGACAGTTGAAAGAAGATGTGAAGGATGCAGAAGTAAGTGTGAAGTGGAGAAAAGGTCCTGGAGGTGACCCCTTCCAGACGAGAGCACAGCATGTGCAGGTGCACGGAGTACAGGACCACTCAGCGCTGACGGGGAATATGAGCCTTCAGGCCTGGTGGCAGCTGTGGTGTGAGCAGCCCGTATGGAAAGGGCAAGAGAGGAGCCCGGGTGCTCAGTGGGCTCGCTGAGGCCATGTCGGACCTCAGAGGGTCCTCGGATACTATTCCAAGAATGTGGTATCCTAAGGCAAATAGGGAAATATCACAGGATTTTAAGGAAAGGGAGACGTGGCCTAAGTGTTATTTCAGAAAAATGGCAGAGGTGGCAAAAGGAGATTATTTATAAGAAAGACTGACTGGCAGGAAGGCTGATCAGGCAAACGGGCAAGCAGGAGATGACAAGACGGTGGCAAGGGAACTAGATAGGGATGAGAAAATGGAAGAGCATCTAGGAAGGAGGATTGGTAGAACTCGGGGAAGGAGCAACTACCTGTGAAACGAAAAGAAGAGCAAAATTACAGGGATGACTCTTCGGTTCCTGGTTGGAGCTTCTGGGTTCACGGTGATGCTGTTAACCGAGATGAAGATGACCGGGTAAGGGAACCAGTGTGAGGCCACGATGGATTTGCCTGGGGATGGACCCTATGGCTTCTTATCACTGTATCTTCCTTCCTTTTCCTAGAATACTGAAGTGTGGGAGCTGGACGGACTCCCAGACATCAGTTAGGCCCACCTCCACATGGGAACACCTGAACACCTCCCTGCTTGCTCCTCTGTCTCTTCCTCTCGGTTTTGTCCTCCAGACAGCCTCGACAACCGGCACCACCCGAATTCCATCCCTGACCTCCTTCTCTCTCTGCGCGCTCTCTGGATCCATGACTCCACACACACCTTGAGCCTCGGTGGAGAAAACATGAAAGCCTCGTGCTCTCACAAAGCTCCGGCAATCCCATTTCCCGCTGTTGGCCACACAGCCCGTGGGGACGTCCACCGGCACCGGAACCGCAACGTACCCGCAACCGCACTCCTTACCTTTCCCCTGAAACCAGTTCCTCCTTCTGACATCCTTTCTGACATCCAAGAGACTGCCGACGCCACCGTTCCCTAACTACCCGCCATGAAACGGAGAAGTCACCGTGGATGCTCTTCTTCACCAAATGTCACTCACGAGGCATCCTGAACACAGGCACCAGGCTCACACAGGCCTGAGTTCGAATGCAGCCGCTGCTTCTTACTGTGCTACCTCAGGGCGAGTTGTTTCATCTCCCCGAACCTTGGTTTTCTTATCGGGTAAAAAAGGAGACTAGCAGGACCTCCTTGAGAAGGTCACTGTGGGAATGCAGTGAGATAAAGGTGGAGGCGCTTGGCAGTGGCCTACCGAGGTGAAGGTGGGGGGGAGCAGTGTGCCCCGGCAGGGAGGGGTATGTGACTCCCTGACATTGTTTGGAAGAGGCGGTGCATGAGGATAATAGACAGATCGACTTTGAGTGATTTTATTTTTATTTGCAAAATCTCTACATATATTGCACTGAAGACGACAGCTCCTAGGACCCGCCCTGGCACGTCACTGGCATTCAGCATAGTGTGGGTACATGCGTGCTAGCTACGAACGTTTCTATTTATGGGGTTCCAGGTTCATCTCCAAAATGCCTTCTGCCCGTCTGTTTCTTTACAGTCCCACGACACAGCCTTCTTACCCCGACTGCTGCAACTGTCTCCTCAGCTCTCCTCCCTCTAGTGCTTTTCACAGACCGCACCACCAACTCGATCTATGCCCCGTTCAAACAGCTTAGAAAGCTCCAGGACGTGCCTGCTTCCTTGCCCACAGTAGGCACTCAAGGAGCATTCGCGCTTACTTGGAGAAAACTTTCATGGACCCATTGATATTGTTATTTGAAGATGAGGGTAGCTCTGACCCAAAGTTTAGCCATCGTTCACGGTGGGGAAAAGAACAGGCACATTTGAAAGGAGCTCTTTCCTGCTGTGTGGTGGGGTTGGGTCATCACATCACAGAAGCCGCTCCAGTCATCTCTGAACAAACCCAACAACCAACCTATCCCCAGAAGAGGCCCTGCCTTTGTCCCTCTGCCAGCATCGCCCCCAGCCCCGCCCCCCACTCGCTCTTGCTGCGGTGTGGGTGTCAGAGCTACAGCATAACACCCAAGCTCTAGGGACAGCCCGGCACCCACGCGGGGAACCCACAGCCCTGACGGCATCGTGGAGCCACCGCGGTCGCTTTTGAATGACTGTGGCAAAGCAACGACTCTGACCGCGGTCATGCGGACTTCTGCCTCAGTTCTCCTCAGATCCGGTCAATGTGTACTCCCGACGATTTCAAGAACAATAACAAATCACAAATTTAAGGGTCAGGGTACGGAAGCAGAGAGGCCTCGCAGGTCAGTGTTAGGTCTGCAGTTGTCCTCCCCTGCCTCTATCATACACTACGGTCTCAGGCAGGTCTTTGGCCTTTTCTATCCCCTTTTCTTTCGCGAGATGGTCCATCCGTAAGTGGGGCACAATTATTAAACGTGGGATCACATGCAAACTAACTACTTCGTAATTAATAACCTTTTAAAATCAAACGGGACACTTGCTTTCATAGCTTGATGTCTGGAACGTCAAATATATGCTATTTCACGCATGTGCATTTGGCCTTTTTTCCTTGGAAATCCACCCCACCATTTACTCAGTCGCTCTCTTGAACACTGAAGTGATGAATGTTGCTGAGTGCTCGCGGTTTCTGGTCCAATATGAACACTTTCAGGGAGTAAGTCCTGGGCGCCTGTCGGCTTGGTAATTGATGATGTTTTCACTTCAAGGTGTGGGCCTGAGACCCACAGGGCTCAATGGGGAAAGTAAATGAATTGACTTGACTACATCTCTTACCCACTGCTCCTGATACGCGTAAACGCATTACTGCCAAATGTACTTCGATATTTTCAAGAGGGGATAGCAATACATATTTTTGACAACAGTTAAAACGATGCTTTGATTTTTATTTTACATTAGCAAATTAAAACACTTGGACAGCCATTACGATTCTTTGTGAAAATCTGGTCTTCGCTACATTCACAATGAATTATAAATGCCTTCGCCAAAACAAAGAATAATCCACAATGCCATCGAATGTACGCCTCTCTTCCTAATTTTGATTTCTAGGTCCCATGGCTTCCATAAGGGAAAGCATGCAGGGGCACACACATACTGTATTTCAAATGGAGATTTTATGTAAGCTTATTTTTATAGTGATTCTGAGAGTAGCTGCTCTGCTTTTTATCTATGCAAACTGGAAATAAAGTAGGCACCCTGCCAGCTCCCTGACAGCAGGCCAGGCCGGGGCTGCCATGGGTGACTCGCACAATGACATCTAAGGGGTCCAGAAAAGAACCCTGACTAATGGCTTTTGGATTCCTTATGACCTTTGATCCTCAATGACTTAGACCAAAATAAATGACCTAATTTCAAGAAACTACATCCAGCATGTGAACTCTAATGAGTGACAGAATTTACCTGCTAAGCAATGATTAATAGGTATGCACTCCTTATCATAATTCCTTAGATCTTAGCCAAACTAGAGAGAATACACTTTTCAGATGCTCGTATTTGAAAACAAATGTGTCTTTCAGGATGCTGTGAAATTGGACAGTGCCCACGGCAGATAAAATACAGAAGGCAGTGGAAATACGAAAGGATTTCCTGGAACAAAGTTGGCAAATACAACTAGAAACAAAAGCACTTCGCCCTCAAAGGTATGTATTGTCTCTGTAGTTGGTGATTCTGTTCCTTTCTTCCTGATCTGTTCCTTTCAGATCTAGGGGGCCAGAATAGGAATTTGGGAGCTGGCACACCCTTGCTCCATGATAACTTCCATCAAGGCATATTGTCACCAGGGCAACTGAAGCCAGCGAGAGGTGAGGACAAGATTCTGTACCGCTCAACCTTCACAACCACCGTTTCACCCACTAGAACACACGAGTCCACTGTCAACAAGCCCAAAAGAACAAGTCTATGTATCAGCAGAGTCCTTGGCCTACCAGAAGCCTTCTGAGTATTCGAGAGACTTAATGAAAACTTTCTGATAATTACTTAGAGTAGTGAAACTACCCTGTATGAAATCATAATGATGGATACATGTCACCCATTTATTCTAACCCACAGAGGATACAACACCAAAAGTGGATCCTAACTTTGGACTTTGGGTGACAATGGTGTGTCAAATATAGGTTCATCAACTGTAACGAATGTACCACTCTGGTGGGGCGACTTTGACAATGGGGAGGTTCTGCATGAGGGGGCAGGGGAGGGGAGATATATGGGAAATCTGTGTACCGCCTCCTCAGTTTTGCCATGAACCTAAAGCTGCTCTAAAAAATAAGGTCTACCTTTCAAAAACTCTTCAAAAGGAAGTTCTTATGCACCGAAAAAGAATTGCAAGTTTGCAAAGGAAAAACAAAACATTTCAATTCAATTCACGTGATAAAATAATGAGCCAAGTTTCAACATCGAAGGCAAAAATCTATAAAAATCAAAGGTGGAGGGCATCTGGGTGGCTCAGTCTGTTAAAAGGCTGACTTCAGTTCAGGTTATGACCTCGCAGTTCCTGAGTTCGAGCCCCACATCAGGCTCTCGGCTGTCAGCACAGAGCCTGCTTTAGAGCCTTTCTCTCTCTCTCTCTCTGCCCCTCCCCTGCTTGCTCTCTCTCTCTCTCTCTCTGAAAAATAAGATAAAACATTTAAAAAAGCCAAAAATGGAGAAAAAGAATCATCTTTCCATTTAAATCTGTCCCCTTCCGGTGTTCCTTAGATCCTTGCTGTGCCAAGGACGGTCTGTGGACAAGCACCAGAAGCACTCAAAACGAGAGCGTATTCAAAACGCAGAATATCAGCCCAGCCCCAATGAGCCAGAATCTTCATTTAAAAACAGATCCCCATTGGGGCGCCTGGGTGGCTCAGTCGGTTGAGCATCTGACTTCGGCTCAGATCATGATCTCACAGTATGTGAGTTCGAGCCCCACATCCGGCTCTGTGCTGACAGCTCAGAGACTGGAGCCTGCTTCGGATTCTGTGTCTCCCTCTCTCTCTGCCCTTCCCCTGCTCTCACTCTCTCAAAAATAAACATTAAAAAATAAAAAATAAAAACAGATCCCCAGATAATCTGAATGCACACTGAAGTTTAAGAAGCCCTGCTTTCTGGTTGTTTAGATGGTAGACTTCCATTTTTTAAAAATTACGGTTTAACATGAGTTAAATCTCCAAATGTGTACATTGCTACATCTCCTGATGCAGATTCAGAGGAATGTCATGAATATTAACGCTGTATTGTATGAAAAATAAAATCAAGAAAATATCTTCTACTAAATATCTACAAATCATTCTCCTTCTCCCCATCGTATCAACCTAGCAATGTGCCCAATGACTTAGTTTATCACACTACCCATCCTCTGTACATACTGAGTTTCAAAACACAGAGGCAGGCTGCACCATGTCTGCTTTGTCATGAGGCGCGAAAGAAGTAGATCATTGTCTAAGTTCACTCAGCATAAGGTAAAGAGGACACTCAAGCCAGCCCAACTCTTTTACTGCAACAAAAGGCACCTTCTCCCCAAATTACCGAGATGATGACTTCAACCTTCTCTTTTATTCAGTAATGAAAACCAGCTTTGCTCCCTAAAGCCAGTACTCGAATACATTTTACCTTGTTTCTCTTCTCACTCTCCCGTCTCCAGTGGTCCACACACCAACGTGTGACCAGACTCACATCGCCTCTCTTGCGGTCGGTGATGGGAACGATGGATGAGAAAAGGAGCTCTCTGCGGTGCTACCCAAAGGCCAGCCTGGTCTTCTCAGAAGTTAATACGTGCCTCTTAGAACAACAGAACAGCCTTAAAATGCCCCAAGCTTTGACGGTCAACCTACGTGACATGCCGGCCATGTTAGTTCAAATGTAAAATATAGCATCTGTAGCCCTGGAGATGAACTGAATTATAATGCCACATTTGAATGGGGTTTTACAGAGTCTTCCAAAGGCTCGGAGCATCTACCCCTTAATTAAATCTAATTTGGTTTCCACATAGAGCGCTACCGAGCATACTCACTTCACCCATACATGGAAGCTCAGTATAACATCATCCTCACCTTCCAACTACGGCCTTATGAAGATGTTTCCATGTGGGAACGTTCAAGACTGATTTATGATGCTACTGCAGCAACTAAGCAACTAATCTTCCAGTATAAATGCAACACATAAGGACAACCTAACTGAAACATATAAATTCCACATATACTTAAAAATATTATTGTCTGTAATTTAATACAGCAGAATGTTTCTAAGCCTATAACCTTGCATGCGGAGGCAGTTTTTCAAGCATTAATACTTAAATGGGTCATAGACACCACATCTGTCATTCTGTCCTGAAGTCTATGAGGCAAAACCAAGACTATGCTGGCCTATTGATTTTTCTAGCATTTGCTTTAATTTACTTAACCATTGAGAAATCCATCAGTACATAAAGGGCAACTGTCCATTACTGCCTCATTTGCAGACATTCCTTCCCCTCGTTTTTGGTAAATATTTCCCTTAAATTGCTATGTGTTTACAGTGTAAAAACGAATTAAGAAAGTGCTCACACCTGTTTCTGTTCAGTAACTGCTGCACTGAGGTATATGTAACGTGCTTAAAGATAGAATAAATATCTAGACATTATTACATCTGTGTGCAAAGGGTGGTAAATTAGATCCTAATTACATTAACAGGGATTCTGCCTCCCAGCTTAAATTTTACATGAGCACTCTGCAAAAATTCAAAAGCTCTGCTGTGGTTTCTTTATGAGCTGGTGATTACAGCTACTTCCTATGCGGTCACTAAATATTCTGTTTACAAATAAATGAAGAAGCTTTGAGCCAACTTGCCAGGGTAATAATCTATTTCTTTCCCCCCCTCCCTCTTCCCAGCAAACCCTCGCCACATATGCATGGCAACAATCAGGAGCCCTGGCTTCATCTAATTACTCCATCACATAATTTCACAAATTGCCTTGTCACTGGGGAGCCAAGTGCAAAACACGCTCACAGTGGGATTTCAGGCAGCAGCTTTCATTTACTACTCATTCCTTGTTAAATTAAACACGAAAACACCAGTTGTGTGAAAGAAGTCAAAAAGAATGCCTTGCGAGTGAGCCAGACAAGTACATCTCCTACCTACCATTTCACCAAATACATTGTTGGCCACAGGGACCTCGCACGGGAGGGTCCCCTTGGCTGGCCCACTCCTACTTTGATGTAGCTGCCACAATAGATCACAACCAGAAGGCCAAAAACAAATAGGCTTCTCCAGAAAGTAAGCGTCCACATAAGTCAACAGGAAACATGGGCACACAGCAAAAAAAAAAAAAAAAAAAAAAAAAAAAAATTGATATTCTCAAGCCCCTCTGTTCTTTGCCCTTTCTGCCTGGCTATGGTCCTCACATGGGGACATGCATTTATATGGGACGAATGATACTAAGTCCTTTGAAAGTACAAACAGTATATACCACATAGTTCCATCCTGGCTGCAAAGAAGGAACCAGATTCCACTAATCTTTAAAAGTTCTCAAACAGAGAGATCCTCAACCAAGTTCACACAGTATTAGGTGTTTTCCTTTTAAGTATGAATGCCTTCCGTGGTTCTGAAACACATTAAGGCAAGTGCTCACCGTCTCGCTGTGGATGAGGGTGGAGTTAGAAGAGCGTACAGTGGGTGACATTACTACAGGGAGTGAACCTGGGGTCACAGCCCTGGAGGCTGACATTGGGATATCAACAACTAAACACGGCCACTGGTAATTAAAGGTGTTTCTTTTTAGAGCGGAGCCGGCAGGGTCAGGTACCGTTTTACAGCACAAACCAGTCCTTTATGCATGTAGATTTGCCAGCATTATCTGCGCAGGGAGAAGAAGACATTAGCAGCAGCTGTCTCTCTGCTTTTACACTGAAAATTCTATTCACACAGACAGGTGGAGTAATTTAAAAGCCAATGTGGTGCAATTTCGATGTGACTAATGTCACTGCCTACTAAAATGCCACCATTACCACTGTTTATGGAAACATTACTAAAATTACATTTTATTCATAAGAATTTTAGGATTCTGGTTATTACTAGCTTTAAAATGATCAGACCTCAGTGTCATAGCCCAGAGCAGTGGCTTCACTCTCTAGGGTTTAGCAGCCTTCTTCGCTGAGAAACGACAGTTGGATTGTAGTTTCAAGAGTAATCGGGACTGCAGAAGCGGCATCCTCCATCTCCATAAAGCAAATTAAAGACATAGCTCTTTGGTGTCCTGGACACGTGATGAGCAAAAAATCTTAAAGGAGCCAAATTCTGTGTTAGAAGGTTGAGTTAGGATTTGCATGAGGAGAGATTCCTCACCCCCAAACTACTATCAGACATTGTTAGTAATACAGGGGGACAGACTTACATATTTCCATAAGGAAGGAGGAAGGAAGAGCTAATGTCTAAAACCTGAAGTTCTAACAATGTGTAAATGATTTCAGATGCACAAACTATCGAAAGCTCTAGCTGTGCTTTTAATGGGCAGAAAGGTTTGGGAAAAGAATCCAGATAGGAAGGGATCATCCTTGATCTGTAGCTACCAATAACCATCAGATTGCATTATGAAGTTTTATGCCAAGCCCTCTGGCTCATATTTTTATTTAAAAAAAATACTAATTAGCTAGTTCATGGAATGAGATTATAATTACACCTTTGAACTTCCACAATGCGATTTGATTTGCTCTTTATCTGAGAGGCAACGTGGTGGAAAGCGCATGGAAATTCAAGTCAGGAGATTCTGGTTCCAGCTCAGCTAGGTCTTAGCTTTTGCCCTCGAGAAAAATCATTAACTTCTCTAAACTTTATTTTTGTCATCCTGCTACCTTATAGGATTATCTTCAGAATCCAATGCATGTGAAAAATCAAACTACAAAGCACCAGAGAGATACATATTATGATTTTATTTAGCCTTTTGATCAATGTTTTTCTTCCACTGTTAACAGGGTGGAAGGATCCAGTGTCAAAACAGTCAAGCAATTAATAGGTCATTTTTATTTTCTTTTATTTTTTTGAAGCGGGGAGAGAGAGAGGGAGTGGAGGAGGGACAGAGAGAGAGAGGGAGAGAGAGAGAGAGAGAGAGAGAGAGAGAGAACTCCAAGCAGACTCTCAGTGCAGAGCCCAACCTGGCGCTCAGTCTCACTAACCGCGAGATCGTGACCTGAGCTGAAATCAAGACTGGGAAGCCTAATTGACTGAGCCACCCAGGAGCCCCTAATAGATCGTTTTTAGAAAGATGAATGATAGGACTGCCTGGGTGGCTCAGTGGCTTGAGTGTCCAACTTGGGCTCAGGTCATGATCTCATGGGTTGTGAGTTCAACCTCCATATTGGGCTCGCTGCTGTCAGCAAGGAGCCCGCTTTGGATCCTTTGTCCCCCTTTCTCTCAGCCCCTCCCCTGCTCATGCTTTCTCTCTCTCAAAAAAAATTAATAAAAATCATTACAAAAACAAATGATAAAAGTAACATTATGTCAGCAGGAGATAACTTCATTTATTTTTAAACATAAAATCAAGTTCTATTTTGGTAGAGTTTCTCCCCCAAGAAGTTTGGAACCTGGCTTTTCTTTACATAATAGGAATTATTCCCAAACTTCTATCACCTGCAACAGAAATTATTTCTACTTGTTGCTCTTTCTTATGATGAGTGTTCCTGCTAACAGACCTGGCCCCTGGGCGTCCCAAGAACTTCCTAAGACATTGAATTCTCAGAGGTCACTCATGTCATGGGAGAGCACATGGGCTCGGTAGGGATGCTAGCAACAAAGTGAATGTGAAAACAGATGAAAACTGACCGCAGAATATTAAGAACAGAAAAGGAAAGACACGTAACAGGTTAAGTTCGTATATGTCGTCCCTTTTTTTTCTTAAGAGCGAACACCAGAAGGACATTCCAATACAAGTATTTATTTCAGTCAATCCAAAGGCCCCTATTTCAGAATATTTTGAATAATATATCATAAAACCAAGTAACTCATGTCTCACATCACCGAACTTAGGATATTCGTGTTTATAGCTTAAAGTTATTTGAGGTGTATCTCTTCTTTACAGTGTTGGAAGTGTATGAAGACCCACACTCACTGGGCTGTAATTTGCTGAGTGAAGGCATTTTGTAATGGCAAGAAAAGAAACAAGGACTAAAGGTCTTTAAAATGTAGAAAATTGCCTGGCATAACTCAGCTGCTCCTTTGCTCTTGGAGGCTCTCCACAGGCCCATCGAGAAACTGGTGCCTATCTGAGTCCCTGAGGGCTCTCTCCTGCTCTTGACACACTAGAGTGAGTATCAAGTCCATTGAGGTGAGCCAGCTTTCCCAAGCTCAGGACTCTGCAGACAGAGGGACAGGCAGTATTGAAACACCCCTGTCAGAACCAGTCATTTCGATCTGAATCCACACAATCACAATCATTGCCACCTAGGAGCCTTAATAAAATAATTTCTGCTACCTCATGGCATTCAGTTATTACAGGTGAGCTTGGACCATGACCAACAGCGTTTGGTGACGTGAGCGACAGACCGTTGACTGCAATGTCTCCACCCTTTGGTTATCCGCTGGCATTTACTCACAACGGCAAAAACAGAAAAGTTAGAGCCCTGATCATAAATATTTAGGGGACCAAAAGAAGTAAAATGGATTCATTTTCCTTCCTGGGATTGGTACAGATAGCAGGGGTTCAGAGAGATTTGTCCTAGAGAAAAATGTCCACATATGCAGGGACATGTAAGCACACACAGTGACACTTACACTTCCAAAAGGAAGACTGAGATGTGATGGGGGACGCTTCCCGTTAAGTCAAACCAAGTATCCTAAGTTCCAAGACACACAGATTTACTTCCACTGGAAAAAACCAACCAACCAAACCAAACCAAACCAAACCAAAACACTGGAATCCTTTCTGAAACAAAACCAACTGATTTGCTCTCCATCAAACCCTCATACCTTAAAGCCAAGTACCTTCACTAGGAACCTTAAACACTGAAGAAATAAAAAGTCAAGGTTATATTCTATGAAATTCCTAAGGGTTAGACTGAGTTAGCTTAAAAAATATGCCCACTCATATATACGCAATGCTCTACTTTTAATCTTTCAGGTAAACTGAGGCGGAATGGTTGTAGACTTGTTAACTGAAGCTGATACTTTATTTTCAAAAATATATGGTCACGGAGAGGAATCAGAAGAAGACACGGTAGCGATGTATGCTTTGACGTTCAAAAGGCGGGCGAGTGTTCAAGCAGTTCTGTGTATCTGCAACCATCCACTTAATAAATTGTGCTTATAGGGACACTTGTTTCAAACCTAACCCTTTATTTAATTAGCCCGATTGAGAGTATATCAGAGAACCAAACTACAGTGTATTTTTAACTTACCCTTGGAAGCAAAACGAAAATTTTGGTGTAATCTGACAAATTGCCAGCCAGACTCTACACAAGACCCTTGTATAAGGCACCGACCATCAGGGACATGAAACAAACTATTTGAGCACAAAAATCTCAATCACGTCCCCAAAATAACATAGAGCCCCAATCAGAGCTCATTTGCTATGAGTCCTATGTACCTGGATAAATGGGCAATTTTCAAGTTGGACTTTTGTTTTTACTTTTGATTGTCCTCCTCCCTCCCCCCCCATACCCCCTCATCAACCGACTGTAATTACCCCAGGTCAGAAGTGCACAACCATGATGGGGAAGAAAGGCTGGGGCAAGGGGAAGGAGGTGTGTGGAAGGCTGCGAGAGAGCTCTGCCAGGTCACTAATGGCCTCTGGGGCAACGACTTGGAGAACAGGCTGATGCTTTGCCTTTGATCTTCTAATTCACAATGATCATTAGTATTAACTCCGATTCTTCTGGGTGAAGAATTCCAGCTGTAGCCTTTTCAGTTTACCTGACCTAAGAAAATTCATCACCCATCCCATTAGGATTTCAATAACCAGCTAAGAAAAAGAAAAAAGCAGTTGCCCCAGAATCTAGAAACGACCCGCTTCATTATTAAAAGAGTTTATGTGACACATACTGTGGAGGCATTAGGGCATTCCAATATTACCTCCAAGTAATTAAATAATCTATTCCATTTTCTTCCTGATAGAGACGATTCCCAATTGGGTGAAAGATAGTCAGGGTCTGATGTAATCAAAGTTGAAATATGCTCTCTCCAGGGTAGCAGAGACCTTTTAAAGCTAAGAGAGAGGGATTTGTCATTCAAACCTGGATTAGTTTTGGCAAAGCCTAGCTCTGACCCATCATCATTACTTTTTGTAAATGTTTATTTATTATTTTGAGAGACAGAGACAGAGAGATAGAGACACAGAGAGAGAGTGTGTGTGTGTATGAGCAGGGGAGGGGTAGAGAGAGGGAGACACAGAATTCGAAGCAGGTGCCAGCACAGAGCCCAGCTCGGGGCTCGAACTCACAAACCGTGAGGATCATAAGCTGAGCCGAAGTCAGACGTTTAACTGACTGAGCCACCCAGATGCCCTTGACCTGTCGTCATTATTAAAGCCTATGAAGGTGAAAGGCAACTATATGTAAGGGGAAAGGTAATAACTATATAGATATTCTCCTAGGTTTAAGAGCGCTCATTTTTGATAACATGGACACCTGAGGGGGGCCAAAATCTTCTCACCTCAACATACTGGTTTTCAAGAATCTTAATTTAATAATGTATCTGCAGATAACGCACAGTGAAGAAGGACTCAAACTTGCTATCTCCACAAACCACCTTCCTTAGGTCAGGCACATGGACATGAAGATAGATTAGGACTAGTTTGAAGGAGGGACTGTCTTTCTCAAATACTTTGTACTACCCTGACTCCCAGTCTATGCAACAGTTCGAGAATACAGTCTTCCTGCTCCAATGTCTTCCTAGGACTAATTTGAGCTGAATCGTGCTAGCAGGTTAGGCACAATGGAAATACTTACTGTTAAATCTATCAGTGTATAGAGGTGAGGGACAGAAAAACAGAAATGGAAAGAGAGGAGCAAATTCCATCTACCACGTACCTACATGCCTGCCTACAGGTCCTTCTGTCTGCCTTTTGACCTTTCACTCACCTTGATCAACACAATGGGTTGTGTGGATACCAATGAGAAGACTTTTTCAGGGTGATAATTCCTAACGTTTAGAGAACAATTCTTCCAAAACTGCAAGCAGAGATATGACACTAAGATGTCGCCAACAGATCTTGTTACCAAAAGCAAAACCAATGAAACAACATCTGTCTCTTCTAGAGCATTCAATTCCCAATTCAATTCCATTTACTCCATCCTGAGAGTGGCAGACCCGCAGGGCACTTTTCATCTAATAGTGTTTCTATGGAAACGCCATTCTCAACCTGGAAGATTCTACAACCTCTCACTTTGGCTTTATCCACATTGAGAGGAAAGCCTTATAAATCAGAAATCAAGACATAATTTTGCCACAGACCAAAAAAAAAAAAAAAAAAGAAAGAAAGAAAAAAAATTGTTTTTCCAGGCTAGAAGTTCACAAAAAGAAACAAACGAAACCAAAAGTAAAATATGTGTATCTGACACAGAAACAAAGTGTCTCTGTGAAGTACCAGTGGGATCCCAAAGATCAGCAAAAGGAATCCAAGGGAATGTGAGTGGAAACCAGTTCATCTTCAGGGTCACCTCCCCTACTAGTCAATGCCAGACACGTCACCCCTCAGATGGCTGCTTCACCTGAACCCTCAGGTGCGTTATTTCAACAGCCTGAATTCTCCCTAACTTTCGAGATTCCCGGAACACAGAGCAGCTCCATGCAGGAAAATATGTCACTGCATATTTTAAATAAGAACTATATTAACTGCTTTTCTACTTAGATTATATTAAAATCTGCAATACGTTAGGGGAGGAAAACAAAACAAAACAACTCTTGATTTTTACCTTACAATTGTATTTATTTATTCCTTCTCCTCATTTCCACTAGGCCCTTAGGCATACCTTTGTAACACTGTGTAGCGAAATAACTGCCAATATGCAAAACGTATCGACTTGAAACATTATGACATAGCAGGTTATCGTTGTAGTTGGTATGATGCCTTTAAGAAGGAAAAAGAAGCTTTGAAGCAGCATGTGTCCCTGAATTGTCATCACACAGTGACTCATACTCAAATATTAAGTATTTTTTAATTATTGGGAGTAATTTGTCTCAGGCGAATGCAAGCATTTCTATTAATAAATGCTTTTGTTTTCTCTCTAATTCTCTCTTATTATCTAAATAACGTCAGTCATTCTTTCCAATTCCAGGCAATAGTTTCTTTGAAGAGACTTTCTTTAGTTATCAAAACTGGCAAATGTTCAACGTAAGACTAAGGTGGAAATTTACGTCACTGAAATTTCCTTTTACCCATAAGCACCGAAGTTTAAAATCTGTTTCCTTTTTCTTTATTTTCATCATATACAAGTATTTCCAGTTTAGCTCGCTAGAGACCTTGAGTCCAAGAATGAAGCTTTAGTTCTCTTTTTGGAGTAATGAAATGTGCTGCTGGTTAAATCTACCTGTGGACAACGACAGAACAACACACTTTTCTTATGTATCTGGGGTGCAAATCCAGAAATTGTTTGTTGTTGCTGTCGTTTTTGTTTGTTTGTTTTCTATGCTTAAAAGCCCATTCAAAGGGAGTTTTTTGTTGTTGTTGTTGTTAACTGAATAAGCCCAGTGAAAAGATTGATCCGTTTACTTGGCAAAGAAAATAAAAGTAGCAATTTGCTTTCAAAAAGGTGTGTGAGGTTTTCTAATATGCCCTTTGGCATTGAAAAGATTAATTTGTACAATTTGCTAATAAATTGTTATTGCTAGTGTTTTAATTAGTCAGAGGTTCAACTGCTCTTTTATATCTTGCAAGATTTCAGACAGGATTTTCTAGATAAGTTGCACTAATCATATAGCAAGAATGTGATCATTTGGGGGCGCCTGGGTGGCTCAGTTGGTTAAGCCTCTGACTTTGGGTCATGATCTCGTGGTTTGTGAGTTCCAGCCCTGCGTCGGGCTCTGTGCTGACAGCTCAGAGCTTGCTTCAGATTCTGTGTCTCCCTCTCTCTCTGCCCCTTCCCCGCTCATGCTGTTTCTCTCTCTCTCAAAAATAAACACTAAAAAAATTTTTTTAAGAATGTGATCATTTAAAATTTGTCCTGTCTGCCAAATGAATTGTGTGCATTCCTGAAGGACTTTCAGAACTTGAAATAAAGTTGCTAGAAGACTACTATGTAGATGCTACTAGTTACTTACATTTGGACAAATAACAAAACTCTTTAGAGGTTTTGCCATAGAATTAATTATTATCAGCTCCTGACTATTAGCATTACCTAAGCAGTCTGTGGATTCCTTCAAGAAGCATAACAAGACACGGAGAAGGGTGTTCTAGTAACTGGAGATCTATCTGCTCTTGCAATTAGAGAAGAGGGAAGGAAATCTTTTCCATTGGGGGAAGGAAAACGGGAGAAAATTTGAATATATCTCCTTTGCTTTTTACATGATATTATGAGACATTTGCTTTTTATAGATGGTTACCACTGTCCATATTTTTGTGCCAGCACATAGCGGTGGAGTGGGGGAAGCGGGTGGGAATGTCCGATGGAAACCACAAGGCAACTTCCGTGAGCATTCACAGAAAGCCAGGGAGACACGGACAAATGGGTTGCCCCTTCCAGTGTAGTGGTACAGGCCGGTACAGACCTCAAAACTGAAGGAAATGAGCCGGACCTCAAGAAATCAGGCAGTTTATGAATGATTTCTATTTCCATCGCCCAAATAACGTATGGACCACAAAAAGCATTGCAACGCAGGGAAAATCTTGCTGGCTGTTAAGGAGCTTTTTTTCTGTTTGTTTTGCTTTGTTTTGTTTTGTTTTAAGAAGATAACGTAGCTCTCTGCAAGGTTCTTCACAAGGGTATGACCTAGAAAACCAGGAAATCTGGTGGGTGAATAAAAGAACTTGCTCCTCTCTCTCCTGATTCCGTCTGAACCAATATTTGATTATATTTTATTCAGGGGCACCTCAGCTTCGAGTAAAGCCAAAGCTCCTTTGCAGATTGTCATGGAGACTGACGAAATCCATTCATTTTTTTCTGTTAGTGTAAGAAACAGACTTTGGCTGTAACTTCAGGGCCCTCCCCCCCTCGTCCTGCAGATCGGGTTAGCTGGTTAGCTCCAGTGATGAAATATCGGCATGGCTGCATCAGCACCTTAGACCAACGGGCACTTCGTATCTCTTTCTATTTATTCTTCATGCTATGCCCCCTATGCCCTCCAGACCCTCACCCTTCCCCCCACCTTTCATAGTGGTTGATAACCCTCAACTTGCTACAAGGCAGATTGCAAACTATCCACACGTATGTAACAAGTGTCAGCTAAGTACTGGCACTCGAATTGGGTTTTAGGGAAACCTAATATGATGTTAAAATCAGCTCCACGGTCTCAATCTTCACCTCACTACCAGCATTAACCAATCTCTGAAGCTGATTCCAAAACCAGCGGTGTAGTCTAGTTGTTGTTTGGAATCACAATGGTTCGAAGAGAGGGAGGAAACTATTTTTTTAGTTACCCCTGCAGCTCGGTTTTCATTTTATTCACAGACGCTGGAAATTCTGGATTAATTTATACCCTGGAGTGTTATGGCAGGCCCAGGCTCTATCCAGAGGAGCAGCCAGCATGGCCTTTGACAGCCCCTGTTTGTCTCCCTGTAACGGTACAAATCACCGAGGAGCTCGGCCCTGAAAGCGGGCAAGGGTGAGGTCAACAGACCTGGATACGTTTGTGACAACGCAGAATTAGCTTTAATACTTCAGAAAAATAAATGACTTCAAGGAAAGCCAACTATGCTAAAAACAGCGACATAAAAAGTTTGCTCCTGACATTTCTTTTTAAAAAGCCAGGATGTTTAACATTGATTCATCTTAGGCTAGGCTGGGCTACGACCTGTTTAAATTCAACCTTTGTCCCTAATATTGAAAGCCTCCCTCTCCAACAATTTTGCTGATCTCTAAAATATTATTTCATCCATAAATTTTCATTGTGTCTTCTTCCTTAGATGTCATTAAATCAGTATGCACTTACAAAAATATCCACCAAAATGTTATGATTATAAATATTTTGAACAATGAAATTCATTCAGAACAATAACCAAACAAAACAAATCCCTCGGTGGCATGAAGCCCCAAATCTCCAGTTTCTCACATCTCCAGGAGAATTCCTGCAGTGAAAACAGCAATACTCACACAGACAATATAAACTGTTACTCTGCTTGAAAAGTCACAGGGGACTACACAGGAAGAGCTGACTCTATATTGCTGTTTTCCTTTACAGTTCTAAGTACAGGGACCACTTTCACTGCGCAGCCCTGACTCAGATGAATGTTTTGTAATGGCAACCAAGTGCACTCAAGCCACTTAAAAGCAAATTAGGTGCGCATCTTGCCATTGCAACAAGATTTAAACTTTTTCGGACCATTCACCATAGAGGTCCACAAAAACATTAGAAGAAATTAAGTCCTTGGTCTTAACTTTCTTCTTAGTGGGACTTGGTTCGGATACCTGAGAGTCACGCTGAGAAAAGCAACATCATTAACATACATACTTAAAATCACAAGTCACATGAACTCCTAAACCTTAAACTTACAGTTAACAAAATTACAACAGTGAACTTCAAATAAAACTCCTCATTTGGGGTAAGTATCTAGGAAATAAGTGCTAGCACTTTTGCAAAAACTAGGGGAACACAGTGATTTCAGAAATATTTCAAGTGCAGAGGGATCATGCCCCCCTCTTTTTTTTTTTTTTCTATCACAACTGGTTCATTGTCCATATTTAGTTTACATATGTCATTTAGAATCCACTTACTGTTAGATGCTGGAACAGCCACGCCCTCATGATATTTGTGGCTACTTTGGGAAAGATGCCACGCTTTTTGTGACGCTTTTTGTCCTTATCTGGATCATCATCGTCACCTGTGCTGGGGGAAGCTACACTGTTGTCCAAGCCATCACCTGCAAACATAGTGAATCAAATTTTGACTGATGCTACCTTGACATGCTTTATTCAAATAGAATGCCTTTGGATATAAACAAAACCAAAAGAGCAATATAAATGATTAATAGTTTATTTGGTACTTTTTTTTTTTTTCCACAACAAAGAGAAAGAACAAGGCCTAGACTCAAAAGTAGTCAGGTCTAAGGAACTTCTGCCAAAGAACAGTGGGAAAGGTCAAAGGGAATGAAGGGAAATAGCCAATCTCTCTAGGAGCTTTGTTGCCATGGTAATTATTCAGATGTGTAGCGCTGAGACATACTCAGTACAACTCCTACTGGGGAGTTAAATATGGTGGCCGCCATTGGCAGCGGTGCTGCCCCTGCCTGGGTATTCAAACCTCACATATAGTCGCTGATGTCGTCAACTTGTGAGCAGACACATTCAAGATATCAACTATTTCCAAGAGCGATCTATCTTAAGACTAAAGTAGGCCATGGAAATGTAGGCAATCCATCATCTAAGCGGTTTGACATAGGAATGCTTCAAATAGAATGTAATTTTTCTTGTCATCAAAAGAGAGCATCAAGTTTAGGAAGGGCAAAAGTCCTGAAATAGTTTTTTTAATTAGGAAATGATTACTATGTAAGTCAAATAAAATGATGTTAAATTAATAGTCAATGGGAATTGAAATACCCTAAAAATCCAGGAAGCTTCTAAAATTTCTTCTAGATTAAAATTTTTCTCATTGCAACATCATCTGTTGACAAATTGTCTGTTTCCTGAATATGGGATCCTATTTTTCCATTGATTTTTGCTGTAACATTTACGTTGCTTCTTCTAGAATATATTCTGGCTCTGTGATACCATAAAATTAAAGACGTAGGATTCCTTTTACAATGTCTTGTTTAATAAGACAAAAAAAAAAAAAAAAGAAAGAAAGAAATTTCAGCCCATGTAATCATACAGTCCGAAACAAGTCATAAGGTACAAGTGGAAACTAAGTACCTTGAGTTTGGGCACAAGAGTTCGAAGGGAAAATGAGAGTGGACTGAACTCACTACACTAAAAAGGAGCTTAGCTTCTGTCAAACGTGCCTTCCTACCTGCTGCCCCTGCTCTGGAGGGAAGCTACTGACTTTCAGGAAAGGATAGGTTGGTCTGGCCCAGGAAGGACCTCTACAGCAGCGAGGCTCTGCAATGAGGCAAAAAATGCACCTGAGAGCATGTTCCCTGGGTTACGGAAGTCACTGGAGAGCAGTCTAGGGGCCCAAACAATGGGGTCCTTCGGCAAGGCAACTTTCCTGGTCACCGTACGCTGGAACTAGCCTCAGATTCAGTTACATCGCTCTGTGAATTTCTTATTTCGTACTCTTTATTTCTGTGACCTACATATACTACATACCCAAAGAATTCTCTACTTTGATTCAGTTATTTCAGCCTAATCTATAGTAATTATGTTGCCATTAATCAATTAATCTTAACAGCTCCCTCAGGAGACCCTCCCCACCCCACCCCCCACCAAAGAAAATTGCCCCCAAACTGCCTTAACTTGTACTGAGGGAAAGTTTAAGAACTCTTGCTGGGTGAGGAACAGACTAATTTCAACATTTCTGCTATGATTACAGCATACAAAACTTCTGCAGAACTTTTCGGAGTGGGATTTTTATTAATTTAAAAAAAGCACACTTTTATTATCTTTAAAATCCATATATTTTGTTAAATTCCACAGAATCGTAGCTGTGTTCTCAGTGGAAAAGATCATAAAGACCCATAGTTCCAAAACCCTCACTGTACCGGTGAGGAAAGAGCTGTGTTCCTGGTGGGTGACTTACCCAAGGTCACGCAGCAGGGATGGGGCTGGCTGGCCTGTGCCCGGACCAGACACCCTGCATCCCTGAATCGGTGCCCCTTCCACCCTACGGAACTCATTATTTGCATAACCAAGTGTTTTATAAGGAGTCCCCTTGGATTTGCCTAATAAATTCCCTGAAAGTCCAGTATTTAAAGAGGCTTTTTATTCAGAGAAGCAATTCATCATATAAAATAACAATTCATTAAAGAAACATGAGAAAAGAAACCAACTCAACAGCATTTAAAATTTCAATGGGCTAATCCACTCTCAATATGCAAAAGGTAACCGAGGAAAAGAAACATATTACTTGATCATTGATTAAAAATGAAAAGCTTCTAACCTAATGACAGTTTTTTACCACGGTCTCCATGATTGTTTTCCACCTTAAAAAAAAATAGCCTTTCTATCCGTCTCAAAACCCCTTCAGATTAATTTAGCAGGCAATGCCTAGTGCCTGCCTTGAAGAGAATTCATTGATAATTTATGGAAATATCTACTATAATCCAGCGGAGATGACTTTTTTCCAGCTTTGTGCATCAATAGATAATCAAGGCCTTAAAGCAGCCTTAGCTTCCCATTACCTCAGGCAAAAGAATTCCTGAAAGCGTGCCTTGAGGGCACCTGAATTATATACTCCATTAGGAGAGGAAGGCTTTCTGCATTCCATGTGTAACACTCACCAGAACCTTTCCTGTTTATTTCTGCTGTATGAAAGCAGAAGCATTAGGAACAGAATTTTTTAAGTGAAGACTTATGTAGATACAATGGAGAAACCTTTCAAGCAGGAGCCAGATCACCGCCTTCAGTCCCTGGCAGTGACCTCTCCCGAATAAAAGGTTTCTATTACATCATTAGCTCAAGCCAAAAACAGCCTTGGCTTAATGCACAGTTTGTTCTTCCTACTGTTTTTAGGCAAATACAGCTACTTTACTCCCATCTGGGAGGGAAATTACACTGCTGGGTTGTAATCTAAGACAAGATTTTCATTGGAAGCAAATGCTTTCAATCCAGTGTAAATACTGGTGCATGTTCAGAAAAGCCTAAAACAATAAACCCTGCTCCTTCCCGACACAAGTTAGGGAAACGGAGAAGATGGGGAAGGAGAAGAGCATAATAAAACAGACTATTCTAAAAGCAAACACTTTCATAGATTTTAATAAATTGTTTAACCTCTTCCACTTTCTAGAATTGAAAATTGATCTCGAAACGTCTCAGCCTCAGAGGCAAGTCTAAATGGTCAATTGTACCTTTAGCGTTCCCATTCACTCTGCAATTTGATACAGTCACCTCCACGCGGTCTCTGGAGGATTTATTTCCTTTTTTTATTTTTAAGATCACTAAACAAACTTGGAGAACCGCCGGCCGACCACATGGCAGCAGGCAGCGGCTCTGAACCACATTTGTAAAGTGTCAGCCGTGACTTCATTCCTGGAGCTGACTTCTCCTGCCGCCAAATGAAGGCAAACTGAAAAGGTGGAAATAATCATAAAAATGATGCTAGTCCATAAACAAGCTTACAGCCTCATTAGGATAGCAGTAGGCTCCAGTGGGTGATTTATGCTCGTTTTGCTGATGCTATGAGGAAATGCCATAGGGCGACTTTAGCCAATTGCTAATGGTTTCTGACAGCTTCTTAGCAACTAGTGCAAGCAACGTTGTGGCGTTTGCTAGTGACAGAAACCGAAAATGTCATATTATCTGCCCATGTGTCATGAAGTCTGTGTGGCAATTAACTAGCAGGCCAGTGACTGAGGGGCCAGAGGCTCCCGAAAATGGCCTTTGGCTACGCAGAGGCAGCCGATGGGTGCAGAGGCACACGCTGCCTGCACATATGCAACATTCTAATGCAGAAATCCACTTCCTCGTGACTTCCCGGCTCTGAGGAGACCGGGCCACTCGAGTCCACTTTTCCCCCCCTCACTCAAGTGAAACTCAGGGCTCCTCTCTCTCTCTCTCTCTCTCTCTCTCCCTCTCTCTCTTGAGGCACTGGTTCTGGCCTTCTGAGAGGACTCCAAAGCAATCTGCTTTGATATGATTATCCGAATGGCTCCTTAATTGGCAATACCTGCTTCTGTGCTTTTTGGATGCTGGATTCAAAGGTGCTAGCCATTTTTCTGCTCTCTCACAAATTAGTCTAAAAGGATTTAAGATCACTGAAGCAGACTTATCGCCTGTCAGATTGCTGGGAGCAGAGGAAGTCTGTGCAGCAACAAGACACCATGTAAAAAACACCAGGCTTCTAACAAGCCGGGAGAGAATCTTGGCCACACTCTTCAGTTTCCGAGCTATCAAAACCATGCACTATATGTCAAACTGTCAAACCTTTCAGCGTGGGCCATTTGCCCTTTCAAATAATATTTAAGAATTGTTTTTACAAAATTTTATAGGCCATGGTCTAGTGAAAGAGGCCAACCAACAAAGAAAGGAATTTGTACTACAATTCGTCTACGGACAATTTCTCGTGAGACCTGGTCTGTCCCTGCGGAGCAAGGCAGGTGACCTGGGGCAGCTCCCAGGCTGTCAGAGAGCTCAGATTTCAAACACGCTCAACTCAAACATCCCGAGTCGCCTATTTAAGCATGCCCGGGCATCTAGACCGTGCTATCTCGTGCCTTTCAAGGCAGGATAAAGCGGCATTTACCGTATTCAGGCCATTCAATGGGTCAGACTGACCGTGTCAGCAGGGGCTCCTCTCCGGCAGGTCACAGCCCTGCTCCCATTTTTCTCTTCCCCTAACTCCCTCTCCCCCCCCAGGACCGCCCTTCCCAAAAACCTATTCTGAGCCAGGCTAACACAAAACCCAGAAAGTGCCCAAGATCTACACCACAACTGATAGGAACTTCCGGTGTCAGGGGGCCAGCAGGTATAAACAAAATGGGCTGTCCGGCAGAGGGTTCTTTATGCCACAGAAGCAAAACTCCTAATCAGGGATAGGAACTTTCAACTGCAAGGGCGCATGAAAGTGTAAGGTTGCAGGCCTTCTCGTTTTTGCTGGAAGCCAAGCTGGAAGCCATCCCAGCTTCAAGACACTTCATTTACAATTTTCTATTGAGACCCCACCATTTCCAGCCCGATTCTCTCCTTAACTTGTGCTTTACTCGTCTTCGAGTGCTTGGAAACAGAATGCTTATCCCAGAAATGGATGCAGACTCCAAACCAAGGCTATTTGTAATCGTATCTTTCGATACACAGTAAATTATATCGTGTCTTGAAAGGTGTCTAAACGGTCAAGTCAAAAGCACTCTTTAAGACTGCACAGCTCACGTTGTAAGGTGGCTAAATGTTCATCCAATATTAAGGGTTTCTTTTTTTCTCTCGTCTGTTTTCTCACATAGCACATTGACAAGAGAGAATACGGCATTTCACCCCTTACAGAGCACGTAGAGCATTCCTGCCTTCCTAGTGGCGGCTGGTGCAAACATCCCATCAGCGTGGAGAGGTCGGGTTTCTTTTGTAGTGGAGCTATCCGGGTGTGCCAGGTCGTTAGGAAGAATGTAAAACTACCCCAAGCCCACCTCTCCAGATCATGGCTGTGTCTACTTAGCCAGAAGTCAGATGGGATAATGTTTCTGTGTTATGTTAAGAGGATAAATGGTGAGAATTATAGACAACCCTTTCTCAGGAACCAGCTAGAATACTTCAGAGGTTATAAAGAAGTGTTTTGTCTTCATTGAGAATGTGTAATAGCTGCCAGAATGATTTTTCTAGAATACATATCTGATCTTACAACCCTGGCACTTCAAATCCTTCTGTGGCTATCATGGGCCTTCAGGATAAAGGTCACACTTTTCGGCCTGGCATGGAAGGCCTTTCGCAGTCTCTCTCCCAGGTGTTTCTCCTGTGGGGCCCCCGGGTTCACGGGGACTCACCACCCCGCCCCAATCTTGAGCCTCTCTGACCTCCTCACCGTCTCCCTGCAGGCACTGCTCTCACACCGATTTGTGGTCCCCTGTGCTAGCCCCTTGGTAGTGTCCTTCCTGGAAAGCTCCTTGGTGACCTTTTAGGCTCCATTCAACTGCCATCTCCTAGAAGCACACGCTGGACTCTCGCTGTTCAGTAATGCCCCTCTCCAATCCCCAATTCTTCTTTTCCTGACACTCCTCCCTCCAAACACACATCATACTCTACCAGTACTGTTGATTTCTGTAGTCTCTGTCCCCTCGACTTGATTACAGGATATCCGAAAGCAGGGACAGGGTCATTCTCCCCTCTAAGATTCTCTAGCCCCACGCTTACCCCAGCGTACAGGGTATGCACTTGCCAACTGAGTAGTAAATGAACGAGCACATGCATTTCTTTTTGCACTGCGTGGAGAAAACCGCACTTACAATTTCCAGCTGTTCCAATTCTTTTTGATACATACTTAAACTCCTGAAGAATATTCACCAAGTAAATTCAGTTAAACTGTAAGAAAACATAAAGGAAATGCATTCTCCAAAGCTGGGAAGTTTCCTTGGGATCTTTAAGCTCATCTTGGACAACAGATGGGCTGAGTTAAAGTGTAATAGTTCTTCCTAATGCCTGCCATAGTCCCTTCCTCAGAAATACTCTCCTATTTCCTTCGATTGCAATTTAAAACTATTTATCTAATTAAAACTTCTTGCTGTTTGTACACTTCTCCTGAGTTCAACTTTAAAAAAATAAAGCAATTGGGGCACCTAGGTGGGCTCAGTCGGTTAAGTGTCCGACTTCGGGTCAGGTCATGATCTCAAGGTTCGTGAGTTCAAGCCCCACGTCAGGCTCTGTGCTGACAGCTCAGGGCCTGGAGCCTGCTTCAGAGTTGGTGTCTCCCTCTCTCTCTGCCCCTCCCCTGCTCGTGCTCTGTCTCTGCCTCTCAAAAATGAATAAAAACATTAAAAAATTTTTTAAATAAAAATAAAAAATAAAAGATAAAGCAAAAGTTTTATTTCTGTCTGCATTTTTCCCAATGACTTAACTATACTATTTTACATGTCTGCCAGTTTTATCATAGCAAAGGGACTCTATTGTCCCTGAGCAGACAATTTCACCCTCAGCTGAGACTCCAGACTCCGAATTTGTAGACACGGTGCTGGGAACTCTGGCTTTTCCTTGTTTTGCCAAGTCATGGATCAGTCCTTCCCACGGCATGCCTCCCTCCACACCTGCCTCAGCAACTGTGCGGCAACAGGTGGTGCTGTTGTACAGACCGGCGTGTCAGGGGGGCCTCGGAGACTTTAGACAGGATTTTGTAAGATAGGACCTCCTGAGGCTTATCACACACTTTCAAGAAAAACAGAGTAGACTTCATACATCTTCAAGTCTGCAGGCAATATACAAACACATAATAGTCTAAGTCCGATGGTTAACCTTTGAGTGTAACTTTAATTAGGGTTCTTTTGTTTTTAATTTTTCTAACGTTTATTCATTTTTGAGAGACAGAGACAGTGTGTGAGTCAGGGAGGGGTAGAGAGAGAGGGAGACACAGAATCCCAAGCAGGCTCCAGGCTCTGAGCTGTCAGCACAGAGCCGGACACGGGGCTCGGACTCACGGACTGTGAGATCATGACCTGAGCCAAAGTCAGACATGCAACCGACTGAGCCACCCAGGTGCCCCTAATTAGGGTTCTATTAACTCAGCCTTCCTTTTGCATCTCTTCTCATCCTCAGGTGTTTAAGGATTCCTTGTTCTTAGTTCAAAGTGATTTTCAGTTGATAGAAGAAAAATAACAAAGGAAAGCACATTCTCATGTATTTTATGTTACCACCCACGACCTTCCTGAAAATCCTGAAGTGGTTCCTTTGGAAACCAAGATAAGGTGTTAAACGTTGGCACCTGCCATGGCAGTGTGAGGTTCTAGAAAGGGTGAAAGAAATGGCCAGTGCTACAGATACACTAAAGGCAGTGACTGAAAAGATAGCGGTAAGAAGAGTGAGGGAGAAGATTAAGAACAAGAAAACGGGCTGCCTGGGTGGCTCAGTCGGTTAAGTGGCTGACTCTTGATTTCAGCTCAGGTCATGATCTCATAGTTCATGAATTCAAGATCCACGTTGGGCTCTGCACTGACAGCACGGAGCCTGTTTGGGACTGTCTCTCTCTCTCTCTCTCTCTCTCCCTTTCTCTCTGCCCCTACCTTGCTCACACTCTATCTCTCTCTCTCAAAAATAAATAAACATTTAAAAAAATAGTTAACCACTGTGAAGTGAGCTCACAGCCTTATTCTGCCCTGTAGTGGGCTCCAGACATCCCAGAACCCTAAGGGAAGAAATGGATACTCAGAGCCTGGAGAAAGTAACTCTCTCTATGAATATACTGCTTCCTTTTCTAAACAGTAAAGTGTCACCTTTAAAAACGAGGCCCATATGGGGCGCCTGGGTGGCTCAGTTGGTTAAGCATCAGACTTTGGTTCAGGTCATGATCTCCCGTTTGTCGGTTTGAGCCCCATGTCGGGCTCTGTGCTGACAGCTCAGAGCCTGGGGCCTGCTTCGGATTCTGTGTCTCCCTCTCTCTCTGCCCCTCCCCTGCTCACACTCTGTCTCTCCGTCTCTCTCAAAGATAAATAAACATTAAAAAAAATTTTTTTAATGAGCCCTACATAGGTAACCATCTTTTGCATAAGTGGTCACTCTTATCATTCATTCATTTATTCTTTTCACAAAAATGTATTGAATACCCACTATGTCCCAAACACTATGTCAACCATTAGAAACACTAATGGTGAACAAAATCAGAAATACTCTTTGTTCCTACGGAGCTTTCCAGTTAGAGGGCACAGAGATTAAACAAAATAAGCACAGTAACAAATGTACAATTGTCCTTAATTAGAAAGAAATATAAATCTCTGAGTGTGTGAAACGAAGGAAACTGACTTAGGAGGAATCTGGAGCCAAATCCGAAGGATGGAGAAAAGTCAAGCAGGTATGGTGAGCAGCCTAAAAGGGTAGGGAGCAGAAAAAGTACTGCAGGCCATAGGAACAGCATATGCAAAGGCCCTGTGTCTGAAAGCATGACACAATGACAGAAATGGAACCTGGGAAGGCAGGACAAGATGAAATTGGAGAAGTAAGAGGAGCAAGACCATTTAGGGCCTCATGGGCCATGGTCAGGACTTGGGTGTTTGCCTCTAGGGTTCTAAAGAGCAACCCACGCACGTACTTCCATGGTGTCATCAGTGTCCTCTCCATTGCACGCCCTGATATTACATAAATATTACCAAATAAAGCCTCATTCCCCAGTGTCTCTTTCCAGTTCAATCTAACAAATCCTTTGATTCCAGGTTAAGACTGGGGGGATGAGAGACAATGGAAAAGCAATGAGTCCATTCAGGTAGACCCCAATGTAGGCACAGATTACACTCCGAGGTTAATTTGTAAGTAGGTCTCGTGGACAGTAGAACATATTTTCACATGGAAGCAAGTTCAGAATGCTTATGTCCCAAGGCTTGCTCATCGAAACCAAAGAAATGCATTAGGTGAATAAAGTTCTAACTGACATCTGAGCCCCCGGTACAGGAAGTCAGAAAGTATAAGAAGAAGGAGGAAGGTAAGTTTTTTCCTCAGATTTCTGTACACGGAGTCGGCTTAGGAAAATATTAAAATGCGGGTCAGTGCCTTTCGTACCTCCTTTTCTATATGCCGCTTCCACTGCACAGATCCACCTCCTGGAGGTTCCAAGTATCCCAGTGCCTTGAAGAGGTACTTGGCCCCCTCCCACTGTGGACACCCCACCCAGACCTACCCTCTTCTTGCTCTGAGTTCACACTTCTCATCCCCCACCAACCAAAATGCCCAGCCTTTGAGTCTAGTTGTCTAAGTCAGATCTTAGGTAGAAAGCCATTTGAAAGCACTAATTGGTTGGGACTAGGCACGAATAACTGATGCCTCCTCACCTTCCCAGAAATGTTGGCACTTTTAAAAGGAAATTCGTTAATGCAAATGAATCTTTAAATGGCAGAATTTCAGGCAGAGTAAGAAGTAACTTTTTTTTAAAAAAACTTTTTAATACGGCTGGTGTTGGGAAAGTTTTGTTGTTTTAATCCACAGATGCCAGCCTTTCAGAAGGGTCCGGGATCAGTCTCCAAACGTGTCATTACACCCCACTGCCCTCAACCGCTCCACCTCTGTTCATCCCTGAAGACATTTGGGAAGCCATGCATTTTTCACTGTTCTCGGTTTTTCTTTTTCTTTCTCCCCTCACCCTCCGCAGAGATTGTGGTGACAGTAAATGGGTCCTGGGGATACACAGCAATGAGATTAGGAGTAAGAGATCTTGGATGAACACTCGCGCGTACACATGGGACGTTTGTATCATCTGAGTGTTTATAACTCAGGGATTACCAACCTGTTGAAATAAATTTGGACTCACTCCTTTACAACAAATAAATGCATTCTATTAAGCATCTATCACTTCATGATTCTTCACAGAGAACACAAATAATGCATAAAACACAACAGGGTAAAAAATATGAAAAGAATCCAATTAAATAACCAAGACCCAGAATGAAAATGCTTACTGGATTTTTGTAGACTACAAAGAAAATCTCTTGAATTATTTTAATATGCCGTCGATGGAATTAAGGCAAGAAATAAGACCTTCTAAATTCATGGAAAGTAAGACTTGTCCGTCAGAATTGGTCACTGGTCAAATTTGTAGTTTACTGAGGATTCATTTTACATAAGTATTTGTACAAGTAGAGTACTGTGGACAGATATAGCGTGCACCAAGAAATCGGCTAAATTTTCCAAGAATTTTTTTTAAATCATTCTACTTTGTTCTTTTGAGATAGGAATACCTTTTTCAAGTAATTCGATATGACTTTTTGACTTGAATTCCCCTCAGGGGAACAACAGCAAATTAGTTACCTATCCACAGAGGACAAACAGCAATGATGAATAGGAAAGAAAAAAAACACAGATTTTTACTCATTTTTCAACCATTCAGCATTTTTTTTTACAACTAAACACCATGGAAAATCCCTGCAAAAACAGCATAACTACTTAATGAAGTCTTAGAAACTTCAGGATGTCAGTGCACTGCAAGATATTACTGAAACCTTTGTATTTTTACCAACAGTACAACAAAATGGAAATCCCCCCATCGCGTTCTAAGAAAAAAGAAAGAAAATGTGCTTACAACAGCAAAGGTAAAACAGGGCAAAAGTCATAAACTTTTGTTTTGAATCAACATCTCAGAAAGCATTTTAGGAATTAGTACTTTACCTTTTTAACGTTATTATAGCAATGCATGACAAATTCCTTGAGATATTCTTCCCAAAATATATAAATCATATATTAATGAATGGTCACAAAATTCTATTTAACCATGAAAATAAATCTCTCAGTAAAAACAAAAACAAAAGCAAATGCCACACGTGGGATCTTATAGACAGGCAGCCACACACACGCACACGCCATTTATTTCTGTGGGATCCTCAAACCTTGCCGTATAATTTATTTTTAAACGTTGACATATTCTGCATGTGTGCGTGTATATATATATGTATGTGTGTGTGCACACATACGTTTACACAGACAAGATACATTTATTTATCGAAGAGGTCACTTCTCCAACAAACTTAGTTATATAGAATACATTTGAAAAGGAGGATTTTAAAAAAAGTTTCCGACATGCAGATTAGAAGTGGTTGAAGTGATTCTCAACTCTGGCTACACGTAGAATCATGTGGTAGTTTTTACAAATCCTGATGCCTACACTCTACCCAAGACCAATTAAAGTAGTATTTTGGAGGGTGGGATCCCAGCATTAATGAGTGGTAAAGTTCCAAGATGATTAAAAAGTACGGCTATATTCAAGAACCAGTGGATTAGAATCACAGATTATATGCAGCAAAGCTCATCTGTTTTTTATGGAGAAATGACCATAAGACCCTTAATCAGAGAATCGTTATGCGTACTTTAGATGAAGTTTTCCAAGGTTTACTCATCGGGTTTTCTGCCTCATAGTCTGTAGACTGAGAGTTTTGTAACAATGTAAGAGGATAAAAAGGCAAAAACTAAGAACCTAAGAAGCATAGCACACGAGGGCCCTTTGGCATAGGGGAAAACAGCCCTGGAAATGCTAGAGTTTGTGTAAGCAAAGAAATACGTAGCACAGTGCCATAGATCATATATCTATTGAGTTTTAAAAAAAATTTTAAGCTTGTTAAAAATTAGATACACAGTGTATGTGTAGTCTGAAAACATTTTCCTAAAAATGCCCCTAAATTTTTTTACATTTAAAAAAGTAGGACTCTGTTCATCTGGACCACATGCCCCTTGAATGACCACAGATAAACCAAGATAATGCGTCTACGTTCCGTAGAAACTCTTCACGTATCTGCCCTCACTTCACTGGTCTCATTAGCTAGATGGAGCCTGTGCTTTACCCAGGGCTCCGGACTGTCTTCTGACCCTCCTGGCTTCCTGGGGGTCTTCTCTCGAGGTCCTCATGGGCTCTTCGTGCCTTTTCTTCTGCTCTCAGGATGTAAGGAGGTAGGAGGGCAGGGCGAGGTGTGTGCAGGAAGGGCCAGGGGGCCGCTGCAGGGGGAGTGCGGCTGGGTGGGAGAGGGGAACCCGTGAGGTAGGTAAGGTAAAAGTTGGAGCAAGAGGGAATGCCGTGGGTCAAGGGGGAAACAAACAGACGGCACTCTGTACAGAGAGGTTTCTTTGCATTCCAAGTAAAATGGAACCAGGCTGTAAAACGTAGATTACGAAGTCTTTACGAATCAAGTGATGCTGGGGCGCCTGTGTGGCTTAGTCGGTTAGGCGACCAACTTCGGCTCAGGTCATGATCTCATGGTTTATGGGTTTGAGCTCCGCATCTCTGTGCTGACAGCTCAGAGCCTGGAGCCTGCTTCGGTTCTGTGTCTCCCTCTCTCTCTGCCCCTCACCCCCATGCACTCTCTCTCTCTCTCTCTCTCTCAAAAATAAACACTAAAAAAATGTTTTTTATAAAAACAATGAAGTGATGTTAAGTTTACTTAGAAAGAAAACAGGCAAGAAAGAAGTTGGGATAAAAAAAATGAAAGCTTGTTTTCTCTTATTGTAAAACCATCTGAAAATCCAACAATTTCTGAAAGCAACGGTTTGAGAATTCCCGGCATTGGGTCAGTTCTTCTCTAACCTTCTCTCCTCTGATTATCCAAGACTTCGGTTCTTTCGTAGAGTTTGTGTGGCACACAAACGGTCATCCAGCTAATTAGGGACAGGCGCCTACGGCTCAAAATAAGCACACTTTGGGAGGTGGTGACTTGCTTTGGTGGGCATGGTAAGGATGAAGGAACTTTCTATAGCAGTGCTACTCCAACTGTAATGCGCTTATGAAGCACCAGGGATCTTGTTGAAATGCAGTTTCAGATTCAGGAGGGGCGGAGCCGAAGATTCTGCGTTTCTAACAGGCTCCCTGGGCTGCAGATGCTGTGATGCAGATCCAGGGACCACGATGTGCATCCCAGCAAGGTTCTGGAGGATCTTCCCCTCTGGGCAAATAAGGCTAGAAAGTGGTGGATGCCTGCAGGTGCCTAGTTACACTGGAAGGTAGGACGGCCAGCCTCCCCTCATTGCACACGGCCAGGACCGGAGCCACAGCCACTGGACAAGAATGGGGAAAAGGCTGTTCAGGCCCTCAGTTTGAGCACAAGCTCATGATGTCTCTGGGACGAACCAGAGTATCAGGACAAGCCAGGATGTCTCCAACGGGCCGCTCGCCCTTCTGTTAGTGCCACGGCCCTCTCTCCTCCTTCCTCTCCTCAGCACATGCGACACCTCTCTTCATGCCCCGGAGGTATTACCAGAGAAGAGTTTAGTCTCTGGAGTGGGATCATCTAGGCCCATATAAATCCCATCCTCACAACTTGATAGCTGTGCGACCCTGAGTGAATTACTTAACCTCCCCAAGCCCCTGTTTCGTCCCTCTGGAAAAAATAAACATAGCAATAGTACTCACACCTGCGAGTTAAAGAACAGATTAAATAAAATAGGCCGCATCAAACGTTTAACACATCCCCCAGCAGCACTGGCTTAGCTCGGCGAATGCCAGTTGCCGTGGTTGTTTTGCTACCAAGGACTTTCTCTGAGCAAGGGGACATTTCTCCTGAGCCCCGCACCCTAAGCAGGCAAACGTTCACGGTCACTCTCGTCACGTCTCCTCATCTCTCCCATCCCTTTCTCATTCCTAGGAGCCGCTTTTCCAAAATAGATACACTGATTCTCCTAGCACTGCGTATCATTTTTATGTTCTCTTTTCTTTTTCCCCCTAAAGAGTCCTGGAGAGACTTGGAACTTTGTAAGTGTGCTTCAGAGGAAAACGGATGGACGGGGCTGCCTAACCCGCCCCACCACAAGACGCTGGCAGCCTAGGGCTGGATGGTGATACACTGGAAACAGCTTTATTAATACAAGTTCTCACTGCCCACACAAAATAGGTTAATTCCTAATACTTTGTCCTCTGTTCTCCAAATAATATTTCCATGGTAATTAATAGCAAAGGCTTTCGGTTTTAATTTACAAATATGGAAAGCAGTTATATCATCTAAGAAATACCTTTAAGGTCTAGAATGAGTGGGATGCACTATAGAAATATGTGGGCACCTGGGTGGCTCAGTCGGTTAAGCATCTGACTTTGGCTTAGGTCATGATCTCACGGTTTGTGAGCTCAAGCTCCACTTTGGGTGAACCCCGTTTCTCTTTCTCTCTTTCCCTCTCTCTGCCCCTTTCTCACTTGCACCCTCTCTCTATCTCAAAAAAAAAAAATGGGGTAAATTAAAAAAAAAGAAGAAAAAAAGCTTATTTTCAAGTATGGTCCTTCTCTTGTCTAGACAATAAAAATAATAGTAATAATAAAAACTAACATTTATTGAGCACTTCCTAGATACCTGAAACTGTGTTTGGCCTTTAGTTTTCATTGATTAATCCTCAAAAAACAAACGAACAACAACAACAACAACAAAACACCCAAAACTTGGAAGCTGAGGTTAAATTAGTTATGGTAAAAACAAAATGTTTTAAAAAGTCAATTTCTCCATATTTAAAAAATCCTTTGAGGCACCTGGGTGGCTCAGTCAGTTGAGCATCTGACCCTTGATTTCAGCTCAGGTCATGATCCCAGAGTCATGGGATCGAGCCCCACACCAGGCTCTGCGCTGAGCATGGAGCCTGCTAAAGATTCTTTCCCTCTCTTCCTCTGCCCTTCCCTCACTCTCACGGGCATGTGTACACGTACCCATGCGCTCTCTCGCTCTCTCTCTTTAAACAACAACAACAAAATCCTTCCCTTGTTATGGTTTTTTTCCAAACTGTTTTCGTAGCCAATAGAAACAACTCCTACTTCCTGACAAGGATGAGCTGCATGGCGAATACATACCGTACTGAGTGCTTTTTGGAATTACTCACGTCCCCCTTGCAATGGCCCCAGTGTACAGATAAGGAAATAGAGCTCACTGTGAATTCAAACCAAATCAGGCTCAAAGCTAAACTCCCAACCATTCCAGAACTACTCTCTCCACTTAACCCATGACATTAGATAACAATCAAGATGCATTTCTTTAACCTCTAGAAGGATCTTCTCGAGCAGTTACAGTGTCTTTTCCCATTGCTGCACCCTGTCCACAGCCAGCACAAAGCCTGACCGACAGTGCAGGCTTTATAAACTTCCCCCGAATCATACTCTTCCTACTGAAGTCAAATCATACTCTTCCTACTGAAGTCAAAGAAGGAAGAGGCACAAAGAATGTGATCTCTGAGCGCCACACGAGTCTTCCGTAGTCAAAGATAACGGAAGAGGTTAAATATGAAAACCACCTCTGAAATGTACAAGGAAGAAATCAACTACCAAGTGTGTATAGATCCAAAGAAAGTACACAAGAACGGGAGGATGCCAGACATAGCCACATGGCAAAAAAGGGAGGCGATTGTCCTGAATGTGCCTCCAAAAACGAAAGGAGAAAATCCTATGGAAAGACTTGATGTAGAGTATGAAGTTGAGTAACCAGCCATCAGCATGCAGAGGGGAGCCCTGAGCTACTTAGAGTCGGGCCCTTTCCCTGGCTCATGGCTTAACAGCGGTCATCTATGAAAGGACAGGGACATAATGGACTACAAAGCATACACTTTCCAGCATTGCGTGAATGGTTTTCAAGTGTGCCTCCACGTCAGGAACCCGAGGTTCCGCTAGTAGGAACGCTGGGAGGAAACTGCCCTCTCTGCAGACCACCATGCACTCTATGCACTAGGGACGTCCACGCTGAATGCGCCACGCCAGGAAGAGGGGAAAAGAGACTGACCGCAAGCTCGCAGGAGAGTTTGTTTTCTCTCACCGTTTATACATCAAAGAAAGGAAAGTCTCCGCTCCAGGAGGGATATAGAAACACAAACAAGGTTGCTTTGTGAAACACCAGCCTGGAAGACGGAAGACACTCAGGCTGTCCCCCACCCCCGGGGGGGGGGGGGCGGGGTGCGGGCAGCATTCCACATCCACAGGGTTTTCAGTGATGACATCATCTGCATGGTAATCTGAAATCCACCTGGGGCAAGAGGCAAGTAGCAGGATCCAGGAACTATTCTCATCTACGAAAGGCGGAAATCGTTTTTCCCCACAGAAAGGATGTCCGTCTTTACAGCACTCTGCACCCATTTCTTCTCCGGGCCGTTCTTACCTTGTTCTGAGCTCCTGCAGCTGCGTCTACAGAAGGTCTACCTGATGCCCAGGCCCCCCTAAGTTTCCAACACAGTCATCCCACAGAGACTGGAGAGTCTTGGCTCCATGACACCCCCCTGGACCTAGATTCACGGGAGCAACTGTTGTCCTGTAGCTTAAATAACCCCACCGCGTGCCACCTCCTCTGCATGCAGATAAGATCGTCCAGCGTGGGCACGACTCTGGATTCCCTGCTCTGCTCTCAGTCCTCTTCTGGGCCTAGTCTTGACCCCAACAGCCTAGGCCTAGTCTCCTCCCCTCCCCCAGCCCCTTCTTTCCCAGGGCTAAATACTGCTCCCACGAAGTGCCAGCTGGAGGGGATTCTCTCCCTTGAAAACCGACCTCAGAACTCCAATCCCAGCCCTGCCTGACTTCTGAGTTGGCCCGTGGCCTAGAATTCCTTGCTGCTGGTCCCACCTATCAGACTGGGTATCCGAAATGCCAGGCCTGAACTTGCTACACCCTTTGGACGCTATGTCTTGGACCACCCAGCTGCCTCCTCCGAGGCCAGCTTTCATATGCAGGTGAGGTGCTCCAAGCGCTCATTCCTTTCAATAATGAGAGTGCTGCAGCCCTGCCCCAGCCTCCTCTTGCTGCCCAGCGAGCGGCTCTGAGTCGCTGAGATTCTCGCAGGGCTCCTAAGCCTCCGTGGGTCCTGCCTTCTTCCCATCTGGCATGCCAAACTGGGAAACAGCCCCAAATCACATCTATTCAAATCCAGATGGTCTGTGAGAGTATGATTTCTGCATTTGATACCGAAAGGGATGTGGGAAACAAGGCCCTCCTCTCTGTCTCTCATTCTTTCCAGAAACCTCTGAAATAACTCTCCCGGAGTCAAGCAGCCCCACAATATTTGGGGCAACAAGTTCCCTCCTTAGTAGAGACAACCAAAGGAAAGAACAGGCACTGGCACAATCCAGTCTGAGCAAAAAGACTGGTTGAGAGCTGTACGGTGGATGACCGCAGGCCTGAGGCTAGGTAGCTGTCTGCTCTCTGGCCAAAAAACATGAGTATGATCAAGTATTAAAAATGCATAATCAGGGGTTTCTGGGTGGCTTGGTCGGTTGAGGATCCAACTCTTGATTTTGGCTCGGGTCATGATCTCCCGGTTCATGAGATGGAGCCCCGCATCAGGCTCTGTGCCGACAGCAGAGCTATCGGCTCTGTTTGGGCTTCTCTCTCTCTCTCCCCTTCTCTCTGCCTCTCTTTCTTTCAAAAATAAATAAATAAACATTTAAAAAATGCACAATCATAGGGGCACCTGGGTGGCTCAGTCAGTTGAGGGTTGGACTCTCGATATCAGCTCAGATCATGATCTTACGGTTGTAGGATTGTAAGCATGGAGGCTGCCTAGGATTCTCTCTCTCTCTCTCTCTCTCTCTCTCTCTGTCCTTCCCTGCTCACACTGTCTCTTTCTCTCTCAAAAGAAATAAATAAAACCTTAAAAAAAAAAAACTTAAAAAAACTCATAATCACAGTATGGGAAGATACTCTCCATTAGAGAGGCCTAAACACTTTCAAGACATGGAATATACTACACCATATGGAGGCATGGAGCCATGTTATCACAAAAGAAAGGATGAAAACCAAAATTATGAAAGCTGAGCTAAGTGATCGTGTTAATTGACTCTCTCCTATACTTGCTTGTTTTCTTCATTTTGTTTTGTTTTGTTTTCTAATGAAAAAGTGGGTGTTTGGGGCGTGGGCTATTTGAATGTGAAATGATTGTTCCAGGTGTTTCTAAACTTAACAGTGAATCAGGGGCGAAATCCCAGATGGTCACACAGTGATTTCACAACATCGAGCCACGATTCTTATCTTTCCAAGTTCCACACTTCTCCAAACACGTGTAGTCATGACTGACCTCTAGGTCAGAGCCCGGGTCTGATGTTCCAGGCCAGTCACTACGGCCTACGTGGCTTTGTGAAGTGACTCAATTCTACTAAGCCTCCACGCTGCCATCCACAAAAGGCTCGCGGGAATAAGGAAGTAGCTAATTCAGAAGGGTGTCGTGAGGCGCAAGTAGAATTACATACAGGAAAACTCTTGGGAAAATGTGAAATACTGTAAAAAAACGCCACTTCCTTTTTTAAAAAATGTATATTTATTTATTTTTGAGACAGAAAGCGAGAGAGATCAAATGGGGGAGGGGCAGAGAGAGAGGGAGAGAATCCTAAGCAGGCTCCTCAGAGCAGAGCACGATGCGGGGCTTTAACCCACGAACCGGGAGATCATGACCTGAGCCAAAGTTGGATACTTAACCAACTGAGCCACCCAGGTGCCCCCAAAATGCCCCTTCTTTAGGAGAACTTCCAGGATCTGCCAAGACAGAGGTAGGGGCATTTTCCATGTGCAAACAACTATAGCTAGTATTACAGCATATTTCCACGGCCTGTGTACACACCAGTCATTCCCACTGATGTATCAACTCTGTGAGCACAGTAAATGGGTCTTGTTCACCACTGTACACCCTCAGGGCCCACCACTAGCAGGCAGCCAGTGTTTTGCTGAATTGATGGCTGACTGAAATCATAAATGTATTTAGATTTATGTAGAGTTCATGGGGTGGGGGAGGTCAGAGAGTAGAAAAGCAACTTTACAATTTTTGTTTCTCTACAGAAAAAAAGTTAAATTTCTTAGCCAGAGTTAGTTCCACTGTCTCCATACATGTGAAATATATAGAATTCATGATTAGGAAAAGTTAACAAAGGATGCAGTCATGGATTCCAGGCACTGCTAACTCCTCCTTTCTATACGAGGGGAGTTCTTAACTATGGAACAATTGATCGATTGGTTGATTCAACGGATTGAAAGGAGAGGAAAGGCCGAGGACATCTGTTACGTCATTCCATTCTGTCTGTCACAAGTGAACTGATGAATCCTCACCGGTCTGGTTAAACCTATATTTCTATACAGCCCACATACCAGCACCTACATATGCACCACAGGAAACAATGAGACGGACAGAAAGTCATCCTTGGCTGAAATTCTACTCATATTGCCAACAAGCAAAATATAGACAGATGATCCACCGTACCTTCATTCTCTCTCTCCTTCTATCTGCTTAAATGGGTGTGGTCGGTCAGAGTAGAAGCAGTTAAAATGATCATTTGACACTTAATGAAGAACATCACTATTCTCAGCCGGCGCTATTTATTAGAAAGTACATTAGAGAGGGCAGGACTGTGTGGTTTACTGTTAGGGGGGTCGTAAGGCGCCGCAAAAGGTGGCATCGAATGGCCAGGAATATTTTGTCCCTGTTCATTTGGAATGAAATGGAAATTAACATCATAATATGTGGATATATTTTTTTATCCATTCTGCAGAGAGGCTGTGTGAAGAGTGATTGCAACTTCTCGGCTTAATTTATTACCATTGATATGACGGTGGAAGAAAACCAAGATCATTTTCCAAAGATGTAGTTGAAAAGGAGAATTCGTTGGTAAGGAAATAGGTACCACAATAATAATAATAATAGCTCCCAAGACTTGAATCCCTCAGTCCTTAAGATGACTCAGGGTCCAACACATAAAAAACTATAAAATTAGGTACAAATGTTATAGTTAGGAAGACAGCAAAGCCCCGTGTTAAACTGGGAGAGGATGAATTATAACAGTGGAATCAGAGTATGCATTCTTGTTCAAATACTAACAATCACATCATCGGAAGAGGGTCAGGGGAGATGAGGAGAGGCTTGAGTCCCAGACTCAATGGTAGTTATAAGCATTTCGGTTAATACCAGCTACCTTATGGTGTTAAGGGATAGCGGGTGATCTCTTAGACAAACTAGTTTAGGTTTTTAATACCATGGTCATGTGCTTATGTGTTGATACCACGCAGGCCTTTCTGCCAGGCAACATCGGCCCAGAGTCTACCCCAAAGTTTGAAGGCCGCCTTGGTGGAACATCAGCTTTCTCTGATTCCTCTCTATGAAGATGGGGTATACGTGCATGGGAATGAGTGATACGACTTATCCAGAAGTAAGGGTGCAATGACAGGCCCCAAAATGTGTTCAACAATATAACCAAGAAGATGTAACTCTCCATAGAGCAATGAGACAAACCTCCAATCTCTTGAATAGGAAAAAGAATGAGTTTTCCAGCTGATTATTCCAAGTGGCCAACAGTCACCACGTAACTGCAATTTTCACGAGCATCCATGAGGGACGTCTGGCCCTCACATAGGACACCCAACAACGAAGAAGTTCCCTGGGCCTCTGCTATGGGGATCTCTAGGAACAAGCTGATGGAGGCTGGGAATGCTCGGCTTGGAATCCACTGGAGACTTGCCTACAGGAATGAACATTTTGCATCCTCCTGACAGTCTTCTCCTGCTGGACCCAGCCAGAGGAGAGCAGCAATTTGCTTCGCTTTGGGCCCAGGAGGCCGTCTCTCAAAAGCAAGGCAGGGAAGGCAACCAAGTGAAAGAGGGATGGACCATGTTTGTGCAGTGTTGAATGTAGCAAATGCAGCTGGATTAGAAATTAAGACGTCAGCACTCCAGAGTCCCACTTCAGAAAGTGGCCAAAGCAGTGTGCATCCTGCCCCGGTGGGTCGAAACGACCCGCGGGCATAGCCGATTTTCTCGCCCCTCCTACAGAACACGTGGAGCTGTCCACAAGGGCAGCGACAGTTCACACGGACAGAAAGGTGTCTGTGGCTGTGCTTTTTGTCTTCGCAGGGCTTGCACGTCTAGAGGCCCCTCCAGCCACCTTCCACGTGGCCCTCCTCCATCCCACACACACACGAGTAAGTGAACGGATGCTCACTCTTCGCGGCTTAAGGAGCTACTTTCCTGTAGATTTGACTTCGCTGTACAACCAGCGGTTTTAACAGATCCATTATTAACCATCTACAATATACTGTACTTGCACAGTGTTGTTCACATTCTAGCGCAATGGGCGTTCTCTTCATAGAGGGTCATTTGGCTGCTGTTGATATTTTTTGGTGCAGCTTTCTGTGTGTTATGCAATGAGCAGGGGAGAGGAACCCAAATCTGACTGCTTCCATCACGGACTTAAGGGCGTGTACCGGCTCCCCCCCACCCCCCACATCATGTGAGCCGAGCGCCAAGCTATTGCTAACGATGGCTGTCAAGCCAGCTTTGAAAGCCAGAACTTGGTAACCCCCAGCCACGCATTCTCACAACATCTCTCGGCCTAACTTGATAGATTGATTCTGAAAACATACACTAATTTTTTAAATGCAAAACAGACCCGCTTGTGTTAGGGCCTGCACAAACAGAGGACTAGAAGAGTGGAAACAGCATAAACAATGTTGTTTATATCCGAGGCCTGAGAAAACCGCTGCCCTTTCCTCCAAAATTGCAGGAAGTATCAGAGTAACCCCCACCCATTAAGGTGGAATAAGAACCATATTTTCCACAGGAATGGACACAAGTTTTCAGATAGACTGACATTAAAGGATCTTGGAGCAGCGGCACAATTAATAAAGGATGGGTTTTCCTCTAACCTGCAACTGCAAAGGCAGAAACTCCCAGCCACAAACTATGCCGAAGAGTTAAAACTAAGTGCCGCCGAACACAGTAAAAGGGCAGATGTGGAGAAACACTGACGATTTTCATTGTTCTTCTTCACTTCTGACCTCCTGGGAAGGCACAAAGACAGGTTCCTAGAGTTGAGAACCTTAAAAAGGAGACTTTTAAGGCATCGAGGGGAACTAGCCGTGGCAGCTGAGCCCTGAAGTTTAGAATCACGTCGGACTAGATCCGCTTCATTCCTTGTTAATATCGGTTGGCTTCCTTAATACGTTTCTCCATTTTTCAAATTGTTGCTGTTTTAACAGAACTATATTTAAAAGCAAGCAACAGGAAGCTTTTACTTGGGAAGTTGAGGTCTTAAGCGCTCAGTGGCAAACAATGAACCAGGGAGATAAAGATGCAACGCAAATGGTTGGGAACAGACCCTTGCTAGTTTCCTGCCGGGGCCGACTCGTGAGCGTGTGCGAGGCCATGATACGAACTAGCAGCGCTGGTTTGCTTTTATTTACTCCAATTTATTTGTTCCTGTGAGAACCCCTATAAAAACAAAGTGTGGGGACAAACAACGGAAGCCCTGCCATCTCCTCTTCGCCAGGGTTTTTATTTTCCACATTATCAAATGTTTTCATCAGTGCCGTTCAGCCCATTCATTCAACCCTGTGAATCACAACCCAGATCATATTGCATCGGGGGGAGAATAAAACCAGTGCGTTGCCTGTATCAGTGAAAGAAAGAGAGAAAGAAAGAATGTTTCCCTATCATCTATTCCCTTTGATACTTGCAAACAGATTTGTGGTCCTTTGCGATGCCCCAGGACGGACGCTCGGTCCCAAACGGACGAGCAAACTAGAACTTTTAAAGAAGTCAGCTTGCGATTCCATAACATAATTTTATCTCTAGTCCCCTTTTTGGCCTCCTTCTCCAAACAGGTATCCATGTCAAAGGAGAACTCTTGAGTTGGGGGTTTGTTTGACCTAGGTCACTCAGAGGTCAAGCTTTTCACCAGTTGTTAACACAAAGCTTCCAGCCAACCCACCCTCCAAATCCGGCTACACAGTCTGTTTCCATCTGCAAACGCGCTGTGCACATTGGATTTTTCTCAGTTTTGCAGGAACTAACAATCCCTTCACTGTGAAGTGGTCTCAGTGACAAATAAATAGGTCAGACACTCCTCGGTGAAACTGTAGGCGCTGAATTTGCCAAATAGGGAAATGTAATGGATTTTGACTTTTTCATTTTTAAAAAGGCTTTTTAAAGTGTTATTTTAAAACCAGTTGAACAGATTGCTTTATTCCTTTATTGAACTTCAAGGGATGCTGTCTTTTAAGCAGTTTTATGCAATCCAAACTATATTTTTGCCTTTCTGAAAGAGATCAATATTTATTCAGATTGATTTTTAAGATTTACAAGTGAAAAATAGATAAAATTGGATCAAATATACACCAAAACTAATTCTGTCAACTCCCATGAAAGTCAATAAAGCCAAAATAAATTTAGCAGATTTCATCTACCTGCATTTGAGAATTGTTTGACTTCATTATTTCTTATAAACTTACTGAGCAGAAATTTGCTTAACTCTTATGCAAGCTCCTCTTACTGAAACAATAAGACTCTCTATGGAATATTTTGCACTTGAATATTATCACCAGGATAGCATATGGCAAACTAGCGGTAGGCAGTTTATCTTCATCCTCTTTGTAAGCTAAAATTAGCACAATGTGTTTGCAGCGCTCTACACTTGACTCGGGCCAGGGTGGCATTCTCCACAATGCCATGCTTGTTCCACATCCTGCTGGCTTCCAATATTTAAGCACACTGGTTGAAGGTTTATATTAACAACACAGATACATTTTAATGCAATAAAACCTCAAAATAGCACCAACTAAGATGAAAAGTAAACTCGCTGTATTAGGAATCAACCTGAAAAACCTTCCTTCATCTGCTTCCTAAAATATATAGTGTTTCAACTACAAAGTAGTTCAAATGTTTACAGAGGCTAATTGTACCAAGTGGGATATATACACAAGGCTCCAAAGGCAAGACACAATTACCTTCTTAGACAACCGAGGCTTATTTTTCTACTTGTTTACCACATGCAGTTTTTCTTGGTCGTTCGGTCGTGATGCTAAAAATGCACTGTTGCTGAGAATTTAGTGTGTGCTTTCACAGGATTAAATAAAGGTGATCCGCCAGTGGAAAGGGCTTACTCTTTAAACAGGAAAGCAGCTACTGGCTGGCTCTTTGAAAGGATTACAACACAAACAATGATTTTAAAAACAATGGAAGCGGTTCAAATAATACCTCCCCTTTAGCTGGCCTGTAGCAGTGTAATCTTCTCATCAAATAGTTAAAAAAAAAAAAACTTTAGGAAGAATTAACTTTAGGGGACCCAAACTGACAGGTGAGCAGCAGAAAGGAAATTTACATCAGGAAGAGAGAACACCTCTATCTCTTAAAGCCATTTAATAAAACGGATGTTATATTAACAAGATTTTGCTGGGAATTTCATAACCAATATAGACTATTACCTCTGCGTGCTAAGACATATGAATGCAGCTTACCATCAACAGATTACACACCCGAGATGACAAATAATGTTCATATTGTCACCTGATTTGTATCAAAAGAGAAAGTAATGGAATCTTAAATATTTCGGCACTTCTCGAAAGGAGACAAAAATGACAATTTCTCAAAAGCTCACTTTATACTTGACCTAATCATATTATTCTCAAAGTCTATATTTGAAAAAAGGAGAGAAAAATGTAAATTCCTCCCTAAACATTGTACGGCAACTTCATATATGATCTAATTAAAATGACATTCCACTTGACGTAACATATGACTCCATCTTTCCCAGTCATTCTTGACCCACACCCCTCCTCCAGCACAGACAGAGTATAGGGAAAAAATGCAGGACACGAATGTATACATAGGTAATTCGCTTGGAAGTTTCAGCACTACCAAAGAAAGCAGTTATACACTCCACATCTATTCAGAAAGGTGGTATGCATTTGGACCTTTTCGGCCTGTAGCTGAATGTAAAAAAAAATCAAATGCACAACACTACTTTGCACCTAGATTTTCTGAAAAGTCAAATATCAGGGGTGGTCTGTACTTTTTGACTGCCATTACCAGTGCTAAGTGCTGGATTCATAATTTCCTCTCGCTGACCATGAAATTATGTGGAATTTACTGACCTTCTGCAAATTTCAATCTATATGTAAAATGTTTCTTGAAACTTCTCCATTCTATCTAGGTTTGTTCAACTTGGTTCTTAGAATGTCAGTATTTCAGAAGTGAAGGAAGCTGTTTCAAGGACCTAGCCCAGCCTCTTTTATTTCTGGCAGAAATTTCATCCCAGTGAGTTTATGTGAGTGGTCCGTCCCTGAGCATCGGGCTTGTACACTGTTCAGTGGGGACAGAACCTGAACACCTGTGCTCACGACACAGCTTCAGAGAAAAACACTTCAAAGTTCCCAGCATGAAGCGTACATAAACAAATATTTAAAACAGAAATTGACTGGGTCGCCTGGGTGGCTCAGTCGGTTGAGCATCTGACTCTTGGTTTCAGCTCAGGTCATGATCTCAGGGTTCGTGGGTTCGAGCCCCACATCAGGCTCGCTGCTGTCAGCCTGTCAGAGCTGGAGCCGCTTCGGATCCTCTGTTCCCCTCTCTCTGCCCCTCCCCCTGCTTGCGTTCCCCCCAAAATAAACAAATATTAAAAAGAAATAGAAATTGATCCCTGAGCTGGTCCTCACATAGGATCAAGCACAGCTATATTCTCCTGATGTTTTAACACTTGTTTCTGAGATGTCAAAAAAAAAAGTGGTTCAGCACTTTGATGGGGGGGGGGATACAGGTTATCATTGATTTATCTATATCCTCAGAAATATATGGAGTCTTAAATATTCTTTCTTGCTGAAGAGGAATATATGTTAATAACATACACATATGTGTGGGCATCTGTGTATATACACAAAGCAAATATGGCAAAATGTTAACAATTGTTGAAATGGACTGGCAAGTTATAGGTATTTATTCTACTATTTATTCTGTTTTTCTGTATGTATGAAAATATTCATAATAACAAGTGGAGAGAGTGCTAACAAATGACATGTGGAAAAAGAATCTCGGTGCGAGGCTCTGCCGGGGCGGCCTTGTGTTTTTGACCTTCTGCGTAGCAGCCTCGGCCTCGCGGTGGACTCCTGCATTGTGCCACAATAGGACAGTCATCACCACAGGGGTAAGAAATTCGTCTCTTTAAAAGGAACTGCATCAGGGCGCCTGGGTAGCTCAGCTGGTTAAGTGCCCAACTTCAGCTCAGGTCATGATCTCGTGGTTCGTGAGTTGGAGCCCCGCGTCGGGCTCTGTGCTGACAGCTCTGAGCCTGGAGCCTGCTTCGGATTCTGTGTCTCCCTTGCTCTCTGCCCCTCCCCCACTTGTGCTCTCCTTCCCTCTCTCCCTCTCAAAAATAAATAAACATTAAAAAAATTAAAAACAAAACAAAAAAAAGAAGTGGATCATGGTTGGTTGTTAGGAAGCCACCTGCACTCCCTCGAAGAGGGAGGGCTTTGCAACTAATACCAAAAATTCAAACACATTCTTGTGTTATGAGTGGTTAGAAAAAGAAATTAAAATAGTCAAAATGGGAAATAGACTCTCTGTTGCCATCATAATGGGGCCACAACACGGTGAATATAAAGAAGAGCAAGAAGAGATGCAAACGATGAGGTGAGGGAGAGACGAGCGAGGGGGCAGGCAGCACCACCAGTAATTTTGCAGGTGAAAGAAATAGTAGAGCTAATTTGCTGTAAACAAGGACCTGCCTGTAGGTCTAATTTTGCCTCTCCATAACTACCCCAAATCAGCCTTTCCTATTCACGATTGATAGGCAAGAGATACCCCTTGCAACGACTATAAACCTAGTCCTTAAGATATGTGGCATTTGGTAACATTTATCTATGAAAGTAAGGATTATCTTCCTGTATCTTAAAATTTGCTGGTAACATGGCATTCTGAAATTGAAAGGCCTGATGTTGCCAAAGAGCTTCATCAAAGGCCAAAGATTATTGTGACGAGACAAGATCAGAGTCTTGATCTCTAAGATCAGAATCTTGGTTCCATTCTCCATCTTAGCTGGGCTCTTGTGAGGCAATTCCGCCTAGGTCCACTCAGGACACAGAACCCTACCCCAAACGGATCATCGACGAGAGGTATGCCATTCAGCACGTCACCCGGACTGACACTGCAAACCTTATCTTCTCACACGCACCTTAATACGTGGTGTAGAAAGAAGCCTAGCCTTTGCTTTAAAAGAATCCCAGTAGACTATGGCCTTGTGGTAAGATAGGTGCCCACTTGTACCCACGTCTCTTCTTAATCATTCATTTCCTCCTCGTTGCCTCCTAACGTGAAAGTGACAGACGCGACTTGGGACATTTGAGAGCGGTGGATAATAGAAGGGACTCTTGTCTGAGTGAAATCTCAGTGGTCCACCAAGTGTAGAATGACCCTTGTTTTGATACAAAAGGGCAGACCAACACTCTCCATTGTGAAGGGACTAGTACTAGATTCTCAACTCCTTGCTACAGCATCACTCACACTCCTGACCAGAGTTTCTTTTCCATACAGAAAAACAAGCCAAATGATGATGATGAGGATGAGGTCAACGGTGATGATAGCAGCTAACACATACACAAACACATACACAGTGTGTGCCATGCACTTTTAAATGCTGTGCATCAGCTTGTCGAATCTTCTTGACAACCCTATATATAGGTACTAATATCAGCCCATTTATAGGTAAGTTTAAGTTGTTTTTTCTGCATGAGGGAGTTAAACCTACATCATTTTCCCACTAGGAAAGTCCGATGGAAGACTGCTTCAATTCTACTCATATGCTGAAACCCCCTATCCCTGAACATTAGTGAAATGCATCAAGGGAATTGAATGAAGGAGAAGGTAACTCCTAAAGAGAAGAGCATCACGAAGAGGTTTGTCCCGGACATTTCTTAATTCAAGAGGGAGGGGAGAATCAAACACTGTAAAGGACTGTAAAATCCTCAAGGGCAGGAATTGGTCTTACTCATCCTTGTGGTCTAAGGATTTAGCACGGCGCCTTGTATAAAGGAGGTACTCTGTGAGGGAGAGAAGGAAGGAAGGGAGGGAGGGAGGGAGGAAGGAAGGAAAAAAGAAAGAAAGGAAGAAAGAAAGAAAGAAAGAAAGAAAGAAAGAAAGAAAGAAAGAAAGAAAGAAAGAAAGAAAGAAAGAAGAAAGAAAGAAGGAAAGAAAAGGAAAGGAAAGGGAAAGGAAAGGAAGGAAGGAAGGTATTGATATTAAGCAATACTTCAACATTTCCTTCTAAAGATTTTTCCTATATTACTCTCTTTTCTCTCTCTCCAATGAGAGAGAGAGCTGGTGAATGCATTTTGGAAATAAGTGGACCAAAAAGATATCAGTTACCAGGTTACTTCTTAACTTGGCATGCATGTGTGAGCGCGCGCGCGCGCACACACACACACACACACACGGGGTCAAAGTTGAAAAACCTGGCTGATTCAGGTCCCAGTGTTTTCCCACTCACACCCTGTCAGACCTTAGGCAATTGTCACTTATAAAAGGGAGACGTGGAGAGGTGTCCTGCTAAAAGATGGGTGGTAGAAGGCCCACACATTTCATAGACCGAAGGCATGAAAAATTATATTATTTTTAGGAAATTTTTCCTTTCCATATCCAGAAGTGTATGTAGCTTGCAGTAAGTATTCAATAAATATTTGTTAAATAATGGAAGATCAGAACAAAAGAGCCACTGTCTCTGACACTCTAAACCCCAATTCGTTAGACTTCCTCTGAGAGATTCAAAATTGTCAGGTGCAAGGAGGTTTACTCAGGTTAAGAGGTCTTTATTTCTTTAGGTTAGAGTTGGAAAAGTTACATCCAACTCTACATCAAAATAAACAACACTGTCAGCCTTATGGAGAAGCAGGACTGTCGGGGGCCAAGAAGAGACAGACTAAAGGTACCGGTCTTGGGAACCAAGCCAATGGTCCTCAACTCTTGCTCTTCTCTTCTCTCTGCGCCTTCCCCCAGCACCCCTGGTCACCATCGGAGAAATGGCAGCGTCATCGCTGTCATTCTGCCCCTCTGAAATAGGAGCCTGGATTAGCTCTGGCTGGCTGAGCTCAACCCAGATAAGTGCAGAGCAATGCTGATGGGCAGCGGGAAGGAATTTGAGGAAGCGACAAGAAATGCCACGTCATCCACCATAAAGAAAGCTTTCCCACAAAGTGGCCTGGGAGGTGGCTTCACAGGGACTGGTGCTCAGAAAAATACAGATAAACCAGAAGTCTTTCTCGCAGCAGGAGAGAGAGCCAGCCACAAACAATTCATGTCCTTGCCACATCCTTCGGCGACTGCTAGGAGGAAAGAGAGTAGGCCCCGCCCACATCCCCCCTTGTGCCCCGAGAATGAGGAGCCTGAGCCTGGAGTCCCGGGAACCCTCCTGCTGCAGGGGAGCGGGATAACGGAGGCAGCAGCCTCCCCCCTGCTCATTTCTAGTGTATCAACCAGAGAATCCCCAGCAATCCCGAGGATGGGATCCTTAACAGAGATTCCAGGTTACGGCCTTTTCTGTCACAGGGAAGGGTACGTGCCATGTCAGAAATCAACTCTTCCTAATTTCCTTCACCAAGTAATGGACATCATGATAATCTGCGGTGGCATCTGTCATTGCGAAGATTGCCACTGTTCTTCACGAAAGTTTCACCGAAAAGCAGAAGTCAGGAAGCAGTTAGGTGTTCTCCAAAAATTCTCGAGAAAAGGGACCTCGCAAAGAAGACGGGGGAGGGCGGAACTCTTCTGCTCTGTCACCGTTGTTTCCTTAGACAGCGTGACATTCCCTACTGGTTAGAAACCGTATAGCTTTCTTTACTTAGGTTTTAAAATTTCATTCAACAGCCCCTGCTCTCACAAAAATGTATCCAACGCTTGCCTCAGGTATCTTCACGAGGAAATCTGTCCTTTGAAAACTAGAGCAAAAGGTCAAACAGTTGTAGAAAAAAAAAAAAAAACATAGTCTGTATTATTAAATAATACCAGCGGCTACTTAAAAGGGCGAGCTGGACGAGATCTTGGACACCTATTCGATAAATCCTGCAGCTAGTGTTCAAAACCTCTCTGCAGGAAATTCTGGTTTAGATTCTGCAAGCTCAAATGGTCCCAAACTTCTACCTAGAGAGAAATCTGAGTCCCTGGTACCCCAGAGGTTTCTTAAGAGCCACAGCTGTCATCCCAGGTAGCCTGGGAAACATTTCACTACATCCATTTTTACTCGGAACTCTTCGAGAGCACACCGAACAGGAGATGATTAGAATCACATTTACTTACTCTCACATATTAGCATTAAATTATTAGTTGTATTAGTGGCTTACATTTCCATTAAACTTGCAAATTATATAGGCCCTGATTCCCATTCTACGCGCATCTCAATTTTTCCCCCTGCATGCATATCTAATCATTTGCTTACCTCTTATCACTCCGGGAACCCACAGTTTTTAATTCCACGGATTTCCACAGGGCAAGAATCTAGGCCACCGCTTATGCACAGAAATCAATTCACCCATCACTACACTATGCATCCAAACATTTTAAGAGCAAAAGTTGAAGCCAGTGGCATTAAGCCAAAGCACCTCTCCTCGCAAAGGAAAATGCACTGGGATTTTTAAGAGCAGAAAGGATGGGTCACCGAGGCGTTCTGCCTCGCCAAGAAATGGGGAATCCTTAACGGCCTAGAGTTTCTGGACTCAAATCTGGAACTTAAAACTGGGCGCCCAACGGAAAGTGCCGGTTGTCGCATCTCCCGTACACTTCTGCGGGGTGTCCCACGTAAATATAGTCACCTGGTCAGATTCTCTCTCTCCTTGCCCCTAGTTGAAATCACAGATCGATGATGTGTTTCTGTTTTTTAATTAGAATCTGAAAGAGCAGTTTTGCACGACAGTGCATTTTTATAAGAGCTGCATGCCTGAAACACAATATTTTATTAACATGATAGTTTCAAAAGAAATCACGTTACTACATATCATAAAGCAGAGAGGCGTCATTGGCTTCTTCTAAAATTGTATTCGATCTGCTAACTTCGCCCACCATTCACAAGTTATAACAATATGCAAATGTGTGTGAAAGCCGTAAAATGTTACGTTCCCCTCCCCACGTTCTTTTCCCACAGGCCAAATTAAGGTGAATTAAGAAAATCTGGCAAAGGGTACACATGGCTATTGCCATTTCCCACAGCAACTAGGGTATTTTCCTCTGGGAATAAAGCATTTTCTTTAAACTACTGTTTATAACCCTTATCAGCTCAACAGCAATAGAGCCATCGAGTCCAATCTCTTGTGGAAAAAAGTCAAGGTCAACAAGTACTTGCATTTTTGTTTATCTTTAGCTGCAATTGCTACTGACATTCGATTGGGTAATAAACATGAGGTCTGTCAAATGTTCCCACTGAACAGGTGATCCAAAAGCTATCTCAGAACAAGGCCATTGCCAGGTAATCAAACAATCCTGTTACGACAATTATGATTTGAGTACATTTATTTATAGATGCAAACATCAGTCAATCCTGAATGAATATTGCCCTACCATTCCCACCACAGGGTACTAGGATTGAGGAAGTGCAGGAGGGCCTTCCTAGAATTCCTCGCCAACAATAATGTTGTACTTCCCCCCACCCAAATAAAATAAAATAAAATAAGATAAGATAACATAAAATAAAATAAAATAATGTGTCTACTCCCATGAGCAGAGTACCATCCAAAGGAAAGGCTTTCTCCCCTACCTTTTCTATTTAAAGGCAATTTTGTGTAGCTCAATACAGCCATGTCCTTTACTATGCCGCCCAGGTCCCTGAGCCCAGCTGCCTCTCTCTGCCTGAAAACCAATTCTACGGTTATGTGTGTGTGTCTATTTGGAATTGTTGCATTATACCTTTAAGCCAGCATGGTTGCTACATTAGAAAACACTTCATTTTAAGTTGAAAAGTGCTAGGATTTGTTCAGCATGCTTAATTCTAAAGAGTCAGATAGATATTTGGAATAAAGGCCACATACTTCTTTCCAATCCATCATGAAACTCACTGATATCAACAGGAACTATGCATTTGGATCCGGGCAGCGCCTGGCTCCATGCCATTTTCGACTTACAGATTAAAAATAGAATCTGTTCCAGCTGCAAAGTAAGACACGTTAAATCTGCCGCCTCCATTTGAAATATGAAAATTAAATCTCAGGACCATGGCCACTACCTAAGACGATGACTCCGACTCACATAATGCAAACCTATTGCCTCCACTTCAGGTTACGAAAAAGGAGCCTAAGGAACATTCTTGGAGCCTAAAAGTAATGATTACACTTCTTGCTATGTAGCTTTTATTAACATTCTACCATTTAGCAGAACAATTAACGTTTTCCAAAGCTGACTCCTTTCCTATCGAGAGCATCAAGACATCTGGAATCGAAGTAAAGGACAATCCTTCTAAAAATACACAAACCCACATCCTGGGAAAGAAAGTGAAAACTAAAAATGAACCAACAAAAAAATTCTAGACACACAAAATGAAATACACTATTTTTAAGGACAATTTTCAATGTAGACATACTAAGTACCCCGTGACCGTGTTGTTCGTCTAAACAATACTGTTTCGGTATAAAACATTACCCTTCATTCTGCAGTATTCTGGCAAAAAAAAGTAAATGTAACCAGAGTTGTATCAGCAGGCCGAGAGTATACTATTTCTAGTCCTGGAGTCTCTGAGGTCTTGGGCAGGTGATTTGAAGATTCTACATAAACAGAAACATTAGCAGCCTGGGAAGTGGAAAGGCTGAGGCACACACTGGGATGAGAGTCCCGTGGGAGTCCGTGGACACCAAGGCCCGTGTAACCAAACATCTCCTCTGCAAATACTCAGGAAATGCTCATCAATCAACTGTCAAGCAAAGGGGGAAGTCACCTCATTTTCAGAGCAGTAAACTGATGAAATGAGTCACAGAATTCCCATGATAGCTTGGCTGGCCTCTTCCTTTCTACCCGGCCCCTGGTCCCCATGGAGCCAGAGCCCTCCAAAAGAAAGTGGTGGCCAGACTTCCGTGGGCAACCCTCAGGAAGGGGTAGAAAAAGTGTCGCTTCTGTCCCACCGGTGTGTGAGGAAAAAGCGACAGGCAGCAATGGCCAGCTATATTGTTCCCATATCTGGAGAGGTGAAGCTACAGTTAAGAAGACAGTGAGAAAGCCAGAAGAGACCTATGGTTTAGACAGCAGTATTCTGAAACCTTGGCATCATCCCAGGCCTTTCCAATCCCCAACCCCAACTCCCAGTCCCTTCTAGGTCTGGTCCAGTCTCCTCCCCCAAAGCTCTCCTCTCCAGCCCCTTCACTCTGCCTTTTGTCACGTCCTCAACATTTTGGAATAACTGCAGCGTGACTCCAGCTCCCTCCACATCCATTCTTCCTTCATTCTTCCGCCATGACACGAACCTAATGTCTTCAATGACTCCCCACTGCCTCCCAAGCAAACTCACAATTCCTTAAGACAACAGATATGATGCCTCACGGTCTGGCTCCTGCTGCCTCTTGCTTTCCCTTGGAATTCCTCCTTTCCCACACCCCGTTCTCTGCTCATGCTGAGGCACACACGAAGCTTCTGAGCTGTCATGCTTCCGTTTTCCTCCTCACCTTCACACCAACAAATTCCTTGGCCTCACATGTCCTTCTATTTCTCCATCTGTCCCAACTTCCCATCACAGACGCACCCCCTTGGGGGAGCTGGCTGGAAGGTTGGGAATGAAAAGCAGGGGGCTGCTAGGACTAACTCTGGGGATGGAAATGCCACGTGGAGAAGGGCCCATGTCTGAGTCCCATTCAGGCCCCGTGGAAAGGGGTGCTCTGATGGGGGAAGGACACTCCAGCGGAAGGACGGGGAGAGGCCACACCACGTTGTTATGTGCCATTCCTCTACTTCCAAATTATACTGGACCTACTCAGTCATGAGCCTTAACCTACCGTATGTTAACCACCTGCCCCACCACTGGACTGTCAGCTTCTTGGTTCCAGGAACGGCCTCTTCATTCTGAATGCTCACATTTAGCACTGGGCTGGTACATAGTAGACATTCAATTAATACTCATTAAGTTAGTGAATGGTACTATTTCTGTCTTCCTTCTATTATCTTTGAGAAGGTTCCTCCCAGAAGCTTTAAATTCATATCGAGCAATATTTTTTATTTGCACTAAATGTATTCTTCTCCCAATAAAGGGATGGTCTTGGTGCTGGGATGTAGTAAACCAAATATGCATAACACACAGCCTCCGCCTTTACAGGCTGAAATCACATTCCCTCAGAACGTCCATTTTTAGAGTGTAGTACCTGAGTCTTCCCAAGCCGGCCCTCCAGGTCTTCACCACTTAATGAATCTCTCTGGGGCCATTAACCCTGTTTCATAGGACAATAACCAGAATGACAAGAGCATGCTCACCTGCATCCCTGGCCCCAGGGACAGGGAGAAAAGACTGGAAAATGGAGCTGACACACCATGGTCAGAAGAAGGAGATAGAAAAGGGAGAAGGGTCTCACAAAACAACTTGTGCCCTGGGCTCAGAGTAAGAGAGGCCGCCACCTGTTTCAACCAAGGAAATCAAGACTAGCTTAGGTGCCAAGAAGTGAAAGTAAGATTGGGCTGAATACGAATCCAGGGGTCTACCTAGTGGGATGGGTCAATCACATATTTATCAGGTACCAGTTGTATCTGCAGCACTGTGCTAGGAGCTGAGGGAGGTGCAAGAGGGGCCATCTCACCGGATTCCCCTTGTGAGGACCCATAGGAGAATCTCTCTCCAGTCTTCACACCAGTCAAAGGGATCCTTCCAAACAACTACCATGGACTCTGTCAATCTTGTAACTAATTATATTTCACTCTTCATTTTGGCTGCTAGGAAGCTCGGCGCCTGACTGACTACTTCCAGCAAGTGTACATGATCTCTTATGATTCACATTGTTCTGAACTACCCTGATGACTGGCCTCCTGTTGAACCCCATTTGGTTCTTGTTTCTGCACATCTTGATTTTATCCTATTGTGTACTATACGCTTCTGTTAATTTCCTTAAACTCTTTCTCGAAACAAAGGAGAGAATACAGAAGTATGTTTGAAAATTAAGATTTATCCTCTTCTCCCAAAATATCAAAACATAAGGGTATCAAAGTGCTATCTGGCTGCTGTCATAGGGCACTCAAGCAAAGATTCAAACTAATGCAAATGAAATATTTAAAGAGACAGCAGTGATCAAATGCTAATAATCTAGCAACAAGCAAGTTCAGTGTTTTCTACGCTCACTCTTCAATTCCTCCTTCCTTAAAAATACACAGATTTGAAGAAAACTTAAAGATTTTCTAGGTTATGTTCACATTCTCTTTTTCTCTTGATGTGGAAAGAAGTAAAAGAAAGTTCTACCTCTTTCACCCTTTGTTAGGAAAGAAGATGGAGGGAATGCATACGGGGTTGATATTGGTAAATGGGGGAAAGCCAGAGCTAATTGTACTAATCAAACAGAATGCTTTTAGGTTAAGTAATTATGGAAAATTATCTGCAAGACTGAACTAATCCACAAAGCCAGACACTTGAGCACAACCCAACTTACCAACTACACTTCTGGGACCAATCAATGTAAGAGGTAGACAACGCCTACCTCTTTTTAAGGAAAATGCTTGGCATAAATGTGCTGTTTGGGTGAGTTTTTGCTAGGCCAACAGCCAAAACCTCTACCACTATCCTTAATTAGTGCTAGCATTCACGGAGGAAAGAGAGAGATTCGGGGGCAGAGCTGACTCTCACATCCCACGGGACGGAATCCTGGCTGCTGCGGGGAACGGCACACACATAAAAGCGTCCTCCCAGGGTAACACGGGGTCCTGTCTCGACACTCATCCTTAACCCTACGCTAAGGTCCCTTAAGAGATACTAAAATGCTGCTGCCTGTCTCCACCCGTTCTCCACTAGGAGCCCGTTCGGGGTCAGAGGATGGTCCCCAAGAGGAGGAGTAGGCAGAGCAGGCAACTATGTGGGCAGCATGATTTAAGGTACATCCCCAAACCCATCTACCACCAATTCTGAAAGGACTACCCATTGAATCTTTTCTTGAGTGCTTCTGTTAAAACGTATCTCTGGGAGTCGGGACAGGTAACACCTCGGTATCTATTTACATTTTGACTGAGACTGCCATGTGATTAGCCATCTGGCGCCCAGAAGAAATCAGTGCTCAGAGAATGGAGTATAATCACAGTTTGAAAGCATGAGAGGGTTCCCAATCCTCTTTAATAAATAATTACCCACCAATGGCCATGTGCCCATAACTATTCTGGGCACAGGAAATTTAAAGATGAACAAGACGTAGTTCCTTCCCAGGAAGCATCCTGGGGAGGCCAAGGCATGAATGGCTCGCTTCGGTATATGAGAAAGGATAGGCCGCCGGATACCATGACAACACAGAAGAGGGTTACTTCCTCCAATCTGGGAGTTCACAGAATACTTCCTGCAGATGACACTTAAATTAAGTTTAGAGGGTTTTAACTTGAGCTACATAGACCCTCCCCCATCAGGGGATCCATGGTTAGAATTCAGAAGATCCATGTACTCAGAGGGGGAAAATTTTACATTTTATTCTCACTAACCTCTAACTGAAATTAGCATTTCTTTCAAGTGCATATCTAGGTAAGTAACAAACTGCAGAACCATTAGCAGAACCTGAGACTTGGTCACCAAAGGAAATCATGTTTACATATAACAATATAATTGTTACAAAGATCTTAAAACATCACTTACATTCATCACTATTTCAAGAATGTGGTAGACAAGAGAATTATGGCTAGAGCTTGTTATTTAACGCATATTTAATAAAGCACTTATATCATATTATAATTTGTTTTAAAAATATTTTGATAACTGAATGTCAATACAGTTAGTTTCCCTTGTAGCCCTACGTATTTTATTTTATGCATTAATAAAAATATTACCCTGATAAGGTATCCACTGACTTTACCAGATTGCCAAAGGCGTCCCCTCTCCTCCAAAATGTCAGAGTTCTCTGAAAGGGATCAGTATGACTCAGCAGCCTGGTGACTAATGGTGGAGAAAGCAATGACGGCCCCACTGGTTCAAGGCAGTGGAGGCTCCCGAGTGGCCAAGTGGCTATGCAGGAGGGCTGAACAAAGTTCCGGCCGGTGGGCTGTGGTTCAAAGCGGATCTCACGGGGCCTGCCGGATGCTAAGTCTCTTCAGCAGCAGCCAGGGGACCAAAGTAGAGACGTCCCTCTGCAAGTTAGGCCAGATATCTCCTACCTGGGCTTTCAGTCAGCAGCCCCGATCACAGAGTTCACCGTGTCTGGGCCATCGGCAACGTGAAATTTCATTCCAGCTATTCTGGCTCCCTAGGAATAGCCCGAACTTAGAGAATATCCCACTTACATACGCTTGATGCTCTTGGGAGCACACGCAAACCTCCCCGGGGACAAATACTATGACCTGCTGGTACTTATAGCCCCATAGAGAGCACCTGCCACACAGTAAGTGCTTAATCTGTTTCTGATGACTTGACCAGAATGTATAAATTTACGTTCCACCCCCCCCCACCCCGCCTCCCCGCTTAAATACAACTGGTGATAATATTTTGGCTCATCCACAAAAACAATTACAATTCTAAACTCTTTTTTATCTCCTTGGGCTACATTAATTGGATACTTCCCTAAAATTAACTTCCTCACTTCTGCCTTGCCAAGAATGACACAGTGTGAAGAATCCACTACGTGGGACAATGGGCTCTCTCCTGGTTTATTTTCTTGGGTAGAAACTGAAACACATGTTTAAGCTGTGCCAGGCTGTGTGTGGTAGCCCTGGAATGCCTAGGAAGGCTGACCTGAAAAACAAGTTGTTGCTTATAGCTTAAAATCTAATGCAGAATCAAGAAGGGAAAGTGAGAGAGAATAAGAGAAAAGAAAGGCCTCAGTTAGATACTGCATTAAATAATTAAATAATGACACATTAAGATTTAGGTTTTTAAAGCTCAGGTCACCATTTTTATTATTAACGTGAGGCAATAAAATCCACGTTATTAATAGGAGAGTGGACTATATGTTCATTTATTTGTGATGCATTCAGGGGAAACACTTTACCGTTTTGGAAAGAAAGAACTGAACATTACGAACAATTAACTCTGAGTCCACTACAATAGAAAATACATTCTACTAAAAGGCGAATGCTATGATAGCCAGAGAGGCTTTCTCTAATTTACAGCAGGCTGAGGGAAATGGAGAAGAAGGTACTTTTTAAAAAAGTTTTCATGCTTCCTGGCCACAGACCCAAATGATGAATAATGGCCACATAGCATCATTATTCCTATCATTCTTTACCACTCATTTTTTATTTAAAACTATCACATGATTCTTGAGAGACCACTATAATTAATTCTAGGAAAGTCAGAGAATTGGAGTATAATTTCAGAAGTTCTACAAGTCACACTGGAGTTGGTATTTCTTAAGAGACAACCATGACAGCAACCACAAAATTCCATGCGACACGCATGCATCCGTCACATGCAACAACACTCCAGTATCTGCACAGGTGACAATGGCACGCGTCAGTAGCGAAGTCTACACCACCTACCGAGTCCACTATAACATTGCAAACCGAAGGGAAAACAGAATTAAGGTTTTAAGGCCAGACTTAACAAGTATCATACCTTTTAAATTTCAAAAATTAGAGTATAAATTTGATCAGATATCCAGACCATGAGTTCACACATAAATAAAAGTGAGCAATCAACAGAAAATATCAGAGATGATCCTGTTGACTAATGCCCTGTCTTTTCCAATGGAGGGTCAGGCCTATTCAAAGCCAATCGCATGAGGATAGAATCAGTAAAGGTCAATCAAAGGCAGGCTGAAACTCCAACTGTCTAGCTGACCTTCAGAGCTTGTGACAAATTACTATCAGTCAATGTCAACTAATGACAGGAGCTCTTTGGCTAATCAATTGTTCTAAAAATGATCAAGAAAACTACTCACAGGACAGCTCATTTTCACATCAATGCCTGTGAAGTATGAAAAGCTCATTTTTTTGAGTTTTTAATAAGCTCATAAGTAAAGCAGTTACTTGGTAACAGAGGTCACCTTACAGAAAAAGACAGAACCTTTGTCTGCCTTTTACATATTCTTTTATTACCATATTATAGTAAAATTATGCCATGGATATGCCAGAGGGCTACATAATAAAGTAGGTAACACTTCATCCACTTTTGAAACAAATACTTCTGTGTTGGAGGGAAATGTATTTGGGAGTAAATAATTTCGAATGCATTTTCCAGTTGTTCAAGATGAAAAACACTGACTTCAAGTTTACCAGCAATATTGGCTAAGAGTCAGAAGATGCCCTCTCCATGAAAACGGTTACGGACAAGTTCGTGCCTCTAAATACACAGTTACTACTTTTTAGATGACGAAGTCATTTTTCTTTGTTTTAAGATGACCTGCTTTCATGATGCTAGAAGTCAAGAGAATGGAGAACAGAAAATGGTGACTCACATTTGATGAGTCAATAAGAGGAAAGGTGAATATGGCAAGGGGTGTTCTTGGGAAAACAATTCTCTGTCTATACATCTTGTTCAATGTGTTTGATAAGTTAATGATATGGACCTTTTGATAACAGGGATTTGCTTTGTATAATAACTTCCTCTTTCTTTTTTACACCTGACTTTTCCCATCAGGAAATCATTTTCCTCCTCTGCCTGCCACTGCATGCAAAGGCCACCCTTTAATTTGCAGTCCGACATTCAATGTAACTAAAGAAACACACGGGGCTGCAATGGTCTAAGGGCTAAGGCCTGTGGTCACAATTACATTTTACTTTTCTCTCCGAAGTGTATTAGTCACAAAGCATTACAGCACCACTGAAATACAAGACATCCCCGCAGAAGTGTAAGGCTTACGAAATATGTGTGAACGAATATAGATCATTCAAGTTACCCTGACCAACAGACAAATGGAATGAAAAAAACCCAAACAAACATTTTTTGATTCATGAGGTGCTTAGGTTATTATAAAGTCTGTGTTAAAAATCATTTGGGATTAAAAAAAAAAAAAGGCAAAGAAAACTGTTTCTAAACCAGCAGTATTCACTTTGTGTTTTCATCTGAAAAACTGCCGATTACAGATTACGTCCCAAGCCTGAGTTGCTACGGTAGTTTTTCAAATTAAAATATCTTCTGTGGCCTCAACCACTCTCAAGTTGTCCATAGGAAAGAAATAAAGGAGGGAGGGCAACACTTAAGCTGAGACATAATTGGAAGTATGTGAAAAATGAAGTGTCAGTTTGGTCAATAAAGGGCAAAGGTCAAGGGGAACTGCAGCCCAAACTCTGCGAGAAATGTGCTCATTAAGACATCCAATCAGAGCGCTCCTTCCCACCTATCCCATTATTCATCGGACAGCTGACCGTTTCAAATGCCCGGGTTTGGGCTGTTATTACTTTTCTTCTTCATGTAAAATGGCGAGCTGGTATATAAATCGTTGCTTAGTCATCTGGAACATAGTGTGGCCTTTCCCCACCGCCCCTTGCCCTGCTCCCCACCCCCACCCCCAACCAGCTCTGCCTGCTGGCCTCCAAAGCCTGAAACCACTGCCTTGAGATTCCCTTCAATAATAAATGGGATTGCCTTCCGCCTATAGGTTGCCCGAACTCATACAAAAGCTAGCGTTGGGGGGGGTGGGAGGGTGGGAGGGGTGAGGGACTCTAGGAGGCATTGCAACTATTGACACATTATTATAAAGAAATAGCAGTGCTTTTCAATTATCCCTCTTTAAAGAAACATGCTGGTCTTGCCTTTTTTTTTTTTTTTAAGTGGGAGCAAAGATACTATTGTTGAACTGAGTCCAGCCCCCAAAAGGAGAAGTTCATAAGTGGGTTTTAGAGGCTTCAGCAATCATTAAAGTCCTTTAGACTTGAAATGTTTTACATCAAATTTCGACATAGAAATACTACTTCTTTTTCCTCACAAAAGAGGAAAATGAGATGAGCTTTAAATGGAAAATGCTCTGCAAGAGAAATGTCCTTATTCGTTTTGTGTACTCCTATTCTCCATTCAAGAAATCTGTGAATGCGTGAAATGGTATAGGCTCTTAATACATAATACAAATTAATCATATCAATCATCATGCCCCTCTGTAAATATCTCAATCATTCTACTTAACACAAAAAACTGGATTCTCACTCCCCAGCAAAGTATAACCCGCCTGAGGCTAACGCTGATTCTGGCCTTTTCAGCCCCATCACCACCGCAGAGGCAGGGCCAGACCCAGTACAGATCCTAGGGAAAGAGACCTCAAACTGGTAAACAGAAAGAATGTCCATCAATGATCTGTTTTCCATTCCCAGCCACACCGAAGCGCTGGAGGACGTTGGCGTTAGGAGCTGGGGCTCTGGAATCATACTGTATGGGATGGGGTCCCAACTCTACTACCTACCAACCCGTATGGGACTTTGGGCAAGTCTCCTGGCCTCTCAGAACCTTTGTGATCTCCTTCACAAAGTGAGGGATGGCAACACCTATACTGACTGACAGCCCTTAATATGTTATTGCATTATTTTATTACTATCATATATTCATCACTCTTGACTTTGAAGCAAAAAAAGGAAGACGTGCCCAAACTCAAAATGTGGTCAGTCATAGCTAAAGCTGCTTGTGAGTTGTGGAGTGGCGCAGCAGCCCGCCTGGGAAGGAGTTCCAACGCAACGGGGAAAGGCGCCAGGCGGGCTTGGTGTTCTCGCGCTCCAAACCACACGCCGCCTAGAGTAGACCCTGCTTACGGTCCGTAGGGCAGGCGCGCACGGTAGGGTAAAAAAGACACGGCAAAGAGTCACACATCGGCCAGCGTGCACCTCATCTTATGAGACTCTGCTTGAGGTCATGAAAACACCCATCCTAAAGTAGTTAACAAAAGCTGAGCCAGGAGACCAGATCCTGACAGTTACTTCGATATTTCTGAGCTTTCCCTTTTTCTCTTCGGTAATGGGAAGGGGGCAAATAATAGACAAGGATAAAATCAGAATTCAATCTCGTATCTTTGAAAGTGCTTTGAGGAAGTGAAAGAATACACAAAATCAATGTCATAGCAAAAGCGGCACAACCCGCAACCAAATACAGATGTTAGGCTTGCCTTTTAAATGCCACCTTAAAGGAGTTTCTCTATATGAAAGAATCAATTTCCTACAAATGGCCGCAAGTGCTAATATCAAATGAAAGTAGACGCCATAGGAAAAGTTACCATCATAAAGAATTGGAGTTGGGGGAAAGATGTATTATATAAATTATGAACAAACATTAAATCCCTGAAGAAGAAGAATCTTTAGCTATTTTTTAATTAGGTATCTCACATATACTATTTCTAGTATATTTCTAGAATATCTAGGATATTTCTAGAATATCCAGGATTGGATTTTCTTTTTTTTTTCTCCTTTTTTTTTTTAATGCTTAGGTTAAAATTTGGACTGAAACTATTCTGTCAATCACAACAGTTGCTAATTTGGCAAATCATCAGGCACTCGAAATCCCCCAACTGGCTGGAAGGCTAACTAGGAATTGTCACTGTACTTTGAAATCTGCCAGAACATTACAGATTTCCTGAATGACTTATTTTATTGTTTACTTTGAAAGTCCAAAAGACCAGGCCTCGGTTGAGATATGGCCTATTATATGCCTACATCGTGCACAGATAAGGTTATTTAACAGAGGACCAGGGCCCAGGGATTTCTTTTCTTGTGCCACAGGTGCCATAATGAAGTGGTGAAAAATGAAAAGGAATGAGGAAAAAGAAACAGTACAAATAATACAGTAGAGAAAGTTTTAAAATATGTATTACTCCTGTCTGTGGGGGAAACACCTCTTTGGATATGTTCTTGACAGATTGAGTTATTTCTGTCTATTGGGTATGTATAAAGACATATTTATGGATTTATAAATCTTTTGAAGAGGGCTGTTATTTACCCAGTTGACTAAAATGGACTCAAACTGTGTAAATAACTATTTAGGACATGCACTACGGGCCAAATGCTGGCACGGCTCACACATCCGTGGCTGCCAGAACAGGCAGGCCGGGAAAGCATGGAAGAGCCACAGTACGCAGTTAATCCGAAGCCCGCACAAGCCCCAGCTCCACAGGTCTCGGAGAGGCAGAAAGGTTTAGAAGGGTCACGGCTGGCATGGAAAAGCATGGGAGTTGTTGTGGCCATACTTGTGGGCATCATTCAGCATTTAGCAAGGACTGAATGAAGGACACTGCCTGCCCCCCAGAAGCCACAGAAAAGGGCAGGTGAGACGAAAGGGGGGGCTCCTGTGCCCACATTTCGCTGGGTGGGGGGCAAGTCCGCACAGAAAGCTTCTATCAGCTCACTCTGGGAGGGGAGTCGTTGTCTTTAGTTCTTTGGTGGAGAGCCAGGAAAGAGGGCACGGTGAGAAGACTCTCACACAAATAATCAGGAAGCTGAAAGTTTAGGTCTGACGCTGCCCCAGGTCCTCCACAAATCGCTCAATACATCCATCCCTTATTTTCCTCATCTGTCAAATGGGGCTAGGATTGTTTTAGAAAGGTTCGACTGATCTCATTCAAATGAGATCATTTGTATGAAAATTCTTAAAAAAGATTAGTCGGTGAACTTCTATGAAAAAATATCAAGAGAAACAAATGTAAGTAGCTAACACAGGTAATGTGAAAGATAGATGTCTCCTGGTTACAATCAAACTCGTTATTAAATTGGCCTTTGGAGAACACCTGCTAAAGAAAAAAGAAACATGCAAAATTCCTAATTCTCTGTTGTGACGTGTCAGAGGGGAAGAACGCGGCTGGGGCCTTTGCCCTCTCAAAATCCTTTTATCAGATTATGTTTGTGGAAAAGTATACGCTACCATTTTAAATTCAAGTACATCTCAGCAGTTGCCAAGCCTTCAAAGCAACAGCTACGCTCCCTGCCCGTTCCTAGGTGATATATATATGTCTTAAAAAGCAAGAAATGAAAAAGAAAATGAAACAAACAAACAAAACAAGAGGCTGTGACCCCACGTAGCAAGTCTGGAGTATAAGAAAAAACTATTTGGATTCCATTCTCACCTTTTTTTGAAAACTCATGGTCTGAGCTGAAAATAGGGCTTTCTATTGAAGGTGCTGACATCACCTTAACTATAGCGCCGTGAGCAGCGACGCCATAACACGTACATTCCCACACTTGAAACAAAAAAGGCCCCGTGGATTTATGCTGCATGTCTTCTTCCAGTAAAAGTCAGAGGTCAGAGGTTACCTGTTTCGGCCTCCGCTCTGAACTGGTTTACTATTCTGGCTCCATTTTTTACTAGACTTATAGTCGTGGTGAAGTCAGCAACTTTTCTTTGAACAATGAAAGTATTTCGAATGCTTAAAATTCTGTGTGTAGAAGTTAGTCCCAGTGCAAAGAGCTTACATGTGCCTTAAGAAAGAACTTTCCTGGTTTCGTTTCCAAAGGAATTATGTCAAATTCATTTTAGACTTTGCAGTTCTAATTGGTACAGCCCAATTACGTAAGAAAACAAAATTCTTTTGTTGTCTAATGGCACTCCAATGAAACATGATCATCGAACCAGATTTTAAAGTATGCACCTCTACTGTGGGCTCAGAGTCAACTTCAATAGAGCTGTCTCTTTATATTCCGATGGAGAATACTCTTTAAAAGCTTTGGTCGCACTGATAGAACACAAAATCCCACTGCAGTCGATCTCACCAAAGGCGGTACGAGAAAGACATCTGAACACTCAGTCACCTTTTTGCTGAAGATTCACTTTATGTTTAAACTTTATTTCCTACGAGCTGCGGTCAGTACACATGCACATCCATGGACACCCAAGTACACGCACAGGTATGTGCATTCAAGGAACAATACGAGCTAAATTGATCTGGTTTCTTTTCATTTCTCTCCTAACTCCCTGTAGTCAGTTTGCAATGAAGTCAAGCACTTAAGAGATCCGGATAAGTAAATCCAGCAAAATGGCTTCCGCCCAGTGGAGGGGGAAAGCCCAATGTGAGTTCCTAAAAGGCCCACTGCCTTCTAAGCACCTGAAGACATCATTAACTTGAATCCTGGAAGGTGTCTCGTCATGATCTCTTGAAATGCCTCTAAGGGCAAGTAATCATAATACGTTTCTTATTTGTAGAGCAGTGTATTAGCGGCATGCTATTTATGCACATTCGAACGTCTAATCTACTCTAATCTTGCCCTCAGTCGATTCACTGACCCTGTTTTATGGAGGTGGCCAGGTGACAGGCAGTTAGGCAGCTGGAATGGCACAGAAGAAGAAAGGGTCCGGAGAATAAAATAAGCTAAGCTGATTCTCATACTGTAAGGGGTTTATGTTCTATAAAAACTGTATAAATAGTCACTAACTAGACATTCCTGGTTTTTCAACCCCAAAAAATGAAACAAGTAGCAAAAGAGAGTGAGAACACCTCTCCTACCTTGCTCACTGCTGTTATCCCCACTGTGTGATGTGTGACCACCGCTGGAAGGGCCCGGGGTTCCTCCGGAACGAGTGGATGCCGTGTCATCGTGATCTCTGTTCCAAGAGGGCTGTGGGGGCACAAATCAGAAATCCAAATAGAGTGGTCTGTTAACACTGGTCCGGCCGGCTCCCGTCGGACAATGACAACGCAACGGAAGGCCAGAATGGACAGCCATGCCGCCTTTCCCGGTCCCCTTCACAGACGGTGCCGGGCCAGAGCTGCACTGGCACATTTAAAATCTGCCGATTTCTGCTTCTGAGCTAAAATGATATCTACAGACAGTTATTCTGTAAGTAACTGTATGCTTTATTACCAAGGAAAACAAAAACATTCCAGGCAAAGAAGGGGGGGAGTGGAAATGATGCCACTTGATTCTGACTATATCTTTAACGTCAACGAACCCTCTGGCACAACAGTCTGCTACTACTCTGAACGTGCAGAATGAGAGCGGTGGTCTATAGCACTGCGGTTTATAGAGGCCCCTGATTCATCCTAGAAGACAAACATGGCAGAGCTTTTAAGACCTTACAATTAGGCCGGGGTCCATAATAGCTAGTATGTGTCAGCTGTTTGCCGGATGGTACACGGCAAATGGACCAGGCACGGGGACAAAAAAGAAACGAGAATAACAATAGATTCACATGGACTGTGTACACTCAGCCCCATGCCGAGCCTTCTTGTACTATTGAACGGAAAACAGATGTTGCTTCTTATCACTGGGTGCATTTGAAAGTAACATTCGGATAGGAAAAATTGGCAGTAAATTAAATTCTTGGGGAAAACAATCATGGCAACACTTCTCCCAAATCTCCCTTTATCACCAGAAAAGATTTTAATTAGCTTTTAGTGCTAGCTTTCAAAAACAGCCTTATGAGTCACTGGTCATCCTGCACAGTAGGAATAATGCAGAAAAGAAAGCTGGTTCTTGGCTAGGAAGTGATATTTGTCTTCAAGATTATCAGTGGAGAGGCAGGATGATCTTGTGTGTAAAATATGTCTACATCATTTCAGTCACAGGATGTCACGGTTCACGACTGGGTGGTGGTAAAGTTTACTGACCCTCCCATCGCTTTAAATATGCCTAGCAAAATCAAAGTGCTCTTTGCTTATGTCTTGAAAAGTATTTTCATGTCCCAGAGAAGATAAGAAAGGCTGAGGAGATCAAAACGTGTCTGACACCCATGGAGAGAAAAGGGAAGATCTCATCTAAGACGCGCGTTGTAGAAGAATCAAAGGAAGAGTCCCTGTTTCTGAAAAGGATGCTTGCCCGCCACCGACTCCATACTCTTGGCCGGAAGGTTAACGCGGCCCCCCAAATTAAATGAAGTCACAGACAGATACACCACTTGTGCGTTTGACTCAACCCTTATGCATATTCTCAAAAACAGTTCTAATTGACTGGAAGATGGGCGTGCTGGGCAAGAAGTGCCTTGGACAAACACGCATTCTGCAGCGTGCCAGAAGACGCAGGCCGGAAGACGTAATCTGGAACGCACGCTCAGAATGCAAACAGTTAATGCATAAATTTTCAGTTTGTACAACTGCAGCTCTAAAAGGGGGACTTGTTTATTCAGAGCTCTGCAGAAAGAATGGTACAGCACCCAGGGGACAGACAATGCCAGGCACAAAACCCCGGTGCCTCGACATGTAAAAGGATGTTTTTCTATGTGCTACAAATCCCACTTGAAAATATAATTAGAAGGAGAAAATGGCAAACTATTGCATTAACTGTAATTGAACAAAAGACCAGCAAGGCATGTGGGAGGCTGCAGGAACCCGTGGGAGTTTCAGGATGCATGAGATCCTGCGAGTGACATCTCCTGGGCTCTCTCATTTTATTTATGTTGTCCCTCACTACTATTGTTGACTGGTGATCTGACTCGTAATTAATAGAAAAGCCACCGATAACAAGCTAAAATACAGAGCAACAGAATAACCTCATCAGAAGCATGTTTGTTAATCTGATTAAGACTAGGACTCCAGAAAGGTGACTTAGAACCCAAGAATTATTCCATGTTACACAGGAAACTGTCCTCCTTTATGCTACAACAGACCTGATATATTCACTATCTTTTAATGAGCTCCGCTGATTTATTCAGCTCTGCTCTGCTCCCTCCCCCACTTTTCTACTGTGCAGGATGTAGATTAATTCAATGCTTAATTGTTTAGTAAATTCAATTTTCCACATTCTATTCTGCATAGCTTTAGCTAAGGTTCTTAAATCTTCAGCAGTGAGCCCTGAGCCCAGTGTTTGTGATCTGTGCCTACCTTTTTTCATCACCATTTTTCTTCATCCACCACTTAATTCACCATGAAAAGATTTTCCTTGCTGGAAATTCTGATTCCGCTATGATCTGTGAGCCATTCCGATTCATTGCATTTTCATTGTGTTGGGTCTTAGATGCCGGGCTCCTCTCTTCTCACAGCTATCGCCACATTATACAGGCATTCATGCAAGAAATGTTGGATTCCACCTCGGTTTATCCAAATTTCGTGCAACCTATATGTTTAAATTTGTGAGTTCACCAAAGGTAGGAGCCAATATTTTCCACTTCTTCCAGAAAGGCCTATGAATACTGAGAGCACTTCTCTGAAATGAAATCTAACTTTTGTGGTCCTCTCTTGAATTAGCATTTTGGGTATTAGCATTTCAAGAACGGTGGAGTCACACAAAACTGAGCATTAGGAGAAATCCACAAGGTTACCAAAACAGAACGAGAATTATGTTTAGTTCAGTTCATTAAGCATGATTAAAGTCTAAGTATCAGAAATAGCTCATGAACTCTCTGACATAAATGTGTAAGACAGCCCTAATCAGAAAGAACTCCCCCAAAATCCATCTACCTGAGAATCTCAGTTACGATAATGAATCTCTGGGACTCCATGTGGTTACACCAAACAGCATCATGATTATTTTTAAAATAAAATATGTGCATACAATTATGTACATATATCTGTGAAGTTGTGAGTTGCTTGGGGCCACTTGTAAAGTAAGGCTGACAGAATAAAATCAATGATGCACTGTGTTAGATGTATAGCAAACCAGAGTTATGGTTCTAAATTAAGTCCCAAAGAGGCTTTCTTCCTCAGTATATATAATTTCAGAGTAAACGATGCCATATTCTCTCCTACTGGAAATCCGTTAATACAAGAGGTCCTAAGTCGAAGTCTAGAGACCTCCTAAAGACTTTGGGGGTTGGGGGTGTCTTGTTTTAACAATAACTTTGTTTATGGACATATTTGCATTTTTTTCCCCTGGGGAGAGTGTCCATAACTTCTCATCAGATTGTCAAAGGGGTATGTGATTCTTTGAAAGTCTGAGAACCGCTGTTCCAGGAGACATTCACCGGGCCAGATGGACAAGTCAGGGCTGGAAAGACCTTCAAGACCATGGAGTCGACACTTTAACCCGACATAGAGATCCAATGGCCCTCTAGATGTTACTTCTTTTGTCCTAAATGAAGGCAGGCACTGAGAGGCTTCACTCCATCAGAAAGTTCTTGGTCAATGTACAAATTTATCATAAAACATACAAACCAGTTTAATTGTCTAGTTGTAGAGCCCTAACAGACAGCCATTTTAAATATGTGGGGCAAGCCTTTGATTCTCCCCATATTTTCTCTCTTCAACGGTTTGGACACTCCCATGTCTTCTAACATTCCTCAAGAATGCTTGAAAATAAGGTTTTTTAAAATATGCTAATATTTAAAATATGATAATATGCTAAGGTTTATCAAGTGGCATTTTCTTAATTTAGGAGGTAATTATACAGGTGTTTTTAGTCAAACAGAGGTACTGACCTCCTTGACCGCAGGCTCCTCCAGGGCACAGATAATATCTGGATCTTTCTATCTTGTTCTTTCTTGGCTCAGCACAATGTATGGTGCACGCTCAGCACTTGATCAAGGCTTAGAGAACTAAACTGAATCATTCATTATTTATTGTTCTACCAATATCCTAACAGATGAGCTGCAACCGCCCAAACTATCCTTCTTCCTGAATAAAGCCTTCCATTGGTAATTTTTTCTCTCTCCACCTTTTCCATTCTTTTTCCATCTATGCCTTAATTTTGGACACACTTCCATTCCTCATATCACTTTCTGTGTTTTCCTTAGTTCTTTTCACTGTAGTGATCTGAGTTATCACCCATATGCCGTGAAATTTGTGTCTCTGGATCTCTTTGGTCTTTAGACTTGTATGCCGAACTACCTGCTAAACCATCTCCATGCAAAGATGTTCACCTCACTCAACAAGTCCAGCGCTAAATTCTTTGTCTCCCCATCAACAACCTACTCATTCTTCTTTTATTGACCCTACTAGGTATAACCCCATCCTTCCGTGGAATAAACTTGAGAACCATCCACGACACCTCTCTCTCCCCGCACCCCCTCCCTCTGCCTCCCATACAATCAGTCCTCATGTTTATCCCTAAACAGTTCACAAATGAATCTCTCATTTTTCACCTTAGTGATTGCTGGTCTTGTTCAGGCCCTCCCAGCTTTAAAGAGTTCCGCCAAATCACTTCCCAGATTTAAAAGAGTTCAATTCCACTAGAAAATAAACTCCACAAGAATGGGAACTGGTCAGTTTTGCTCCCCATTGCATCCTGCCTAACAAGCTCAGTGCACAACACCTGGGGACATGTTTGTTGAATGAACGAATGGCTCCCTACTGCCTACAGAACACCAGTCTGGGGAGCGCCCGAGTGGCTCAGCCGGTTAAGTGTCCGACTTCAGCTCAGGTCATGATCTCATGGCCCGCTTCAGACTCTGTGTCTCCCTCTCTCTCTGCCCCTCCCCTGCTCATGCTCTGTCTCTCCTGCTCTCAAAACTAAATAAAACTTTACAGAAAAAAAAAAGAACACCAGTCTGGGATCCTACGCCCTCATACAGTAAGCCCTCACAGTCCACCTGCCGAGGACCATTCCTCAGCCTATTCCTTGAGCCCCAGCATGTGGTTTCTGGAAGATATGTTCTGCTCATCCCTCTAGGCCAATCCTCAGCCTCCATTCCTGCCTGGCTCCGGCCTCTAATTACCTCCTACTTGCTAATTAAGTTATAGATCAGATATCACCTCCCCCAGAAAGCCTTCCCTGATACACACACACACACACATACACACACACAACTTCCCCCAGGATGAGTGAGGCTGCTCTCCCCCGAGCATGCAGAGTACCTCGGCCACACCTCTGTCACGTCACCCTTGTACCATTTCGTGATGACCTGTAGAATTGTACACTATGAGGGTTTTGAAATCCTACTCTGTATCTTATTCATCCTTATACCCTCCACCCCAGGAATGTGGAACACGTTAAATACAAATACGCTCCTACATGAACAAATGAATAACTCAAGTGATATGCAGAGGAGCTCTGTGTTAAATTGTCATCTGGTGCTGTGATCTCCTATCTGAAATGTCATAAAATATCTGAAAAAGATTTGTGCAATTTAAAAACATCTCACACACTTGCATTCACACAAATACACACCACCATAAAAATATATATATACGTTATTACTCAGTTACAGTACAACACAGTCAAAAGAAAAGATATTCGAAGGTAGCCATATCCCAGTTTGAACTCTGGCTGCACCACTTACATGGTCTTAGACAAATCACAACCTCCCTAATTCTTAATATCCTAATCTATAAATGGGAAAAATACTCTGCTGTCAATCCACTTGAATTAAAAAATAATCATCATCATCTATAAGCACAACATATGTATATTTCCAGGTAGGCGGCAAGCACTCAATAAATGATAGATATCAAAAATTTTAATGTGACAACATAGGTTGACCTAGTTAAACCTGAAATATCTACATAGAGGTGTATTCAGTTTATAGACCTTCTGGAAAGAATAGTTAACCTGAGCTGACTTAGTGTATAGTTTGGTATGCCTTGGGCTATCTCCCAGCTGGTGCGTGCTCAGGGAATGCACACTGATCTTATTTTCACCTTCAAATAACATGATTTTACAGGTGGTTTGCTCCTCCCTGCCCCATCAAGTTTAATTTGTTGCCTAATATTTATAAATCACTTTACAGTATACAGTATACTTTGACATATCTTCTCACTTGGTCATTTATTACATCAGTATGATGTCAGAATCATTTTTAAAAATTTTTTAATGTTTATTTATTTTTGAGAGAGAGAGAGAGAGAGAGAGAGAGAGAGCGTGAGTGGGGGAGGGGCAGGGAGAGAGGGAGACATAGAATCAGAAGCAGGCTCCAGGCTCCGAGCCGTCAGCACAGAGCCCGACATGGGGCTCGAACTCACAAACTGTGAGTTCGAACCTGAGCCGAAGTCGGACGCCCAACCGACTGAGCCACCCAGGCGCCCCCATTTTTTTTATCAGACTAAAAAAATAGTGGGATTTTGTTTTTCAAAATTTCTACCTTACCAGTCCCGTTCAAAAAGGTATATAAATGAAGGTCTGGTGATCTTGACTCTGAAGAGGTCAGCTAGCAGCTATGTAGAAATTGATGAAATAATCAGAGTTCAAAATGTGAAGTTGGTCTGCACCAAGCCATGGGCTGCTTTCTCTTTGGGAAACACATTTACTTTTTTAAGCCACGAGGGTCTCTTTAGCAAGTGATCTCTAGTGGCCAGAAAGAGCTGGCTCATCTCCAAAAGCGAACAATCCAGTCCCTCTGGAGCAGGGGAGTCACTAGTCCCCGTGGGGAAGGCACCATCGTGCAGGACGCTCCTGCATACGCACGCTCACATTCTCGTACCTGCATGGTCCACACCGACAGCCACACTCCAAGATGTGCACTTGTCCGTGAGCCATGGCAGGTGGGGGTCACTGACTGCCGCCATCACACACCGCCAGGGTGGCCACATCTGATTAGTCCCCTCCCCTTGACTTTTCACTTCTGTCTGAACAGTGTCTCTCAGGAACCTCCAAGGCAGAGAACTTCAGTATATATGATGCCTCATAGATCTCCTAATCAGTGATGTCATGGGAGGAAGAGAGAACCGAGAGAGATCCATACACAGAGAGATGAGGAGAGAAGGGGTCCAGGTCCAGGGGTCCACATAACAGGGATACGTGTCAGGGCACCTGGGTGGCTCAGTCGGTTAAGCATCTGAGTCCTGATTTTGGTTCAGGTCATGATCTCATGGTTCCGGAGATCGAGCCCCACGTCGGGCTCTGTGCTGACAGTGCGGGATCCCCTCTCTCTCTTTCTCTGCCCCTCCCCATCCAAAAAAAAAAAAAAACAAATAAATAAACATGAAAAAATTAAGAGGGACACATGTTTACCAGTGTGTATCTGAAGTTGGGAATTCGGAAATCCTGAGATTTCTTTACTTATGAGTTATTTAAAATCCGATAGGCTAAAGCCCTTATTTAAAAATCCTGGTGGCCCCCATGTGCATCTGCTTGACAACCCAAACATACAATATGAACTTCAACTCATTAGGTCACCAAATAGCACCCACACTTTGCTAGAGCCCTAGGTAAACCCGGTTCTTCTTGAAGCATACTCCCTTGAGGGTATGTCTAATCCAACTTCGAATTCGGGTCATTCGGAAAAAAAGCATAAAATTCTTTACACAGATTTTCAAAAAAATCCCTGGAAATCATTAAGCAAATTCATTTAACCGTGACAAGTCTGGGCAGAATGTTTCGTTTTTAACACAGTGAAACTGTCCTCTTACCCTCTACGCTTTTAGATGTTTTTAAATACCAGAAGCTCACAGATTAATAGCCGAGTGCACCCACAGGCTGCGGATTCAGGGGCCACATTAAAATGGGCTGGGGAATGGTCTGGAAGTGGAATCTTCTCTAAGTCCACACTCCATCCTGCTGAAAGATGATAAAGTCGGGGAGGCGCGTGTTCTGGGCGAAGAGGTGTCTCTCAGGGTGGCCCACACCGTCTGCAGGGAGGCCCACTCTCCACAGAGTTATCTCCCTCACACACTTCTTCCGACATTCTCCTTCGGCAGCCCTCCTATTTCTCATTTCCTTCCCTGTCCCCACCCCCACTCCTTCTCCTCTGCCAAGTCTGTAGGCCTGCCAGGGTTCCTGTTGAGCCCCTTCTCAACGCTGTCATAAAATGTGCTTGTTACCCCACCTGACAGAGGCTAGGCAGGTAATTCTGGTGACTCGGGGCGGAGGGCAAATTAGGGGTAAGGCAATGGAAATCCAGCATCCCCACTCAGAATCTGCGCCTCTCCCCAAGAGGCTACCCTTCTCTCAGCCGCACCATAGCTGCCAGTGAGAACTTTCATCTGGAAACACAGCTCGATGATTCTCCAATTTTCCCTTAGTTATGGTGCTCACCGGGTTGGAGCCAGCCAGTATATTCACACATGGCGTAAGGGTGTCTACATCAGCATCACGCAAGGTAGATTTCTAAAACCTTAAAACTTGGGGGGGCCCCTGGGTGGCTCAGTCGGTTAAAACCTTAAAACTTGGCAACTCTGATGCGTTGCTTTAAACATATATATATTTAAATATAAATATACATATATGTATGTATATATGTATATATATAAATATAAATATATATACGCCCGTATAATAGTAGTCGTAGGTAGTTTGTGGAAGCAGAGACAGCATCAGTTAAATTGAGTTCCAGATTTCCCAGTTCTCACGTACCACAAATAAAACCTACAAAAATGATAATTTTTCAAACATTGAATCCTCTATCTCTGTGTAATGAGGCATGTAGAGAGGAGGAGAAGAATTTTTGTGCTTTTTTGCCTTTGGTGAAAATTCTCCAAGGAGTAATTTCATCTTTAAATGAAAAGTTTTGTATCAGGCGGTCGTGTGAGCTCCAGGAATCCCCGAAGCCTCAGGTTCAGACACGGGGAAATGCACAAATGCACACTCACGGACACGCGGCAACGTACACGCACCATGTGCGTGAGGAGGAAGGGGAAAGAACGTGGAAATAAACTAACTTTAATGTTTTTAATTATGTCGTAATGAAATTTAAAGCAGTTTGGCAGCCAGATGCATCTTTAGAATCTACCAGCCCTTAAATATTCCGCCTGCTCTCTTGCCAATGTCCGTGCCTCATTCTCCTCCCCGGGCTCCGGGGTGGGCTGTGGTGGCAGGTGTCACAGCAGTGGTCTTAGGAGGCCAGGCCCAGCACGATGGGTCACTTTCCTGGCGCTCCCTAAGATCTTACTTAAGAAGCCTGATATCTTTTAGGACTCAACTCTGACACTCTCAGGTCGTTACTAATCTTCAGAGTTGAATTAATTCATCCACGATATTAAAATTGAATCAACAAGGCTGAGGAAAAAGTCTACGGATATAAAACACCACGCAAAATATTCCGAAAGCTTTCCTCATGAAATCCACACAGTGCTGATACCTTTTGCCCAGTTTTTCTACATTGAGGACCAAGGCTAGCACCATTTCACAGTGACCCTGCTGTGGTCTCGGAAAACGACATAGATTCTTACATGGGGCAGGTACACTCCAAAAATTACATGAAGGGGAGCCTGGGTGGCTCAGTCAGTTAAGCATCCAACTCTTGATTTCAGCTCAGGTCGTGATCTCACAGTTTGTGAGTTCGAGCCCCGCATTGGGCTTTGCACTGACACTGTGGAGCCTGCTTGAGATTTTGTCTCCCTCTCTCTCTCTTTCTGCCCCTCCTCTGTCTTGCTCTTGAGTTCTCTCTCTCAAAAATAAATAAATAAACAAACAAACAAATAAACAAAAGAATAATTACAACCAAAGCGAAATTGCTATCAAGGGATCATGAGCAGTTTTACCAAAATCTCAAAACTGGAAAGCAAACGAGTAATTTAGAAATTATCTGGGTGCATTGAATGTTCAAATTCTACTAAGCAGTTTATTGCAGAGAAAAATCTCATGAACGGAAGAGACAATAAAGCCTTATTACACTAGGAATCTTAGTAAAAATAACTTATTTATGTTTCAATAATCTTTCCTTTTCCTGTGCCATTGTATTTTGGCTGGCCGGCAATTAATAAAAGTAAACCCTTATATTAAATGATTTTAACGATTCCGTATACTTCTACTCTTGAAATCATACCTATAAACTGTAATTCAGAATTAAAATGTTTAAACAAACAAACGTGGTAATCCAACTGGCACCACTGTATCTCCAAATATTTGTACGTAAATATTACAAAACTCTATCCCTGTTTATCTTCTGAAAACTTTCAGCTGATATTTAGATTATTTTCTATCATTTCTATTTAGGAGTGACAGAGAAACTATAAATTATATGCCAGTATACCTGATGTTATAAAATCCCTTTTATAAGATTGTTTGCCTCCCAATGTTTTATTTTACATTTGTAACTCAGTATTCAACGCTCCTTGTTCTGCAAACAAATTAAGATAAAATAAACGCAAGAGTGTCTTATATAAAACAACTTCAAACCACAAATTTTCTAGGCAATGATCCTAGCAAAAAGAACATCCCGATAATGCAGAAAACATTGTATCCTTAGCACAAGTGGATAAAAGACCTAGTAAGCAACTGGCCCCCAGCCACGAAGCATTTGCACTCAGAAATGTGGAGAAACGCTCTCAGCGCCAGATCTGCACGTGACTGTTACTCGAAGTTGAGCCTGAAAGCGAATCTGCAGTGCTTCACCGTACTATCCCAGCAACACGTCTGAGTGCCCAGGCTCCTTTTACATAATGATGAAATCAGAACAGGAGTGACCCCTTCTAATAAGAATTGAAAAGACATTTTTCTTAAACTCTGTGATTATAAAATGGTCTATAAAATAACACCTCATTAACAACTGCCCTGTCTTCCCTCCCCAAATCAAGCAGAAGTTGTTGGAGGTTGGGCAGAATGCAAGGGATAAATATTATTTAATATTCTATTTATGTAAGCTTTGCTATTTTCAGTGCTCTCCATTCATTCGTATTTAGCTGTCGCGGTAACTCAATACGATGCGGGTCCTTTGTCCCCACGCTACAGATAATGAAACTGAGGCGCGTGCCAGAGCAGTGCCTTACCCTCTCACGGCAGAGCCTAGATTCCAACGCCAGGGCTCCGACTCTACACTGGGTCTATTTTATTGAAACATTCCCAGCCTGAAAGGTGGCGTAACTAAGTTATGATCGGCACACTTAACTGCTCTTTCTCAAGCGTTTCTGACATCTCTTCTACTCCTAAACTCTCCAATCAGAAAACCCGCAACTTTGATGCTAGAAGAAGAAAAAAAAGTCAGCCAAGATGTAGTCTTGTTTTTTTCCTACTACCTGATAGCATTACACTTTGAACAAGAGACTCATGGTAACTTACATTTACCAGTGATCTCCACCAACAACTAGCTGTCTGGCATTCTCTAATTTTTCCGTGGGTTTTTGTAGGCACTTTCGAGCTTTTGATATTTCCAACCAAATAGTGTTTTCAAAGTATCTGTTCTTAAGCTCTCTCTCTCTCTCCCCTTCCTTCATTATTTATCTTTGGTAAAATCATCAGAAAGGACTTTATCGAGGCATTTTGAGATTTAGTTTACATTTCTGATTCTCAGAATGGCCAACTTCTCTATGTTTCAAGTCACTTAACAGAGAGATCAACCGAGGCAGCTGTGAATGCAAAACGCAGGAGTCCGAATTTGATTGCTGGTGCGCTTTTTAAGAGATTCCAGTTCATTGAAATGCCATTCCTCAACCATATGCAAGACTATTGTTCTTAGGGGCTATTCATACTATTTTAGAGTTATAGGGTATGTGGAGTATTAGAGGTATACTCCAAGTGAAGAAAAGCCCCATAATTGATTTGTTAATGTTTTATTCTCCTCTCTTTCTATTGGCATGTTCTTTATGGGCCCTCGATAAATATTAAACATTCAAACAACTCACTATTAGGGTGGCAAGCCAACCTTTAGAATGTCGAAACAGAAGACTGAAGAACAATGTACCTAATTGAAATGGCAGGGTAATTTGGGAAATAAAATTGAGTTGCTGCAAATTCCAAATTCCGGAATAAAAATGTTTATACTCGCTCGAATGCAGATTGTTACTGGCTTTGAATAATCATTAGAATAAAAAATACTTGAACACCAACAATACACTTGATATGCAGAGAAAAAGCACAGTCTAGATGTCTCTATTATTTTGCACAAGAAAGTATGGGACACAATGAGTCTGATATTTCTCCTGGTGATTTTGTTCTTGAACACAGCATATAAAATCCCAAAATGCGGTGAAGCAATAGGCCAAGCCACAAAACACACAACCAGTGTGAACATTTCATGGACAATTATTCTTCAGAAAATTGTAAACACATCAAGGGACAAAGAAACACACGGAAAGAAGTGAAGGGGTTAATGTTCTGTTACTCAGTATCTTTTCTGTCCTCAAACGTATGAATTTATTACCAAGACCAACACAAAATGTAAAATTCCTGCTTCTCTCTAGCAGAAGCCAGCACCGAGAAAACTATGCCAACATGAAAATGAGAAAATGCATTTGCATCTGGAATTATGACACAGAAACACGTAATGACTCTCTAAGAGGTGATAGTTCTCTGTACACTGGGGGGTAACCTGACTATCTACTTAGGGGTGTGCCACTTTGGGCACAGATACCACCTCTATCTCTGAAAGACAAATTCCATATGCTCCGTACAGTTAGAGCATATTTCTCATAAATAATATATACAATAGACTGTAAATAAATAATACATTTATCTGAACTGTTCAAGAGCGGAGGGCAGGCAGCGTGGCTACTCATGAGACTGGGTTTCTTATGAACAATTTCAAATAAAAGTCATGTCCAATGGGCAATTATCACGAAGTCTTACACTAAAATATTCTGAAGCGCGGATTTTAAAACAATTCCAGACCTGGGGAACTTTAAAGCCAATGTTCCAACTAAACCCAAAATACCCCATTTAATTTTACCATAGAAGTTTCTATTCTGATTGTTGCATCACAGCTAATAGTATCTTACCTTTTTGCTGCACCTTTTAATTCTCTTTCTACACTACTGATTTTTATGAATAATAAAAGAACTAGATTTAAAATGGCACGTATGGGGGCACCTGGGTGGCTCAGTCGGATTAAGTGTCCAACTTCAGCTCAGGTCATGATCTCGCAGTCCATGAGTTCAAGCCCTGTTTCGGGCTCTGTGCTGACAACTCAGAGCTGGAGCCTGCTTTGGATTCTGTGTCTCCCTCTCTCTCTGCCCCTCCCCTGCTTGTACTCTGTCTCGCTCTCAAAAATAAATAAACATTAAAAAATAAAAATAAAAAACAAATGTCATATATGACGGGTGCTTGGGTGGCTCAGTCAGTTGAGCATCTGACTTTGGCTCAGGTCATGATCTCATGTTCATGAGTTCAAGCCCCGTGTGGGGCTCTGTGCTGACAGCTCAGGGCCTGGAGCCTACTTCAGATTCTGTGTTGCCCTCTCTCGCTGCCCCTCCCCAGCTCATTCTCTCTTTCTCTTTCTCTCTCTTTCTCAAAAATAAATAAATAAACAAACAAACAAACAAACTTTTAAAAAATAAAATGTCATGTATGAGTTTTTGTCTCATGACGCTGGTTTTATTTTTTCTTCCACGTGAATAACTTTTTGCTTTACTGTGAATAGAAAGGAGGGTACACTATAAAAAATCCCCCGAAAGCCCACCTGCACTAGCTCTTTTGGTAGGATTTGACATTGTAAAAATTCTTAGTCCCCACCCTCAAATCCTAGAGGGATACAAACCATTTCCACTCCTTGTAAATAGTGTAAGTAGGCCTTTAGAATGTCACACACTGTATGCCCTTTAGTTGGAAATTAAGTTTTCAAATTGCTAAGGAGTAGTCCCTGAATAACAGAAAACACCATGGGTCACAGTTAATTATAGCTTGTCTATCAAATTAAGTTAATGTTCGAGTACACATCCAAACAGTTACAGAGACATTAGGAGGTTTTTATTGTCCAAGAAATTCTTATTCATTCGGCTTCTAATATCTTTTTAAAAACGAGAGAGAAGCCTTCACAAGTTGGGACGGCATAAGAAAACTCTGGGTTCACATCAAATTGCTCCCTTCATCGTCCTTTTGATGACTGTCGATTTCATTACAAACTTCATTTTGCAGAGTTTCATAATAGCCATAAACACACTTCGCTTTAAAGAGTTTCTGTGGGACCTACTGTGAATGCAAATGCAGAATAAAATGCAAATCCTGGAGGCCTGGGAACAAATATGGACTATCTGCTAGGAATACGGTCCCAGAAAATAAACATTTAGGCCTTAAGAGGAAGAGTGCAAAGGGGCTGATATGAATCTTTATATCACGGATTCAGAGCCCTAGGGGAGGCAAACTTGAATAACAGTTTTCAGTTTTTCACCTAATTTTGACGCGCAGGTTGGGAATATTTGATGACTTTGGTCTCGACTCAGGCCTGCTCCAAACTGAGTCACTGTTTTTCATCTTTGCAAGAAAATAAACCCATGTGTAGGGAATAACCCACAAGGTACTCCAATAGGGAAATGAGACCCAGCAAACTTGTTCGAGTTCGCATCTCAGGCCTAGGAGGTTCACCAGACAGTGAAAAAGGAGCGATTAGAAAGAAAGAACTACGACTCTGCGTTGCTGAATAATAACCACCAACCCAGACTCTTACAACTAATAACAAACATGCTACCATGTTGTGTCGAAGAACCCGAGGAAAAAGTCTAGAGAACTGGGAATTTATCCGCAACAGCAATTAACTCTAAGTTACGTGTTGTCCGGGAATAATTCTAGTGATCACTCAAAATGTTAATTATCTACTTACTACTATCTTCTATGTGAGTCAAAATAATGTATGTTTAAATACATTGTAAAAATTGAAGACTCCGCGTTGCGTCAAAATGAAAAAAAAAGGTAGTGAGACTGAAAGTGTTGCTTTAACTTCTAAACTCACAAAAAGTTATGGTGATTTTAAGAGTATTACTTAGTAAACTTATTAATAGTAATGGCATTTCCCTTCTGAGGAAAAATATGATTTCATTTAAGTTTTGTAAAGAACCATAACATTTTACACTCAAGTTTCTTTACCTCATGATTATAAATCCAATTAATTGTAAACGGAGTCATAAAAGGTACCAAGGGAAAAAGCAATTGTAGGAATGTATTTCTGAGGATTATAAATAATATAGAATTTATTTTCACAATTTATTTATCCTCCAATAGTTTAGGGTATATACAGTGAGGCATCTGTCACGGAAAAGTCATGGCAAGATGACTGCATATCTTGAAGAGAATTAACGACTTAGTTCAGGCTACAGTTTGTATTTAACTGTATATACTCATGATACCAATAAATGACAGGTGTATAATTCAATAAATGTAGAAAAAAAGGTTTTTTCCATCAGAAAATAAACTTTTAATGGTATGTTTTAGTCAATTTTAGGAATTCTTAACGAAAAGGTCCAGAAATATAAAATAATTTCAAAAGATTTGTACTCTTGTATTTTGCTTTAACAAGAACATATTTCCTAGATTAAGAAATGCTATTTGGGGAAAAAAAAAAAGTGTTCAGAGAGAGTCTAGTAAAGTGTTGCCAATTGTTTTAATTCTGCACACATGAATGCATTAAATTGATTGAAATTGGATTCTAGTGACAAATTTTTAAATGAGTATATTCTTGCTTATTTCACATGGTAGCCTTATACCATTTATTAAAATGTCAAATTTTCAAGTGTGGGAAATCTAGCAATTTGCCCCAGATAGGTATACTTCCTAGAGAGGCCGTTTAAGACTCCAAAAAGCTCTCCCAAATTCCTATACCCTTGAAACCATGGCACTTTTCATTAAGAATATGGTAAGAATGTCTTTTATTTTTACACTACATAAACACACTCGTCTGCTTGAATTTTTCAAAATTGATTTTATACATGCAAGGCTTATTCACAAATATTAAAGGTAACAAAATAGCCAAACTTTTACTGGATCCCCAAAGTCAAATAATTTGGGAATTATTATTAAAATTCAAATTGGAAGATTGTATTTTCTGTTTTAGACTCTAACTTTTAAAGCAGGTATCGTATGCTGATGGTTCCTGCTGAGTAAGAACGCCAAGCCCCATATGATTTATAGCAGTGTTGTTTTACTTGGGATTTTGAACACCTTTAAGTCTGACGTCTACACAACCGACAGATACAGCATCACATGGACTCTACTTTTATTCTTTTATCTGTAAAAGAATACTTTCCCAGAGTTTTGATGTAGCTTTTAAATATTAAGTTAATTTTTTGCACTCAGGAGCAATGACAAAAGATTTTGTTTCAGTTATAACATAAATTCAAGTAATACTTTGATACAAGTATGACAGACATCATAATCCAAAAAGGGCCATGTAAAATGTTACAAATGCAAACATGTAAGACTGTGTAACAAAAATGAATGAGAATGGTATCAGTTTCCTATCATTCAACTATTTCCTTGGCAGTGGAGTCAAATAATATTGAATTATAGACCCTTCTTACAGAGTCTTATTTTGTGTTCATTTTTTTATCTTTTCCCAGTCAGTCTCTATAGGAATTTGGCTGTATGCCGACTTTCCTTTAAAAGTTTCTGTATACGTACTTGGGTTGTGTCTGATGATTAGATGATCATTTATTAAAACTTAAGCATTTCACATTTGTTTGACATATTTATATTTCATAAGAAAATATTGTTATTGCAACAGAAAGCATAACATCAGGGATACAAAAATACTTCATTTGAATTCATGTTGACAATATTTTCATTTCTGACAAATGTCTTAATATAACTTGTTAGGCATTCTTCAGTTCCTCCCAGTCTACCTGCGAGGGAAGCCAGGCTAGTTTTACTACAGTGGGACTTGTGGCAAAACTTTAGCCTATCTGGTTGACCTTAATAAACCGGTTTCCACTGTAGGGCCACAAACAGTCTTTGTTTTTAAGAGTATGGAGTTTTACTGCATAATTTTCCTTCCCTCACCCAGCAACAGCTGTGTTTTAAATCTTTCGGACTATGACAAACATTTTAACATTTAAACATACAAGGATTTGAAAACATAATGATTTAAAATTTGTTTATTTTCAAAGTTGGGCAATTATAACATGGTATCTGTTACTCTTTTGAAAACAGTGCCCATATGTTAATCCTTTTCTTTTTCTTCCTCTATTATGTAAGCTTCTCCATGTTTTCTAGTAAGAGTCTCTAAGGTAGAACTGATAGCAACAGTACACACCACCGCTCTCTACAATTCCAGATTATGAGCAATGGAGTCATTCTGGCGGAAGAGGGATTGCTCTTTGAGTGACCATTGCTGTAGCACTAGTTAAATCACTGAAAAACAGTTACTGTTATGGCTTTACTTCGTACAAAGTAGCATTAGTATCATTGCTTTCCATAAGCCATGGAACTTGCACTGGGGACTTCCACTTGAGAGAGAGAGACACATAAAGAGAGAGAGAGAGAGACAGAGAGACAAGAGAGAACAGAGAGAGATGCGCTATGAACAGGGAATAACTTTTGTAGTATTAGCATTTAGACATACAGACGTTTAACAATGTAATTGATCTCAGCCAATCTGCATATACTCTTCACTTGTTTTTCATGAAATGTTTTAAGAGTCCCTATTAGGAACCAATACTTCCCTACTCTGAAATTCACACACAGATACACACTAAAAGCCAATCAGATTAGTACACTTATCCTGATGAGCACTGAGTAATATATGTAACTGTTGAATCACTATATTGTACACCTGAAACTAATATAACACTGTATGTTAAGTATACTGGAATAAAATTTTAAAAAGCCAATCAGAAAGCAACAATAAAAACACACCTGGTAAACAACTAAGTTTTAATTCAAAGGCTACTAAGCCGTAAAGGGCCTAGAATGCACATCCCAATTAGCCAATGCAGTGACGAGCACTCAACACCTTATTATTTAATCATTAAAGAGAATCTTGCCATAATTTCCCTTTGACATATTTCAAAAAAAAAGGAATTAAGAGTACAACACATGACCCACAACAACAATCAAAAAGTAAAGATAGAGGAATCTAAGATCCTCTTGGACGCCAAGGCCTGTGGACTGAAGTTTCCAAGACAAAGGCATTAATTGCGACCCTGTGCAGTACTTACAATTTAAATAAGGTGTGTCCATGTGTAAGCATTTAGAAACAAACTACCTGACAAAGGAACCATTTTCCTGTCTCTTACTGTTTGTGGCCAGTTTTCTTACTGGATGAAAACAAACTGCCTACATTTCTAGTGTTAGTAAACAACCAACGGCTTCATGTATTTTTTTTCTAAAGCAGCAGTTCCAGTTCATCCGAGACTTCAGGCTGTCCCTTGCCCTCTCATCCCCATTCCTTACCATAACACCTCCCCCAAACAGAAAGCTTAAATCTCCCTTGCATCTCTGCCTCGCTTTGCAGGGAGGGGGCGTTTTCGGTCAAGTCCAAGTTCAGTTTTAAGAATTTTTATTTATTTTTTATTTTCTTATTTTTTTAACGCAAACGATGCTTTAGAAACAACGTCCCGGACTTTTAAAATAAAACAACCGCCTTCGGGGTTTTCCTAGCCCACTTGGGAACCAAAGCTCACGGGCCCAAGGCTGCCCCGTGTCCCGGAGGCCCCGAGGCCCGGAGGCCCGGAGGCCGACCCTCCTCCCCTGGGAGTTTGGCAGCACTTGGCATTTAACCTGCCTGGCGTGCGTGGCTTTCTGGTTCCATCTCCTTGAGCCACGTTACTTCTCCCCAGATGTCAGGCACAAATCTGGATTAACATGCAACAGGGCGCCCTGTGCAGCCCGCCAGCCCTCGCCCAAGAGCTGTTAAATGCAGATTCAGCCGAGGACCCCCCGGAGAGCTGCCGTTGAATAAAAATTGTAATCCAAAGGGGCCATTTCTTTGCCTCCCGCTGCTTGTGGGAAAGCGGGGCTGACGCCCGAGCACAGGCCTAGCTAGTCCGCCCCGGCTACGAGCAGGCGTGGCCACCTCGGGAGGCGGCCCTCGGCGCCCGGAGACTCCTCGCTCCCGGGTCTGCACTCTCCGGCCGGGTTCTGGGAGTGGGAGAATGCTTGGATTCAAGGAGTGGCGAGCAACAGACAGCCCTGGGAAGGAAGACTTCATTCGATGTCTCCTTCTGGAAGCGCAGACTAAAGTCTAGCGTCTGGGCGGCCAGGCTCTTCTCCGCCTAACCCCTCTGGGCGCCCCCAGTTCCACCCTGAACCCCCCAAACAGGCGTCCCGCCTCCCGAAGGGCCCGCATCTTTCTCCACTGACGACCAGGCTCAACCCTCGCCTCGACGCCTCACACCGTCGCTCCTCTCTGCCCTCGCTCCCGGGGCGAAGCCCGGCCCTCGCCCCGGAAGCCCCTGCTGCGCCTGCTGCCCCCCAGTTTCGGGGCGTTGGGAGCTCCGTGCGGAGCCAGGAGCGAGACTGTCGGGAGAGGGCGCCCGGGAGGCCTGCGCCCGCGGGAGGGGACTCGAGCCTGGCTCCTCGGGGTCTGGGAGTGGAAGGGGGCGGGTACGAGAAGTGGGGGGACAACGAGATTACGGCTTCTAGTGGCGTCTTAATCTGATAGATATGTTTATATTTCAAAAAAGCATCACTACAAGGCCAAGTGGATATCTGCCGATTTAGCCATCCGGGAAATCGGCTGGTATCAAAGTCGTCGATTCCAGGTCCCTGCGCGGGTGGCAGCCTTCGCGCCCTCCGAGGATAAAAGTAAAATAAAATAAGCCGTGCCGCCAGCAGGCCCTAGAGACAGAGGGGTTAATGAGCTAACGAGGACCAGCGCTCGCACCACACCTGAAGCCTCCAGTCCTGGAGCGCACCCTCTGCGGGGGCTCAAACTGGCTGGGCCGCATTCGCAGACAGGTGGCGAGGCCGTCCTTTCTGGGCCCAGCCCCCAGGGCGCCACACTAGGGGTCTAGCGCCCCCAGGGACCAGCAAGGAGGCTCCAGTACGGAGACCTGGCGCCCACAGGGCGGCCTTAGTGCCTGATCTCTTACTCCCCGCCTCCCAGAACAGGGGACTCCACTCCGGGCTCGAGGCGAGGTTCCGCGTACGCCCCGAGATCTGCGCTCCCAGCTCCCAGCACAGCCCAGGCACACTCTCTCCCGGCTCCCGGGAAGCGGACAATTAGGGAGAACAAACTTGGGTTTGCTGCCCACCGACTAAGACCTAGATGAGCCAGAGGGGTCACGCGATCGCGCCCACGCGCATAGGCCAACAGCGCCACGAGCCCGGCCAAAGCTGCGAAGCCCACCAGTAAGCGGTGGGGGTGGGACGCACGCTTCTCATTTTTTAGGTGAGGGAAGAGACTAAAATGTGAATTTTTACCCACTACAATCGCCTACCAGTCTGCATATCTCAAATTAAGGTAATTGTGTAACAAAAGTTTACCGAAGGAGTAGGGGGAAACCTCAATGATGTTATACCAATTTTGTGCCCCACCCCCCCAAAAAAAACCCATAGCTTTGGTCCTTTATCTTTGACTTTAATAAAATAATGATTCGTTGAGAAAATGGGGTATAAATCTTCATTTTGGAGGCAATTAAAGTGTTGATTTCATTCATGCCCCTAAGCGATTCTTGTAATTTGCTCAAATAGCTTTATGTACCCAGCACTCCGGAGCTCTTAGAATCCCATTTTCTAGTTAGGCTTGTTGGATTACAATTTTTATTCAACAGCAGCTACCCGAGGGTTCCTCAGCGGAATCTGCATTTAACAGCTCGGGGGCGAGGGCTGGCGGGCTGCACCAGGCGGGAGGCCCGGCAGCCCGCAGGGCCGGGGCCGGGAGCCGCCTGCAGTTTTCCCACCTCGGCGGGGCCGCGCGGGGACTGCGCAGACAGCCTGTACTGTGCGCTGTCTACACTGCCGAAAGTTTGCAACTTGCCAAATAATCGTAAAGACCTGGCGCTTTGGCGCTTTTAAACCTCAGCTCTGCCTGCCCTCCACTGCTCGTGGGGAAAGGAGGAATTCAGCCTCTTGGATTCTCGAGAGAAATCCAAGCTGGGAGTGTATGTTAAGAGGGTGATGTTGAGAGAAGAAAACTTTAAGATGACACCCAGACCCAGGAGTCGGACACTCCTGCAAGGACCCTCCAAGAGAGCCGCTAGCCAACACTGACCATGGCAGAGCTTGCAAAGGAAAACTCTACACGCCTGCCTGTCCTTTGGCTTAACAAAGGCAGGCTGATCTCTCCCCCCAAGACGGAACTCAGGAGCCGAGTCAGAAAGAGAAACAACTCTAGGCCCTCACTTAGGTATGGAGAGGCCGGAGGAGACCCGCAACCCCAATCTCTATTGGCGGTGCAGCAATTCGCGACCGAAAGCTGTCCTGAGCCCGTTTCATCTCACCCGCTCCTCAGGTTTCCACTTTCATTGCATTTTTGCAACTTCTTTGGGCCAATCCAGAGACGCAGCGACGGGAGCGAGAGAGACACACAGAGAGAGACTGGGAGCAAACAGTGGAGTTGGGATGGGAGACGGAGAGAAATCCCCCCCTCACCCCACAGCAACTCCAAATAAAAGTCGTCCCCACTTAGCAATGCAACGGAAGAAGGGCCTGCAGGGAGGACCAGAGGAGGGGGCGAAGCGAGCAAAGGCTGGCCGTTGGGAGCGAAGGCGGCGCGAGGTGCCCCACCGCCACACCGAGGGAGTTTCCCGGGGTGCCCCTGACGCTGGCACTTCCAAAAGCTGCCAACCCACAGGGCCCAGTGCACGTACCAGTTGGAGGATGAGTGGAAAGGAGGAGAAGAAACGTCCATATTTATCTGTTTTTATAATCTCGGCCTGGTCTTATTTTTACTATTAAGTACAATAAAATGGGCGAGCTTGCAGCGAGCACCGCACAAAGCAATGTTCAGTGAGGTCTAGAAGCGTTCGGCCGAGGAAAACTGACAAGACAGGCTAATGAACCGTACAGACAGGGAGAAAATGGCCAGCATTTGCTAGATTTCAAACCCTCGCTGTCGCTCTTAGACCACCTATCTTGGGTTTATTTCTCATAAAATAAGAAATAAGCAGACCCTACACTTTCCTTTTCTTCGAAATAGAAGGGGGGGGGAAATGCTCCAGAACAAAGCCCTACAATCAGAGGCGGTCACTGGCAGTTAACACTCCCATTATTATAGAGGGTAAATAAAATAAAGACAAAAATTAAAAGCGACAAGAAACAGGTCAAGTTTGCAGGCAAAGCTTTTACAAGCTCATCTCTCCAGGTCGAATCCCAGAGCCAGCCTTAATGAAGCAATAATAGCCACATTATTCAAAAATTTTCATTTCGATGGAAATGTATCTAAAAGGGACTTAATCATATGCAAATAATAAAAGGAGGTGGTAGTGACCCAGCAAGCAATATGCATACAGATTTTTTTTTTCCCAGGGAGGCTGAAATTGAAAAGCACATACCTGGTCGGTTAGATTTGCTGATCTTGTTATATCTTCACTGTCTGATTTGGATCCTCCTTCTCTATCGTCTATCACCAAATCGATAGGCATTTTCCCTTTCAAACAGCTAATATACCGGTGGCAGAAATTGTCACATAATTCGTGTACCTACATTATGACAGAAATAAAAAAATGGAAATATAATCAGGAGTGCATAAATGACATTGACAAGTGCAATGCACCCCCCTCGTGAGATCCGAACTTCCAAATAGGGAAACACAGAGCAAGTGTCCTCCAGAGACCCCCGGACGCATCCAGAATTAGGAATAACTTTCTTTTCTTGCAAAATAGAGATATCCCAGAAAATTGACAGTGACAAGATGATTCACAGGCTACAACATATTCAACACCCGTGTTAAATTCATCTGCTCCCAGGGCTGTGGCCATTAGAGAGGTGACCTGCGTGGGTGACATTTAAGGTAAACTATTTAATTTCATCCACTTACTTTATCATAAGTCCTTTTCCAATGTGTCTAAGAGAAAAAATGTGAAGATATATATATGTAATATATGGAGATATATATTACTATATATGTGTGTATGTATATGTATATGTATGTGTGTATATATCTGTATCTATATCTCTATCTATATATACCTCCAGAGGACCAGTACTGTGATGGTATAGGGTATATGTTTGACAGCCCAAGTCCCTATAACATTTGTAATTAGGGATTCTACCTGTAAGAAGCATCTTTTAGGAGACTTTAAAAAAAATAGAAGGAAATCAAATTGCCAGTACTCGTGATATGAAAAAAACCTACAGCCACGAAAAGGTATCAAACTGATTAAAAAAAAAAAAAAAAGGAAAAAGAACGCTTCGAAATATTTAGGTATAAGTGGAGCGGTCTTAAAGGCCCCAGGCATCACTGACACGCAAAAACTCACAGGAAACCCCAGTGCGCTTGCAATTTAATGTTAGTTTGAATTACAATGCATTAAGTTTTTATTGCTGAGATTTATAGAACAGCTAGCAAAATCATGTTATCCCACACCCTTTCTTGAGTGTGAAGGTGGGGTGTGTGCAGGATTCACAGATTCAAGAAATTGACACAACTATCAACTCTGCTTTGTCTCTGCAAAAGGTTTAATGTGCCTCCCCCACCACCTCCTCCAGACTCCCTGCCCACTCCTCCTCCTCCCCCTCCGCCTCTCCTCTGTGTCTGACCTGCCGCTGCTCTCAGACTGTCTTCCAGAAACTCACTAAAACTAAACAAAACTCCCCCTCCCACCCACCCAGAGGTAGCAAGGAAGAGGGGGAAGAGGAAGAGAAGAGATCACAAAGGTATAGAACCTGGGAAGCAAACCCACAACAGCATTCGAAACATCAAGGGAGATGCATAGAATTGCAACTATTTATACAAAGCCAGCAAAGTATTAAGAATGAATACAAGGCTAGGGCATTTGAGATGCAGGTTTTAGTGGCTGAAATTGTAATTAAACTGCAAAGAGAAATGGACGCTAAGATTGGCCTTGACACTAATTACCAGAAAGAAAGACATTTATGCAAATGTCTCAGAAGCCTGAACTTCAGCCATTCAGAACCCTCCCCCCTACCCCACCCCGCCCCACCCCCTTGAGTTTGGGGGTGAGGGGAAAGCAAAAGGAAAAGAGGCTAAAGAAATTACCTTCTCTAATTCCAACAGATGAAACCTTAATACTTGTATGGCTTGAATCATCTGCAAAGATACAAAAAGAATGAGCACCCTATGCCTAGTTTGCAGAAAATTGGCTGTCACAGCTCTACCATCTCCAGCCTACCACCCCCCCCCCCAGTAAATAGAGTTATTTTGATTTATGGCAATAACACTAAAACTTAATAGCAGCGACTGGGTACCATCTAGAGGTTTATATTTCTTAAGGAGAAAAAAATAGCTAAAACAACAACAAAGCATCTAAGTGGGGATCATAAACACTCTCCTCCCCCACGGCTCTTCCCTTTCTCGGCCCCACCGGCCCCACCCCACCCGAAAGGGCCACATCCCTGCACTAGATGTTTCCATGTAAGGAGTGCACGGAAAATATTCCAAATAGTCCCCCGGTTGTGGCTTTTCACACTGCAAACTTTGTGCTGCTTTCCCCACACCTTTCAGGCAAACTGGTGGTTTGGGGGCTCTTGCCCGGTCGCTGCCCTCATGACGCGACTTTGAGGGCTGGGAAGTCCGCAAAGTTTAAGCACACACGCTGACAGGCCCGGAGATAAATCCCCGCGCTGATTAGAGCTGCGCTGCCCGGCTGTCATAAAAAACAAAAGCTCGCGTTTCCCCGCGCCGGCTTGCCCGGCCCCTCTCGAGATGAATTTATTTCCCCGGGATCTTGTCCGGGACCACTTGTCCGTGGACAGAAACGTGTGCAGCCGCCTCACAGCGACGGGAAGACCCGTCTAGAAGCCTTGGGGCCCTTTAAAGCCTTGGTGGCTTGGGGGGAGGGGTGATGGGGGTGGGGAGGAAGAGGACCGCTCTTACCAAGTTATCCAGTTCTGGATTAGAAGAAAATAGAGGTTTTTCTGCGCGAATCTAAATACAAGTGAGAAGGAGAGAGGAGGGGAGGGGGGAAGAAAGAACATTTGAAATCTGGTCGCTTTCCTAGTTTCTTGCCTCATTACACTGTCGGGGGCAAGATGTAACCTCCGGGAAGGACTCGGTGACACCGAGTGCGTCCGAGCAGAGACACTTCACTGTGAATCAGATAAGCCAACAGCAAGCCCAGCAGAACTAGCTTCTAGAGGACGCTGCCCTGCTGGCCAAGACCAAGGCGGCTACAGCGCGTGGTGTCTGTGACTTTATTTTATGGAGTGGGCTTTCCGCCTTGGGTTCTGGGGCGTGAGTTGGAAACACTATGGGCGGTTTTAAGTCGTCCGCAGACACCTCTATAGGAAGAAAACCCTAGGGTAGATGTCACAGGCCTGGCTGAGGGTGGACTATTTTGCTGGTTACTTTTGAAAATGTGCGGGGTGGGGGAGGGAGTGTCTTTCTTTCTCTTTACTTTTTAAACATATATTTTGCTGACCTGTTTGGCGAACACGGCTATATCTTCATTGAATGACTCTGACGAGCAGACGTCCCCGCCCGCCACCCCCGGCTCGCGGGGGGTACAAGTAGCTAATTCACATTTCTCAAAAATCAGTGCTAAGAGAGGGAAGAGGGGGTGTCTGCAAGAAAATACAACAGTCACAAACAACACAATGGTTAGTCCGGAGTCCGTGAAAAAGGCGCCCAAGAAAAACAGCCAGAGGAGCTCGAGGCAGGGACCCTCCCTCTGATTTTGTCATCTACTTTTTTCCTCCCTCCCCACCCACCCCCCAGGTGACTGCTCGCCTCTCCTTCCTCCTGGGGCTCCTAAATCGGAGGCCCTAAGCCACGGGCCGTGTCTGAGGATCGGTTCAGCCTATCTGGCCGCAGAAATTGGTAACATTTGCTGAGGCTAAAACCCAAGCGGTTCCAGCAGCCATTTTGAATGAAGTTTCCCACCCCGACGAGCCCTCGTCCCTCCGCTGCGCATCCAGGACCCGGCGCGGAGAAAGGCGCGGGGCGGGGGGCCTGGGGAGGCTCGGGCGAGCGGGCTCCTCCGAGGCGGCCTCGCGGAGCCCAGGACTCGGGGGATCTCGGGGGCAGGCGCTCAGCTAACTTGCGGAAAGGACCTCTGTGGCTGCGGGCCGACTGTCAGGGGGCTGCGCCTGCCTCCGGGTCCCGGACCCCGCGGCCCTCGGAGAGCAGGAAGCCTCCTCCTCAGCCCCCTGCACATTCCCCTTCCTTGGTCAACGGCCCCCACTACCCGCAAAAGAAAGTTCCTTCAAATGTCCCTGCGGTTAAGCCTTTCATTTTGGTCTCTGCGGAATGGCAAAGCAGCTAGTATTGCGAGGGGCCTAGATGTCGCTTATCTCAACCCATTAAAAAAAAAAAAAAAAAAAAAAAAAGCTTCTTCTAATGCACAAGGAGGTGTCTCGAGTCTTTTATTAGCTCTCACAGCCCAGCCGGAAATTTAACAGTTTGGGGTCCTGTTCAAAGCTTCCCCAAATGTTCTGTCCTGGAGCCTAAACCATTTGCAGTTAACGCTGCGGAGAGAACGCAGGGATTTAAACCGGCCCATCGCACAAGGGACCAGGAGATAAAGCAGAAAAGGGTTTGCAGCTGGGGAGGGTCGGGGTGGCCGGATATTTTCGAAAGAAGAACTAAATAGAAATAAAAGTTGCTGCAAAGTAAAAAGAGGCCCCCAAATTCGTGAGCACACAGTAGGCGCAAGTAAGTGGCTCTGGAAGGATTTTACCAGCCCAGGGTCTAATCGACTGGCCTGGGAGAACACGGTGTAAACCACAGTCTGAAAACCACACTGGCCTGACAGCACCCCACACCTACTTCCAGATCCTGCAGGTTTCGCCTCTGAACACAAAGTACTAAGCCGGCAAGAAGTTTCTTAATGTCTCCAACAATTCAGAGCGAGCTCTCTCCTTGCCTATGGTGGTCAAAGCCCCTAAATGCAAAGCGTGTTCCCCCTTGCCTGACCTGCAACTGTCCTCCCTTGATTTTTTATTGTGCGGCGGCCGAGCCAGCATACGGTTGCTGAGTAAACTTAGCAAGTCAGAACAATCAGTGGCTTAAAAGATTTTCCCTTAAACTAAAAGTTTCGTTCCAACACAAAGGCGCCCACATTTAGAAATCCCCAACGCTCTCCCAGCGAAGTCCAGCAAGTGAGGACTCCAACCCGCGGAGCTGCAGAGCCAGGGGCCGAGAGGGGGACGGAGGACCTTTGGCAACTCCGCCTGCAGGGCGACCCCTTCGCCGGCGCGGCCTCGGCGGAGCTGCGCGCCGGGCAAGCGCGGGGCGTGTGTGGAGATGGGGGGCGTCCGGGAGGGCAGGCCGCCTTCCCAAATCCTCCACGCAATGCGAATGAAAAGTTACCAAATAATGTACCTCCAATCCATAGAGCGCTGGCTTTCCTTTTACCAAAGGCACAGGGAAACAGAGGAAGCATCGCGTCTCTACCACTTAACCTGCCGCCCGTCGTACCTACCCGTAAATGGCATCTTTATCTCTCTTTAAAGCGTCGTTGACGGAGGAACCCATGCTGGGGGCCATGGCGTTGGTGTGAGCTGTGTGCGGGTACTGATGCGAGTGCAGAGGAGGCCCGTGGTTCAGGTGGTGGACCGGCTGCATGGACCTGGCGGCATGCGGGTCCCCATACATCGTGGAGGGGATGCCTACTCCATCCATGCCCCCGTAATGGGGCAGATCGTCGTACTGCATGACAAACAGGAGAAAACACGGTTCAGAAGGCCAGGCGGGCAAACGGGGAACCGGCAGGGCATGGAGCTTATATAATGTCAGTCCAGCTGGATCCTTCAACCCGGAATTCAGTGGCCTTGCATCTCTAAAGTTGAGGGGTTTTATCTTAAAAATAATTTCTAAAGTAAAAATTCTAGGATTCTCTCTGAATCTCAGCTGAGATGAATGGTCTTGCCCTAACTTGTGTCCCTATCGACTAGTTCAGAAATTCAGGATCCTTTGGCAACGAAGGAGGGAAGAAAGAAGGAAAGAAAGGGAGGCATTTTCCCAGAGGGCGGAAGGTAAACCGTGCATGTCTCTAGAGGAGGAAATTCAAAATCACAATAATAAAACGTGCCAGGACAGTGCAGCAAACCCGCCTCGTTTCATAGCCCCTTCCCATCAGGGGGAATTAAAAAAAAAAAAAAAAGTTAAGATGGGAACAGCTAAGCTAAGCACATGAATTCAGACAGGCTTCTCATTTTATTTCTCTGCCAGCGTGGGGTTAGGCAGTCCTGTAAGACACTGCATTTCCTTTGCTTTCCAAGACAAACTCTGCTAAATTATACAAAACTAACTGGCCTTCTTATAAGTGAAACTCAGAGAAAGGTAGCTTTTCATGTTCATTAGAGCTGAATTTAGAACTGGGCAATTTTCCCTCAGAGTCAAAGAAAATCTATAGTTGGAGCAGTTATTCTATTTTTCTCTACTGTTAAGAACTTTTCCCTCAGACTAGAAGTCAATGAGGCAAATGTAACTCCTCAGGTGTAAAGTAAATTCAAAAGCAAATGCACGTACAACCCCTATCTTCTTTCTTCAGAAAAACTACTTTCATATTGATTGTCATTATTCTTGTGTGCGAAATTTAGCTCTGTAGATTTTTCTCATCGCTTTAGATTTTTTCTCATTGCTTCATGCCAGGCAAGTTCTTTTCCCAAGATTTGGAGGCACCGAGAGTGAAATGATTTTCAAAGAAAAGAGGAACTTTCATCTCCTTAAAGCCAGAGGTGTGAAAATAGTTTGGAAGAACGCTGACATTTGCCTGAACCAAAGGAGTAAAGAAAAATGTGTCAGCCTAGTAACTTTCTTTTGCAAACAGCGCTTTGAGGGCCAGGACACAAATTATGCCAGGAAGGCTTTCTGGAGGCCCCCCTGTCTTCTAAGGAACTGCCTCAGTTGGGTTGTCATTGTCTCACTTGACTCTCACTACATTCCCATTCCAATAGGAATATTGGGGAAATTAGTATTGCATTTTTAAAGTGAGCGGCTGTGTGCTTAGGATCCAATTAGTGCAGGGCTTCCCTGACAAAAACTTTCGAAGTATTATACCTTTTATAAAAATCCATGCACATTAAAATCACTTTTAAAAGATGAATGTTTTCCGACCCCCAAAGCCATTACACCATGACAAAGTTACTGGCTTAAAAAAGCTGAATACTTCTAATGATATTAAAAGATGAGCATAATCAATAACGTATCAGAAGTTTCTAGCTGCTTATTTTACTTTAAAAATAGCTTTGAACTTCTGCTCCCTGAGCCACTCGCATTATAGCATTAGGTTATCTAGCGCCTTTTGTTTTTGTTTTTTAAACAGATGATTGCCTGAGCTCGTATTTTTATTTATATAGCTGCTGGTTAGGCTTCTATAGAAAACTTGATTACTTGAATTAATTACATGTAACATACATAAGTCTACAAATGCACTGAATAAATTCTCTCGCTTTAGGCCACGGCTTTAGGAGCCTCATTCAAAAATACAGAGAGAAAAAAGGAAACTTTTTAGCAGTGTCTTTCAGCCACGTTTCAATTTAATCTCACATTTGAGTTCCACAATTGTTTTTTAATACGTACCCTTTGCGCCATCGGCCTCCCTGGCTCCCTTCCTACTTCAACTTCTAATATATCCTCTTTAAGGCCAGTGTGAAAAGAAACAAATAAGCAAACTCCCCCGGAAAAAAAAAATTTAAGCACGACGAAAAATCCTTTAACGTCTCCAGCAACGTGAGCTACTGGTCCCAGATCTTCGGTCTACGGGACCTGAAGCAAAGCGCCGAGTCACTGAGCATAAAAGCGCTCCGTTTCCAAGACAGCAGCCGGGGCAAAGAAAAAAAAAAAAAAAGAAAGAAAGAAAAAAAAAAAAGAAAAGAAAAAAAGGAAAAAAAAAAAAGCAGATCTTCTCTCCCCCAAAAAATCAGTTAAAAAAAAAAAAAAGAGCGCCCCTCAGACCCAACTACCAAATCTCATGGCTTTCTGCCACTCCGGCTGTCAATCACAGGCGAGGTTGTCAACGTGGTGAATGAATGATCATCCGCTCTGTCTTCTTCTGGTCAGAACACCTCAAATGTTAATATTCAAATGCACAAAGCCCTAGCGCTCGCTTCCCTTGAATCAGTCCTAATTCCTAATCAGTTTCTCTCTTCTCTCGCTCGCTCTTTCTCTTTCTCTCTCTCTCTCTCTCTCCCTCTTTGCAACTGCTGCACTGGAGGGAGATTAGAGGAGGAGGGTTAAAAAAAATGTCTGTCTGAGTTTGTCTTAAAGGAGCCACGATCGATGCTGCCCGCTTGCAGTCCCCGTGCGTGTGTAAAGTGTGTGTTGCACAGGCGGAGAGGTGGATTCCGACCAGAATGCTAGAACCCGGAAGTAGTGGTGGCCATAACAGGTCGCGTCTTACACAATGCATTGGGCTGCAGCAAGTAGGCTCCTCGGCAGGGGTGGGTGCGCGAAGCGAGCTCTGGCCGCACTGGAGAGGCAGAGAGGCGCTCCATTAAATCGCACGCCCAGGCACAAACACACACACACCCAGGGCACACGCGCACAAACGTGGGCAGTAGCCCCCGGCCTCAGGCTTTATTTTCCGTATTCTTTTCTCTCCCCCCTCCCCCTTCAGACTCTCTCCCCAAAGCCGACTCTCTTGAAATAAATTGGGAATAAACGCCGGGCAGGCAGCAGCGGGAGTTATTTTGCACAGGGCTCTGCGCATAGACTTCATGACTTTCCTCGAAATTATTGGGGTCTGCCAGTATTTTTCGGGGGCAGAGGGGGCTGATGAAGGAACTATTGGATTCTCAGAACTGACCACCCCAAGTAGAAAGTCAAACGGGGAGAGAGAAGAATGAGCAGGAGCAAGGCTTGGAAAGGCTCTGCTGAGGAGTCCCGAGAACGTGGGGTGAAGAAGGCTGGGGCTTTCTGCAGATCCAGCTTAGAGTTGCTGTCAGAGGTGGACACCCGGCCCAAGGAAAGGAAATGCTTGCATTTTCTCACTTTGGGATCTGGACCCCCCCCCGCCCCCACCTCCTAGCCCCGGAGGCCCCCAGCCCCAGCGCCGGCGTCCTGCGCGAAGTGGGAGAGGAAGGGAGGGAACAATGAGCTGAGAGCCGGGAATGTGCCCCCAGCGCCTGTTTACAAACACGAAGCTATTTATGATCGCCGGAAAGCGAAACCCGACGCGGGCTCGGAGCAGCCCAGACCTCGCGGGTGGAGCCCGGGCCAGGGAGACGCGGGGAAGCAGGCTGTTCCTCCGACCCGCTCTGGGAGAGGCAGCCGTGCGCCCTGGGCGCGGCGCGGCAGGGTCGGCGCGCTCGGCTCCGTCTACGGCCGCGCCGCCTTTGTCTTCGAAGCGCCGAGGGGCTCCGGCCTCGGTAGTGCTCTGGCCTGGAGGGACCCTGCGCCCCGAGCTCTTTACCCCGCGACGCTCAGCGCTCTCGTCCCCAGCCCTTCTCCCCACCCCGCTTTCCCGTCCCCAGTCCGGCTCCGGGAAAACTCCCAGTGCTAAAGAAAAAGAGATTCACTTCGGGAGCTGAGATTTCAGACAAAAACCTGCCCCTACCCACAACTCGGAGGCTCCAACCAGCCACCGATTTTAACTTTCTCCCTTCAAGTACCTATTCTCTGGCTTAACATCAACAACAGCAACAACACAGCAACAAAATCCTCTCCTTATTCTCCCACTCTAAGCTTGCCTTTTATTATTATATTTAGTGGTGTTGTTTTCGTGGTGTTGTTATTTTTCTGCGCGCCCGGCTCTATATGCCGAGATGGCTCAGCCACAGCAGCTCAACCAGCGGGTTGGAAACCTCACATCCTCGAGCAAGGCTCGCAGCTCGCTCGGCTCGGAGCAGGATTTTTTTTTCCTCCCTCCAGCTGAAACCTCACAGAAAACTCCCCCTGCGGTCGACTGGAAAATGAGCTCACCCAAATCTCGGTAGGCAGCCGTGGAGGAGGGCTCGGCCAATCAGGGGGCGCTCCTGCCAAGGCAGCCGCGCATTGGCTGCGGGGAAAATCAATTATCAAATAATCGATCAGCAGGGAGCTTCGATCTGCCGGGAATGCAAACTGCCAGTCCCGATTCCCGCCCTGATGGTGGCCAAAAGGCTGACTCCCCCAAATCCGTCGGCCGCTCGTTCCCATCGCCCCCACCCCCATCCCACTTGGCCAGCTGCGGACCGAACCCTCCTCCCAAAGGGGGGTGTAGATAAGAGAAAGAGTTTTGAGAAAGCTTAGGGGGCTCCTCTCTGGAGAGGTTGTTTGGAAAAGGTTGGGAGTTCTCAAATGTATTAAAGCTAACTCTAAATGTGCAAACTAAAAGAGAATTTGCATCACTGTGAGAGGTAGGATTCAAGTTTTTGTTAAGTGGGCTTTCGAGGAGCAAGGGACACAGGGCGAGCATCAGAACAGATGTCTGGAATCAGGTTCCCTCCAGCACACGTAGCCACCCTAAGCGATGCCTATTCCTTTAGTAGGCATCGCAGGAGTCAACGCCCAGTGCCCCCCCCCCCCCCCGCAATAGTGAAGTTTCCATAAAGCCGAAGCAGCTGAACCTTGTCAGCCTCCCGTACGCCTCCCCAACCCGACACCGCACTCGCCCCGTGTGTACCTAAAGGGCTGATACATTCACCCGAAGCCTTCAGATGTACTTTGCCTTGAAAGAGCTCCGACTGTTTAAAAAACGTCCTAGGATCCGCATCATTTGCATCCCTCTTCTTCCTTCTCTCTCTCTCTTTCTACACCTCCACCCCCCAACTTTAGGACCTTTAACATTTCTCCACCGCAAACATGGGTAGAGTTTTGGGGTACCGACGCCCAGGTACATCACGCAGGAGGTTCAAGCAGGCCCCGCGTGTCAAAGCCGAGGGGAGGCAGGTGAATTACCAGTTTCTTCACGCCATTGCCTGACACTCCCACTCCCCACCCCGCCCGCCCCAACCTGAACTTGGAAACCGAACTTCAGGCCAAGATGGAACCTCCCGGTCTCCGGAAGGCGATTTCTCTGTTTAATTCTCGGGAAGCTGCGTTGGCTGGGCCAGGCGACGCAGTCCTTTTCCAATTACCGGGAGGACCAAACTGGGCCGGCAGCCTGCAAGCCCTCCCCGAACCCCAACCGGCTTCGGCCCTCACCTGCGCCTTCCGACGGCTGCACGCGGGCGTGTGAGCACGGCAGGTCCAGCAGGCCCTGCCAGGCTTCAGCGCGGCTGGCTGTGGGGGGAACGCAAGGAGGGGGGTCAAGCCAAACATCGAGAAGGGTACATCTACGTTTATGATCCTCAGATGAACTGCGAGGGAAATTGTGTAAGTATAATTTAACGGAGAGAAATTTACTGCGAAATACATTTCCATGATCATCGTCTAAGAGCCCTTAGAGGTTCTTCAGCAAAGCCTTAAGCAACCGGTTTGGAGTCACCTCAACTCTGTGGCCATGTTTTCACATTTGAAAAAGGCCAGTTTGGGTAAAGACTGTTTGACAATGGAGTTTATTTTGTATTGTTGCTTTTTGGTAAATTTGTTTTCTAGCAGAGATGAAAAAAGAAGGTGCAGGTAAGTCATTCCTTTTCAAACATAACCAAAACCTTCAAAGCAGTAGGAAAACTTCTGTGCGCTGCAACCATGATGTGTCCAATTACCGTAAAAGTACTTTCAATGACCTACACATAGGTTTTCCTGAAAGAGATAGTTTGGGTTTGTGGTCTTAAAGACACTCTTCCTAGTTTTGAAAAGTGTCTTCTTTCTTCTCTCCCCACTCCTTCCCCATTTATAACTGCTAACCTAATGCTACTCCTAGGTCTTTCTAAGATTAATTCTGCACAATCAAGGGACTAGAACACTTTTACAGTGTAATTACAGTAGTACAAATTGTTTGCCCAAACCTCATTCTGGATAAGGATTTTACAATTAGCAAACAGTTATTACAGTTGGGGCTTGCTGAGAGAAATTGCACAGAGGAAGTCTAGAGTTGTAATATAGTAGCCATAAAAAAAAAAAACCTCCTTTAGCAAGGCAGCAATTAATCATCTATTAAAAGGAAAAGGTAAAGGGATAGTTCAAGGTGTCTTAGGAAACTACTATTGATATTCATACCTGTTCTGTGATAGCACCTATCCCTAACTTATTTCAGATACTTGCTTTTTGAAGGAATAGCACTTTTATTTTGCAAAAACTTGGCCTGGGGAAGGGCTCTGACACTTGCCCCTGGCTCTCGGAGACATGTGCCTTCCATCCTCAGCTTACTCTAAACATCCCAGAGCATCTTCCCAAAGATAGAGAGCTAAGCCTTTAAAGGGGCAGGCTGAGGCCTATAGGTCTCTATTGTTTAGACCTTCCTTGCAAGGAGGCATTTAAAGCAAGGGGTGCCCCTTTCCGCTGTTGGTACAGTCCTTTCTGAGCACTCCCCTCTCATTTCATGTCCTCCTATAAGGGACTGTGTCTCTGAAAAGACATATATCCTAAAGTAGGCTTTTGTCCCCAAAGTTCGCACTGATGAGTCAGCTCCCAACCCCTCAGAAATTAAAGAGGCACCTCTTAAAGTAAAACGTGTGTGTATTTGCCAGCCCAGAATAAACCAAAGCCTGCTAATCAATCGGGTTTGGCAGCTGTGTTCACAGAACGATAAGGGTTTATCATCTGCCACCTAACTTTAAGATGCCTGTTAAAATGTTGTGATTACTCCTTAGGTTGTCCCGCGGTGAGAGGCTTGGGATTTGTCCTTCAGGAACATTCGTCGTCTGCATCTCACCCTCCACATTCACATTTGCATTTCAAAAACCAGAAAGGAGAGGAGGGAAAAGAGAGCTTGAAGAAAATGGATTTAAACTCTAGTAGAGATAATGGAGGAATGCTTGAGATAAGAGGCTGGTACCGAGAAGTCAAAGCTAATGAATAGCTGTGAGAAAAGTGAAATAAACTATTTAGAGGTCTACAAAAGGGGGAACCTGGGCAGGTGACGTGAAACGGGGGTTAACTGAGCAGCGGATTAGGGAAGACGTTAATCATGTGCCCCAAAGCAATCTGGGCTAGAAGACCTGGGAGATTTGTTTACTGCATTTTGCTTCAGAAAACAGTGTCCGAGTCCGGTTCAGAAGTCAATGAGAGGTCAGTTTAGACTCGCCAGCCATTGCAGGGAAAATACCTAAGTCACCCTATTCTGACTGGATAATGCAAATGTTAAGAGGAAAGATTTTTTTTAAGTGGGGGGAGAGTTGTTTTCCTTACTACCTTTCTATTTTAAATCATTAAAATGCTTTGGTCTCCAGAGGGGGAAAAATTATACTGGTTAACATAATTACTAGCTCTGACATTTTCAGAAGTTATAGAGGTCTTTTATTAATTAAATGGAGGGCTTAATAAAATATTCCTAATAAAATTTATGGTTGTCTTAAAACTTTCTAAACAGTGCTATAAATTCTTAATAAAATTAACTGGGAAATGAGTTATTAGCCCACACTTTACCCTCCCCCCCAACTTCTACATAAGGAGCGGCTGTAGAATGAAAAGGGAAATAGAAGCCTTTTAGTAAAATATAAATATTAGCCAAAGACACACGTTGCTTTAGGAGAGGTGAAGTTTCAACTAAGTTCTTTCTAATGGCTTCATCTTCCAATATTTTCCCCAAGCTACTCCCAACAAAACTTAGAAAACTTCTTCCTCTTCTCGACTACATATTATATATGCATGTATATGTAAGCTCACTTGAAATACAATGCTCAATTTGCTGGTCCGAGTTTTGTGTTATGTTTCATAAAAAGCATAGATGGATCATGCAAAATTCTAATATAGGACTTTTGAAGGTTCAGAGAGTAACTATTTTATCAATTCAAAGATAATTAAAAACGAAATGTCTTATAATGCCTCCCAATATAATTTCTTTAAGGATAACTTTGAAATAACAAATTTCTCCGCCTTCAAAGTCCACATTTACAACAGAGGTACATTGTCTGAAGCAGTATTTTGTTGAGCAGATATACAAAACTTTTTCATACCGCTACATTTTAAAGCCTTGGCGAGTTATTCTTAAGTTCGGAGCTACTTCTCTGCTTCACAGATACAATACTGGCTGGTTGGCTGTTTAAAATGAACAGGACTCTCAAACATACTTCAACCAAATAAAACAGCCTCGGTGGATTTTTTCAGCTTTTGAAGGCTTGATCTTTTGTGCCGTCTACTGGACAATGGAAAAACTACAGCCTCTATGACTTCAGAAACTTCTCTAGTCCAGTGTTGGGGGAGGGGGAGGAGGGAATGAGTAGGGACTATGATTTGGTGCTACTTAGTAGTAGGAGAGGACAACAGGACCCAGCCTAGACTCATGGGACAAGTTTTGTGGTCGAATCATGTTCTCATATCCAAGTTTAGGACATTGTATTAAGCCCAGGCACACCTAAGCCACTTGACTAAGGCAAAAGGCTGTATTTAATACAACCGTATATGTGTCTCAGTACACAAAGTTGGCTTGGGAAAAGACAGAAAGAAAAGATGATAGGACAAGTTTAGCATCTTTGAAAACCAATGATCGGTGGCGGTGTGCTTGGCTCTGGGTGTGCATTTGCTTGAAAGTCAAGTTAAATATATCCATTGCCTAGATCATCTAAGCTGTACAAACTAGTTCCTGGAATTCGAAACATGACATTGTCCAGTAATCAAGAAATGTACTTTTAGGAGGAGGGGAAATGAACTTGGTAATTAGAAAACTTTTAGCGCAGTGCTTTTTGGCAATCTTGGACAAAAATGTGAAACTTCAGTGTTTTCCCTTGGAGACCACATGTGGGAGAAGGTGTGGGTGAAATTCATAGTCAGATGCCTTTATGTAGCAGAGGCTGTTTGATGATCTATTAAACATTTAAGAAATATTGTATATATTTTGGTCATGATTTTTAAAAATATTTATGGAGCCCTAGCATTATGGAAGCTTTGTACAGAAAAGAAAAATCATGAAGCTAACTTTGACCTGTTTGATATTGACATAGTTTCTGAATAATAATTACCATAGAGAGATTATTTTGTGACTTAAGAAACAAAGAGACAAAACCCAACACCAATAAAATGCAGAGAAGTCAAGATGATTTTGGTGGAAGAGACATAAACTTGGGCACAGGGCTCTTAAAACTGTTCATCTGCTTTTCTGAAAAAAGTGCATTTTAATAAAACCTACCAGCACATGACTAGGTATTAGGGTGCCTTTCAGTAAAAATTTAAGAGTGAAAAGGAGACAGTTTTAGGGCATTTTATTGATGCATAAATATATTTCAATGATATACTTCGAATATACATTTTGATGTGGCACTATGTCAGAATGACTTTAAAATATTGCATTAAATATAGATATATCAGAGAACCTGAACTGACATTGACTACTTAAAGCTGTGAGGTTGCTTGCACTGCAGTGTGAAAGAACCGGATGGTTTCAACTGTGCCACCGAGGTGGAGTTGGTGGTGGTGGTGGTGGAGGTATTTGGTGGTGGTGGCCATGGGTATCTTTTAAGGCTTAGCATAATTAACTGACCTATGTGACAGATGATTACTTTATGAGATGCTATGTGGATCCATTGGTCCAGATTAAAACAACGAGGACAGCAGACAATCGCTAGAAAACATAGATAATTCTTACAGGAACCAATCACACATGAGATGTGTTCTAAACTAGAAATGGAAGTGCCCAGTGCTGTAAGAAGTCTGGCGAAAGTGCCCGAGTCAACAAATGCAAACGTTTACCTTTCAAACAACAGGATGAGCCAGAATGGTCATGATCAGCATCCATGTTCGATTGGATAAAGGGACATAATTTTGTAAAAACCTTCAGGCAAAAAAAAAAAAAAATCATACTGATTATTCAGAAATAAATATTTTAACATTTCATTGAGTTATCTAATGAATAAGAAAAACATCGAAGCCTTCCTGCAGTTCAGAAGGAATTCCAGTAGCCTGGAAAACACAGAAGGAAGGAGCCAGAAGCCCAAGGACGCCTGCTGAGTAGTGATTCACTTGTGAACGTCTGAAAACGTACTTTTCTGTGCCCCTATGTAAAAATGAAAAATAAATATCATCCTTCCTTGTCTTTTTTTTTTTTTTTTAAATTGACAGGAGACTATGGTTATGCTTGCTAAAAAGCATAATTCTTTCCAGGGAATTTCTGCAAGCAAGAGCCAGTTTGAAAGCTTATAAGTAATGGCAGAAGTGGACGTAGAAGCCGCAAACAAACCGTTTCGCAGCGGAGCCCACAGCCCTGAGAGACGCCCCTTCTTGCGAGCTCATCCAGGATAACTTCATTTACTCGCAGATCGGCGGCCACTTCCGGGACTCCGTCGAGCGGTGTCCTTTCGCCGCAGAGCCCTCAGCCGGGCTGCCCTGTCACCTGTGTGTGTTCAGGCGGCAGGTCCCCGCCGCACCCTGCAACGCAGGCTGGTCCCCGCGCGCCCAGCCACCCAGAGCCCGGGGCCTGCCTGCACCCCCGGGGGCACGACTCCCGGGCTGGGTGGGGGACCCTGCAAGGTACGCTTCCCGGGGGTGGCGGCCGCGGCCTCTGCTCGCACCTGGCTTGACGCCGGGGTGGCGGCCTAGGGGGAGGGGTTTGGGAGAACCTGTTCCCCGGGGACCTCGAGCCGTCTGGAAAAAGCAAAGGGTGAAAAGGCCCCCCACCTCCTGCCAGGGTCCTCCTCCCCCGCCATTTTGGACTCTGCCGTCCCACCTTCTCTTTGGGGGTTCGCCTCGGCTTCTGCCCGGGCGGGTGGGGCAGGCCCGGGCGGCGGGGGTGGCAGGCGGAGCGGGAGCGCCGGGACCCGCGGACCGGAGCGCTCGGCTCGGGGCCCCGGCCTCTGTGTTCCGCTTCTGCGGGCGCAGCACCCCAGGGCGCCTCTCCGCATCTGGACCCCGGCTCATCCCACCCGTCGCCCCTTTAGTCCAGTTTCGGAAGCCTCTTGCCCCCGCTGCTGGACGGCTCTTCCCCGCGGTGCCGCCCACCTCCCGCTTCTTCCTCCGAGGCCGCGAGTGCGCTGCGAGTCAGTTAGGGATGCGGGAGCCTTTGGGGACCCCCGCCCCCGAGCCCCCTGCGGCCGCGGCGCGCCCCTTCCTTCGTAGCGGCTGGAACAAGCCCGCGTTTGTGGCCGCGGTTATTATTTCAGGTGCGCTAATGGGACTGGAGGCCGCGGAGCCCCGCGTGCGGACTGAGGCGGTTCCTTCTCCGGGGTTCCAGCCGCCGCCGGGGGGATCGGGAGTCGCCGCCGGGCCCCGGCGGCCTCCGGGGGCAGCGCGGCCCGCGCGGGCGCTCACACCTGGGAGAGAGGTGGGGGCCCCGCGCCGGGGAGGGGAGGGGGCGGGGGAGGGGCGGGGGCGCGGGAGAGGACGCGAGCCCCGGAGCACGGGGGAGAGAGGCGCAGAGTGGCCGTGGCAGAGACTAGGAGAGAGGGCGAGGAGATAGCGGCGGAAGCGGAGACAGAGTCGGGGGAACAGACCGAGATGGAACCTGAACCAGTCCTGTCCGCCTCCCACACCCGCCTCGACAGCGAAGGAGAAACGCGCCCCAAATTCTCGCTTTCAGCGTCCGAGGGAGCCTTGTTAGAGACTTCTGCATAATTGCATATTGACTTTCCTAAATAGTTCTGCAGAGCGGTTTGTTGCTTTCACTTGTTCAATCGCAAACAACTCCCTTGGGGAAAAGAAAAAAGAAAAGGGGTGTGGGTGTGTGCGCGAGCGCGCGCGCGTTGGGGTGGGAACTAAAGCCAGAGACAAACGCTCCGGTGCTCTTTCACAATGTCCCTTTGGCCATCCCAGAAAGGACCATCCTGCTCTGGAAAGTGCCCGTCACCATCACAAATAGGGGGAGGTGATTACTCTGCAGCCCCTTTTCCACCATAGAGAACTGGAGAAAGTTCGGGCTAAGTCAGAGTATTTGGTTCCATCTGCCCATTGGACGGATGAGCAAGCTGAGACTAAGAAAGGTGAAGTGACTTATTCAGTTTCTTCTCTTTCTCTTCTGCGTGTCGTAAGGTTTTCTTTTTTACTTTGTATCTCCCAACACTTAAAATTCACAACTTAACAAGAAGGCCTTCTTACTCTTCTTTCCTAAGATCACTGGAGGTCAGTGCAGCCGTGTCTCCTGTTGGGAGCAGCTGAGTGTGCAGTTGATGTGGTGTGTGAGGGCGGGGGCTGTGTGGTGGCTTCTCCCCCCCGCCGCCGCCCGCTCACTGATTCCGTCACCGCTGTAGGACCGCAGCAGGCCCGAGCTGACTGACCTGTGGAAGACCCCCTCCGCACAGCGGGAAGAAAGAAGCCAGGAGAGCTTGTATTTGGTGGTGATGGTGCTGGGGTCTCAGAGGCTTTGCTCTTCTCCAGCCAGCCCCCAAACAAATAAACAAGTCCTGCCTTTGCATCCACTTCCTGTGACTGAGTGACCCTAAGCAGAAATCTGCCCCCAAGTCACCCAGGGAAGGAGTGGGGAGGTTCAGGCCTTATTTACCCCAGAATTAAAAACGACATCCCCTCAAACGGTCCCTCCTCAGTAGCTTGCCTTTTAAGGATGTGAGAAGGAGTTTCGTGGAGTCTAAACAGACATAATAACCCTTTGAGATGTTTAGGTTTCAAGTTTACAAAGAAGTATTTTACCCTGCTTCTCGGAACCCCACTAAGACTTAGACCCTTGACAAAGACATTCTATATCTTCTATGGGCAAACTAAATTTTCGAGTAGACACTTCTAATTCTGAAACAATTTTACTTTTAGCTTCCAATTTTTGCGAAAACAAATCAGTTGTTTATTGCCTTCTTCTCTTCATTCCCTGATTTTCTTTCATTTTGAAATGTTTGCTACTTTGAATTTTGTATTGATTTGGGTGTTCGGTACAGAAAATTTGCTTGTAGGTTTGCTATCTTCAGTCATCTACATTTATTTTATTTTGCGAAAAACTCTGCAGTTTTTTGCAAAATAAAATAACTGAGGTTTTTTTTTTTTTTACTTATAGAATATTAACAAAAAAGTAGCCTAATGTTCCTTGAGGTTTAAACCTTAATAATGTATTACATCCTAGCTGAGCTTTTGTGATAAGCCCATTGCATTTTCTTCGCTACCTGTTGAGTCACATACCTTTTAGTTAAAAATCTTTCTTTTTTAAAAGATTTTATTTATCAGGGTGCCTGGGTGGCTCTCAGTTGGTTAAGCGTCCGACTTCGGCTCAGGTCATGATCTCACGATGTGTGAGTTTGAGCCCCGCGTCGGGCTCTGTGCTGACAGCTCAGAGCCTGGAGCCTACTTCATTCTGTATCTCCCTCTCTCTGTGCCCTTCCCCTGCTCATACTCTGTCTCTATGTCTCTTAAAAATAAATAAATGTTAAAAAATAAGAAAAAATATTTTATTTTTTAAGGAATCTCTACACCCTACATGGGGCTCAAACTTACAGCCCCCAGATCAAAAGTCACCTGCCCTACCAACTGAGCTGGCCGGGTGCCCCATAGTTAAGAATCTTTTGAGGAAACTAGAACTTTTGGATATACTGCACTATAAGCTTTTTTATTTGCAACTATTTAGTGCTTGCAGGCTGAAACTGAAGAATGACTGAGGAAATTGGTTTATCACAAAGAGTTCTTATCAGGGACAAAATTACCCAGTCAAGCTTCTGGGAAGTGGGAATGACGGAGAATGACAGAGCTGAGAGTTAAGATACTCAGAGTCAAATCTGAACTGCGTCACTCGGTGGTGGATGGCATCTGAAGCAGTGATCTCCTGCAAAATGAACTGGCTAATATTATTTGGTTTTCCAATTGTACTTTTGATTCTGGCATTTAGAGATTCTGTATTATAAAATTAGATACGTGGAAAACGTGTCGCTTCAAAACAAACAAAAATGTGTAGTGTTAAGATACTGCACGAATACCTCTTTCACAGTAAATTTTACAGAGGTCGATGCTTTGGATCTGGACAGGAGAAGCCTGTCCTAACGCAGCGTTCCCCTGCCTCGACTCCAGCTGTTTACATACGACCTTGGGGTTTTTGTCCTGCTTTAATGCCCTATGAATTACTACTTATTTGTTCTTAAAAAAATAGTCTCATCTATAATAAGACACATATATGCATTTAATTTTTTAATTTTTTTAACAATTAAAATTTATTGTCAAATGGGTTTCCATACAACACCCAGTGCTCATCCCAACAAGTGCCCTCCTCAGTGCCCGTCACCCACTCTCCCCTCTCCCACACCCCCCATCAACCTCAGTTTGTTTTTAGTATTTAAGAGTCTCTTATGTTTTGTCTCCCTCCCTCTCTGTGGCTTTTTTTTCTTTTCTTTGCCCTCTTCCCCTCCTCCATGGTTTTCTGCTAAGTCTCTCAAAATGCCCCTATGCGTGAAAACACACATACATGTATTTTAAATGAAACTCTATATCATAGGATATCTTTTGCATTTTTTCCTAACGCAGAGTACAATAAATACAACAATCAATTTAAAACACTGCTTTGTGATCTATGCTCCTAAATCATCTTTACTCCTCTTTAGGAAGCAGTGACCTAAGGACGTCTTAAATCTGTTCAGTGTGCCAAATTCTAACAGATTCTACTTTATAGATCAGCATGACTAAGTACCACTCGACAAAAAGCACACGATGAATACAGAAAGAAGAGGTATTCAGTTGAGAAAGAAGCGAACACTAATGATTAGGAAAAATGAACACTAATTTTAGGAAGAAATCAACGCTAATGTCTTGCAATTCAGCTTTGGTATTTAAAGTGGAAATGTACCTTATAGACCTGTAACTGCAAACTTGTTGATACTGATGAACTAGACGAAGCCTCCATTTTCTAAGACAGCATTCTGAAATATAATCACCGCAGATTTAGATATTTGCGAGGCCCAAATTTATGATAATAATAGGCAATTTTTGAAAAATATACTTGATTCTATAAAAATGACAATAATTTCCCATAAAAACCTTCAAAACACTGAAATCTGAAACTCTCGTGCTTTATATTCCAGGGAAGGAAAACATAAATGCTTCTCCTTCAGACTCCTCCCCACCCCCCAATTTATTCACGCTCAACTCCCCCTTCTTTGGAGACTCCCCACCCCACAGGGAACGCAAGTGTCAGAAGAACTCCTCCTTAGGCAGGATAATCTCCAGCTATTACTAAGTTTGCAAATGACATCTTAGGGCTCTGTTGAAAAATACACCTGAAAGAATGAAAGTGAACAGAAAGATGTCGAAGCACAGGATTCTTTCTGTTACTATTACATTTTGTCTGGATATCCTTTAGGGTGGCTTAGAGGGTAAAACATTTAATCCTTTCTTCACCGGCCAGGCACCCTTCGGAGGCACTTTCTTTCCGGATTTCCCATTGCCTTTTCCTTGTAACCCTGCACACTGAATCTACCTGGCAAGAGGTAATTTATACACGGGTTTTATTTGCTTATGCCTGCTCGTGGTTACATATCTCAGCAAACCAAATGCCATTCACTGGAAGCTTCTATTCTGCTTTGTTTTTTCCTAAACATGGGATTAAGTTAAAATAATAACTTATTGCAGTAACATGCCACCTGACCATCTTAAAAAATCAAGAAAAATCAAAACCAAGAAGCAGTGCTTAGTACGACCAGGGTGCTGAAGAACTTAAAAACCACAAAATTGAAAATGGATAATTATGGCTCTTTTAAGAACGGTCACTTTCCCGTGTTCTTAGTATCCGAGCACTGTGAGGAGCGTGGCTGAGCCTCAAGCGCTCTGGAAACCACTGGTTTGAAGGTCGAACTGAAGCATGGTTAAGTGTCCAGCTATACTGTGTACCGGCGATCTGTGGCTCCATGGGACCGAGCGCACCCCTGACCTTAGGACCAAATGCCATGGCCAATTTGTTCCCTGACTTGTGATTCTGTCCCTGGCAGTCACCACTTTTTTTCTTTGAGAATTTAACTTTTTACTTTTGTATTTTTGCATTTCTATGATAGTTGGCCACCCTTTTTAATCCTAAACTAATTTAGACCAAAAAGTACTAGGTAGTTTCGGATACTCTTACTCATTAAATGCTTAGGGCTTATTTGTTCGAGACCCTCAACCAACGAGCCTTCCTCAGAGCTTTTAGCTCTTTACCCCAGGAGGGAATAGTTTGAATTTGTTTCAAAATTCTCTTCTTTTATTTGCTTTTCCCTTTCCTATGAGTCTGTAATTTAGTTCTGCTGACACAGTTGGTTAACCCCATACCGGGGAGCTGATTAAAAACACTTTCTAAAAATGTCTCTTCCCATTGCTGGTATTAATCAGCATTTTTTTTTTTTTTTTTTTTGGCCTATCGCTTTCTTTTGATTTGTTTATCAAAATCGTTCCACCCCAGTAATTCTAAGTGGGCATAGTTAGAAGCCTACACACTCAGTTCTTTCTAGGATGAGCTACCTCTGCTTCCACTGTCTCTAGTGTACCTGCTAAGTTGGAACGATTCCAGACGGCAGTTAGTGGTCTTAGAGATTCTATCGAGCCGTATACGTGCAATAATCAGATTTGTTCCCATCCCTGTGCTTAGGGGACCATTCGGTTACACACCAGATCCCCCTTTTGAGGAATACTTTCTTGAGTCATCACAGAGATGCCGCGGCAGTCTCCGCAGGGCCATTTATACACTTTATCCACTCTGGTTAACTCGGATACCAAGGCGAGCTCCACTGTCCTACCCCTGTTCTTGTGGAAACTTTTAAGAAGACACGAGGTCCAAAACAGTTTCAGACTTGCTTTTCCCATTGTCTGCTTTTCTCATTGTCACTGACATTTTTTGGATAGTGATAAAAAGGCAAGTCTGTTGCAAATTTCATAAATCAGTCCTTTCTCTCTGTTCTGCTGTCAGGTTGCCCTTCTCACTAATGTCACCATATGTCACTGCTTGTCCCAGCCAATCTCAGGTTGATGGAAAGGGTTTGGATAACTTTTGGGTCCCATTGCCTGTCATTGGGAAGACTGGGCCAACTTTTTGGTTTTACACGGGCTCCATTTAGAACAGTGCTATTCAGGTAAAGTTCGCGATGTGTCCTAAACGAGTCTTTGATATTGAGGGATAAAACTGAGAATTGAATTTTTGTTCCTAGCTTAAGAAAATAGTTTGTAGTTTGCAAAGCATGCCCCACCACTGGCCTAGTATCTTACTTTTCTCTCCCAAACCTTGTGACGTTGCGTTATCATCTCCATTTCACAGAGGAAGTTGAAAGTCACACAACTAACCGTTCAGGATCAAAGGCTATATATGCTGAGTTATGCTATCACTCTGGAAAAATATCCTTGTAACTGCATCATTTTGTTATGCTAAATATGGGGGGAAGGCTTCAGAAAAAGAGAGAAAGGATTTTTTTTTTTCGCTTGAATTGTTTAGTTCTCTTTCTTTCCTATCATCTGCTGGACGAGTAAGAATATTTAAGCTCCTGGAATACATCCCCCACATTTTCACTACTGCCAGTGTCCAGACATTTTGAACTGGTTAACCATGTTCAATATGAAATGTTTGCTCTATTTCAAAGTTATTTTTTGTTGCACAAATATCTCTTTGTGCATGATTTTGTGGCACGAATACCTTTTTTTGAAAAATCACACTCAAAATTATGCATAGGACACAGGGCACTAAACAGATTTGTTACAATTCTTTCCTTCTACAAATATATTTGTTGTGTTTTGTAGCTGATGTGTCTTTTTGCCTTAAAGACTATAATGTAGACATAAGTCGGTTGATGACATATTACAGCATGGTGTTCATGGAGATAGCAATTCAAACTTTCCATTTAAGAGAAAGAAGGAAACTGCTTTCAGGAAATATTAGTTAACTGGCAGGAGTTCTTTTCAGAGCACAGTTACCATGGGATTGAGAAGTATTTGCTAATTATAACAGTGCACTAATTATCTGCTTTTACGTCTCATCTTTCTGTCTTTCTGTCTAAATTCACTTCTAATTATATGGTACCCTTTTTGCATATGACACATCTAAAAGTATTGCTTTTATCAGATATGAATTCTTTTCCTTAGAAATATTAAAGACATAGTTTCACTTCCAAAATATTTTCTCCTACAACATAGTGAAATCTTTTGATCGTGGGTTGAATAATCTGTCAAGTTGAGGGGAGGGAGGGACCAAGATTTCAATATTAGACATTTTGTGTCTTGCAAAAGAGAATAGCAGAAATGATCAGGCTTGTTCCACTTTCTATTTTTCCAGTGCAGGTTGAGCAGAAGCAGCCCCGTCACCCACTCTTCATCACTGCCATCATTGTCATCATATTTTAAATAATATTCAGAATTTCAGATATTGTAATTGATGGAAAGATATTCTAAATATAGCATAATAAAGGAAAGGTCACTGGGTCACCAGGACCTATTTTCATGGGATTACTGTGTCATCCAAATCGCAGAGGCAGGCTTCAAACAGAAGCCACCACAACAGCAACAAATGTTAATTTCAGTTCCTATATTCTGATTCCCTCTGGGCTCGCTGAGCAAATAGAAACAGGGATTCGCTCGCTGTGTGAAGAAAGTAAGTCTTGCTCATCCCCCCGAAGCAGGACTTTTGCCAGGGGAATTTACAGAACTGGGGGTCTCTGTCTTTAGGATGCCTCAGGTTTGATTCCCAAACACAGGCTCATGTGATGGCTATTAGTCTGACTCACTCGGAGCTATACACTTCCTCTAGCTCCACTCCTGATCACACTTTATTGATTATGAACTTTAATGCATACATATTCATTTTAATGTTTTAATGTTTATTTGTTTTTAAAGAAAGCTTAGAGAATAATTTATAAGCTTTTAAAGAAACATCGGATAGAGTACTTGAAGCTTCTGCAAATACAAACAAAATCTTCTCTGCACTATTTAAGGCACACAGATATGTGGACCAAGCACTTTTACGTCTCAGACTCCAGCGGGGAAGAAGGGGGTTCGGGGGGGGGGCTGGGTGGAGCACAAGAGGAAGCATTTACTGAGGGCTTTCTCTATGCCAGGCCCTGGGATAGATGCTTTTACATACATGATTCCATTTTGGTAGCACCCGGCCCATTGAGGGTTGTTATAAGAATCAAATTAGAACTTTAGAGTTTGATACATACATACATATATATATATATATACATATATATATATATATTTTTTTTTTTTCGCTGAATCTCACTGAGCTGAAAACTTGGATCTTCTGCCATCAGGTTCACTTTTAGAATCATTTACGACCATTCGACTCAAGATGCTCAACTGCCTAGCAAACTAAAGGTGCAGTCAGGACCTTAAGGGTCATGGGGGGCATTCTCTGCCACTAAAGACAATTCAACAATAGCAGAGCCTCTTCATTATTTGGCCAGAGACCCCGTCCCATCCTTTCCATCCCCTTGGGCCTGAGCCTCCTCATCGGGACATCGAGAGGACTTGACTCTATTTCTGATATCCCTCCCAGTCCCAGTGATTTGGGAATTTCACATTTGATTCTGCCGATGCCAAATGTTTACAGGTGAAAGGAGGAGGGCAAACTAATTATAAACAAAACTTTCTCAGCTAAAAATCTCAGGGGGTCAACAGAAATGACTTAAATGTTTTCTGACTCTGACAATCAGAAATGCGTTCTTTGGGGGGCAATGATGAGATACACTGAGGAAGAAAAAACTTTTTAAAACCAGTTTGGGTATAATACGTTATAGAAGAGAAAAGCTGCCAAAAGGGTGGAAAAATACTTCTCATATCGAGCCACTGCAGTTTGGGGTTCTTCCTTCGCTGCTTGCTGTGTGCTGCGGAATAGGAAAACAACCCTCTCTGGGCTCCGTAAAATAGCGTTAATACCATCTCCTTTAAAACAGTGTTCTGATGTTTAATCAATGTTCATAAATCTCTTCAAGATCCTTGCATGTTAATTGTGACATTAACTACAAAGTATTATTCTTACAGTGGGGTAATTTTATCCAATTAAATCTCCTCTGAGCTACCACCTGGGTAGGAAACATCGTTATTACTTTGCAAATTACTTTGTACTAAGGTTCCTTATGTTCCCTAGCTATGAGCAAAAGTCCCATCAGAAGGTGTAGAATATTTAATATTTGCAACATTGACTTTGATGGGACACTACAGCAGAGAATAATACGCACCAGTTCAGTACTAGGGGCAGGGCAGAAGGACCTGAGTCTCTCCAAGGATGCATCTTACACAGGGCCAGTCACCATTCTGGGAGCAGCTGTATGATTCATGACTGGACACGGCGTATCATTCATTTGAATGGGATCACAGGAGACTTTGAGTTTTAAGCTAGGAGTCCCCTTGGTCTGTGAGATTGCCCCACTTTCTAGAGACTAGAATCTCAGGTGCACTTGGTGGTATTTGCTTTTTTAAATGTAGCCAGCCCTTCAAAGACAATGGAAGCCAACCACGGAATTGACATTCAGCGTATATTAGCAAGCACTAGAAATTACCTGTCATGTTTTATTTTTTATCTTTAAAGATTGTGTTCTTTAAGTAATCTCTCCACCAAATGTGGGATTTGAACTTCAATGCCACCAACTGAGCCAGCCAGGTGCCCCTACCTGTCATGTGTTAAATGAATCAGTCTAGACACTGCTTTTCATTAATTAATGCGTTTACCCAATAACTTATCTACGGATTGCCCATGTGCCAGGATCCTGATTAAACATGACCCAGAGAGACACAGAAGGGAGAGAATCTCGTGGAAGGGTCTGATTAGTAGTAGCTGCCTTCAGGGCCAGTCCATGTGTCACTTTAGCTGCTAGTTTTATTTTGAAAGTTGCTCTGGAAAGCTATAATGCCAGAGCGAATGAAAATGACTCCGTACCCTCACCTCAATCCACAGCTGGGGTCAATTCATCAAGCATTCCATGAACTTTCATTACGTTCAAGGATAAAAGAGGCATTTATGATAATTAACTTAGAAAATGAGAAAAGAATGGCTCATATTTTAGGTCACAAAATTTTGAAGTTTGTAAGGCAAGTGAAATGAGAGAATCCATCATTTTTAGTTATGCAACTGCTTAGCTATTTCGGTAAGAGCTGTCTCCTTTTCTTTCCCGTTCTGATCATGTCAAAATTGTAGTGACTATTTAAAGACTGGATAAGCACACCAGCAACTTAAAGATTAAATTATCAAAATGGTTCTAAGAAAGAAATGTTGCAGAAAAAGGAAAAACCCCTCCAACGCCACCATCCAGACATGCCTCATAGCACTTTATTTCCTTCAGATGTATGTTTTTATATCATTATGCACTTTTGCTTTACATTGTATTATATCTTTTTAGAAATAATTACATAAATTTTATATCTGTTTCTAATGTCTGTTTAATGTTATAAAGCCTAGGCATACCATAATTTAGTTAGGTGCCCCTACTTTTGGATAGTTTGTCTCTAATGTTTTCTCACCCCGATTTTCAATTAAGCTGCAGGGCATATCGTGTGGATGGAAATTTCTCTACATTTTTAAAATAGATATCTGGAAGTTGGAATTCTAGGCCTTTAAAAGATATTAACGTTTTTATGGCTTTAAAGATTTTTTTTTTTTTTTTTTTTTTTTTGCTGAATTACCTGTCAGCATTGGATACAATGATTTAGCTATCCCCACTACAAAAATTTGTAGGTAAAAATGAACCCTTAGTTTTTTAAATTACATTTTTTAGTACATGTATATCTTAACCAGCAAGAATTTCACAGTTCCTTTTCTTTTTTTTTTTTTGGATTGTCTGTTTACTTTCTTTGTGAATTTCTCTATTGGGGACATTGGAGCTTTGAAATTCAGGATCCTCTTTCTTATCTGAAGGAGTAGATGAGGCCAAAATATATGCTGATGTTCAAAATGCTCGTAAAAGTGAAAAGCAAAACTGAAAATAGATTTATCATAATTGTGTATATGTTTGAGTACACCTGGGGGGAAGTCAATAGAAATATATAACTATGTTAATTGTGGCTATAAGATGATCAATGATACTTTTTCCTACTTTTCTATATATTCAAGGTTTCTAAAGTATATGCACACTATGTTCCTTAAATCAGAAAAAGCTGTTATTTGGAGGTTTGTCTATTTTCTCTCAACTCAATTTCTTTTTTACTTGGATAATTTGAGAAGCTCAAGTTTCATTGAAACCGGTGGGAATATGCAAGTTTGAAAGCTATGGACAGATGAAAAAGTACTTTCTGGGGGCGCCTGGGGGGCTCAGTCGGTTAAGCATTCGACTTCAGCTCTGGTCATGATCTCACGGTTCATGAGTTCGAATCCCACATCAGGCTCTGTGCTGATGGCTCAGAACCTGGAGGGAGCCTGCTTCAGATTCTGTGTCTCCCTCTTTCTCTGACCCTCCCCCTATCATGCTCTGTCTCTCTCTCTCTCAAAAGTAAAGAAACATTAAAAACAATAAAATTTAAAAAGTTCTTTCTGGAAGATCCTTTCCTTTGAGAAACCAGAAATCTCTAAGAACATGATTGGAAATAGAGACCAGATCAGCTCCTCTGAGTGGGTGAGGGATATTCAAAATGGGTTTCCTGTGGCTGAACTGTGTGGACAAAACACTTCTCAGGCGCTGCTCTGTCATTTTCCAGGATGTCCTGAGGTTTTTGCCTAGTGAGGTTTTTGTGTTATCTCTGCCTGAATTTTTATAGTGATAAGTTATCATGGGTGAAAAGGGCACACAAATATATACTTAGAAGTCCATTTTTTAAAAGTTTGTCCTTGATTTAAAACATTCTTTTTGGAGGAGATGTTTGCAAATGACATATATGATAAAGGGTTAGTATCCAAAATCTATAAAGAACTTATCACACTCAACACCCAAAAAACAAATAATCCAGTTACAAAATGGCAGAAGACATGAATAGACACTTTCCCAGAGAAGACATCCAGATGGCTGACAGATACATGAAAAGATGCCCAACGTCACTCAACATTAGGGAAACACAAATCAATCAAAACTACAATGAGACATCACCTCACACCTGTCAGAATGGTTAAAATTAACAACACAGGAAACAACAGGTGTTGATGAGGATATGGAGAAAGGGGAACTCTCTTGCAGCGTTGATGTGAATGCAAACTGGTGCAGCCACTCTAGAGAACAGTATGGAGGTTCCTAAAAAAACTATAAATATAACTACCCTATGATCCAGCAATTGCACTACTAGGTATTTACCCAAAGGATACAAAAATACATATTCAAAGGGTACATGCACCCCAATGTTTACAGCAGTATTATCAAAAATAAATAGCCAAAGTATGGACTGATGGATGGATAAAGATTATTTAGATACATGATGGAATATTACTCAGCCATCAAAAGAATGAAATCTTGCCATTTGCAATGATGTAGACAGAGCGAGAATGTATTATGCTAAGTAAAAGGAGTCAATCAGAGAAACACAAATATCATATGACTTCACTCATATGTGGAATTTAAGAAACAAACAGATGAACATATGGAAAGGGGGAAAAAGAGGAGAGAGGGAAGCAAACCACAGGAAGCTCTTAATGATAGAGAACAAACAGGACTGATGGAGGGAGGCGGGTGGGAGATGGGCTGGACGGGTGATGGGCATTAAGGAGGACACTTGTTATGATGAGCACTTGGGGTTGTATGTAACCAATGAATCACTGAATTCTACTCCTGAAACCAATATTGCACTGTATGTCAACTAGAATTTAACTAAAAATTAGAACAAACAAAAAACAAAACCAAAACATCAAACAAAAAAAACATCCCTTTTCTATATTTGGTCAATTCGAATAGAGAAATCTATTGTGTGCAAAAGAATAATAAGTGGAGAAGCCTTCAAATTTCCTTCTTGGTGAGTTAGAGTAACAGCAGAAGCCTGATGATCCTGACCCCCCACTCTCAGCAGGTACCCAGCCTTACCTGACAGTGCTACACTGATTGCAGAGAAATATCGGAGAGGAATTAAAACAACCTCTTGGATGTTGAACTAAAAAAGTCTCAGTAAAGTCTGATTTCCAAGAATGTTGCAGAGGTGTATATTTTAAAAATTCCCCTAAATCTCCAGACTAGACCAAAAACAGTAAGAATTTCACAGAAATAATAAATTCATTATTTCTCATTAGTGCAGGTATTTGGTCCTCTACGTTTAGGAGTTACGTCTCCGTGAGAGCATACGTACATATTTTAATCAGGATTTTATCTTCCTCTTCAGGGTAATATTCCTGGATTGGGAAAAGGGAAAGGGCTCCCTTTGTTCTTTAGGTTTGCAAATCCTACAAATCTGAATGAAGTAGGGTATGTTGGGGTTTAGGGGACTGATGAATAACAACAATCTTGCTCACCCCTAAAACCCTGGGTTAGGAACAATTAAGAGATTCACAAAGGACCATGATAGAGGAGAAACATCATTAGCATTGGCGGGGTGGGGGGGAAGCTGACTGGAAATCAAAAATTAGGTCTAGGCTGGCTAATACCCATCTAGCCTGTTTAATCAAACAAACCTACCAAGCAAGGCTTTCCAAGTAAGAGCCAAGCATGTATGTGAGTCCTGAGCACAGGCTACCTGAAAGAGAAAAAGAACTCAGTACTAAAGAGAGGCTTAACCTCCAAGCTCAGTTCTTCTCTTCTCCTTCTCCCCCACAGTCTCACTGATCAGGAAAATAGATCTTCTTTCAGAAGAGATGCTGAGAGAGAAAGACTTGGGAAGACCTTCTCCCACACTTTGACCTAACAAACATGGAAGCTTCCCCTTCTATGGACATGAGTCGGGATAAGCCTTCTCTCTTCACACATAAATGCAGTGAAGGTATGGTTGTTGAAAAGTAAAGATTATATGGGTGCACGGGTAGCTCTCTTGGGGTGTGCCTAAACTGGCATCCTTAAGACTTCCAGGGGAAGTTGGTAGGGTATTTGCAAGATGATAATTCTCTTCTTCCAAAACTTGAAAACAAACAATAGCAAAGCAGTTTCTGCAGTACTACTTAAATAATTCTTAATAATTGTGATAAACTTGATAAAGTTTGTGAAGGCAGAAGATACTAGGAATCTTATTTTTATGTTTATTTATTTATTTTGAAAGAGAGAGCATGAACGTGGGGAGGAGCAGAGAGAGAGGGAAAGGGAGAATTCCAAGCAGGCTCCACACTGTCAGCTTGGAGCCCCAACGTGGGGCTCGATCCAACAAACCATGAGATCATGACCTGAGCTGAAATCAAGAGTCGGATGCTTAACTGACTGAGCCACTCAGTTGCACCAATACTGGGAATCTTAAAACACAGATCCTATCTTACTCCTCTGGATCCAATACTATAGGGAACATGAAAAGGTACATTTCTCAAAAACTCACTCTTGTGCCCTTAATTTGCAAGGACATGGACTGGGAATATGTGTAGTCAGCCAAGGGGAGATCATCTGAACAGCCGCTTCTAGAGCGTGAGTTTCACGGGGAGTGGGTGACTCGCTCAAAATGGGAAGAATCACTAGGACTAACAACTGTGCCTTTATGTGTCTGGGAAGAAGAAGGGAAATGGCCCAGAGCAGGGTCACTCAGAGGTAGTGGGTTCCGACCACCAGCTCGGATTTTACATGAAGAAAAGAAGAAAGCAATAAGACAAAGACTTCCCAAGGTATAATGGCCCAAGAGAACAGCACGGTCAAAGCCCTAGCAAATTGCTTCTGATCTCTACTGTGGATTAAGATTGTCAGTATCAAAGTACTGAAGTTTTGCCTATTTAAGCACCTGTCCCTTATACTTCAGTCTCCAGGGATGAGAGAGGAATTGTAGCAGCTCTTGGGGTTGTGGCGGTGGGGAGGATGAGGCTGGGGAAGACTTTGGAATGCTGTTTCTTCTTGAAGATTAGATATCTGCTGTTCCCTGATTTGGGAGAAAAACCTAAAAAATCCATGACTATGCTGCAAAGGGTGAACTAACTAAGGGAATAAATGCAAGTGGGGAGATTTAAAATAGGAGAAGGAGGAGGAGGAGGAGAATGAGGAGAATGAGGAGGAGGAGGAGGAGGAGGAGGAGGAGGAGGAGGAGGAGGAGGAGGAGGAGAAGAAAACAGAACCACTCCACTAATCATAGCTGATTCAGCCTCTGGCCAGCTCACTATCTCCTTTACAGGACAGAAATTCAGAGTCTAGAACAGAAACTCTTAACATATAGACTTCAACGAGAATCTACAAATGGGGCCCACATGATGAGGCATAGGGAGTCACTGAGAGTTCATGCACACAGTATCCAGACCAAAGAAAGTCTGTGCGGATCCATAACCATCAATGAAAAGAAATAAGCCAGCATAAATTAAAAATATCATAAGACAAAAAGAAAGAAAGAGAGAGAAATGATAGAGTAGTGACACCAAAATCCAGTACGAAGAAAGATATGCCACAGAAAATAAATAATATTTTTGTTTGCAAATGCTAGGCACAGTCGAATAAACTAAAGGGAATATTAACTCTTGAAACAAGTCACCAAAGTGTTTAAATTCAAAGAGTTTAGAAAGAAAATTTAAGGGGCGCCTGGGTGTCACAGTCAGTTGATGTCTGACTCTTGATTTCAGCTGAGGCCTCGATCTCAGTGTTGGGAGTTCAAGCCCCATGTTGGGCTCTGTGCTGGGCATGAAGACTACTTTAAAAATAATTGAAGGGTAAATAAAATAATAGAGACCAATATGAGGAGAAATCTTGAAATTCTACTGGAAGAAGATAAAAATAAGACTTAAATAAATGGGAGGGCGTATCTGATTCTCAGACAAGAAGACTAAAGACATTTACTGTCACTAAATTATTCCATAAACTCAATAAAATCCATGAGTATGGTATTCAACAGGATTTGTAAGTAAGTAAAAATACTCAGAAATAGTTGTAAAAGAAAAAAAAATGGTGTTGGTCTTGCCGGCAATTGCAGCTAACTGCAAAAAAGATAAGACAGTATTTAGAACAATATGGTACTGATTCAAGTATAGGTAGATGGGAAACAGCACAGAACTAAAGGAGGTAAATCCAAGCAATACATGGGGTGTGATAAATGTGGCATACCTAGTCATTGAGGAATATATAATTCAGTTAATAAACAGAACAATGACTAATGATGTTTAAAAAAGGGAACGTTGGGGTGCCTGGGTGGCTCAGTTGGTTAAGCATCCGACTCTCGGTTTCGGCTCAGGTCATGATCTCACAGTGCATGAGTTCTAGACCCCCATCAGGCTCTGTGCTGATATCGTGGAGTCCGCTTGGGATTCTCTCTCTCCGTCTCTTTCTGCTCTTCCTGTGTTTGCACTCTCAGTCTTTCTCTCTCATAAATAAACATTTAAAAAATTTTTTTAAAAAGGGAGAGAAAAGTGGGATTTCTACTGTTCTTTAGACTCCACATTTAAGTGACATCATATGGTATTTGTCTTTCCCTGTCTTATTTACTTAGTATAATACCCAGTAGGTCATCATGTTGTCGCAAACGTCAAGATCTCATTCTTTTTTATGACTAATATTCCATTGTGTGTGTGTGTGTGTGTGTATACCACATTTTATTGTGTATGTGTATATATATATATATATATACCACATTTTATTTATTCATTTATCCATAGATGGACAGTTACGCTGCTTCATATCTTGGCAATTGTATGCAATGCTGCAGTAAACATAGGGGTGCATAAATCTTTTTGAATTAGCATTTTTGTTTTCTCTGAGTAAATATTCAGTAGTGGAATTGCTGGATTATATGATTTTTTTATTTTTAATTTATTGAGGAATCTCCAGTGTTTTCCACAGAGGTTGCACTTATTTGATATAGTTTTAAAGTTGAGATTTTCAACACAAAATTTTCAGTAAAACAGAATGTAAATGTCTTACATTTTCAAAAAAGGAATAAGACCCCTTTAAATTGCAAAAAAAAATATTATGTTTAAGACCATTCCCCCTTTAAAAAATCTTTATCTCTTTGTAATGTGAACATCGTATATTTTTCTGTGAAGTCTTCGTATTCTACGGAAGGAAATTTGAATTATGGGAATTACATTTTTCACTCTGCTGGGTATTGTTTGTTTAGCAAGAGAGAAAAATGAGGAGATAGATAATGCAAATTCATTAAATTAAGTTTATAATCTTGTTATTATCATTATTTAAGTTATTTTTTTCTGTTGATGACCTCTTGAACCAGAAACCTAAGAACGTAATTCCTGTTGTTAAAATTCTAACGGGTTCTCAAAAACAAGAATAAAAAGTCCCAACATTATTAGCTATCTCAAATCATCTTTTGGATTTTTTTTAATTTATTCCGAATCGAATCTCTTTCTTTAGGCTTAAAAATCTTATCCAAATGGAACAATTTTGGAGGAGGTTAGACATCTATGGACGGGAACAATTCTCCTGTAGTGAAGGAACAGCAGCGTACTAAATTCCCTCTATTGATTCAAGGTTTTCCTGGAAGTGAGTGACTCCTGTCTACTCTCCATACCGCCTCCCATGCCCCCCTCTACATCCATTTTGAAATAAGGTTCAACCTTGGTTCCATCTGACCTGGGGCAGTCAGAGCTATAGGATTCTTTTTGTTCATAACACAGGCTACATCACAGGATTCAGAAGAGTAACAAAAGGAGGCACAAGAGGAGAGAAAGAGAAATCCTTTCCACCATGAAAAGCCAAAAAAGCAACTTGGAATTTTCTAATTTCTATAGGCAAACCAGACAAGAAAGAAACAGGGAAACATGAGATCATAGAATTATAAAGCTAGAATAGCATCTGAGAGGCTATCTCATGCAAGTTAACCCTCTTACTTATGGATAAGGAAACTGAACCTCCAAGAGTTGACTTGCCCAAGGGACCATTTATTTGGATACTAGCTAAACCAGAAGTACTGATTAACATTTTTTTTTAATTTAATTTATTTATTTGGGGGGTGGGAATGAGCAGAGGAGGGGCAGAGAGAGGGAGAGAGAGAATCCCAAGCAGGCTCCACACTGTCAGTGAAGAGTCTGATATGGGGCTCGAACTCAGAAACTATGAGATCACAACCTGAGCTGAAATCAAGTCAGATGTTTAACCGACTGAGCTTCCCAGGCGCCCCCAGAAGTACTGATTTTTGAAAAAGTTGGCTCTCCTCTTCTGTGAAGAATATGAAACAGTGAGTTGGAAGAAGTGGAGCTCATTCATAAACAATTAGAGAGAATGGAAAAAGAGAATTCTGAAGCAATTCAAGTTTTTTTGTCCCTTTTTATAAATTTTTTAAATGTTTTTTTAATTTTATTTTATTTTTGAGAGACATAGAGACAGAGTGTGAGCAAGGGAAGGGCAGAGAGAGGGGGGGACACAGAATCTGAAGCAGGCTCCAGGCTCTGAGCCGGCATCACAGAGCCCGACGTGGGACTCGAACTCACAGACTATGAGATCATGACCTGAGCTGAAGTCGGCCGCACAACTGACTGAGCCACCCAGGCGCCCCTGTCCCTTTTAAAAAAAAAAATTATAACTCCCTGAAGACCTTGATGGTAACAAGATAGAAATAGAATACAGCAAAACCAAAGCATAGGAGAAGGGTAAGGACGTTTGGGAAGGTCAGTCCTCCTCCTCCCTTCTCTATCAGTATCTATATTGTGTACACCCTTTTGCAACCATCGAGCCCCATACTGCCTCACCCTAACCATGCAGGGGAGGCTTGCATGGGAGTGGGCCCTAGATTGTACAATCAGGCAGATCTCTGTGCTTCCCAGCCCAATTTATGACTTCTCAACTATTTTAAGCAATCTGAGGATGTCTTAATTTACATATATTACATAAAATGAACTATTAGGGGCATGGAATGACACAGTCATCCTGTGTGAGTTCTAATCCCAGTTCTTCCATGCATCGACTGTGTGACATCACTCAAGCTAGGAAAACTCTGTGCCTCAGTTTCTCCATCTGTTAAATGGAGATGCTCACAGCTGTAGCCACCACGTGGGCTTATTAGCAAGCATGCAATAATGATCACACTGAGCATGTGAAATGACATCTAAGGTGAGTTAGAAGGCTCCCTGTAGGAGAAGCAGTGAGAAGGTTAAGGTGAGACTCTTTGGTTCAGACTTCTTTGTCTGAATTCTACTTCATTTATTATCATTCAAAACTGACTCTCTGAGTGAGAAAATGGCCTGACTCCCACAGCAGCCAGTATCCTGCAAAGTACACTGGATGTAGCCAGGAAACACTACTTCCAGTTTCAGCCAAGTTGCTGGATAGCCCTGAGCAAACTTCTTGAACTTCCTCATTTCCTCTCCATTTGCCTTCATTTGTCGAATGGCCATATTGACTAACACCCGCCTATGGACAATCCACATGGAAGGGCAGAAATTAGCCAGTATGTGATAATTTATAGAAATGAAGCTAAGATTACTATTATCCTATGAGATAGTTCACTGATTCTTGGTTTTGACTACCCCATGGGAACAAAAGAACTTGAAAACAAGAGCATATGAAAACATGAGCTTTTCCTGAGGTTACCTGAGGATACTCAGCCAGCTGTTTGAGGAAGAAAAAGGTGGAAGAGAGACAGCATCCTCAGTGTCTGATCGTCTATATACACCTGTCCTTGAAAGTAAAACTTTAAAAAAAAACAGCCTCACTGATATGTATTAGCATACAAAAAGAGCATGTATTGAAGATGTACACATGTCAAAAATCCATGACACCATTACCACGCTCAAGTGAATTAATATATCCATCACCCTCAGAAGTCCCCTAATCTCTTTGTAATTCCTTCTTGACCCCAGGGAAGTGCTGATCTACTTTCTGTTTTTCTGTATTAGCTCACAATTTCTAAAATTTTATATAAATGGAATCAGACTTTGTGTATTCCTTTTTTGTCTGGCTTCTTTCATAAAGTATAATTATATTAAGACTCATCCATGTTGTGTACATCTTTCAGTAATTTACTTTTTTTTTCCAAAATGGTGTTCCTATTTTGTTAATCCATTTTGTTTATCCATTCACCTATTGATGTTTATTTGAGTTATTTCCAGTTTCTGGTTATTATAAATAAAGCTGCAATAAACACTTGTGTAAACGTCTTTTTTATGGACATATGCTGTTATTTCTCTTGGGTAAATACCAAGAAGTGGAATGGTTGAGTCGTATGATATATGTATGTTTAACTTTTTAAGAAACAGTCCAACTCTTTTCCTAAGAGGCTGTTCCATTTTACCTTTCTACCAAAAGACTATGAGAGCTCAGCCTTCTCCAGATCCTAGCCAATACTTGGTACTGTCAATCTTTTTAACTTTATTCTACTAGATTATAGTGATAACTCATTGTGGTTTTGATTTGCATCTTCATAATAATTAAAGATATTGAACCTCCACGTATTTTTGCCCTTCCCAGATTTTTTTCTTGTGGTTGATCTAGTTTCATAGCATCGTGGTCAAAGAAGACATATGGTAGGTCTGATCTTTTTGAATTTGCCGAGACTTGTTTTGTGGCCTATTATGTGACCTATTCTGGAAAATGTTCCACGGGTACTTGAAAACAATGTGTATTCTGCTGTCTTAGGATGGAATGTTCTGAATATATCTGTTAAATCCATCTGGTCCAGTGTGCTGTTCAAAGCCTCCATTTCCTTGTTGATTTTCTGCTTGGATGATCTATCCATTGATGTAAGTGGGGTGTTAAAGTCTCCTACTGTTATTGTATTATTACTGATTAGTTTCTTTATGTTTGTTATTAACTGTTTCATGTATATGGGTGCTGCCATGTTGGGTGCATAAATATTTACAATTGTTATAGCTTCTTGTTGGATTGTCCCCTTTATGATTATATGGTGTCCTCCTTTGTCTCTTATTACAGTCTTTGTTTTAAAGTTTATCTTGTCTAATATAAGTCCCTGGCTCTCTTTTCACATCCATTTGCATGATGACTGATTCTTCATCCCTTCACTTTGAATCTGCAGGTGTCTTGAGGTCTGAAATGATTCTCTTGGAGGCAGCATATAGATGGGTCTTGCTTTTCTATTCATTCTGTCACCCTATGTCTTTTGATTAGAGTGTTTAGTGCATTTACACTCAAAGTAATTATTGATACATATGTACGCACTGTAAATCTTGTTTCTTGTTTTGTGGTTTTGCGGTTGTTTTTGTAGTTCTCTACTCTTTTTTTCTCTCACTTTTGTCTCTCAAAGTTTGCTGTCTCTCTTTAGCGATATACTTGGATTCCTTTCTCTTCATTCTTTGCATATCCATCACTGGTTTTTGATTTGTGGCTACCATTAGGGTTGTCTTTTCTCGTGTTTATTGGCTCCTTGTGTATCTTGACTAAAAAATGTCTATTCAAGTCCTTTGTCTATTTTTAAATTGGTTTATTTTTTTTATGTTTTTATTTTATTTTTGAGAGAGAGAGCGCAAACAAGTGGGGGAGGGGCAGAGAGAGGAAGACAGAGGATCCGAAGCGTGCTCCATGCTGGCAGCATAGAGGGGGTGAGATTGTGACCTGAATTAGAGGCTTAACCTACTGAGCAACCCAGGCATCCCTGGCTTATTTTTTACTGAGTTTTAAGATTTCTTCATACATTCTAGATACAAATTTCTTATCAGATATATGATTTGTAATTATTTTCTACCACTCTGTGGTTGTTTTTTCATTTCCTTGTTCAAAAGTTTTATAATTTTGATGAAGTCCAATTTATCTATTTTTCTCTTTTTTTGCTTATGCTTTTAGCATCATATCTAAGAAAATCCCCCCTACTCCAACGTCATGAGATGTTTCTTCTAATACTTTTATAGTTTTAGATTTTACATTTAGATTTCTGGTCTGATTTTAAGTCAGTTTTTGTATATGTGTATATGGTATATGGATTAAAGTTCCAGCACCATTTGTTGAAAAGATTATTCTTTCTCCACGGAACTGCCTTTGTACCTTGTCAAAAATCAGTTGTCCATGTATGTGTGGATCTCTTTATGAGCTCTTTATTCTGTTTCATTGGTCCATTTGTCTGTCTTGATTTCTGTAGTTTTATAAGAAGCCTTGAAGTTGAGTAGTGTTAGTCCTCCAACTTTGCTCTTTTCCAAAATTGTTTTGGCTGCTCTAGGTATTTTGTATTTCCATATGAATTTGAGAATCAGTTTGTCAGTTTCAATCAAAAAGTCTGCTGAGATTTTGACAGAGATTGTGCTGAACATACAGATCGGTTTGGAGAGAATTGACATCATGACACTCCTGGGTTTTCTGAGCCATGAATACAGTGTATCTCTTAATTTATTTAGGTCCTCTTTAATTTATCTCAGCAGTATTTTGTAGTTCCAGTGATGGTGCTTCTATATCTTTTGTTCAATTTATCTCTGAGGACTTTACATTTTTTGTCTTCGTAAAGTAGAAATTAGGTTTTAGAACCATTTTAGAGTAACAGGAAAATTGAAAAGATGGCACAGAGTGTTTCCATATATCCCACATCCAACTTCCCCTATGTTAACATCTTACACTAGTAGATTATGTTTCTTACAATTAATGAACCAGCATGGACAGAGTATTATTAACTGAAGTCCATACTTCATATTTCCTTCGTTGTTGTTGTTGTTGTTATTGTTGTTTGTTTTTTTGTTTAATGTCTTTTCTGTTCCAGGATCCTACCCAGGAGACCATATTATGTTTACTTGTCTCATCTCCTCAGCCTCTTCTCGACTGTGATAGTTTCTCAGACTTTCCTTGTTTTTGATCACCTTGACAGTTTGGAGGAGTACAGGCTGGATATTTTACAGAATGCCCTTTGGGATTTGTCTGATGGTGTTCTCACGATTAGACTGGGGTTATGTGTTTTGGGGAGGAAGACCATAGAGGTAAAGTTCCATTTCATATATAATATCAAGGGTATATACTGTCAACATGATTTGTTACTCTTGACACTGACTCTGATTACCTGGCCAAGGCAGAGTCTAGAATCTATCAGGTTTCATCGCTGTCGAGTTACTAGTCTTTCCTCCCTTTCCATACTGTACTCTTTGGAAAGAAGGCACTATGCATAAGCCAGACTTAAGGTGCAGGGAGTTATGCCCCCTGAGCTTGAGGGTAGAACATTGACATAAATTATTTGGATTTCTTCTTTTTTAAAAAAGGTTTATTTATTTATTTTGAGATAGAGATCAGGAGCAGGGGATAGAGGCAGAGGGGGAGAGAGAGAGGAAAAAAAAGAGGGACAGAGAGAGAGAGAGAGAGAGAGAGAAAGAGAGAGGGAGAGAGGATGAGAGAGAGAGAGAGAGAGAGAGAGAGAGAGAGAATCCCAAACAGGCTCCACGCTTACTCAGAGCCCAACACAGGACTTGATCCCATGAGTGTGAGATCATGACCTGAGTCAAATCAAAAGCCAGATACTGAACTGACTGGACTGCATGGGGATTTGTTTCTTCTCCCCCATTTATTTATTAAAACACCTATTTACATCAATATGGACTCAAGGGTGTTTACTTTATACTTAGAATTAAAGTCAAATACTATTTTTGTTGTTCAATTGTTCCAGCTTTTGCTATTCAGGAATCTTTCAGTTGGCTACTATATCTCTTTGACATACTTCTATCAATGTGTGTGTGTGTGTGTGTGTGTGTGTGTGTGTGTGTGTGTGTGTGTTTGTGTTTCCAAACTTGCTTTATGGCACTATGAGATGCTCCAGAATCATCTTGTCTATATCCTGTGCCCAACCTAGACTCAGCCATTTCTCCAAGGAGTCGTGGGTCCTTTTATTAAGAAATGGTATGAGAAACGAAGATCGATGTGGGCGCTAAGTGTATTTGTTGCTGGGGTGTTCCTGTTACTGCTTCCAGGCCTTCTCAGCCGAAGAAAATGTGTGTGCATACATTTTCTTGTGTATACAACCTGCATACATTTATATATGTAGCCCTCTGGTCTACATGAAGCTAGAGGTAATTCATATTGATATTTCCAACTACAATCCATTACCACTTGGACCATTCTAGGCTGCTCCTTTGATCATCTGCAAATTCCCACTCCGCAGTGAGAACACTGAATCCCACTGCCCATCTACTCAATCGTTCACTTCCGGTGCACATGTACACTGTACACGTACATGTACAGCAAGACTGGAATTGTTAATCTGTACCTCTACTAGAAACACCTTCATCAACTAGAGTGCAGTGTGCTTATGTGCAGTTTCTTTTGCTTTTAGCTTTACACACGCAGTCCTTTCCAAAGTCGCTTAGGTTATCACCTTTCCCCCATTTCCTTCAGTGAGGTCCTTTCATACATTTGTAAAACAGACTCTTTTATCAGAGACTTCTTTCCATCCTAGGATGCAGGACCTCTCAAATGATTGTTTTATTATTATTTTTTTATTTTTTTAAGTTTATTTTTGAGAGAAAGAGAGAGAGAGAGAGAATGAGCAGGGGAGGGGCAAAGAGAGAGAGGGAGGGCAAAGGATCTGAGGCAGGCTCTGGGCTAACAGCAGAGAGGCTAATGTGGGGCTCAAACTCATGACCCCTGAGATCATGACCCGGGCTGAAGTCAGATGCTCAACCAACTGAGCCACCCAGGCGCCCCTCAAATGATTTTTTAAAAATTCAAATACATTAAGTTTCACTCTTTGTGCTGTAAATATCTATGAGTTTTCACAAATGCATAATATCATGTGTCTCCCCATACATCATTATGGCATCATACAAAATCATTTCACCACACTGAAAAACCTTGCCTTTCACCTAGTGAACCCTTTCTCCTTAGAAGCCATTGATCTTTTTTCTGTCTGCGTAATTTTGTCTTAGAATATCATATAGTGGGAGTTATAGTGTAGGTAGGCTTTTCAGACTAGCCTTCTTTCACTTAGAAGTACACATTTAAGCCTCCTCCAGGTCTTTTTGTGGCTCAATAACTCATTAAAAAAAATCACTAAATAAAATTCCATTGTGTGGATGTATTTCAGTTTGTTTATTCATTTCCACATTTAAAGACATCTTTGTTGCTTCTAGCTTGGGGGAGTTATGAATAAGGATGCTACAAACATGTCAGGTTTTGTGTGGACATATAGTTTCAAAGTACTTGCGTAAATACCTTAGGAGAGCAATCGCTGTATCATACGGTAAAAGCATGCCTAGCTTGGTAGGAAGCTGACAAACTATCTTTTGAAGTAGCTGTACCATTTTGCATTCCCACCAGCAGTGAACGGGAGCCCCTGTTGCTCTGCACCTTTGTCAGCATTTGGTGTCATCAGATTCAGGTGTTGTAGTCATTCTAGTAAGTGTGTCCCAGTATCATGCTCTTGGTTTAATATGCAATTCCCTAGTGGCAAATGATGTTGAACATCTTTTCATATGCTTATTTGCCATTTTTTGGTAAGGTATCTATTAGATCTTTTGCCCACTTTTTAATTGGGGTGATTTTTCCTTATTGTTGAGTATCGAGAGTTCTTTGCATATTTTGGATACAAGACTTTTCTTTATTAGATACATGTTTTTCCTAGCTTGTGATTTGTCTTTTCATTTTCTTAACAATTTCTTTGTCAAGACAGAATTTTTAATTTTAATCAAGTCCAATGTAACAATTTTTTTTCATGGATCATACTTTTGGTGTTGTGTGGTATCATGGTCGGTCATGTAGGCTTCACAGAATGAACCGGGAGGTATTCCTTCCTTTTCAGTTCTCTAGAATAGTTTGAGGACAGTTCGTATTATTTCTCCTTAAATGTTTGGTAGAAATCATTTAGTAGAAATTATTTGGGCTCGTTGTTATTTGCTAATATTTTTTGTTTATTTTTTGGCGGTTAATTTGATATTTCCAACGATAATAAATTACCATTACAATCCATTATCATCATTCAGATTATCTGTTTCTTTTGAGTAAGCTTTGGTAATTGTCTTTCAAAGAACTTGGTCCATTTAATCAGGTGTTGAAGTTGTTGGCACAAAGATGTTCAAAATACTCCCTTGTTATCCTGTGGTGTGGCTCCATACCATTCCCTCCCCTCCGGATTCTGTCCTGTTGCCGGCCCCCTGCATTCTTGGCTCCCCAGTTCCTCCAGTCAGAGTTCACCCTGCTCTGTCCGGCTTCCTCCCACAGGCACGGCTGCACCTGCTTGGAAACACGCTCCACAGAAGCCTACGGTTTACCTCACTTTTTCCACACCTTTGCTGATCACTGACTTTCATCCTTGACACCCAGTGCCTTGAAAACTGCTATTGCGTAAGTATTTTTTGGTCTGTTTTTTGGTTGACTCAGGTAGGAAGATAAATCTGGTCCTTGTTGCTCCACCTTGGCCAGAAGTCTGGAAGTCTTGCTCTGTTTTTAAGGCCTTAAAAAAGAAACAGTCCCCTCATTTAACATCTCATTGCTTGTATTTCTCCAAATAAAGCTGACTTCTTCCAGTGTCTCTGCCAAGCGTTTTCACAAGCTAGTGTTTTCAAGGTCACACAGGAAGCTCAATAAAAATGCATATCGTGGTGTCCCACTCCAAGGAATTCAGTTTGTGTAGTTCTGGGTTTGTCAATAATACGTTCCCGAGTGTTCTGATAATGGCGGTCCGAGGACCCCACTTTCTGGAAACGTGCCACCACTTCACATACTATTTCCTCTGACTAGAATTCCTATCTTACTTTTTAAGTCAGCCTAATCGTCTTCCGGAAAATCTTCATCAGCCCCCCCAGGATGAGATAATTACCACCTCCTTTGTATCCACATCACTTAAATCAAACCTCACACACCTCTTTATTTCTATACTTGCACGGTGCACTGGAGTTACTTGCGTGTTTATCTGCATCACTAGATGCTTGTTAAAGCACCGGGTCCTGGGCTTTCTAATCTGTGGACTATTCAGTCTGGCTCTGGGGCCAATGTTGAGACTTGTTTTCGACGTATAAGGCAATCATTCCAAAACTTGGCCACTAATCAGAATCACATGTGAGGCTTGCAACCCCACATATTCTGGGGACCCACCTCCAAAGATTCGAACTCGCTGTGGGGGAGAGACCAGGAAACCGTATTTTTAAGTCCCAAGTGATTTTTATCATTCATCAGCTAGTTTTGGAGAACTACTGGTTTACAGCTCTTCTGATCCAGAAATACAGGTCAAAACCAAAACCAACCGCAGAAAAAAACCCTTAGAATTCACATGACTAGTTCTCAGCCCCAGGGTGTCTGATTCAGAAGTTTCAGGATAAACTCCTGTGTATATGACTTTGCCATTCACTTGATGAATACTGGTAAGAAAAGAAGGTTTGGTTTCTTTCCCTTCCTTCCAGATTAATCTTATGGAAACCACTTGATTTGGGGCTTGGTTGCCCCTCCCCCCACTTCTCTTAAGGCTGGCCTGGCAGGGTGAAAGGCTCAGTGGCTTCCTTCATTCTCCTTTCCTCACATCTTGAGGGTTTTTGCTCTCCATTGTTTAGTTTCAGGGGTCTGTGTCTAGGAACTGCTCGATAATTGTTTTGAATTAAACTGCCATTATTTGGTTACAATAGGGAGAGGAACTGGCATTGCAAAAAGAGGTTGTCTCCCCTTTGCCCCCTTCCTCCACCCAGAGTTTTTCTTTTACCCTCATCAAGATTAAGTAGACTCTTCCAATTTTCAACTACCACCCTGTTCAAAGCACTCAGAGGTGCCACGGCAGAGCAAGGAGAGAAGGAAGACTGGTGGTCTTGACAGTGGCGGGGAGCAGGGGTGAGGGGAGGGGGCTGAGGGGCCCCAAAACCTGAGGCATGCATGTGAACTTCAAGAGAGCTTATATTTAACCCGAGTCCCAAACGTGTTCAGGTCTGCTCCTCTGTAACACAAGCCTGGTGTAATCAGGTTCCCTCTGGGTGTCAAGGAATAGAGGTAAAATATGGCAGAAAATGGTTTGATTCCCTCCTTCTCTTTTGCCGGGACGCCCCCTCGTCTCTCCCTTCGGGCAGCTCCGTGGGCCGGTGTCAGCTCTCTGCTTGGCTCTGATGTCCTGACCATGGACCAGACCATGTTTTACTTCAGCGGAGGTATTTACTCTCAGTATACACGCATAGCCCTGACAGTTTAACAGCTGAGGACTGCGTGTTTCTTTGGGAAAGGTGGTCACGTTGAGAAGTTTGCCAAGTGCTCTGAGAAGGGGCAGAAGATGCTTCTTGCTACACTCAGGAGTCTGACTATAGGTCATCGTCCTGACTCCGTGGGGAAGAACTATGGACCTGACCCCAGGTCAGTGTCCCCCCTTTAGTGAAATGAATCTTAAACAAATGAAGCATACTCATCCGCATAGGCAGTTTTTAATCTTTCTGTGCTCTCCCTGTCTAACCAGAACGGCAACCCTCGGGGACAAGCAAGTTGCTTGTCGTGATCTTCTTCAAGCTAGCAGGTTTAGAGCATGCCATGTAACAATTCATCAGCTGGGTTTCTTCAAGAACTCGTAAGGTGCCAACATACCACTGAAGTGAGAGGAAAAGTGTTCATATAGGGGCATTCACAAATGAGCTTTCTGCGTAGTTTTGTCTACAAGAGGGCCCTTGTTCGAAAGGCTTGAAAAATAACTCTTTGCAAAGAAAGACGTTACTTTGCACTGATACGGAGACACAGGATACAGTCACATTAACTGGCTCCTTCCCGAGTAAGTCTCCCTCTGGGAAGCTGTATTATTGGAAGATGGCAGTTATCAAGAGGACACTTTTGTCAATTTTAGTGGATTGGATGCTCAGCTTCAAATTAGCAGAGGGCTTTTTTTTTTTCCTTTTTTCATTTAAATGTCCTTGCTTCTTGAAGCACTAATAGTGGGAAAGGACAGTAAGTGATTGCACATGGAAAATGAAAATGCTCACTACCAGAAGCATGAAAGGTTGGGGGCGGTTCACATAATTATGCTTGAGTAAGTGGTCTCTAGCTTTCCACTCTGAGTTCAGGTGACATTCCTTTGCACTTCAGAACTTTGGTTCAGATCGCATTCCTACCTGGTTCCAAATGGGTATCGCCAGTATCACTAAAGGAAATATTTTCTAGGAGGAAAACGCAAAGGTTTGTTGATTGTTAAAATGAGCAGCGTCTTTGTTTCTTTGAAAAAACATAAATCATACTGCAAAACAGTATTCTTAGGAAAAACCAAGTCCAATTTCCTCTTAGAGAACCTGCAGATTGGCGCTTTTACTAGAATTTGGCAAGGATGTAACACGTCTTCGCTTATCTGCTTTTTGCCTGTCAGAAAGTGCGGCTTTCCACGCTGAAATCGTGATGCATTTGCCTGGCCGATGATCCTGGGAACTTCCTGGGCATTCCGTATATTTACGGAACTCAGCCTTGGGGCTGGGCATATACCTTTCCATGCGGAAACATTTACATTTCCAAGGGACCGTTTTTATTTAACGATGCCATACAACTCGGGGTCTCAGTGTACAGACTCGGATGACGGAATCTGCAATTGAAATTACACATTTTGCTTTCAGAAATTATGACTTATTTTTTAAAAACAAATACGGTGGCAAACCAAGGTTCATCTTTAATAGTTCTTTCTATAGAACAACAAAGTGGCAGCCTCTCCTGAATATATGTATCTGCCTGTCTCTAAACTTCTATCGACCCCCTGATCCATCAGCCCTCCATGACAAATGCCGATAGCCTCACAAGCGTGACCGACAGGATTAAATATCATCTCTCCAAGGACTGATCAAGAAGCATAATAACGGCACGATATTCATATTTTTCTTTACCTGTAACTTCACTGAATATAAATACTGAACAGTGATACAAGTAATAGTAATTTTTGGGATTTAATATGGCATTTTCCATCAATAAAGTGTTTTATCACCATCAGATAGTTAACCTCCTAACACCATTGTGAACTAATTAGTTCAGTTGGCTTTATATCCTATATTGTTCGAAAGGAATTTTCCTATTATGTCTGTTGTACAGTTGGGAAAAGTACTGAAAAATTGCTCAGTGAGTGAATGCACAAGTTTAATACAAAGGCAATACTTAACTCTGCAGTTCCCATGTGACCTCTTTTTTTTTTTTTAAATTTTTTAATGTTTATTTATTTTTGAGAGACATAGAGGCACAGCGTGAGCAGGGGAAGAGCAGAGAGAGAGGGAGACGCAGAATCGGAAGCAGGCTCCAGGCTCTGAGCCATCAGCACAGAGCCCGACGCGGGGCTCGAACTCACAGACTGTGAGATCATGACCTGAGCTGAAGTCGGCCGCCCAACCGACTGAGCCACCCAGGCGCCCCCCCATGTGACCTCTTTAATTGAATAGTACGTTAAATTGAAAAGTGTATTCTATTTGCAGAAAGACCTTATTTTGAAGGCTTAATATTTCTCTCTCAGCACTTAATTAGCAGTGTGACTTTTAGTGAATCACTTGAGGCTACTACCCTCAGTTTCTCTATCTGTAAAATGTGATAATAACATATCTTACCAACTTTGCTAGTGCTCAAATAAAAATATACAGGAAGGCACTTGACCACTGAATCCTAATAATTATTATAAAAATCTGGCTGAAAGGGGAGAGTGCTTATTCTTTCCCTATAATTGGTTTAGCATTCTTTGGCTCAATGTTTTCTAGCCTTTAGCTATTCACAAATCACTTTCAAGATCATTGCCATATCTTTGGCTCCCTGTGCTATTATTTGCATAATTTTTTAAAAAGCTTCTTTAAATATAAATACATGTGTTTTAAAAGGAAATCTTCTGTCATTATCATAAATGAGATTGCAATACCACTGCTATGAATAGAAGGTAATAGTAAAAATAAATAAAATAAAAACCAAGCAGTAATGTGGTTCTAGATCACACGCAGTTTTATGTGCACTGTGTTTTGAGAAGCACTGACTCAGGTGGCGGTGATGGTACTTGTTGAAGCTTTGATCCCAGAAGGGTGGATTCTGGGTGGGGCGGAGAACTGGCCCTGAACCTCAGGCTTAGTCTTGCCTGCCTTGGTCTTTCCAGGCCACATTGCCTGGCCCTAAGGGTGACAAATTGGAAGCCGAGAGGTTGTGACACCAGGGGAGTTGGAAGGGAGAGGTCGATGGCCAATTAGACTCTTCTCTTTCCTTATACATAAGGGATGTTTTTGTGGCGTCTGCTCAATTGGAATGTGTGACTAACTGCCAAAGAGGGTCACAGGAGTAAAATAAGAGACGCCGTTAATGCTTAGCCAATAAATAGAGCATTTTATTGGATCTGTGTCTGTGAGGAGACCTGCACTCTGTTTTGAAAAACGGGGGAAGATTTGCTGTTCTCTCTGTCGTAAAAAGTCAAAGATTTGCCTGGCTTCCAAAGTGCTGCTTTTAAAATAGAATGCAGATACATCTTTAAGCTACTCAGCCACCGTGCGTCTGTTTTTATGCGGAGTCAACTTAAGATGTACACTTTCCATTAAGGTTTCCATTTAGAACATCATGGGGAGAAAATAAAGCCTTTCTTCCTTGTCCTCCTCCTCCTGCCATTTAGTTGGAGTATGCACAGAAAACACAAATATATTAGTCCAATTGAACATACTTAAAAAAGGAAATCTGCCATAAATCACATAAAAATTAGTGATATATATATGTATATATACATATATATAAATATATATATACACATATATATGTATTTAATCTGTAAGCTTTGCACGATTACTCACCTTCAAAGGGCTTGGAAAATTCCAAAGTTACTTGAATCTCAGGTCGAGATAGCACAATTGTTTCAAAGAGTTAAAAATGCTTTCTTACGTTATTTAATTGTGTTTACAGTTCCATGGAGATAGAGAAAAGATGCTATAATTCTTGCTAAAAATAGATACTGCAACTCCACATTAAGAACAGATAAAACTAAAGTCCAGAGAGGTAACATCGTATTTCCTGGAGTTAGCGTGGATTACATCATGAGGTTTGAGTCATCAGAAGTTAAACTTTTATTTAAAAATTTTCATTCCTTGCATAGGGTTGTCTGCCCTTCTGTTGATACTCACAGACCCTCTGAGCTCTTGATCTCTCTGCTACCTCTCTTGTGATTTCGATAGCTTGTACTCATCCAAGCCAGGATTTTCATTCATTTCTACACCTACATTGTTTTGTATTCAGTGAAAAGACTTCTTAGAAATAATTCTAATGGTAATAAAGAGTTCTGTGTCTGTGCTAACAATATCGGATATTTCAAACTTGGTCATGTTTTGCAATTTACCATCCTAAAACTCATGTGATATTTCTCCCAAATGCATACAGACTTTTGCAGATTGTACAGGCTCATCAGGGGAAGTGATAGTCAGGAGTCCAGCTCTAATGATAAATGGGACCCTCCTGCAAACGTTCATACGTGGGGTATGTATATTTGAACGGCCATTGATTCTCTTCAATTTTCTTTATTAACTCTTGAAAATGTAGCTCGCTCAAATAATTGTATTCAAGCATAGTTGTTATAGAAGAACTGAAAGTCTTGAATTTCCAGCACTTTCATTACTTTCTTCGAGCCATTTTAAAAGGAAAATAATATGCTTAAAGTTCTGTTTCACTGTGCGTAGACTACAAACCCATGAGCATCCATTATTAGTACACATTAAAAATTCATTGATGAAAGTTGGAAATTCCTTAAAATCATTTGAAATGCCAACAGGCAATTCTCCATTTCATTGCCATCGATTACAAGAATTCTGAAAATTATTTCCTTGACATCTGCCTGCCTAAAATTACATCCATTGGACTCAAGAAGCACAGATTAATTATTTTCTTGTTTTCAGGGCTGGAGCTGCAAATGCTTTGAAAAGAAATTGGCCCAATGTACTAGGCACATTACTAATTCAGAAGTGGAATAAAAATCAGTCTCCACATTAGGAAAACAAATCCATAAGCACAGGGAACATCAATTTCAGGCTTTCTTTGCTAGTTATATTTAGCTCCTTTTCTTTCTTGCTGTTATCACATGCAAGCATATCCTGGCCTGACTGAAATCTATTTTGCTCTCCTAACGAACTTATATAGCATCTCTCCATAAGACATTATTTCTCTTGTATTCAGACACGTCTCTGAGGCCACATAAAACCACAAGACAATGGAAATGATATACTTTGTAAGGTCTCACTCTTGTTATTCATGACTGAATTAAGAAATATACTGGAGCTAAAATCACAGATAACAATTCGTGGAGAAATGTTTAGAAAAAAGTGAGCAAAACAAAAATTGTTAAAAAAAAAAACTACGAAGTCTTACTAGTAATATAGCCTCCATCTTCACGAAAACAAACACAATTAAGGCAATGAGTAAGCTAAGAGTGAAGAACACTAGCTACATTTTAAGAACACAAATTTTATAGAATTGCTCTTCTTTAGGCAAAAAGCTTGAAATGATTCCCAGTTTATCATCCAACTTTTGTAAGACTGTGATTGATTTCATTGTTTCAATTCAGCTTTATTGCTTCACAAAAATTCTCACAAATGATCTTGTATAATCGTTTCCTTCTAAGGTGATATACTAATTAATTTCAATTAAATATACGTAAAAGAAGATAGATTTTGAAAAATGCATCTCCCCCTGCCATTTGTTAATATATTGAAAAAGTGTAAACCTTGAAACATTTAGCATAGAAAATATTCATTTTTGGTAATTTCTCAAGGGGGCAATTTATTAAATGAAAGGCTTTTAACATTAGCTAAAAGCAGCCCTGTAAATCATGGGTGTCATCAAACTGCTTCATCACTTCATTAATTTAAAAGATTATTATATGCGTAACTGACATAATTTTGAACAATGTTACATGGTTAATTTATTAATGTAGAAAAGCAGAAATGACACGCTAACTTGATTTATTTTTGTAATTGTATAATTTTAGAACTTTTGCCTACGACTTTCACTAACGGAAGAAATGATTCAGTGTTTCACTGCTAATTTTATCGAGGTTTCTTCCCTGCTAATGCTTTGCCGGTAGAAATGTCTTCTGGTCACTTAATTTTAAAATACATTCCTAAGAGTGCAAGACAAAGCCATTAGAAAAAAAAAAACCACCTCTTCTTTTCAAAGTCCAGTGGTCAAATAGAGGATGTGGACCTTTCCACAAGGATAATTATGAGATTCTAAGTTTCAAAAATGTGTTTTGAGCTTCTAGGGAAATGCCGTATTATGAAAGTAGTATTGTTTCAATTATGTCCATTCGTAAATTATTCCTGCTTTATATTTTATGATAATCTTTTTTTTCTAAACACCTATGTATTTATGAAAAGCACCTCAGAGACATGCATTGTAATGCTCTGAATAAATAATTCTTGAATGATTCCTGGTCTGTTGTCACTGGAGTCGGTAAACCTTCTTAGGTGTTTTGTGAAAGGCTAAGGAAATGAGAGAAGTTGCCGGGTTAAATTTTATCTACGTCTGTTTTTGATCATGCCTGAGAAAAAGAATCCTCCTCTCGGCCCCCGTTTGATTCCAAACGCGAGGCAAGTAACGTATATGTACCATCTCTTTCTTTTCTTTCCTTTTTGTAGTTATTAAATCACAACTGAGATAATTTAGATAAAATTGGCTATTATTGTTTGCAATAGTAAAAATATTCTGAAATACAAACTTGCAAAACATTGGACTGTATTCTTTTGGCTTAAGCTTATCTTAGTCACACTGCAGCAAAAATGCAAGTCTCAGAGAGTCTTCTGCCTAGGGTTAAATTTCTAGTCTTTTAAAGCTACAAAACAGAGATCAGGACAGAGGTCATAAAACCTGTATTTCAACTACAGAGCACTGGATTTCCCAAGTGAAACACACCCATCAACTTAATTCATAGACATAATCAAATTAGCGACCACAGGGAATGTTCCGCATCTCTTACCGTGAGAAGTGCATACACCAAACTGGGGGGAGAAAGCTGCGAAAATATACAATTTGCACATTCTGTTTATTTGGGTACATGCAAGAAATTCTACACGAAAGTCTTTTATTTGGCAAGTTTCTAAAATTATAGTGAAATCCCATTTCTCTCTTAGAAATCTCAGTTGGCTACTACCTGCTCAAGAAGGATTATACACAATATAGTTTTAGGTAGAAATTTCCAAGGGCATATGATTGAAGATAAAAGTCCTAGATAGTATTTAAAGCAGTCTAATTTAGCTACTTACCCTGGCGTTTTGTCTACTGATGCTGAAGCTGGAGTCTACTTTACAGTATCTTTCTTAGATTGAAATTGCTAATTATCCAAAGAGCAGCTTCCATGGATGGTAATAATTTATTCGATGATTCATTGTAAGCAGCACAATCGGCACAGGGCTGGTATCTTCTACAATGGAGGTTCTCAAGCTTTCAAGCTATTCCTCAAAGAAATATCCATTAACATGTTTGCATGACCAGAGACAATCTTCTACTAACCCAGAAAGATTTCCTGCATTTATTTTTTTTCTGATTAATTCGGATGATTCTCAGTAGGTACAAAGGTAAAAGAACTTTTTAAAATATTCCAAATGAACATTTTGAAAAAAAATTTTTAATTCGACATTGGAGTGTGTTGATTTACTGAATAATTTTTTTTTAAAGTCATCTCTGCCCAGTGTCGGGCTTGAACTCACAACCTCGAGATCAAGAGTCACATGTTCTACTGACTGAGCCAGCCAGATGCCAAACTAATTCTTTTTAACAAATGGAGTGAGAAGGAAGGAAACGAATGCTTTAAAAATATATTAGAGATAGGCAAAGTTAGATTAAGTTGTTTCCAAACATTGCTGATCCTCAATAGCAATGTCTTGCCCAGTTAAGAAACAAAGGCTACCTCTTAGTCTCACTATAATTGATATTGATCGCTATGACCCTCGTTCTCTCCCTCCCATCTTTTCCTCCTCCCTTCCTTCCTTCCTTCCTTCCTTCCTTCCTTCCTTCCTTCCTTCCTTCCTTCCTTCCTTCCTTCCTTCCTTCCTTCCTTCCTTCCCTTTGCTATACACTAGGGAAGAGATCCCAAATGAATAATCACAACTTGACTTGGAAAATTCCTACCGGCTCCAATAGCTTAATGGAAGGACAGTGAACGACACGCCCTAAAACCAGGAGGTCAGGATAATAAAAGGTAGCAGGGAATGGCCGTGGGAGATGTATTGCTGTTTAAGAATTACTGAACTCATCAGCATAATATTACTCTAAGGAAGATGCTCTAAGATACACGGTGTCTGCCCTGAGGGGTTAAGATCTAAATTAGACAGGGGAGACAAACTGGATAGAAAGCCACCATAAGGAAGCCTATGTCCACGGAGTGAAATATTTGAGGTCTATGCAATTAAAAATTTTTTTAATGTTTTATTTTTGAGAGAGAGAGAGAGAGAGAGAGAGAGAGAGAGAGAGAGAGGCAGAGTATGAGCAGGGGCAGTGCAGAGATAGAGGGAGACACAGAATCTGAAACAGGCTCCAGGCTCTGAGCTGTCAGCACAGAACCCGATGCAGGGCTTGAACTCGTGAACCATGAGATCATGACCTGAGTCGAAGTTGGACGCTTTACCGACTGAGCCATCCAGGCGCCCTGGGATCTATGCAGTTTTAAGATTCAACAAACTTCAAGTGGAATTTGGCTCTGAGGGGATTAAAAACAAATGTCTCTGCTCTCCTTACATTTATTTTCTTCAATACAGCGTCAGAAAATATCTTTAGGTTTCAACAAATCTGTGTCTCTCTTCCACTCCTAAGGTGAATTGGAGAAAACAAAAATCCGTATTATTATTTGGGGCTAAGAACACATCTCCTCACAATGCCTCCGAGACGGCACGAACCTTGAGCCCTGAACTGAGGTGCCCGCTCTTTGTGAAAAGAGCAGAGCAGTTAAAACAACTGAGTTGAATGTCTTTGCTCAGGAAAGATTGGCAATTATGCCAAATTATGTCTAATAGTTTTAGAATGTGGAGAAGTGTTTATTAATGTCTGAGGGGAGGTCCTAAATCTCCTTTTGCAGTTTTGACTTTAACTCCAGTTTTGACTTTAACTGTCATTTTAAAAGATGAAAGAACCGGCTTCATTAAGCAAAGGAGCCTTGAATTTCATTTTTTAATTTAAAACACACACGCACCACACCTATTTCTATTTGACAAGTCTAGTTATCTTTCTGAGTTTCTACCTCACTTGTTCATGACATTTTATTGGATGTGAAACATGAACATCATTCTCTAGTTGAAACCAGTTGTTTTTTTTTTTTTTTGTCTTTGTTAACTTGCACTGTTGGCTAGTGTAGAGTTTTTCATTCTTCGTGGGCTTATAATTGATATTAAATATTTATGAATTTCATTATTCATTTAAAATTTTGAATTCCTTGTCATGAACTGTACTCATAGCCTCTGGAAGGGGAGAAGCATAAATACATAAATCACTAGACTAAAAGAATAGAATTCCTGGCTCTCTTGTTTGTAGTATTTCAGATTTGCAAGTATTTATTAGCTATGTTATGGCAAGATTGTGTGTGGGTCCTAGGAAGCAGTTTAGCAAAAGAGCCCTGCCCAGGGTGGGACAGAAGACAAAGGTACGGTCAAACATTTAGCAAAGATGTTTAAATAACTGACAGAAGCCAGAGAGGAGACATCACCAGACAGTTAACTGAGCAAACATGTGCCGCCCTGGTTTAGACAAGGTGCGTTTATATTAGGCTGAGGTGATCAGGAAAGTTTTAGAATGGAACTACAGGTGGATGTTGAAGTGCAGGTATGATTTACTGGGGGAAGAGAAGAGGAAGGGCCAAAGTTTTAAGGAAATACGGATCTTAATGTATTGTGCTAATTGTGGCATCATGAGGGGTTCTAGCACATTCCCTCAATAACGGTTAGAGCTCTCCATGCTCCTTGAAAAACCCGGGCTAGTGTTCCCCCTGGCTGGATCTGCTTCTACCCACTGAGTGGGTAGAAATACATGCTTGTGAGAAACGGAAACACTCCTGGGTGGCTCAGTCAGTCAAGCGTCTGACTTCGGCTCAGGTCATGGTCTCACGGCTCCTGAGTTCGAGCCCAGCCTGGGCTGTCTGCTATCAGCATGGAGTGTGCTTTAGATCTTCTGTCCCTCTCTCTCTGCTTCTCTCCTGCCTACACTTTTTTTTCTCTAAAATAAAAGACGTTGGAAAGTTCCACTGGGTGCTCTCTGCAACTTCTGGGGGTGGGTGGGGGGAGAGTGCAGTGCAAAATGCACTGGTCTTCTGAACATGGCAATGCGAGGAGACCCTGCCCAGGTCTCCGGTGCCTGTGCACAGTTCTGCCCAGGCTCGGTTGAGGGAAGTCGTGTTAAGTCTCAGGAGCTCTGGGTTGTATAGGAAATGTCCTCTGTCCTCTCTCTAGTTGGCTATCTTGGTGGGTTGACGGGAAGATGTGGAAACTTTGCTGGCATCCTCCAGTTCCCTCAGCATGGGCGTGGGTGTCACAATCCACCAAGGTTTCACATGAGTGCCAGGGACAAAGCTCTTTCCCATCTGCACTGGACACTCTATAAACAACAGCAACAAATGATTTGGCAGGAAACTAAACTACAGGAGAAATACACGCTTGTGAGAAACGGAAACACTCCTGGGTGGCTCAGTCAGTCAAGCGTCTGACTTCGGCTCAGGTCATGGTCTCACGGCTCCTGAGTTCGAGCCCAGCCCGGGCTGTCTGCTATCAGCATGGAGTCTGCTTTAGATCTTCTGTCCCTCTCTCTCTGCTTCTCTCCTGCCTACGCTTTCTCTCTCTAAAATAAAAAATAGACATTAAAAAAAGAAAAGGAAATACTCCTGAAACATATACAGTAAAAAGGATAAGTCCCTGTAATTATATGCTCCAATTTTATTTCCTTCCTCAGAGGCAGCCATTATTGAAAGCTTAGTGTTGACTTAAAACACAAATGGAAGCATGATATATTTTTAAAAATTAACAGTATAACTTGGCTTTCCACATCAGTACATTACATGTAGATCTACTGCATTCTTTAACTGGCCGCACCATTTTCCATAGTTTGAATAGCGATTTATTTAATGACCTTCCTATTGGTGGGTTATTTAGGTTGCATCCCAGGTTCCACTGTAATGAACAATACTACAGTGAACATCCTGTAATATATTTTTGTTCACCTGCTCAAGCGTCTGTATGCATAGGTGCCAATAGTGCTCTGCCATAGTGCACAGACATCTCACATGTCAGATGTCGCACGGCACTAACATGTTAATAAATATTGCTAAATTGACTCAAAAAGATGGGACCAATTTATGTTCTCACAAAGAATTTATGAGGACCCATATTCTCATATTCTTGACAGCATTAGGTGTGATCATTTTTTTTTAATTTTAGCATGCTGATGGGGAAAAGAATGCATTTTTATAGATTATGTATAATTTCACATGTTACCTAGTAATTTATATTTCCTCTTCCATGAATTGTTAATTTGTGATCTTTATAAAGCTTTCCTACTAGGTTCTTTGCCTTATTGTTTTTTAAATCTTTATTCCCTTCACAATTTATTTTATATGCCCTTTCAAGACAACTTTGGTCTCAGGGAGTCTGATTATTTGAATGAAGAAGGCAGTTTCCAGTGCTAGCTTATCTTTTGCATCTTCTGGGATACATGGAAAAAGCTACAGCCCCTGGGGATCAAGAACGTCAGGTTTTCTTCCTATGACTATTTTCAACAATGGTGTGACCTGGGGCATGCCACGTAACCCTCCTTTTTTCCCCGTCCAGTTTTATTGATGTATAGTGGACAAATAAAATTGCATTTATTTAAAGTGTAAATGTGATGACTTGATATATGTGTACATTTTAAGATATCTACTATAATCAAGTTAATTAATACACTTACCACTTTACTTAGTTACCTCCGTGTGTGTGTGCTGAGAGCGTTTATGATGTAACCTTAGCGAATTTCAAGTATACAATACAATATTATAGTACAATTATTATTACCTATAGTCACCATGCTGTATATCAGAGTCTCAGCATTTATGCATTTTGAAATTGTATTCCTTGACCAATATCTGTCCATTGCCCACAACCTTCAGCCCCTTGGAACTATCATTCTACTTTCTGTTTTTATGAGTTTGACCTTTTCTTGTTTGTTTAGATTCTACATATATGTGATATCATATGATATTTGTCTTTCTCTGCCTGGTTTATTTCACTTAACCTCACGCCCTCCAGATTCATCCATATTGTCACAAATGACAAGACTGCTTTCTTCTTTGTGGGTGAATAATATTCCATTGTATATACATAACACATTTTCTTTATCCATCTATCTATCAACAGACAAGTGTTTCCATATCACAGTCCACCAAGTTTTGTGAATAATACCATAATGAACATGGGAATGCAGATATCTCTTTGAGATACTAATTTTACTTCTTTTGGATATATACCCAGAACTGGGATTACTGGATCATATAATAGCTCTATTTTTAATTTCTTGAGGACTCTCATACTCTTTTCCATAATGGCTATCCCAATTCGTATTACCACCAACAGTGTACAAGGGTTCCCTTTTCCTACATTCTCACTAACACGTAATCCTCTTATATTTTTCCTATTAATAAAATAAAGGGGGATAAAACTAGATAATCTATGGTGTCCTGTATATGAATAAGTCCCAGATTCACAGTCTATCAATTATTCATTCATTTATTCAACAAATGTTCATTAGATGCTGAAGCACTACTTTGCTTCACTTTGAAGCACTCTACTAGGAGCTGGGCATACAATAGAATGACCCAACTTCATGGAGTTTATAGTTTCTAGAGAGCAGAGAAGCCTCTCCTAATCACACAGGTAAGTCTGTAACTATGTGCTATGAAAGGCCCCTGAAGGAAGGCAATAGGATTCTATGAAAGCTTATAGCATAGATATGGTATAATATGAAAGGACAGTGAAGATTCGGGAATGCCTCCATGCAGGTATGACTAGTAGCTGACTGCTGAAGGGGGTGGAGAGAGCAGAGTGGTCCAGCAGAGATAGCATGTACAAAGGCCCTGATGGTAAAGGAGTTGTGTTGACCAGCAGTCCCCAAAGCAGCAGACCCAAAGTGTGAATGGTCCAACGAGGTAGGTGTAGGAAGGAAGACTCCATCAAGATGTTTAGTAAAAATAAGAAACATGCTTTGATAGTATTTAATAGATGGACGAACACATGTGGCCTCATTCATTCATTGCCACAGTTTCATGTGGTAATTGAACACTCTAAGAAAGAATGGAAATTCCCCAAACCTCTGGGTCACACACAATATCCTAACTTGTTCACTAAGCACATGGAGACACATTGTAGTTTATACCTGTGGGGTGCTGAGTGGCAATTATAGCTGATAATATCAGTTTAAATTAATTCTCACTAAATAGACAAGTAGCTTAAAAACATTATGGCAAGAAAATCATGAACTGAAGAGAATATGTGTACAAGTCAATGAGGCAAGAAGCTCAGAGCAGAACTGGCCTCTTTGGCATCTCAAATAAACTCTTCATTCGATTTACTACGGAGTAAAAGCAATGATGATCTAAGTCAGATCAATCAGAACTTAGCAAAAACAAAAACAAAAAACAAAAATGATGAGGAAGACAATTCAAAATAGGTATTTACATCTACTCTGAACTTCCCTTAAAGTAATGTTGGTGGTCTTAACACTAAGGGAGGAGAAAATGCATTTTGAAAGAAACTTGGTGGACTGAAAAAAATATTTTGAAAATGGAGGCAGAGAAATATTCCCAACTCTATGTGATTTTTATTCCTGAAAAAAATCATGTATGTCTCCTACAAAATTCTTGGTATCTCTACAGTTTAAAAACTTTGAAACGAAAGTGTTCTTATCTGTTTTAAAATACTTCAAATAAAGTTTCAGAGGGCTTTGAACTCACGGATTAATATTAATACCCCCTACCTTCTGATTTGTTTTTAACAGGGAAGATGAAAATTCTCTTGCTGAATTTTCACAAAAACTCTTTGATTATTGCAGGGTGTAAGTGAAAGCCAAGTATGTTATACAGCCGGCCAAAGTTGTGTTTCTTCCATTCAGATTCCCACATTTTTGTGAAGTAACTGTTTTAATTTTGACAACCAATAAAGTCAAGTATTTTAAAACAAAACTCGGATTTTTGAATGATAATAAGAAACATTCAATAATAATTCAATAATTTGAACATTCAAATATTCAATACATATTAATAGTTTAAGTGAGAGTGAAAAAGTTTTTTGTACTGTTGATAAATAAAATGAAAATTACTTTAAATATTCATGTCATCTTAGCCAATCCTTTTCTAGTTTCTGTTTACTGTTTTGTAATGTGTGACTCTTAATTTATAAATGAACAAGTATAATAGATTGATGGTGCATGCATACTTTTTAAAGCAGATTTAATCATTAAAATGATTGAAGATCGCTGGTACTGGACAGTGTTAATGCTTCTGGAAGAGATGCCACTGTGGGTTCAAGGGTTCTGGAAGAGGGATTTGATCTGTTTGGAGAGCATGGGGCAGCCGAATCAATTGTTCAATGATCTGTCATGCTGTGGTGCCATTTATAGCTACATATAGATTCCTAATTCGTAATTCACTCCACGCAGGACAATGAACCAACTGTCTGATGATAGCCGATGATAGTAATTTACTAATATTTGTCATTTCAGCTCTCAAGCAAGTCTCACACTCCACCAAGCAAATGGACCATCGATCAAACATTGGTTTGTTCAGGTGACAACTATATTATAGGGTCTGTTTATCTCACTGGCACTTAGGAAATTCAGTCCCTAAATGGATCCAGATGATCTAGCTGTTTCTCTCTTCTCTCTCTGTGTGTGTGTGTGTGTGTGTGTGTGTGTGTGTGTGTGTGGTGTATTGGGAGATATACCAGGGAAACTAAGAAGCAATGATCGCAGGAAAAAAATAAGAGTATTAGAGAATAAATCCTGTACCGATGCCTTGTCTTTGCATGTGTGTGGGGCAGGGCTCCTTTCTCATTCCCATTCGATTCTGGTTCCTCCTTTATGTATAGTGACTGCCACTATTTTCTTAAATGATACATTCGATGGCACTGAAAGCTATACACTCTTGCATGTGCATGTCACACCCGGGGGTTTAATCAATGTTAAAAATGGTCATGAGTTGCCTCGCATTGTTTTAATGTGTAGACTCAGGCTGACAGAGAAAAGTCATCTTTTTAATCCATGCCCTTTTCTACGAGAGTTAGCATCAGTCATTCACAAGGCAGCAGGAAAGAGTCATAAATCATTTTATTTCCTATGTTTCACAGCTTCTTCTTGATTCTCCTCCTCAGCCCTTTGGTTGCCAGGACTGATGACTTACTTTGGAGCTTTTGTATCATCCTTCTTGGAGATCATTGCTTTATAAATGACCATATCTCATCAAAATGACCTTGTATCCTTTGGCTTTCAAACTGAATTGTATCCCATTACAAAGAGTTGTTTAGGGAGAGTCTAGGTCATTTTTATCACAAGTTTCAGGGAAGTAAGGTAATGCAAAGAAAGATTTAAGAATCAGCCTTCTACAAAATAAATACTTTGATTTATAGCTAATTTACGATTGTTTCCAAAATGCATCTTTCTTTCCCATCCCTCTACTCTTTCCACAGAAGCCCACCAAAATAACCTTGCTGTGCTTTAATTTTAAAGCAGTAGAGAGATGGTGTTAGAGTTGCCTGTGAAGACCACAGAAACATCAGATTAAAATCCCCTAACATGTTAGAAGCAAAATTAAAGTAGGAATAAGCCAAACGAGTTGTTACATTAGAAGTAACTGTTTTGCCAAATAAGTAGCTCATTACAATGCCACAGAGTCAACATTAAGAGGCTAGGGCAATATCAAAAAGGTTGAACTGCTGGGCTGCTAATGAATAAGTATATGTAAACACACTTCAGTGTAAATAGGTAATTTCTCTGCAATCATCCTTCTTTCCCTAGCCCTTATATAAAACCTGTAAACCAGGGGCGCCAGGATGGCTCACTCAGGTAAGTGTCCAACTCTTTTTATTTTTTTAACTTTTTAAATGTTTATTCATCATTGAGAGACAAGGCGTGCATAGGGAGGGGCAGAGAGAGAGGGAGACACAGAATCTGAAGCAGGCTCCAGGCTCTGAGCTGTCAGCACAGAGCCGGATGCAGGGCCCAAACCCACGAGCCGCGAGATCATGGCCCGAGTCAAAATCGATGCTTAAACAACAGAGCCACCCAGGTGCCCCAAGTGTCCAACTCTTGATTTTGGCTCAGCTCATGATCTCAGGGTCGTGAGACCAAGTCTTACATCAGGCTCCACACTCACACTCAGCATGGATTCTCTTAAGATTAGGTCTCCCCTCCCCTTTCTACCCCTCCCCCTGCTCACTGTCACTCTCTCTTTAAAAAAAAAAAAAAAATCTGTGAATCTGTTCATAGTCTGTCCTGTTCTATGCATAATCCAATAAAGCAGAGAAACAAATGATGCAAACTGTGGTTCAACCTAACAACAACAACAACAACAACAACAGCTAACTTGTCAAGAGCACTGATGAAATGCTAGGAATCATGCTAAGACCTCTACTTCATTATCTTACAGAGACGAAGGAGCAGAGTTAAGCAACGTTACCAGTGAATGTAGCTGGTCAGTGTTGTGCCGGACGTTGCATCCAGGATTTCCGACCACAGAGTTCACATGTTTAGTTAGTAAGCCATTTTACTTCATCCACATTTATTTCCTGATGAATTGAATGAGCCACCTTCACCTGTCTGTAATACTTTCCCTCCTATAAGTGCTTGCACTCTTCAATGTTTATAACTTTCCCTCGTGTCTTGCCCCTGTTTCATAATTACCTACTTTCCAAATATATTTTTTCTACTGCTGTCCACGTGGTTGCAAACGGGTCTGTTTCACTAGAGCTCTCAGCCCAATACTTGGCATAGAGTAGGAACTGAATTAGAAGAGTGTTGGATGACTGAGTGAATACTTAGCTGTTTCTCAGCAAAGACTTTTCGATCATATGTCGAAAGGAACCCTTTGTTCTGACCACTCTGCTTTTGAAACTCCAGTTCACCTTATTGGTTTACTTTCCACTTATGAAAATAGTTGAAATCCTCTATCTATCGTAAAACTCGGTTCTTGTATCTAGCACTCTACACACATACCCATATTTTATCTTTTGCAAAAGTAGGGCTGACAGCTTGCAGTGAGTTTTGAAGTCATCGCTGGCTTCTTGCTCTGGAGTGCTCTAGGCTGACTACGTAAAGTTCTCTCATCCTTTCCTGGGAGGCGGGCACCCCTACAGCTAGATGCTTTTCCAATTTTTCTTCAGTTGACTAAAACTCAATTTATACCAATGATCTAACTCCATGAATATATAATACCCACTGAGTAGCAGGCATTCAGGAAACTATCAGAAACTGTCAGAATTCCTTGCAGTTTTGAGTGAGTGACTGATTGAGCAGCCCTAGGTATCTCTGAGACTCAGTATGAAAAGAAATATCCATGGATTTATGTCACCTTGTGGAGTTCCTAGTGATTAGCTCTTGGGCATTGTTTAAAAACTCTTTCAGGATAAGTGATGTTTGTAAATTGATTTGTGCAAACACATATATATAATTTATTACCTTGTCATTTGCATGATGAGTTAGTTTGTTTTCTTCGGCTGAATACTCTTCATTTCCTGAGAACACTGAAGAACAGTATCATTCTGAGCTGAAAGACAAAAGCAGCAGAGGGGCCGTTGATGCATTGCTGATGCTCTTCCAGGACCCTCCGTTCCAAGCTACTATTTGAAAATATTCAACATATGAGTGAATCTCAGAACTTCAGTTTCTTTTTATTATTTGTTCCCCCAGGGGTACTTTCATATATATGTATATGTATATGGACGAATGCGCGTGTGATTAAAATTCTTGTTAGAAACAGTCTCTACGTGTATTAACATGCTTTTCTACACAAGCGGCAGCGTATTGTAGTCACGCGTCTGTACTTTGCCTTTTGTATTGGTTTCATCCTCCTGTACCGCAGTGGACATTGATGGCTGCCTACCCAGTATCCATTAACTTCTCCTTCCCCAAAGTACTCAGGTTTTCATTTACTTCTCTGTGCTCCCCTACAAAACTTCTGGGAAGCATGTCACCCTGGGCCGACTGGTCAAAACTAATCAATATTTTCCATTCTCATGGCATACGATTTAAACTCGAACAATCAAGATGAACTTTAGGGCTCCTGCTTGGAATCCTGGGGCAGAAGCACTCCCTTCTCCTTTGGAATGGAGCAAGAAACCCTAAATACGGTTGATAAGTCTCCCGCTACCCTGAGAGAACCAGGCTTGGGATGAAGCTATTATCTTGAACAGCAAAAGCAGAGAGATGAGAAGAAACTGAGTCCTTGAGGATTTCCCATTTGTGTGACCCAATAAATCTCCTTTATATTTAAATCAGTTAGCAGTGGATTTTCTGTTACTTGCAACATAAAGACTCTTAACTGATTTAGGTACGTAAAATCTACCTTATTCTTTTTAATGGCCTTAGGATGAACACATAACAATATACTTAACGGGCATTCGGGTTATTCCAGTTTGCTTGTACTAACCGTACCATAACAGGTAACCTTACATGTATCTTCACACACACATTCGAGTCTGTATCAGTAGGATAAATTCTTGGAAGTTGAGCTGGAGATCTTGGGATATGTGAAGAGTTAATTTGACAGACTATATTTGGAAACACAAAGAACTAGTGAAAAAGTTGCCTTTAGGGCATGAAATGTAGTGAATGGATATTCTCCGTATATTCTTATCAAGTAAGTTTTAAAAACCATGTGGAGGGGCAGTGGGTGGCTCAGTTGGTTAAGCGTCCGACTTCAGCCCAGGTCATAATCTCACGGTTCCTGGGTTTGAAGCCGGGGTTGAGCTCTTCTGCTGACAGCTCAGAACCTGGAGCCTGCTTCAGATCCTGTCTCCCTCTCTCTCTGCCCCTCCCCTGCTCATGCTCTCTCTCAAAAATAAACATTAAACAATTTTTAAAAATAAATAAGAAATAAAAACCATGTAGAATACTACATTCCTCAGAAGAGGAAAAAAATCGCACTTAGAAGCATTAAACTGTGTGTCATTAAATTGTGCCTGGGGGGCTCAGTCGGTTGATTATCAGACTCTTGATCTTGGCTCAGGTCTTGATCTCGAGGTCGTGAGTTAAAATCCCGTATTGGGTTTTGAGTTGAATTGAAGCCCACTTAAAAAAAAAAAAGTATATCTTTAAAGACATCTTGGAAATCATCTGTTCCAGGGCTCCAAGTCGGAAATGAGGAAACTGAGCTCCTGGGACGTTCAGGGAATTGTTCACAGTGAGAGCAATTGAGAGCAGCGGTTGAGAGCAAGTTCAGGGATGACAGCAGTGGTCCCCGTATGCAGAGGGGACATGTCTACCAGGCGTTCACTCTCACTGGGACCCACCCTGGAGCTGCAAGTGCCCTTAGCTACACAATGAATCAAGCAGATGAATAAATCCGAAAACGACGAATTCTTACCATGCTCCTGCAGGGAGGGGGCGAGTTCTATTTTAGGAGTAGGACACTGAGGAACCGAGACTAGCCCCTACCAAACAGCGCGCAAGAATCAGGCCCCGGCCGGCCCCTCCGCGTGTGGATTTTCATCTGACATTTTCCAAGGGTCTCTTACTGAGAAGAGACGTGCAAAAGAATGCTGGGTTTTGTGATGCTAATGCAGAGTGAGGGGCCCCAACCCACCCTTTCTTTTTATTGCACTGAAAGTCAGAGGGCTCCTCTGGTGTGTTCTCCGCAAAGGTCTACCCAGACTGCCCTGCTCCAGGAAAGAACAATTAGGAGAATCAAACAGTCAAGCGGCTAGGCGAGGACTTGTTAAAATTATAATACAGAAGCTCATGCCTGGGAGATACAGGGCTTTTCGAGTTTACTTTACTTAAACAAAAGGTCACAGGTGTGTTTATTGAACACAGTACACGAATCTCTTAGTGTCTCTTCTTTTAAATTTCCGCAGTTCAATTTTTCCTCAGTTCAATGACTAATGTAACTCCTCGGTGCTGCTCCCGCCCTTGAATTTCTTTACTTGCGGAAATTTACTTATTTCTCTTTGCCCGCAGAAAAAATATGAATTTTAAAACGGAAAAGTATCTTTTAGTGCGACACCTTTTATTTTACAAATGAGCAAAGGGGACTCCAGTGATTTAATGGCTATCCAGTAAGTCTATGCATAGTTTTGTGTAACAGCTAGCTTTCGGCTCCGTGCCCCATAATATCTCCAAATATAGAATCATAGAATTAATTTTCTTTATTTAAAAAATTATGTTCACCAAAGACCATAAGCATCTCGCCATATTTACAAAGTCATTTTTCTAAAACATAAATACCGTTGGCTCTGCTTAAGAGAATCTTTAGTTTTAGAGGTTCCTGCGGAAGCTTATAGGTATGGCATTTCAGGATTGTGATCTATTTTGAAATGGTTCAAGGAAAAAGATGAAGCAAAATGCAAAATGTAAACAATTGTTAAATCTAGGTGATGGGGAAAGGGTGGTCTTTTCACCATTTTCTTTACTTTTAAAAAATATTTGAAGACTTTTTATAGGACAGGAAGTAAAAGCATATTAACATATTATCCAGTCCTGGAATTCACAAGTTCCATTTTTCTGAAGTAATACATGCTCGCTGACGAAAACAGAAAGCATTGGTCCACAAAAGAAAAACCAAGTAACTGTAACCTGTTCACAGCCCCACTCAGAGCAAACTATTATCCCCGTTTGGGGGGTATATCCTTTCAGTGCTCTACACATAAATTCACAAGCATGCATCTGCAAATGTGGGCCATGCTTTACGATCCATTTTATAATAATTTATTTAACAACATATAGTAAAGATTCTCTCGTTGTTAATTATTTTCTGTATCTTTTCAGGGATGTATAGAGATCTGTTATAATTTATTTAACCCATCTCCTCTTCTGGCCAATGTGTAAGTAAGAGCAAAGCTCTGACGAGCATTCTTGGAGCCCAGGCTTCATGCATCACGATTATTTCCTCGGGAGCACCGCATGGCCTCTTTTACGTGTCAGGCACTGAAGTCAATAACGGCTTTACATGCATAATCTTATTTAATCTCCTAACTGATGACGTATTCACTTTTATCACTCTCATTTTACAGATACCAATTTTAGGCCGTAAGGTAAGCACAAAGACTTAAGCCTGCGTCTAGTAGTCCCCAAAATTCATGTTCTGAGACCTGAAGCTCCCCTGTTTATGTGTCCTGGACGTGAAATTGCTATGAACTTTTCAGAGATTGTGTATATGTATCATTATATTGTCTTCCAGAAGGCAGTAGCACTTATCTTGCCCCACTATTGATTAAAAAAAAAGATGCCAGATCAATTTAATTTTGAATTCTTACGATGTATAAAACAGTTGACTTTTTTTTTAATAAGACTTTTCCTTGGATAAAGAAAGTCTCCATTTCACTCTTGAAAGTAAGTCCATGGTTATAGCTTTCTCCTCTTCACCTATGTTTCCCCTTTAGTTCTCTTAGATTTAAAACACCAACGAAGTGATGTTCACAGGCTCAAATGCATAGTTGGCCTGGTTATCTCGCTAATGTCTGAGACTGCCATTGCAGTTGGATCCTGCTTAGTCGCTGCTCCTGGCTGAGTAAAAGCTGTGTTTTTCTCCTTTTCCTGGGGACACAGGTACCTTTTCTAGGCTTCTCTGCAGCTCGGTGTGGCCATTTGATTGAATGACAGTCAATGGAAGGTGAGCCGATGTGGCCAGTGGAAACCTCATCTGCATGCTCTTCCATCTCATTCTCCCTTCCAAACGGTGAGTAAGGACAAGCTCAGGGAGACTAGAGAAACCACTTCTTGAGAATGGCACAAGGTCTTTCAGCTGAAGTCTGAACAAAATCATGGCACAGAGCACTGGACTGTTACATGAGCAAAGAATAAAATCGTTCTTTTTCAATTGTCGAGCCATTGAAATTCTGAGGTTTGGTGTAGCAGCTAACAATAGCTTGACCAATACAAGATATTGCTTTATATGTTTTGAAGACCATGGATACTTCTCTTGGATTCTTTCCAATTTGTCATGGAAATCTGACAAATTTGCAGGGATGCTCACTTGACTCATTATTGTGTAAATTTAATATTTGCTGTGTTCTTGGGGAGGAAGAAAATAATAGTCTAGTTTATCTTTGCTTTAAAAAACCTGCTTTTTAATTTTTATATATTTATTTGCACTTCAGGGGCAGAAAGGTAAGTTAATCATTCTCATTGGTTCCTTGTACACCACAATCATTGGTCTCTGGAGGATCCCTTACTTATTATAATTATGTTTTTCCTTCATTCCTGATACTCCCATTTCTTTCTCTCTAGTACATATACATTCTAAGGTGTCTGATATATTCATCTGGATTTGTATGTGTTATTTTTTTTTTTTGAGTTTATTCATTTATTTTGAGAGAGACAGAGACAGGGCAAGTGGGGGAGGGGCAGAGAGAGAGAGAGGGAGAGAGGGAGAATCCCAAGCAGGCTCCGCACTGTCAGCACAGAGCCTGACGCGGGACTTGAACCCATGAACTGTGAGATCATGACCTGAGCTGAAACCAAGAGTTGAATGCCTACCTGACTGAACCACCTAGGTGCCCGGATTTGTATGTGTTCTTAGAGGATTGGTTTTTGTGTTTAAACAGTGCTATAGATCTCATTTCATTTCTTACCATTTTCACTCAACCAACTTTTCATAACCTATTTTCTGTATTTATCTTTAATTTAATTCTACTCGTGGCATAGAATACCACCCATCTTCTCCTAGAGATGGTTTTCTAGACTGCCTCGACTCACCACCGCCACACATAATACAGCGTGAACGCTGTGTGCCCTGTTAGGGCTCTGCAAGAAGTTCTCTGGGAGACCCTGGGATTGCTGGGTCATGGGACGTGAGCGCTGCTAGGCTGCTTTCCAGAAGGGCTCACCAATTTACACTCACAGTGTACACGACCTCTCCTGGCTGCACATCATCCTCACCAATTGGTATTACTCTCCCTTCCAACTTTTCTCAATTCTGATAAGTGCAGAAAAAAACTTTCGTCTCTTTTAATTCATACATTTCTGATTAATAACATATGTGTGCAACTCTTAGGTAATGTCTTAGCCATTCAACTTCCTCTTCTGTGAACTGCCCGTGTTTCCAGGCCAAACAGTACAGTAGAGCCTTCCATTTCCTCACAACGCATACAGAGATCCTGTAGGAAGTGTGAAAAAAATATATATATTCTGGCTCTTTCTGGTGTCCACCAAGATTCTCTTTAGGTAATGTTGCAGGTTATCTACAACCTGATAGATGAACCACTCATTCATTCTAGAAAAATGTGCTAGGCACTATATCGTATATTAGGGATACAGAGGAGAATATAAGTTATGTTGCACCTGGCCTCTTGGCACCCATGAAATGATGGAAGAGATAGATCTGTGTTTTGTTGTTTTACTTTTTGGAGGAGTAAATATAAGGTATGAGCTACTTATATCTTGATACATGATAAGATTCCTCTTTCATCTTTCCTTTTTGCAACTGAGTTAGAAGTGTTCCAGGTTAGGATGAACTGCTAGGTGTCAATGGATGCCGCTGGTGACTAACAAAAGAAACAAGCTATATTGCTTCCAGTGCTTGTTAACTCAAAGACTCAATAAGGCCTCTTTTCTTAAAAAGAAAATCTTAAGTACCAAGATGTTTTACCAGAATATACCCTCCCTAGAAAAAAAGAGCTGTAATCTAATCCCCTGCCCCCTTTTGTCCCCCCCAGATTCAGAGCTGAAGGAATGAAGTTCAGAGGGCTGTAAGAAAACCCTCAGTGTAGGGCCTTCTGGAGCTCTTCCCAATACACCACCCTGGTTCTATTTTTTTAAATGTTGTTTTCATTTGAAACTAGATTCATGCAGCTTGCTCATGCAAAATGAGAATGAAAAAAAAAGTTAGGGTCTGGAAAGGAAGAGAAGGATTAAATTAAGAGTTCTGCTAGGATGTAGCCATCATGAGCTAATGCACCACGGGCAGTGCCGCTTCAGGGAGTACTAACTTTCAAGGGCTGGCACTCCGGAGGACAGCTGGCCCTCAGCTGGTCATGTTGCTGGCCTCATGTTGCCTCAGTGTCTCCCATAAACTCAACTGATGCTATTTAGGCGGTCTCTTTTTTTTTTTTTTAACATACAGCACAGGAAATTTTTCCTCAATGCGTGTAAGAGCTGTTTGATTCCCCAAAGAAAAAGATTTGGCAAGTCAGTTAAGAGGAAAGTAGAAGCACCGAACACATGAGCACATTTTAACAATGTCCAAGTGTAACTTTTATTGCCAACAGTAGACATGCACTGGAACTTGAAACGCAGCCCAAATGCTAAAAGCAGTTGTTTTTATCTGTGAGGAGAATGTTGTGGTTTCATTCTGAGATGAGTCACTTTGTTCTGATTTATCCAGTTAGTAAATGTATCTGATTTGTTTTCATTAGGGAGTTGAAAGTTTGTTTTTGTTTGTTTTGTTTTTATTTTTGTAACAGTAAAGAAAACTATTAGGTCTGGTGAGGAAATGAGGAAACCAAATTTCAGTGAAATGCTCGATGAAGATAAGCCAAGATATCACCTGCCATGGACAATGAAGAGGGCTTGGAAGTCCTGGCGTTAAGGGGGAGACTTGGGAATTCAGAAGCCTAGTACTTTGCTGTCAGTGTCTGACAGCATCTTTACAAGGCTATCTTGGGTTGCCAAATCAGAAAACTAAGCCTTTTGTGTGGTGTGATCTTAATTTTGTCCATTCTATTAAATGATTTCATGATGGGATACAGGTGACATTTATGCATTTGCCGGAAAAAACTTTGTCTCTCTAGGCCTACTCTGCAGAACTAGATCACTTGGTCTAATTAATCAGTCAACTAATCAATCTGATGAGAAACACTTACTGAGTGCCTACTACCTGCAGGCATTTTATGGGTGAGTTGATGCTATGACTTTGCCAGCAGGCAGACACTGTGACCAAAGAATTCAACCAGTTACATTAAAGTTGTCAACTGTTTTCCTATCCCTTTTGTTCCAAACAAATTACGACGACAGTGGCGCTTTTTCCCGTTAACTTATTGTTCTTCTTATTCTTTAACCTAAAGACATAGTGCATGATAGAGAATTTTAAATGTATATATTTGCAAGACCAAAACCACCTACTTGAACAATTTCATCTAACAAATAATTTCATCATATAATAAATAAATAACCTATATTATATTGACATATAATACAGGTTCTATCTGGTAATAAATATTCTCACTGAAGTATAAGCAGTGCTGAGCCATCCATGAACTGGGTCAACTTGTTTTGAAGACATGAAGTGATCGGGTGCCATTCAGAGTTCTTTAAATCTGCTGTGTTGGAGGGATAGCAGATCTAAGCTAACTCTGAGACCGTAAACAATTCACTCAAACAGAAAAAAAAAAAAAAGCGGGGGTGGGGGTGGGGAGACAAACAAAACCGCTTGGAAACATTTCTTTCCATGGTTGTTTTTCAAGTCCCCCAGGATTACCAATGCAGGGCGAATAGTATTTTGTCTTAAACTTAGCGGAGTGGATTGTCACTGTAGAGGCTTTTTGTCCGTGAAGAATTTATCAGGCTCGCTCTCTGGCTTCCATCACTCGGCAGGACAGAAAAGCCTATTTCAATATCTCTGGGCATACCTAATATTTGGAAAGGTAAGCCTGTGTAGCAAACGTGAAAGAGCTCCTCTCCATACCCTGATGGCTTTACTCAACCATGCTTCCTCTTTTATCATTTGTTGGAAAAACCCTTTACTATCTCTTCTTAGTTCCTTGTCCTTTGTTAGCTACAAAGAGCAGATTTTCTTTTGTAAATCCTTAGTAATTAAATGAGCACTTCAGCGGCTGTAGCCTTCAATGGCCTGTTTCCTAGGTTTTTGCCTCTGACAGTCATATTTTGCAAAGGCCCCTGAGATGACTCGGCATCTTCCCCTACTTAACACTAAACCAATTGAAGCCCGTGCTCACTGCACGAAGGAGGAAAAGATTCATTAAGGGCACTTCATTAAGGAGCTGAAATGGGACGCTCTAAATGCGCCTGAACCAACTGCAGGCCAGAGGCGCTGTCTATTAGGAGAGCCACAAAGACAGTTTCGGAAACTGAACTCCAGCTCCAGTGCATCGGATTAGGGAGAGTGATGGGATTAGTGTTTAATGACTTGGGGCAGGAGACAAAGGGAATTTCGACAAAGAGGCTTAGATATGGAAGAATTAACACTCTATTCCAACCAGGCCTCTGATGACTTCCAGCATTCTTTTCAGACTCAAAAGCCAAGGGAAGAAGAAGAAGAAGGAAAAAAAAAAAAAAAAAAGATGAGCAAAGCTTTAATACTTCCCTAACTTTTTTTTTTTATTACAACAATACAGAGGAAATAAAAGAACCCTCTTCAGTCCCTTGCACTTGAAACCTCTTTTAAAAATAAGCATCTACAATTGTATAATTAGCGGCAAGGTGAGCTCGCCCAGGGCTCCCAGCATGTGCGCCAGAATGCCTCTCTGCTTCCCAACGCTAGAGCATGTCTCACACCAATGCGGACACCGAAGTAAAACCCATGGTAGCGGAGGCCCGGCTAAGTGGCTTTAAAAGTGCTTCCCTCTCCCTGGCTGTTTATGTTACAGGTGCAACCAAAGGGCCAGAGAGAAACTGCTTCATTGTAAAACCTCCTCCTGGCCCCATCTGGCTCAGACTCAAATGATTCCAGTGTCTATGGCCTGAGAAGTGCTTCATGAAACGAGGTGATTATCCTGCCTACGTGAGGGGATAACTTTGGAAATGTGCTTGAAGGTCGAAAGTGCTCTTGAAAAAGAATCAAGTCAACTTGGAGCGGGGCAGGCAATGTTGGAGCTTATCTATAGCATTCCCCCTTGCTTGGACAAGGACACAGTATCATTATCTAAACACGAAGCCAAATTTAAGTGGCTGACCCTGGAGTGGAGTATTATTCCTCAGGCTGTTAAGTAAATAGACTCAGAGCACCAAATGCCTTCGAGCAGTAAGTGTGTGATTATGCCCTGCTGCTGCAAATGGCAAAACGCAGGTGCAAATGTTACTGTAGGCAAAAGTACAATCCAAATAGTGCTGTAAATGAGCTCGCACTGTAAACCAATTCAACGTGTCCTTATTTTTAACCGAACTAAATCACTTGCAGAAAAGCTGGGTATTCATTTCATGTATTAGCCTGTATGAAATGGTCCTGGAGCAGTTCTAGACACCAAGGTATTATTTAACCCGTGTGGTTTAGTGGGGACAATGGCAGCCCCCTGCCGTAATCCATTCAGGGGCAATACCGGCAGTCAGTGTGAAATTAAATACATTACAGAGAAAGAGCTTAATGCGTTTTATAGGCAGTTGTTCATCCACATCAAACTTTAGTTTTTAAAATCCGAACATTTGATCCCATGACAGGAACCGTGCTTCAAGTCGGAGATTGCCACGCTGCGCTGCTGGAAGGTCGAAAAGAGGCATAGCCCAGACTTCAAGTAAGGTCCAACTGGCTGAAAGGAGCCATTTCCAATCATCTTAGCTCTGCTGGGCCACTCAGATGCCAAAGGCCCAGGTAGCATCTGATCAAGTTGCTACAGGGCTCAGACCTGCATTTATTGCCCCTTACTCTTCCACTAACATTTTTGCTTGAAGGATCGATGTTTTTCTAGCGTAGTGGAACTCCCTTTTCTCATAGCTAAATTGAAGTAGGGTAAAATGGTCTTCCCTCACCTCACTCCCAGTCCCTCTTGACCCCGACATGGTCTAGAAGTCTGTTCTTTGTTAAATTGAAAATGTGTAGAAATTTTTATAGAGATCTTCAGCTATATAAATAGCTTTGAAAATTGTTGTAACTTTAAAAACAGGTCAAAAAGGAAATTGAACAGCTAGTGAGTTTCATACCATCCAGTCAGCTTTTTGAAGGGCCGCATTGGTCTTCCTAGTAAATGGTTGCTTTTATTGTTGGGATTTCTACCTTTTTTTTTTTTTTTTTTTTTGAGGCAGCTTTTAATAGAAAAGGAAGCTTTGGTGGAATTTTCTGATAGAATGTCAAATGTATCACTAATGGTTCCTGCCACCACATTCAAACGTCAAGAGCAGTTTTTGTCTTGGGACTGTGACCTGCATTCCGTGACACCCCTTGCTGAGCATCCAATTCTCCATGAATACCGATGACTTCCTCAGATTGGTGGTGACCCTAACATGGTTCCCAGGCAAGTTCCTGGACTCTCTTGGCTCACAGGTGGATCCTGTGTCCTCATAGATGGTGGATTTGTGTTTTGGAACCTTTCAGACCAAACCCTGCTTCTTCGGGAACAAAATGTATCACAAGGCTCTTTGCTGGTATGTTTTTTCAAAAGTGGACCAGGGTTTGTTTATAGCTCTTTGAAATATGGTGAAACTTAGAAGTGTTTTTTCCTTAGTATTGTATTGAAGATCTAAGAACTTAAAAACGGTGATTCTTAACCTTGGATGGGGGGGCGGGAAGGAGGAGCAATAAAATTACTGCTAGGGGTCCAGGAATCCACTTGTTGTAAGCATTCTCTAGAACCTGAATAAATAACAAGTGTCACACAAAGATGGCCATTTTTACAGTAATGTCTGTAGATGTTATTATGATTAACACATTCAAAGTTTTTGAAAAGGTTTACTGAGATTATAGTCGTTTTTATCATTATATGTTTTCTCAAGCCATACCAAAAATTCAACTCATATCACATAGGGGTCTGACACTTTTTTGTAGGGGTGGGAGGATATGTTATGGACATCTATCAATGTCAGTAATAAAAACTCAACTCAAACTAGCTAAAGCCAAAAGAAAAATTACCAGCTCAGGGAGCACAGAGATGTCTTGAGCTCTGTTTGCCTTTGCTTGGCTTCAAGCAGCCTTGTCCATGGGGCTTGGACATGCTACGTCATGGTCCTTGCTATGTGATTATAGAGTCCTAAACTCTTGTGAATTCCAGACAGACTTTATGCCAGCTTCCATATCAAACTCCAAAACAGAATTGGATTGCCCAGCTCTACTTAATGGGTCTATCTGTGGACCAACCACAGGGGTTAAGGTGAAGAAGGCAATCTGATTGGTCAGACTGAACCACATAATCAGTTCTGTAAGGGGAGGAGGAGAGGTGGAGTCCCTTGACTTCTAGCCCAGCAGAGTCACGCAGAGAGAAGGAGGGGCCAATTTCCAAACAAAAAAGGAGGTGATGAACAGGCAAGCAAGGCTGGCTGACTGCAAGAGGGTTTCTCATATTTACACTTATATTTACAAGGCTTAGGAACTGCTATTCTAGAGTTATTTTTATTATTCTTGACGTTTTAACTAGGATCCTCCAACAAGTATTACAAGTCAGCCAAGCACAAAGGAGGCCACTGGGAATACCCTGAGGGGTATTGTTTTTGCAGCCAATCCCAATTGTGGTTTGTGTACCTGCATGTGCTTCAGAGGAGAAGAAGAATGAACTGTTGGAAGGGCAGCTGCCAGAAGAAAAAAAAATCATAATTTCCTTAAAATTCAAATCTCAATTCTTTCTTGCAAGTTTAAGGCAAAACAAAATAAACTCTCACTCTCTCTCTTTCATACACACACCACACACACACTCCACCAGCACCACCATTACTGCCACCAAATGGATACAAGGGTTAATTCCAAAAACACTAAAAGTATTTATTTTTAAATTAGTATGTACTTTTGGCATGGGCACATTGGATAGGGAAGGTCATCCCTAAGATATAGAGCTCTGAATACCACGACTTTCCTTATGCCAGGTCTCTAGGTCAGTCCTGTCTCTGCTTTTCTTCTCGGATAACCCGTTCCTTCCCAGGAATCAATGCTTCTATAATTCGTGCCTATTTCTAATCTTCATGCCCTTCTCCATCAGTCTCTCTACCTTTATCCCTTCTAGCACTACTCCTCGTTTCCTTAAATTTCTCTATTTTTTCCCATTTTTTGAAATCAAATCATTTTAAGTCCTTACTTTACCTTTGTCAGCTACAGGGATATGGAACACTGGTATAATGTGAAGAGTAGATTACTTGACTCTTACAATCATAATGATGATGATAACAATGATGATGATGATGCAAATTAATATTAATTGAGCTCATTATTTCATAAGCACTCTCTCAATCTTATCTTATATAATCTTTACATTGACCTGTTAAGTTAGAGTAGTAGTTTCATGTTAATTTTATTTGTGAGGGTTATTCAGTTTTTGAACCCATTTATGATGTTTGAGAAATTCCTTACAATATGAATTGTGATGGAATTTCCCAGCATCGAAGCCAAAATATGTTCAGATACTTGTTGCCATAGACTCTCTTGCACCTACGGTGTGGACACATGACCTACACTCAGCCAAACACAGAGGTACCTGCCTCAGACTTTAAGTTGATAGCTAGAGATACAAAAACCAGGCAAGTGGATGATTTGTTTCTCAGGTAATGGTGACTTCAACATTCCATTCCAGGGTCTGCAGGGGCTGTGTAGTAGGCTGTGGCATCCAGTGTCCAAGGCTACTAGCAATGGTGGATAAATCCCATTATTCAATGTCAGCAGCTCCATTGACAAAGCCCGTATCCAACTAACTTTGTGGTAAACTTTTGGCTATGCTTCTGGCTATCGCCCAGACTCCTTCTGCCATTTTTGAGCCTGGTTCTCCAGTTTCCTGATATGTTCAGAAACATAAAATATAATACAGATGCTGTTTCTGGAGTTGGGCAATGTAAAACCTTATCCTTGAGTTCCCTCAGATCCTTGCAATAAATTCCCTCCTACCTAAATCAGCAGCCATAGTTAATTCATATTACTTGAAACAAAGAACCCTGATGAATACCGGGATGTTATTTTTAATTTTATTTTATGAATTTGGAATCCCAGGCTTAGAGAAACAAATACATTGTGCCAGGTCAAGCAAATACTATCAGACTCAGGCTGACTCAAGAGCTCATATTCATCTACCACCCCTCATATAAGCAGAGAAGAAAAGACTGTACCAGTAAATGAGATTTGTCTGAATATAACTTAGAGGTAGGTGCCCTTCATTAAAGTCTCAATTCTGGCAAAGTCTTTCCCAAAGTCACAGCTTATTTGGAAAACCTTTCTTTATCTAGAAAGTAAAAAATTTGGTCCAGATCAGTGACTTCTAATAATTGGGGATGGGGTCATAGAACCATGAAAAAAAAAAAAAACCCAACCATGAAAGCTATGGATCTCCTTCTTAGCAAAGCATACATACAAATGTGTTATATCCAATTTCGCCCAAGCCCATCATCCTTTGACCTCAGTGAATCCCAGGCTGAGAACCCAGAACTAGATGACCTATCAGTTTGGTCCTTCCAAGTAAAATACTGTATGATTCCACTGTTGGGGTGAATTTGTTATAATGATTGAGCCCTCTCTCTCTCTCTCACACACACACACACACACACACACACACACACACACACACACAGACACACCCTCCCCGAAGTCAGGACAGGGGTTTGAATTAATCACATTCCTCAGTTTATAGTGCACTATCATCATTAAGACAAGACATCTGAGAGTCCTGAAGTCATGCAGTATCAGGTGGCAACTGCCTAAAGGATCTAGGGCTATTTGGCCTTGAGAAAACACTCAGACACAATGATTTGTATCAGTTACTTCAAGAAACTGATATTTGCTGCAAATAACTGAAAATCTAACCAAAAGTGGCTTAAGCAATAGGACATTTACAATCTCATGTAACAAGAAGATTGGAGATGAGAGATACAGAGTTGGTAAATGCACTTAAAGACATGGTTCCTTTCTTCTCTCTGTTCTGCCATGTCATAGGATGTGGCTTGTCCCTAGCTCCTCAACATGGAGTGGTACTTCTGCAATTTTTTAAGAAAGATGCTGACTTCTACTGTCAACCATTATACAGTAACTGGTATCGAACGTGCCCTCTCACTGAAAACAACTATAATAACTTGATAAGTAAATAAGGCAATTCCTTTCAAGTACAGTAACAGGCAGGGGACTGTGGTCCTCGAGGGAAGGGAAATACACACGACTAGCCATGCTTTTTTGCCTGGGAGCACTTTCTTTCTGTAGTATGAGGAAGTGGAATCAAATACAACTGTAGCTCTGCTGAGCTGAGGAAGCAGAGATGAGAGTTCCAGGCTCCTAGAGTAGCTGGAATTTCCTGGTAGGGTACTGGAGAAGGGGAGAGCTGTGTACAAGGGCATGTAAACTAATGAAAATCCTTTGGCTGAGGGCTGGGCTATGCAGATAAAGGTTGAAATTCTAGAAGACATGACACAGATAAACTGCTGTGGGGATAAAAATGAATAGTAATAATAGAGGCCAAGCAGTTTGAGAGGATGTTGGAATTCTGGCCATTGAAGAAAGAAAGATTTTGGGTATTCAGGGGAGACCCTAGAAAGGCCTTATTTTATAAAGGAATGAGAACTATACCCTAGAGTGCCTGCCCTAGAAATAAGTAAACAAACAAACAAACAAAACAAAAACTAAAAATAGCCTACTCTATTAAAAAATAAAACTAAACGTAAAAGGATCAATAAACTCTACCAATAATTTGATAAGACAAACCCAATACGTGTAAAAAGATGATACGATTTCAGATATTCTGTAACATATCTTCCAAACTATCTAATACATAATTAAACATTCTTAAACATGTAAAGAAAGATAATATGACCCACAATCAAGGGAAAAAAGAGCAACAGAAAGAGACCATGAGATGATTCATACATTGGTATTATCAGGCAAAGATTTCAAAGAAGGTATTATGAATATACCCAAGGACTTAAAGAGAAAGATGGTTATAATGAATAAACTAATGAGAAAACTCCCACATATTTCACATGAACTTAAATTATCCTTTTAAAACACTGATTTTGGGGTGGCTGGGTGGCTCAGCCAGTTAAGTGTCCGAGTTCAGCTCAGGTCATGACCTCAGAGTTTGTGAGCTCGAGCCCTGAGTCAGGCTCTGTGCTAACAGCTCAGAGCCTAGAGCCTGCTCTGGATTCTGTATCTCCCTCTCTCTCTGGCCCTCCGCAGTGTATATTCTGTCTCTCTCACTCTCAAAAATAAATAAACATTTAAAAAATTTTTTAAAGGAGTTAAAAAAATAAAACACTGATTTCAATAAAAAATGGTTTGATGCTACTTTTGATAATGCTGAAATCTTCATTCCTGAAAGTGCTCACACAAATATTCCCAGGTGAGAATATTGTAAAACAGCATTCAAGCCACAGGTGGGAATGACATAAAAGATGGGAGAGGAGAGGATGGATTTGATAATTCATAATCACTTCCAACTCTCAGCGTCTGTTTCTCTCATCATCACCACCGGGAAAAGGAAATCATTAACCACATGGAATGAACAGGGCTCCCTAGTCCTGCCGTGTCTTCTTCTTGTTGAGTCCCTACTGCGGTAACACTGGAAGAGCAGGAACTTCAGGGTGGGATGAATCAGGTTGTCACGGAACAATACAGAGTCAGATTTACCTCTAACCACATTGCTAGATGTTCCAGTCACAAACACCTGGAGTTTACCTTCTCCTGTACTCCTAGATTATTCCAGCCACATTCCTAGAAAGCCCATGAAACTTGTGTGACCAGACCTCAGATAGCCATAGAGCTTCAACCTCTATGTACCAGTACAATGAGTGATTCATAGAAGATGCTTGATAAACAGTTGTTAAATGAATGAATGCTTTCTAGCCACCTAATGTATTTAACCTGGCTTGAAATTGCAATAAGGCATACTATATATCCCAGAGGTCTCCAAAATTCACTAACACTCTCTCACTCAATCCCCTCAAACAGTAGGGCATTTCATGCAGAACCTCCCTCAGAATTTCAGCACTCATTTTGAGATCCCTTTCAAAAGGTCATGAAGAGATAGATACATTAATGTATAGCAAAACCAAGGATGATTGTTGATGAGAATTTTAACTCAATAAAAGTGATTATTTTACCCCTATGATTTTTTTCTCTCTATCTCAAGGGCATGGAGAATGATGGCCCGAGTAGTAAATAAATGGCAAGAAGACTCCCCCTGCATCCTCAAACTACTTCTGCTCAAAATATTATCAAGAGGGCCTAGCAGTCCTCTCCATTCTCTGACTGTCAATGATGCTAAAAGATTAAGACCAAAATATATTCTTTTTCTTTGTTCAGTGCAGATAGAAAGCAATCCAGCGACTGCTGTAGGAGAGAGATGGAGACCTCTCCCCTGTTCCCATCTCTCCTCTGTCTTGTCCCTCTTCACTCCTTCTCACAGTTTTTCACCCTTCTCTTTTTTATCCCCCCCCCTCCCCCGCCCAGCGCAAACTTTACCCAGGGTTTACAGTAGTTATCAGAGCTGGGCATGCCCATTAGTTACAGGCAAATCTTGTTTGCAAGCAGGAAACTGTAGGAGTTCTCCCCTAGTGGTGTTTTCACTCTTTGTGTGAGCTTAATCTGGGGGATTAACAAATGCATCAGCTGGAGACCTCCTTTTACCGGGACAGAATGGGCAAGTTCAAGCAAGAATAGTCCCTGAGATGGCTGGTTCTGCGGGAGCTAAGAACACAACACCTGCCAGGTACTGGACAGGGTGTGTCCCTAGAGGAGACCTGGGTCACAGAGGAAATAGCTTTGCTGTCACGGTGCTTCTGTTGCTGCTGACTTCACATGTCCCCTCCTTCTGCATCATTGCTGCCACTGTCTTGCAGCGCTCATGCTGGCGCAACCACCCCTATCTGGCCCCTGTGTTTTTCCCTTATCACCTGCCACTTATAAACGTCATGATTTCTCTTGCTTCGCCCCTGTTCCCTACACACCTGCCCAGAATCTATTTTCTTCCTGCTATGTCCTGGGTTCCATGGTGTCTTCAGGTGGGTTCCTTAGAAGCAGAGCTTGAAACAGGAATTCTTAGATAAGTGATTTTAGTGAGAAAGTGCTCTTTCAGGAAGGGATGTAAGAGAAATAGGAGAGACCAAAGGAAGAGAGTAAAGCAAGGATAAACTCTCAAGTAGACACTGGCTTCAGTCTGCTGGCAGGTCTGGAGGAGAAACTGTCCCCACATAATAGGTTCTCTCTTGAGGTGAAGGACCTCGTATTTTGCACTCTGTACTAGTCATGCACTGATTGCTAGCATGGAGGGGAAAGATAATCTCCCACATGAGAAAGCTCCCATTCATCCACAATGCTCCATAGGAGAGGGCAACTGTGGGATGGACATAGCTCATAGTGAAAGAAATCTAGGTGGGGTACTGTAGCATTTGCTCTATATGGAAGAGGTGGCTTCAATGGCTTTAGATCAGTCTCAGCTCATACCAGAGCATGAAACAACCAGAGCATAGGGTGACACGGGAGACAGAAAATGACTGGCAGCTCTGCCCAAGGGGTGATGCCAAATTGGTCATCCATTTGTAGAAAGTGTGTATATATTTTTCCACTGTATTTTGTGTAATATGATCTCCTCCCTCACCTAACTCCATCTTTTGTTACTCTGTACACAAGTAACAAAATCCTAGTCCTTCCTTCTGTATAACTTGGAAAAGGTTCTCTCCCAAATATTTCTTGGCTTTTCCAAAGCTGCATTCTCCCAGCTGTTGCCTACCGTCCCTCCAGCAACCCACCACTCTAAGCTTGTTCCCCATGTACATCTCTTTCACTAGTAATTATTTCTTCTTATTGCTTCAAAAACACGACTTTATCCCACCCTTCATTCCTCAAGTACCAAGGAGAGCAAGTTGAAGATGACTCAAAGGAATTACAAAACAAGAAAGGAAAACCTAACCTGGATATCAGACTCCTAAGGAACCTGGGTTTCAGCCCCCTAATTCCATCAGCCACTCCATTCACTAAAGGCCCCGCTCCCATTAGTTCTGTTCTCTTTGCCCTCAGTTGTATGCCCCAGAAAACAACCTTCTCTTTCAAGCTCACCTTCCCAGGACTCCTTGAATGCCAGTCTCAAGTTTACTCCAAAGGAAAGAGCACGGTTTGATAATTCTTTTGAATAATTATATTTCGAAATCACATTTTACTTTTTACTCATTTGTTTCATTTTTGGGCTTAATTTATTTTATCTTGTGAAATGTATGTAATCCACTTTAAACATAAAAGCATATGATTAGATAATTAGGAAATTATTCTCTCCGCATCTTCTATGGAAGTTATTTCCATGATCATCCTCTTTCATGAAGGTAAGATTTAGGGAAAATGTGGCCACCCAGCTAAATCCTATATTTTCTAGCCTCCCTTGCAGCTAAGTGTGACATCCTGGCTAATTACATATTCACAGAAGTGATGTGTATCATTTCTTAATCATATTGGAAGAAATGAGCACAGATTCTCTTCTCTCCCCACGACCTCACTACTTGCGGTAAGCCAGGGCTTGTGTAGACAAATCAAACTGTCACAAGGTTTATGGTTACAAATGGTGCTTAAATGTGCACTGTCTCACCAGCTGTCCCACCCCATCATCTGAGTCCAGTATAGAGCTCCACTCCTTCTGTGAGCACTTAGAGCTAATGACATAGTCACTCCATGTCCTAATGAGAGACGATGATGGCACTACTGTCTGTGTGAACAAAATGGACACCTGGGGATGGCAGAGCTTCAAGAAAGAGGGTGCTTAAGTTTTCAACACTGTGATAATGACAAATCAACCATGAAAATGAAACAAACTTCTCTCTTGTTTAAGTCACTGACTCTAGTTCAGCGCTCAAACATATATCTTAACTAATTCATCCCAGTTGGGCTGGGCTTTGTCCAGAGACTGAACCAACTGAATGAAAGCCATCATGGCTGAGACAAAGAGGGAATAGCTGGGGAAAATATAAAGAATTCCAAAATAACAAATGGAGAGACTGGAAGAGTAATTGTTTTTAATGTCAAAACTGTCCCCTAGTCAAATGTGATATGGAAAAATACAAGGGAAATATACAATTGAACCAATAACATCATAACCCCTTTCCAAGAATCCATCTAAGTTATATCCCATTTTTATACTTCCAAGAGAAAACAAAACTCACGTCGCAAGTTTATTAGCAGTATCAGCAGTTTGATTTGATTTGATTTGATTTGGGGCAAAGAAACAATGTAAACCCCTTTTTGTCTTATTTTGCACATTTGCAAATAATATTAAAACAATTTCTCAAGTAAAATCACTCCTTGTTGGCTCTCTGATATTCAGGTCACTATAATGTCAATTGACACTTGTGGCAATATTTTCGGGCTAGCCCAACACATGGTGCACACCCCAAAATGACTAAAATGCCTGGTATTAACTGAGAGAACTAAGATGTCTACAGTCTATGTTTTCCCTTAACAGAAGAATTTTACAGAGTTTTAAGAGGGAATATGATTAGGGTTCAGTCCAAGGAGGCTTATCCTACACTACTACCAATGGGATGACTTAGCTGAGATGGACTTGTTTAGCTGGTTTCTTAAGTCCTAGAAACCTCTCCCCATTTGCCACCCCCGCACCCATGCCTGCGTCTGCATTTTGAGCCCTGCTTTTCTCCATACTTCCTCTTTTGGAATGCCTTCTTACTCTTTTCTCTTAGTCTTACCTTCTGTCCATTCTTTAAATTTTCACACATCCATGAAGCTGCCTTCTACTGTTTATTAAAGCTTTCTGTTCCCTGCTGAGGTTTCTGAAGCCCATAACTTCTCTGTGCTTAGAGTTTGTACCACAAGATTCAGCCCTTAGGCACACTATGGCTTATATTGATGAAGGGTATTTCAAGTTTATAGTTTTCTCTTCCCACCTAGCTTCTTTTTTTTCTTTTATAAATATTTATTTGTTTATGAGAGAGACAGAGACAGAGACAGAGACAGAGAGAGACAGAGAGGGGGAGAAAGAGAATCCCAAGCAGGCTCCTCGCTGTCAGTGCAGACCTGGCTCGGGGTTCAATCTCACGAACTGTGAGATCATGACATGAGCTGAAATCAAGAGTCAGGTGCTTAACCTATTAAGCCACTGGGCCCTCTTCTTCCCACCTAGATTCTTAAGGGTAGAGATCACACTTTACCCAGTGCCTCTACTTCCTGTAGATGTGGATGAATAGGAGATGCTCAGTAGAGAGTTAGTAGGTATTTAGTTAAATTGATGGATTAGTTGTTAAAACTTCCCAGTATGTATAGTTAATTTCTCCTTCTATAATGTCTTTAAAATTTTTCTCTTTTTTTTGTGTGTGTGGGGGGTATGTGCATTTAAATATGTATATTAATTCACTTAAAATATTTATTGAGTACTTACTATGTGTCAGGCACCATGTGGACTGCTGGTGATAAAAAAAAAAATGGATGTGACAAGACCATGGTTTTCTTTGCTCTATGTAGCTAAGGAATGATTATTTGGAGAACTAACAAGTCAGGGGCAGGAGCTGACTTGAGCAGAAGAGCCAGAATGGAGATGCACTGTGCTCAAGGTATGAGGGAGACATCCAGGTGATAACTGGGAAGGTGGTTCTAGGAGTGCAGCTGGGGATATGGATCTCTGGGAGACATCTGTCTGTAGATGACAGTTGGACCCATGGATCTTGTTAAATTTTCTAGAGGGACAGGATTTAAAGAAAGGCTTGAGAAGACAACAGTATTCTATGGCAAGTAAAACATGTGGAAGGAACACCACAGAGGCTCAGAAGGTGACCTGAAAATCTTATTTAATCTGTAAACAACATCTGTAGTAATGGCTTGGAGAAACAGGGCGATTCTGGGTCTACTGGAAAGAATTTCCTGCCCCTCATCTGTCTGAATGTTTTGAATCCCAGTCTTACGATGGCTGGCCTTGCTGAAACATAGGCCAAAAGAGGGAGGACGATGTAGGCTCTGGCCCAACTCCACCACAAGAAGCAGACAAATAGAAAGAGTCCCAGGCTGCTGGACTATCATGTATCTGAGGATCAGAATGAGGGTTTCACACATTTTCCTTTTCCCTTGAAGCAGCACTAAGTGGGCAGTCTGGTCCTAGTACATATTCACATATGATGTGTATCATTTCTTAATCATATTGGAAGAAATGTTATTACCTTGGGCAGCTACCACCTCTTTGGGTCTTAGAATCTATCAGAAAGATGAACAAAATCATCTTTTGGTACCCTAGACAGTCTTTAGAAAAGAAACAATCAGAAATCTTGCCTCCCAGGGGTGCCAGGGTGACTCAGTCAGTTAAATGTCCGACTCCTGATATCGCTCAGGTCCTGATCTCACTGTCCTACAGCTAAGCCTGCTTGGGATTCTCTTTCTCCCTCTCTCTCTCTCTTAAAATAAATAAACTTGAAAAAAAAAAGAAAAAGAAATCTTGCCTCTCCTATAGCTGAGAATCAGGAAATCAGGATGCTGGCACCCATGTCCATGCGTGCCTTGGGGTCTAGCGATATCACCCTTGCTGCCCAAATTGATATGTGAACTCATCATTAGAGAGGGTTTTTTTTTTTTTTTTTTTTTTTTTTTTAAGAGTTCTGCCTCACGACTTTGGGTCCTCAGACCCCTAGGGGGTAAGTGAGGCTGTACGCCAGGCAGTATGGGAAACTATAGGACAAATGTTGTGAATCACCTCAGGGCATCAATTTTTAACTGAAAAATTTAAGAGCAAAAGCAACTTCCAGTTAATATAAACACTACTTTCTATAAAAGTAGACTACAAACTTTGGCCCTAAAGATCGCTCAAGAGATGTAAATGAAACTTGGCATCTTCTCGTTGCACTGAACTACTTGCTGCTTTCACAAGGACTGAAACCTCTCTCTTTTTGTTAGGAAGTCCTGGCAATATTGCAAGGCACTCTTTGCCCGGGTACTTATCACTCTCAGGGACCTGAGAATTTCTCCTTGAGCTACAACAACTCATGTTTTTTGTTTTGTTTTGTTTTTGTTGTTTTGTTTATTTGTTTGTTTTGCCTTAGAAAATGCAAAGGTTCAGATCTGGGGAATTTTGGCTGGCACTATGTTGACAATTTCTGTCCTTACCAGAACATTCTCCTGAGGAGGGATCAGGGCAATTTAGCATCGAAGGATCTGGTTCCATTAGTTATATAATGTGTTCTTAAAAGAGGAGCTGGCTATGGCTTTAGAAGACCTAAAATTCTCTTCAGGCCATGATTTGATTATCATCTAGATTATGCAAAGTATCTAATCATTCGGACTCCAATAGTTAGTTTTGCTCTTGTAAACTCCTGACCGAAAGCAATTATTTCCCAAGTTTTAGAGACAAATGAACCATAGAAGAGCAGCTGTAGAACTTGTTGTAAGAAAATATGATAATTACCAAATTTGACATGTGCTTTGACAATAGTCCTTTGCTAATCAACAGCCTCACTCCTAACACAGACATTGAAAACATGTTGGGCAGCCAGTTCTCAATTCTACATGCCAGTGGGAGGGAGTGGTAGTACAGAAAACCCTACGCAACAGATAATCCCCAAATCATTGTTGTTTGGCCTGAGGAGGTATCATATTTTTTAATTTTAAAAATTTTTTGGCAGCAGATTCACGCCCTTTAATTAGATCCTACACAAGTTATTGTCAATATTAGCTTCACTTTCTGAACACACGCTTACGGCTGGCAGGAAAGGCCACCCTGGGCAGCAGGAGAAATTCATTTGGGGATTAAGAATTAGCAGGAGACAATTCCGACATGGCTAATCCTTGTGTGGATAATTGAGTGTTGACTGGCACTTAGCGAAACGCATTTACGGCAGAGGATGGTGTGGGATGTTCTATAATCAGGTTGGTAGAGGGAACATCTTCCCTTCTTAACTGTAGAGTTGCTCCATGAATGCAAAGCAAAACTAAACTGAAAACCAGCCGCCTGAAGGCCAATATTTCGAATCATGTGCTAAAGCAGCAATTGAGAACATCACCTGAGATGCTCCAAGGGCTTGAGGTTGGAGGGAGGAGTTAGTGGTCGTTTAATAGTTTTCAAAGTATATGAAATGTTAATCCAACCATTGATCTTTTCTGAGGTCGCTCCGTATCTAAAGCCTTTCTGGTTTTCTCTTTTTATCTCTAGTTAAGGCCTTAAAGAAAGTTTGTATTTGTTTGGTGTACTTGAAGTGGCTCTGGGACAACCCAGTGAGGAGAAAATGGATGATGGAGGAATACTGGCTTCCCTACTTTCTCCCACTCTGTGCAATGGGAACAAAGATATCTATTGCAGGAGTTAGAAGGATTAGAGAAAACACACGAAAAGCACTTGGTACTGCTACATCGTGAGCAACAACTCTGTAATAGATACGTTTCGCTCTTATTAATAATTACAAGTGTCATAGTCTTCCTAATGATAATGATATCCCAATAGGAGTATCACCTTTTACTGACGTGTTGCCAAGAATAAAGTAAATAATCTAGCAGATGTGCTCTTTGAATGCACATAGCATTACTCTACAGAATTTACTCTTCCTCAAGGAGGTTCAGGGGCAAAATTAAGATTTTGGACTATTTTGGTGAAGAGAGTTTAGATGTTTAGACACTAGACGGAAGATTACAGAAGGTCCTCTACAAATTTCTTTAAGAAAACAATAAATGCCCACCCATCCTAGGTAGACCAAGAGTGGTTGTGACTTCTGGGTATCTCCCTGTTATCCATTGTGTATTTTTTGTCCTGGCTGCTGCTAAGAAGGCATCCACTGGAACTTGAGCCTGCTTGTATGGGAAATACACTAAACCCAGAATGTTCAAATGGGTTGTTCATAACTCATTCATGTAGAGTTGTGAAAAACAGTTCCTGCCACATGATATATCCTCATAAATAGTTGTTGAATAAATGCAGGAAATGAAGGAAACTAATCGATGGGGATGTGACTATAGAATCTTAACACTGAAAGGAATCTTAGAAATCATCAATGTCAAGTAAAAAATAGAAAAACAATTGCTTTAGTCTGACTGGAGTGCTATGGCAAAATATCACAGATTGGGTGGCTCATAAACAATAAAAATTTATTCTTATAGTTCTGGAGGCTGGAAGTTCAAGATCACAGCATGGTTAGCCAGCATGGTCGACGGAGGGACCTTTTCTGGGTCACGGACTTCTCATTGTATTCATTGTATCCTCACGTCTGAGGCTTTTTTAAAAAAAGCATGAATCTCATTCATGAGGGTTCCCTTATGACCTAATCACCTCCCAAAGGCCTCACCTCCTAATAGTATTACCTTGGGCATTCAGGTTTTCAACATATGAATTTTGGGGTGATGCAGGCATTCAGACCATAGCAACAATTTAAATATTCCCAATAGAAGATGAGTTAAATAAATTATACACAGCCATTTAATGGAACACTATATAGCTGTTAAAAAGGTTTGTCCACATGTATTGTCAAGACAAAGGGCTCATCAAATCTTGTTTTAAAAAAGCCAGAAATGGTACTATAAAATTTCATTTCCTTTTTAAAGTATAATATAAAATGCTTGACTAAGCCTAAGCAATGTTTGGAATGATAAAAAAATTTTTTTGAACAGTGGTTATCTCTGGGGCATAGGTTGGGATGGTGGATAAAGTAGGAGAAATGAGGGAAACTGTACCATTTTATTTCATGAAATATTGTGCTCTTTGAGTTTTTAAAACAAGCACATATTATTTTCATAATAATTCAAAGAAGACCAGATCCCCCATATAGTTTAACTTTCTGCTTTAAAATCTTTTAAAATATACTCATTTTTATGTTAGATTTATTGACATTTGACAAATAATATTTTACGTGTACATCATGATGAGTAGATATATGTATTGATGGTGAAAGGATTTCCCCCATCTACCCACCACTGTTCTAGTAATTTTCAATTATATGATACAGCGTTACCAACCGTAATCATCATGTTTTACATCAGAGCCTCAGACCTTATTCATCATATGGCTGAAAGTCTGTACTCTTTTACCAAACTCTCCCTCTTTCTTCCGCTCCCACCCCCAGCCCCTGGAAACCACTTTTGTACTCTCTGTAAGTTTCGCTTGTTTCTTTCTGCAGATTCCATACTTAAGTGACGCCATGCAGCATTTGTCCATCGACAAATGAATGACTGAAGATGTGGTATAAACACACACACAGACACACATAGGAGTATTATTCACCCATGAGAAAGAAGGAAATACTGCTATTTGTGACAACTTGGATGGGCCTGGAGGGCATTATGCCAAGTGAGATAAGCCAGACACAGAAAGACAAATACTGCATAGTATCACTTAGATGTGGAATCAACCTTCTTTTATAGACGAAGAAACTAAAATTCAGAGAATTCCTGATCATAGACACTTGTAACTGAAAGATAATTTTATCATTAAATCTAACTTCTTTAGAGTACAGATAAGGAAGCTGAGGCACGAAGAAATGAGGTGAGTTGTAGTTTTGAAGACTAAAGTCTGGGGAGAAAAGAAGTTGCATATGTTGGTGCTGAAAAAATTGTAGGTACTCAGCACATACTGTAAATCTATTAAAACTGACTCACTCATTTTGGATGAGGTAAGTGTTGACATTAGACAATTTGGTGGGCAGCATTTATTTTCCTATTTATTAAAATGTCAGAAAGAGTACCAATGGCACCTCCTAAAAGGCTTGCAGGTGGTGGTCTTCAAAACACAATCCTCAATCCTTGAAGAGGATTAAAAACTCTAATATTCTAGCTTAATGATAAAAAATAAGGCTGACATGACTCATTCAGGATATCAAGGCAGAGATGGTTCATGAAAAATCTATACAATTCAAAGAGAGACATATATGTCCATATCTATATGTAAACATAAATTTATAAAACGGATTAATGGAATAAGTTTATATATATATATGGAAAGTAAATCACATTTAAAAGTTACAGAATATTAAGCTAGAAAAAGTCAGACTTCAAAGAAATTTGCTCTTTGAACAAATTCACCAATGCTTATTCAATAATTTACTTCTTCTCAAGTTACATTTTGTATACGTCCCAGTGGAAGACAAGATCGTGTCTGAAATTTTAAAGGGAGCACAGAGAAATCCAAATTTCTTTATATGCTCTTGGTTTATTGGTCATATTACTATAAGAACATAGTGAGCATACTTTGATGCAGTAAGACTATGTCTCTGATTACACACCACAAACCCGTCTTGTAGCTAAAACATGTCATTCTGGGTCGACTGAGTTGGTTCTGGTCTTACCGGCTGTGCACATGCTTTTGTCCCTGTTACTAACACACAGAGAAGTGGAAAATTGAGACCATTCCCTGAATAGCTCAAGCCTCAAATTAACATTTGTCCAATGATCTGGATATTTTGATTGTAATAGAATAATTCCCAATTCACCCCAATTCTTCACCTCGGTCTACCCCTGCAGAACATAAAATAAACTAAGTTTACGGAAGGACCGTTATCAGAAGAAAGGATTCTGAGAAGTTAATGTAGCTACGTAAGAATTGGGCCCGAGGTGCTGAAGCAGTACCTGTATTTAAATCATTCCTCGGGGTCATGTTTGTGGAGATGCGCTGTGTCCACCACTCTCTGGCTCTCCGTGAAACCTCCCAAAGGAGATGTTGGCATTTTCACGTGGCAGGAAAATAAAAGCTGAAGTCAAGAAAACCGCAACATCTGGAACAGAGGGAAAGATTTCACTGGAAAGAACTTGACAAACTCTGAAAACAAAGTTCTAGACTTTACTAATTTATTTTGGCTGCAAAGCTGAGCTCACTGCAAAGCTCAAAGAGGATTTGTCCGAGGCTCCTTTCAAAGAAGTAAAAAGCCAACCCGCACTAAAATTAATGCGTCGACTGCATAAACAGTCAAGATAGTTATCTGATACTGAGGGAATAGAGCCACACTAGGCTTTTTTGTTATTTATGGGATTATTATTGGAGGAAACAGAAGCAATTAGATATCCCCTTGCTTTCAGAGCAGGGGAAGGAAAAAAGGTGTCAAACATAGTTTTTCAATTTGGTCTCTTGATCATTTCGTTCTCGCTACATCTTAAAATCCAAATATACATACGCCCCGAGTGCCCCCACTCACTGGCCTCTCAGCTGCTCCTTTGACTATTTCTCCTTTATCCTTTGAAAGCTCCGTGGATTTTGATTGACGTATGGAAGCACTTAAAAATACCTGAAAGATGCAAGTTGTATCTATAAAAACAAAGTGATTATTGTACGTAAAAGTAATACATATGTGTACATACACATTGTAAACAGCGAGGAAAAGAATCTTAAAGAGCACTTGTACTATGGAAAATACTTGCCACTCTTTTGTCTGCCCGGGTTTTGAAGTCATTTTTTGGAAGATGCTTCACAGTGTGAGTCTCTTCAAGAGCCCAGTGGGGCTGAGGGGTGTATCCTTGGCGCCAGTAATCTCATATCGTAGTAAGGTGTCTGAATCTGAACTAAGTGACACTGAAGCAGGCAGAGTAAGGAACTGATCTGGGTGGGAGCAGCCAGGCCTGTTCTCTGGCGCCCGGAGTGATGGGGTGTGCTGTCGGTCCAGTGTTGGCAGAGGCCATGATACCTGTTGGGACATCCAGATGGCAGGGGCAATGAGGTTCTCACCCTGTGACCCTGTGGTATGACTTAGGCTGTGGTTCTGGCTGCTGTGAGCTTCCCTTGTGTCTACCTGTTTCCCAGGTTTGTCCCCCAGATTCCCCATTGTTTCTGTGGGCTCCCCAACGGGCTCCCTAATTCAGTAAACTCTTTTTCTATTTAAATAAAGCAGAAAAGGTTTTTGTTGTTTGTGGCTTAGTTTTTTGTTTTCTAAAATTTTTTTAATGTTTATTTTATTTTGAGAGAGAGAGAAAGACAGAAACAGAGCACAAGCAGGGGCGGGGGGGGGGGGGCGGCAGAGAGAGAGACACACACACACAGGATCCGAAGCAGACTCCAGGCTCTGAGCTGTCAGCACAGAGCCCGACGTGGGGCTTGACCTCTAACAGGGAGATCATGACCTGAGCCGAAGTTGGACACTTAACTCACTGAGCCATCCAGGTGCCACTTGCTTGCAGCTGAGAATCCAGACAAATACTCTCATAATTCCTTTACTTAGAAGTCACCTCCATTAATATTTTCACTCTGGCCTTCTTCTGTATCTATAATGTTTCATTTTGCCATGGTGAGTGCAGAGCTGTTGACACTGGTTCAAAGAGCAGCAAGAGAGGCTTACCTTTTGCCTTCAGTGTTCATATAGGGGTGTACATTCCACTTTTTTCAGAGGTACACAGGCATACTTGTAATTTTCCGTGGCTTCTAGCAAAGGTGACTGGTGGTATGAAAATCTGCAGAAAAGGCACTAGGGCACCTGAGGTGTGTGATGTTTGTCTCTAGTAATAATGGGAATAGTTACGATTTCATTTCTGAGTGCCTACTAATTATCAGGTTCTTTACTAAGTGCTTTACAGAGGTTGGCACATATGTTCCTCATAAAATTCCTATGTAGTAGTTATTGATTCACTAAATCCTCACAATGTTCCATGAGGTAGACATTGTCATTACTCCCATTTCACAGATGAGTAAACTGAGGCTAGAAATATTAAATAACTTGTCTAAGTTCACTAAGCAGGAAAGGATAGCTCTGGAATTATACCCATGTCGGAGGACCCCAGAGTCATCTTTGCTAAGTGAATTACAACTCTGCCCCAGGTGCCCCTGGTCAGGCCCTTAGGTCATTTGTATGCTGGCTTGTCCCTACTGCCCACAATTGGCTAGTTAGTATATGAGTGTTAACTATAATCCTGCTCTGTGCGGGGCACTATTTTAATGCTAATGGATAATGAAGGCATACTCCTTTAATTCAGGGCTCAATCATAAAAGTAATATGCCTTCAGAGAGTGTGTTATGGTTTACACAGCATTTTAAAATGGATCATCTCACTTAATGTCGTGAAATGACTAGAGAATATTTATAAAGAATAATGCCAAAATATGCAAAGTAACCTGGGGCTTAGAGAAAAAGTGAAGATAGAGGAGGTAGGGTTAATGAGGGTGAGCTTCTAGGGGAAAATGGATTTTTAGAAATTTCTTGAAGGTAATTCCGGTGCTTGATGGTGAAAGAGAGGTAGAAGAAACTCACTGTTGGCAGGTCTGTACTGAGTTTTAAAATCTGAGGTGACTGCTGGACTTGGCATTCCCTGATTCTGTTAAGAAGGCCACGGAGTGCTAAAATGCAGGCACTGGTTCAACAGGAGGGCCGAGTGGATGAGCTTCATAGAAACTCCATCAGAGCCATGATGTACCAACATCCTTTGAATCTATAAAATGGCCCTTCCATGAGGTCTTATCACTGGCTGATGCTGAGCCCATGATGGACACAAGAGTGTTGTTTGTCTTTGTCCTCAAGGTGTCTTTTGTTGGGGAGAAACAGATACACTTGAAATAACTGGGGCTCTTGTGCTGTTCTGGCTCTGAAGCCGACTGCGTGGAGGAAGTGTGATAAAGAACACTTTCTGGTGCTCAGAGTAACAAAACTTCCTTGGAGAGACACATGCTCTAGCAAACTTGGGCCTTTCAGGTCAGTTATGAGAGGCTTCCCGGACGTACGTAAACAGAATGCACGACGAGGTTGAAAATCATTGCCAGAGCGCTTAACATATCCATAATTTTAAGAAGTACAGTCCAAGGGTTATTGGTTTGCATCAGAATGAAGGAATTTCATCCTAAAACAGAGAAGGCAAAATGCTGGCTTTGTCGTTTGTCCTTTTCTTTCCCCCTGTAAACTGCTTTCTTTCACTCTGAACAATTACACCCGAGTAACCGAAAGCAAGCGGGTGACTGTAAGGGTAACCAGACTTCCCTCCCTCCTTCTTCTTAATGAGCTAGTATTTTCTTCATAAATATATTTGAAGTTTGCGCTTTTTCCTCTGTGAGATTTGAACCAAGATGAAAGGAGAGCAGTGTGGCGGAAGGTGCATGTGGGGAGGTGGCAGAGGGAGTTGGCTTAAAAGGGCTGACCTCGGAGGGTGACTCATGACGCTCTTCACTTGCCCTGCCAGCGGTTTCCTCCCCGGGTGACAAGGCAGCCAAGAAGCACAAAGCCATTTGGAGGACTGAGCCAGGAGCCAAATCTGAGGATCTAGTTTGAATTGGACACAAGCTAAGACATTCTCCGGGGAAATACTTGATGATGATGATGATTTTGTCAATAACTTGCCAGAGTTGTGCAAATTAAATGTGAAGACGTTGGCTCTGGAGCCCTTGATGGATCTATGAAGGGGAGAGGGTTGTGCTAGGGCTCACTGCCTGGTGAATGGCTCTACATGGCAAAGCTGTGTCTTTTCCCAATCACAGCTTCCCCCTGCAATCCTCTGGGCCCCACGATTAGTGGACCAGGAGGTGCTGCTCATTAGAAGGGAAACAGTCACAGGAGAGGGAATTTACTTTGTGTTCCTTGTTAAGGTGCAATGTCTATTTTGCCTTAGTGGCTGTCCTATGTCCTATGGCATTCTCTGCCAGAGGTCGGAAATGGTGCTGGCCACCAGAATGTTCTTCCCTGAGCCGCCTTGCTAGCAGGCCGATGAAGGCTCCACAAACTTCACTGTCCAAAGGGAGGTTCCCCCCAGGAAAAGTTCTGCCCATGCTCCCAGCTTCAGAACAGAGAAGGTGGGACACATGGCAACCAGATTTCAAGTATTCAGCAAGAAGCAGAAAGGAGCTATTATTCTCCGTTTCCTCTGGGAGCCTGCTAGCCACAGCCCTGAGTTGAATGTAAGAGCTGGTTCTGAAACAGTGACTTCCCAGGTCTACCTCAGCACTTGACTTGAGGACCAATAGGAAATGTGTCCTCGGTGGCGGCTACTCCTCTGTGCCCTACCCAATCTTTGAGGACCAACTCCTGTCACTCACCGCACTCTACAAGATTCTTCTCTTCCTCTGAGCTCGCATAGCACTGTCCGAATCACTCAAATGATAAACATCTTGTGTGGCAATATATTATTTTTCCTCTATCTCCTCTTCTCTTCAAAATTGGAGTTGCTTTCTGAGACGCAGCAAGATCTAGCAATGTGGTTACTAAAGTTTATCACTTTGAGTTTTGTTATATGTGATTATTGCCCAAAGTATCAAATACTTGATATTTTTATATCTTTCTTTACTTACAGATTCGTTGTTGTTTTGAATGTTCCTATTTTTAAATTTAGAAATAACATAAAGTAAAATGAGCTGATCCTAAGTGTACTATATATATATATATGTATATGTACATGTATATGTATATGTATATATGTATATATTTCACTCTACAACCCCTAGCCAGGCTAAGATATACAGCATTTAAATATTTTTTAAAAAGAAATTTTGACCTCTCCACTAACAATATTTTCAAAAGTATGGTTTGATATGCTAGTTCAACTTTCTCTAACACACACTAAAATAAATTAGTATAAATTATAAATGCTTCCATTTCATCTAAAGCCATCTTGTATAGCACTGCGTGTTACTGTATCATTCACTCAACCTATCCATTTGATGTTTATTGAGTATGTGCTATGTATAAGGCATTGTTCTAGGCACAGAAAGTCGGGCATACAGCAGTGAATAAAACAGATCAAAATCCCTGTTCTTGTTAAGTTCCAGTCAGGGAAAGTGCTGGAGAAAAAAAATGAATAAGTAAAAATATATAGAATGTCAGATGGTGACAAGATTTTGGAGTGGAATAAAGTAGAAGGGGACAAAGAATGCAGGGTTTGGCTAGGGGCAGTGATTCTGAAAACTTGATTAAGGCATAGGATTTGAGCAAAGACTTGAAAATACAGGAAGAAGGCCCTATGGGAAATGAGATTTCCAGGTAGAGATAACAGCAAGTGCATGGCCCCGGGGGTAGCAGAATGATAGGATGCAATGAGGCTAGGGCTCCACTCTTGCAAGCACCAGAGTGGTGAAAGCAGGGCCATAGCAGTCGGGCACACACAGGTTCTTACCACACCTCTGCTACCCCCGTCAGGGTCTTTGGGCAAGTTAGCTAATCTCTCAATAATGCAGTCTTCAACTGGAGTCAGGAAAATTGCTTCTTATAGTTGTGTAGTTATGTAGTGCACACGTGTATGTTAGAGAAAACTTAAGTATAGCAACCAGTTTAGTATCCTCTCTGTATCAAGGGCTTGGAAAATTATAGCTGTTATTGTACTCAGTAAGCACCTAATAAACATACAATGATTGATATGGTGGCTATAGTGCTTTGATCTTCAAAATTATCATGCCTTTTGCTTTTTATTCACATTAGAATAGTTAATGAATAATATGTGTCTTGTGAAGCACCGTGCTGCACAAATTTCAAGTGAAATATGACTTGGTCTCTGACTTTCAGAAAAGACTAATCTAGTTGGGGGTAAAAGGAAGAAGAAAGAGGACATATTTTAATACTGTTTGCAAATCCAGTGTTTCTTTTGGGTAAATGGAAGGGGTTTCCTTTCCCTGGCCCTTTGAAGTTAGGTGCTCATGTGACTTGCTGTGCCCTTGCAATGATGAAATGTGCATGCTACTGATGTATATTAAGTCTTGGGAAGAGCTTAAAGCACCAGTGCATACTTTTCTCCAAAGTAGGTGTTGAGATGGGGTCTCTATCAGCCTGAGTCCCTGGGTGATTATAGGAAGCTAAGCTTCCCTACCAACCCACACTGGAAACGCAGCATGAGCAAGAAATACACCTGTGTCAGACCACTGAGACTGGCAATCATTTGTTACTGAAGTTAAAAGTGCCCTATCCTGACAGCAAACATATGTAAAATAATCAGAGAACACGATCTAGGGTTGATGCCATATCATTATAATAGTGGTAAAAATATAACAAAATCAGGATAATGTTCTAGGATAGGAGAGATGTAAAGAGATAGATATATCATCACTGTGTTCACAAAGAGTTGAAAAATGGCTTGATGAGAAAGTGTTTTTCAACCACCATGTACATTTACTGAACTGCCACTTATGTTTGACGTTTGATACACGAGAAGTCCGTGGAAATTTTTCAGAAAATTACAAGTTGGTCTGAAAACATTTCTAATATTCTAGAATACATCTTTTCCATTTCTTGAACTTCGCTAGCATGTTCTTTCAATGATTTTATAAATTAGTCCTTATGTTTCAGTTGCAGTCAAAAAGGAAGAGAGTGGTTTAAGACTGAAAGCATTTGATACAGGAAGACTAAAAACTGTTACCAGAGTAGAATACAGACATGTTGTGCTTTACAAGTAAAAAGGGGTTTTGAGATACGTCTGTCTAAAATGCAAAGTCCATTTGCCTTCAAAATTTTGTACTAGCCAAATTCAGGATCCAAGTGTCATGTCTTCTCAAAACAAACACAAACTTAAGAAGCAACCCATGGACTACTGAGGTTTATGCCTCAGCGAGAATTCATTTGCCACTCCATGCATGACTGAGCTCTTTGTTACCAGTAATTTTGATTCCTTCTATCACTCATTTTAAATGCCTTTCTTTCCCTGACCCATTCTGTCTTCACAGGCTGTGGAAGAGGGACGCAGTGTTAACCTAAGGGGGCTAATGATGTCCCTCTAGAGAATTTTCATCTATGGCGTTCATTCTAAATAGGGACATGAGGAGACTGGTTTTTCATGGTGCCTCTATTCTTTCAGACCTGAATAAAACTGCTCAAATCTGTGCTTCTCTAAATACAGTGAATAGCTCTAAAGAGTGAGGGGCGGCAGGTGGGAAATCCCACCTTACAAAGACAAAACAACGTTAAGGAATTTATTTTCAGTTTTGAAAAAAAAAATGCAAAATTCCCTTCAGAAGCTACACTTGATTTTTAGAAGTGTAAAGTTTTTATAGAATATTACTTTAAATTCAGAGCACCCAAAATAATCTAAACATGGTCCCAAATTAATCTTAGAGCACATTTCAATTTATTCCTCTTTTAAGCTTCAATAATAGTTCTTTTTTTAATGTTTGTTTATTTTTGAGAGAGAGAGCACCAAGTGGGGAAGGAGCAGAGAGACAGGGAGACAGAGGATCCAAAGCAGGCTCCGCACTGGCAGCAGAGAGCCCAGTGTGGGGCTTGAACTCACGAACTGAAAGATGATGACCTGAGTCAAAGTCGGACACTTAACCGACTGAGCCACCCAGGCACCCCAATAATATTTCTAATTTTGGTTGGATTTAGCCCAGTAGGTGTTGATGTCTTCCCTTTCTCAAATAACCTTTTTCCCCACATTGAATTGCCGGCAGGTGAGAATTTCTTTTCTTTCACCTCATTCACTGACAGCCTTTTCACATTCTTTTTCTCTCTTCTTTTTTCACATTGTCCTCATCTGCCGTCCTTTTATCTGCTTGGAAGTTCCATACCAACGCCTTTTTGATTCCAAAGATGAAATCTGTTTTGATTAGAGGACACGAATGGAGAAGACCCCAATGATGAGGTTCCCTAAATTGGGAAAGTCAAGGAAAGGAGGGTGGGGCAAACCAGGCAGAGTAAACGGGCTCTGGAGAGCAGGGGTTTTGATCTCTGTCCTAGCTCCAATCTGGAGGCGGCCCAGCTCAGGGAGCAGTCCTGCTGTCCATTTTCCCCACGGGCCTCTTTTCTGCTGTTCAGACCACAGTTGCCCCGCCTTTCCCTGCAGAGGGAGGTTGCTACTGCTGCTTGTGTTGTGCCCACTCTCCTTTGCTTCTCTCTACCCATTGGTTCCTTTAATCCCTGTGAATTCACAGCCCTCCTCCGCATCTCTTGCTTCTCAGATCCCACCCTGACCACAGTCTTGCTTCGCCCTGGGCTCAGAGTCGGGAAGTGCGGCTCTTGTTTTCTTCTGTCAACTTTTTAAAGCCTCTTCCTGGTGTCGGAAACACACCTTGCTTAAGTACTGCTGTCTTTAGTAAGGGTCTCAGGAGTTATCAGAGAAGCCAGCTGATTCACACTGAAGTATAAATGGACTTGGGTGACTCCTTAGGAGGCCTCTGTGCCTCTGGTGCTGGAGGCAGAGCGCCGAGAAGGTAGCAAGCAACGGGAAACACCTTGGCTGCGCTGATGGGCTTCAGATCCCCTTGGCTCTGGTCTTGTCCACCCTGACCGTAACCTTCTGCCCTCTTTTCTTCTCCATGGACTGTAAGGAGTCTTCTGGTGGAATTCCTTTGTTCAGAGTAATGATTTCCAAGCGGCCAAAAAGGAACCGAAAAAGGAATCAACCAACAAAACAAATTTCTGAATGTCCTGAAAATTTCTCCCACACTTATGAAATGACTAGCTGAAATGTGAATAAAATCTTTGTTCAGAAAATCAGGAATGTATCTATCACCTTACATTTTAATATTTAAACTCCTTTGTACGCACTTCACGCTTGTTTTTTTGTTTGTTTGTTTTTTGTTTTTTTGTTTTTTTTTGTTTTTAAGTAGCAAAACCGTAGCTAAACCAGGGGCTGGCTCAGCTATGAAACTGTGGAACACTGTGAACCGGCTGGGCGAAGCGCTCTTCTGGGGGCCCACTTAACCACGGGTAGGGCCCAGGTTAACTGAAGCTGGGGAAAATGGAAATGTTGACATTTCTTTAAACAATAAAAGTTACAAGTGATTGCCAAAGTGCCATGAGCTGACATTTACGGAGATTGTTCACCGATTATATATATGAAATATCATAAGTAATTAGTAAGGGCAATTACCTGCCCCTCATTATTTTGCTTTTAGAATATTTTTAAAGCTTAGGTTACTAAAATTTCAAATAATCCTGGGCTGTGCTGTCATGGGTCTTTATCCAAATGAATCGTGGTCTCTTGTAAACAGTCCTATGATCTGATTTCCATTGGGACAGGAGTTGTAAAAGGCCAGGGATTTTCGATGGATTTACACATATACTGTTTCAGTTAAGTTACCAAGGTTGACTTTACAGCCCTTTTCCTTGGAGTCTTAAATACACTTGCCACCCAGTCTCTTCCTACCACATTCGAGGCAATGGGTGATGAGATTAAAAGGGCTCAAGGTGGGGGCAGGAGGAGTCGGCCTCCATGAAATTTCCAACTGGAATTCCTTCTGCAGTCGGTGGTCTCAGTTAACTAGCTTGGTGGCATTTATTGCTGGAAAGTTCTGACCCTTAAAGATACTTCAACATGGAGGCAGGCATTGGAGCATTTTTCTCTTGGAAAGCCTCGTTCGGCTGACACCCTTTTGCAAGGAACAGATGCTTGGGAGGAGAGCTGGCAACTGGAATCTGAATACCCATGGAGCCACTGAGGCAGGACAAGCAGGGCAGGCCAGATCCTCCAAGTTGGTTTCTCCCCGCTTCCCAAACACAGGAAGGGATGCACTGGCTTTCTTAAGATTTGCTCAGCTCAGGCTGGAATCATTACAAACAAATATTAATGGCACTCCATTACTGGCTACATTTTCAATGAAGTTTAAATAGTCTGAGTTATGATGATTAGCGAGAAATGCACGGATAATAAAGGTAAATGAGATTCATATTTAATCCCCAACTCTAAACGACTGGTTTGATTGTCTCATTCACTTGGCAAACAATTTCGTTTCTGAATGTTATTTAAGCCACAGATATAATTTCTTTAACACAGCAGAAAGGAGGAGATTAAAATATGAGATAGAAGCAGCACTTACCTTAGACTGATTAATAGGCTCAGGCTGGCCCTGTGCTGCCATGCTTAAAAGCATCAAGACAGGCTTTGCTATCCCAGCCTATATATTGATACTACCTGGGAGCCAGGAAAACCACTCTGATTAGTCACACTAAACCACCACTTAAGTGGTGTGCATGCCATGGACAAGTCATAAATTTGGGAACTCTCAGAAGTAGCACCCCCTTCCCCGAGGAGGTCTGGAGGAGTTGGGTTCACTGGAAGTTCTCTTATCCTTAACTTGCGATTCTCTCCTGAACCTACTGGCTGTCTGGCTGAAATCAAAGAGCGATTGGAATAAGAAATCTGGAATTTCATCCATATGGTCTGATGAGGCCAATGACTCAGACTAAATAAACCACCTTTGTGCCGATAGCAGGAAGGGAGATGCAGGCTGGGAGCTTCTACATTTATCTTAAGCTTTGCTTAAGTTTTATTGAAGTCACAGACTCCCGGGACCATTACTTACTGCTTAAAGTCAGAAAGTTTGACAATGGTTTTCTAGAAAATAGTATGAGCAGTATGAGGTCTAATTCCTATCTTAAGGGAACTTCTAAATAATCTCATTTGTATTTACTGAGGCATACCCTTCAAAGGACTATAGGAAGAAAATGCCTTTTGAAAAACTTCCTTGGAGCCTGCCTTTCCATTTAGCTTCTAATCTTTAAAGTAGAACAAGCAAGTGAGCTCTCTTTTTCAATCTCCCCACCCCCTCTCCTGTTTCTTTCCATGAAATTTTCCCATCAAGAGGGTCTTTTTCTCCCACTTGGCATCTCTGAGAACAAAACATCAACTCTGAGTAATTGTGACGTGCAGATAGAGCTTTGAACTTGCTCTGAGTATGGGAAACTGGGAGAACTATAAAGTATTCCCCAACGCCATGGTCAAAAACGACAACATTCTTTAAAACTCTGCATGAAATTCAATCTAATTCTTCCTTTCTCCGATTACAGGATCCTTGGTGTAAAATATTACATTTTTTAGCAACAGTGCAAAGTTAATCTATCATAGTATACCTCCAGGTGAGATTTATTACAGAGTGCTTTCTAAAAATGGTGTGCTCTCCCTGCATATGTGGGCCACATTCGTCTTATTATTATCCAGTCGAAAAATTCCCAGCGTACGCAACGCCTGAGAAGTAAGAGTGGGCAAGCCCACAGAATATGACACTTATGCTAATCTGCGCCCTGCTGTGGAAAAACATACACAAGGATTCCATTACCACATTCATTAGGCTGCAGCACACTCCATCCTGAATAGGGATTATGAACCACAATAGGCTGAAAGCAGTGGATTGAGCCCACTTAGCCAAATTGCTCTGACATTGGCCAAATATGTTGGCACCGGGAAGATCATCGGCTCAGACTCTGCAGAGGATGTTACTTGGTGAAAGTTTGTCCTTCCCTCTGACTGTCACACCACTCAGTTCATGGCATATGCCGTTCGCTCAGATGGTGAAAGCTGGCACCCGCGATGTATTTATGATTGGAGCCTGGAAGGACTGTTTGAAAGGTGCTACCCAGCTCTTTCCATGCACCTGTTGTGCGGTGCCTCTGACCCTCCCCGTCCACACTCCTTTCCCGATTACATTCAGAGGATGAGTGGTGCGCTGATAAAACTGGATAGCTGGAAAAGAAATTGGAATCAGATGAAAATGCCAGTTCAGCCCTCAGCTTGCCCACGTCTCCTGTCTCTGGTGTTCTGGGCTACTGGATGGAGTTGCCACCTATCGGCCTGATCTTTTCGCGGTGGCCAGGATATTTGCCACTGGTGAGCTAAAAATATTTTAAATAATGTCGGAAATAATAAAGAAGACAAGTTACTGCTCAGGAGATGTTATGGAATCTGGCTCTGCAGGCAGGGAAAAGATGTAAATCGCACCCGTGTATATCGTTAAGAAGACAATAATGAAAACCTCCTGTGTGAAACAGGTTGTCAGACGCAGGTTCTGGGAAACTGTGGTCTAGGCTTTTCTTTTTCAGTCTGGGAGTTCAGCAGGAAGTTAAGAGTAGTCATACCCAACACTTTGATTTATATCACTGATGTGTTTCTAAAAAGCTGCAGATAAATCAAATCTTATTTTTGTAAACTAAATCTCATCCATGCTCCAGGAAACTTCTTTTGGCCAGAGGAACTCTGCACTGGGCCCTTCCGTGTGTGTAGAGTGAAGGATGGAATCTGATGCCTGAAATACAAATAATAATGGCTGCGTTTATCATCCATCCGTTAAGTTCCAAGTTCACCTGACTGGGCTTTCCTCAAGTGGAGTACCAGAAGAATCAAAGAGAAACGAGGAGGGCGCTTGAAAAGAGGACCGCTGAACTGACCACAGCTTTTAGTTTTTTCCCCGCTTGAGAAAATGGAAATGCCAGAGAATGGCAGGCCTCGTTTTTCTTTGCATGCTTAGGTTGCGTCATGTGTTTTGGAAAGGCATAACTAACCTCTTGAGTTCTCTAAACACAAACCCCATCAATATGGGCTTACGACACCCATAAATCCAGGGTGGGAAATTTGATGGCACCACCCGGGCGCCCTGCCTGCTTCCACAACACAGCCCGGTGCTGCTGAGAGGCCGCTGCTCTCCTCCTGCTGCTCCCATCTTGCAAGTGTGTCTTGCACTTGGCCCCGGAAAACAGCTCTCAAACTGAAGCAGACACATGGGGACAGTGGAAAGGAACTCTGGGAGGATAGAGGCTCTGGATTTTTCTCTCCCACGTGATGCTCCACAGTCCCACTTTTCTGGACCATCTTCTTAATGGGAGTCCTGCCCTGTACCTTCCAGCTCCCTAAGATACCAGGATGTATCAAACAGGTTGAAGGAGGCTCTGTTTTCTTGCCAGGGGAACATGGCCCTTTGCACCGCGATTGTAATACAATCTTTCCTCTCTGGGGCTGCGAATGCTACAGTGCAAAACCGTGTTTGAAAACCTCTTTTATCATTCACCGTCTCCAGACTGAAATCATTTTTGACAACCTCTGCAGAAAACAAGCAGCTTTCTGGCTACTGGCGAGTCGATTAAAGGGAGGAAACACATGTTCACTGTCAGACGAAGCCCCTGGAGAAAGCACTGACAACCTTTTAACCCCCTTTCCCAGGGAAAGGGCCCAAATGTTTCTCTGGAACAAAATCACCACATTGTCTTAAGCATCTTTTCATTTCATGTATCTTTTCATTTCTTCCTAAGGCAAGACACGTAAAAAATAATAATCCTCAGCACCTCTGTTTTTATTTTGGATGTTAACAGATCTGTTTTATACCCTACTCAGGAAGACTGGGAAAAGAGCATCATTAATGAATGCCTTTTATGAACTAACCCCTCCATTTTTTTTTTTCGCCATCTGACCACAGTTCAAATACCAACACACCAATGAGTTCACTCAGCTCATAGAGTGATTCCTCAGACCCAGCCAAGAAGCCACAGGAGTGAAATTTTTGGAACAGTAGGAAGGCCCGACTAGCCGACATTATTAACAAGCTGAGCAGCAAGACTGGGCTGTGGAAACTTTTGCGCACCGCGAGATCCAGACCTTACATTACTTATGCACGTGTTGTCAAGCAGACACATTCCCATATACGGCAAGTGGGGTGGGAAACGAAAGGGTTATATAAAACTGAACATGAGTGTCAGGTGTGTGAGTTTGCTTCTTAAAAAAAAATAGGAATAATTGTTTTTAAAATGCCAGTCCTGTAATCATGACAATTACAAAAATATCTAGCTCTCAGTTCCTTAACCTATAACCTCGTATTTTTTACATCAGTATCCCTGGCCCGGCTGGTTTGGTCTATTATGAGAAAATGATCCACCTCACCCCCTCCCTCCCTGAGACCGCATATTTGCTTTTGGGAGCCTAAAGGCAGGGTGGAGAGTGGGGGTGGGAGGACAAGCTTTAAAGTTGGTGTCTGGCTGGCTGGGAGGGAAGGCTTTGTGGGGGCTCCTTAGAGCAGAGGTTGTCTGTCTCAAGTGAAAGATGGGAGAAGAACAGCTCCATCCATGTGAATTGGTACGTGGGGCCTTGTGCCTGCCATATTCTACTGGCCCTCTTTGTTTGTTTTTTTATTGCTTGCAAATGGATTTTTGGTTTTTTATTGAGGTGAAATTTGCATAATATAAAATTAACATTTTAGAGTGAACAATTCACAACGTTGTGTAATTACCACCTCTACCTAGTTCCAAAATGTTTTCATCACCCCAGAATACAAATTTGTACCCATTAAGCAGTTAATCCTCATTTCCTCCTCTCCCCAGCTTCTGGCCACCACCAATCCACTTTCTACTTCTATGGATTCACTTATTCTGCATATTTCCTGTAAACAGACTCATATACCATGTACCGTTTGTGTCTGGCTTTTTTCATTTAGTATGTTTTTTGAGGTTCATCTACATTGTAGCTTGTATCAGTATTTCATTTCTTTTTATAGCTGAATTAATACCATTGTATGTATATACCATAATACATTTATGCCTTCATCTGTTATGAACATTTGGGTTGGCTATTGTGAACAGTGTTGCCATGAACATTCATACACAAGTATTTGTTTGAGAACAAATTGAAAATAGGTATATTCCATTCTTTGGGGGATATACCTAAGAGTAGAACTGCTAGGCCAATATGGTAATTCCATGTTTCACTTGCTGACGAACTGCCCAACTGTTTTCCACAATGGCTGAACCATTTTATCTTTCCTATAGGCAGTGCATGATTTCTCTATATTCTCACCAACACTTATTTTTTTCTTTCTTTCTCTTTTTTATCACAGCCATCCTAGAGAGTGTGAATCTCAGTGTGGTTTGATTTGCATTTTCCTAATGACTAATGATGTTGGAACATCCTTTCATGTGCTTGTTGTCCATTTGTATATGTTCTTTAGAGAAAGGTCTATTCAAGTGCCTTGCCCATTTTTGAATAGAATTGCCTGTCTTTTTGTTGTTGAGTTCTAAGAGTTATATATACTTACATATTCTGGATACTGGACCCTTAACAGATACATGATATATATGTATTTTCTTGCATACGGTTTTCTTTCCACTTTATCAAAGTCTTTTGATACACAAAATTCTTAATTTTGAGCAAGTCCAATCGATGTTTGCTCCTGCTTTGGAGGTGTCATAAGAATTCACTGACACATCTAACATCATGGAAATTTACCTCTGTGATTTCTTCTAGGGGTTTGATAATTTTAGCTCTTCTATTGAGATCTTTGACCCCTTTGGAGTTAAATTTTGCATATGATCTGAGATAGGGGTCCAGCTTCAATTTATTGCATGTGGATATCTAGCTGTCTCAGCACTCTTAGCTGAAAATTCTGGTTCCCTATTGAATGGTTTGGCACTCTTGTTGAAAAATCAATTGGCCGCAGATGTACAGAATCTCAGTTCTACCCCATTGGTCTATATGTCTATCCTTATACCAGTACCACACTTTTTTGACCACCATAGCTTTATAATAGGTTTTGAAATGGCAAAATGTGAGTCCTCCAACTTTCTACTAGGCCCCTTGATGAGCCTATCATAATGAGCCTATAATTCAGGCCCAGACCTTTCACTGGCTTCTCTATTTCCTGGCAGAATCTTTAGACCTAAAACTTGGATACATCTCCAAACACATTATTTTTATTGTATCATGAAAAATGTCCTTGACCCTCTAAAATTTTACAACCAACCAATATTTCCTCATTAGCAATACTTTTTGTGTTCTAATTCTAAAGTGATATTTGTCAGGGAGTAGCTTTGAGAGCAGTTGGCTTTCTGTTATTTGAAAAATACACACCCCAATTTTTTTTTTCCTATCACCACATTCAGGTTGCTTCCCTGAATAGCTTCAAAGAAACATTACTGGCATTGGTCACTAGAAGCTTGCAAAGATACTGATGGCTGTTTGGAGAATGAACTGTGTTGTAACATTTTTACTATAATACTACCTTCTGCTCTGCCTACTGTCAGACAAATGGGGTATATCTCAGTTTCTATGCTGAGCTTAATAAAAGGTTCCTGGCTATATGTCACAACAAGTCCTGTAGGAAATCTAACATACATATGCCTCTGTGTTCTGGGTCTCCACTTGACTTTGCTAGGACATACCTGAAAGGTCTTGGCTTTATTTTTGTCCGGTCTTTGTGTCTCCAGACTTCACATACCCCCACCTAGAAAGGCAATGAGGACCAACATTTCATCTCTCATATGTTGATGATGTATGAAATTGCTCATAAAGTGGAAAGCATCTTACGTAAAATATCAGCCATAAAACACTACTTGAGAGAAGTAGTATGTTGGCTTTCAGAGAAAAACAGAATAACTCTGACCACCACATAGAATATTCCAGGAGGAAGTAACATTACATCATCCAGCTTTTGGCATTTTTTGGAGAAAAAGAGGCCCAGGGAACTGGTCTACCTGGCTAAGAGACATCATTCTCAATGAGACACAGATCTGACAGAAAGACATGAGTTCAGATGGAGAACTGAAGAATTCAAATGCCTACAATGAGATGGGTGACCTAAACCTTGGTAGAGGTTTGCCTGGGAAATGCTGTGTGTGGTGAAGGGGAGACTCTCCACCTGTGAGCACAGGGCCAGTACGTCAGAGGATTCAGACCCAGTTTCCAAACTCAGCAATGCTGAGTGAGGGATGGGTAGCTGGTGTTTCTTTTGATTCTTTTCCGAAAAACCACTTAGGATGTAAAGTTTGATAAAATGGCAAAGGATGGAAGGAAGACTAAAGTAATAGGGAAGGCCTTTCTGACAGCATGCTTGGTCTTCTGGTGAACTTAAGTCTTCTCCCTAGCTTACCGAAAAATAAGATGCCTTTTTATGATAACAGTGGCCATTGGTTACATATTTACTAACGCAAATGTGGTTGACTCCTTATAGCTATTACAAAAATTATGATGGTATATTAATGACCATCCTGCAGATGAGAAAACTAAGGCACAAAGAGGTTAAGACCATTGCTCAAGAAAGCACAGCTGATATGTGGCAGAGTCATTTTTTGGGACTAATATAATATATGCTCATTGTAGAAAAAATGGAAAATGGAGAAAAAGTATAAAGATGAAAATAAAAATCAACCATAATGCCACCACCCATAAATAACCCAATTATCTCTTTTGACCAAGGTATACTTATTTTGAGCTCCAAAATGTCTAAGTTGTAGCAAGCCATCGTGTGTGGCAGTCTCACTGTAATGCCTGTCTGATGTTTTGTTCCTTTTTGACTGTTCTCATTTTTTTCTGTTCCCAAGATTTCTTTTTCCCTTCTGCATTTCCTACCCCTCACTCGCAGTTCTTCTCTGTATATCTCCTCTTTTAAGTGGAAGTTGGGAGGGGGGTTCCCGGTGGGTGGCAGGAGAGGCATTCCACTTCTTCCCTCCAGAGATCCCCACCAACCATTGTGACAGTCCCCATGCTTCCCACCCGGGTTGGTCTATCAGCAAAGGACATGGAGGCTGCATGAGGTGAACTCACAGGGCTGTGCATGCATGTTTACGAGCAACAGGCGGTGGAAGTAAACACAGCCAAACCATCTTTCATCCATGGCACATATTATTGATTTTTCTCTAATTAAAACAGTCACAACAGTCATTGTTGTCATGCCCACATTTCTCATCTTTTATATTTTAAATAGGAACCAGCTTGCTTGGTAAAAACCCAGCAATCCTTTCTTTCATTCCTCTCGCTTCCTCCCAGTAGAAGGCCATCTCTTCTTAAGGGGTCTTTTTGGGTCTTTGGCACTTCTATGATATGAAGATCTCTACTCTTGACACAGCTTTAGGCCTTTAAGCTTTAGCTTTAGCTTCCTCGGCAAAGGAAAGGCTGAACTGTGGGTCTTGGCACTGAACCCCTTTCATAGTCACTATAACTGGAAGGTCGAGGCATCTGTTTCTGTGATTTCTTCTGGTTGACTGTCATTCGTGTTAACAGCTGGACTTGCAATCTGGGAGATTTCTTCATCAGCAAGACTGCCACAGGCTCTGCCTCATCACCCCCCCTGTCCCCTGGTGGCTCAAAGAGAGCCGGAGGCAATGAGGGAGGGCAGAGAGTGGAACAGTTGGTCTCCAGCTCCTTTGGGGGAATAAATGGCCCTGGGTGGGGACTCAGGAAAGGCATGTGACCTCAGATCTTTATAAGGGACTGGAAATGATGGACATCTGGAGTCCTGGGTTGGGCACCAGTGACACAAATGTTACAAAGAAATGAATTTCCTGTTTGATGCATAAACAAATAGGAAGAGTCCCTGAGGAATGGATTTATCTGCTTGTAAAAGCTTCTTGGTGGTTTGACAGAGTGGAAAGCATATCAGGAGCAGAGCCTCTGGCGTCTGCCACAGACTGACTTTATGGTCTTAGACAAACACTAAAAATTTCTGGTTTTCGGTTTTCTTCTCTGTGAAGGAATAAGATACACCTGTGGGCAGTTTCTAGTATTCCATGGAGTACTTGGAAGATAGAGGAAAGGAAGTGAGAAGACAGAGGACCTTGGATCCTATACTCCTATAATCTATAACAATTTTATGTATTAATTTCTTAGCCCTGGATATGTATTGGTGAATAAGAGAGATAACATCCACATCTTTAAGGAGTTTACAGCCTAGTGGGGGAGACAGACAATAGACAAATAAATATATAATGTAATATCAGGAGGTAGTAAGTGATACCAGAAAGGGAGAACTGTTTCTAAGATTGATTGTCTCTAAGAGTTGGGTATTTGGAGCTATCTCTGGGGCATGTAGAGCTCAGTGCAAGTCATATTACGTATCCCCTATTTCCATACTACCACTCAGAAGACCCTTTTATAAGTCAAAGACAGGCTTGAGAGCAAACCTGCGGTGGGTGAAGATCACATACAGGATGAGCACATAAAATTAGAAGAGGAGAACTGGTCCATCTGCTTTGCCTTGGGGACCAGAGGAAAAGGAGAGAGATTGATCTCAGGCTGAAGGTAGAAGAGCTTCAAGTGAGAGCATATAGATGGCTCTTCTTTTTGCTAAGGACTGTCTTTCTGAGCCACTGCCTTATATGGGGTCCTCAGTGTTTGAACCCTGAGGGGACTGCCCATATTCCATGATTGTTTATCACAAGAAGGTTAGATTAACATGTTTTAATAGCTCAGAACAAATCCATGAATTTGAGTAGAAACAACCAGGCAAAATACGTTGAAGATCGAAGATGCCCTTAATTCATCTTTTCCAATCTTCGTTTTTCAGCTGACCCTGAAGGGTATAGAAGTTGGAGGAGTAAAGCTAAGACTGTAAAGATGCTTAGCCATGTCAGAGCTGGGCCTCTCCAGGCCTGGGCTGCTAAGATTAGCCATACCACTCAGCTATGGTCCTGTCTGTTGGCTTACATATCAGGTACACAAATAGTTAGAATCAAGCCTTTTCCTAGGTGACTGGTCTACTTAATTATCCAACAAAAACCAGTGGCCGTTCACCCAGGCTTGGATCTCTAATACTCTCTTAATATAATTCTCTCTGGTTATTCTCATCTGGGCTATTTGTTCCTCCTTACGATAGAATCTAAATTATACATTCAGACCCATCTCATGAATAGGACAGGGATCCGAGGCATCGAAGAATGACTTGGCACTCACCTGGTACAGTTGGACAATAAAGATTTTCCATTTAAATGATTCAGATAGAAAAAAAAAATGCCTCTGGATGAATCAGGCACAGCAGACAGCCATGATTTCACCTCTTCAGTTTATGGAGTTGAACACTTTAAATATGCAAAACAAGCCCTATTGAGATAATCTGTGCTTGGAAGGCTCCCAGTTCTCTCTAATTGAAAAGAAGGGATATGGATCTGCAGGAGGAAGTGAAGACCTACTGTAAGAGATTATATGGACTGCTGGGTTTAAATCCAGAAAATAATTCCTTATATGTTGGTGATGCTTTATGGTTTAGAAACACTTTATGGTCTCTTCAGCCTTCAGAAGAGTATGAGGATATTCTAGGGTATAAGTGACACATAGAAGTGCAAGAAACACATCATGAATACAAGAGGCACATATCAGAGACTGAAGCTTACAATAATATTTTTACTTTTGGAAAAGACCTCTAAACTATTTAGTTAAACCACTCTGGTCTTAACAGTAACAATGATTGTTTTGTAATATCTCTGCAAACTGAGGATATCTAGTCTGTACAGGAGTATCTTAGACATGGTTGTTTTGAATCCCATGAAACTGTTTATTCCATCTATCTATCTATCTATCTATCTATCTATCTATCTAGCATCTATTTATTTATTTTACATCCAAGTTAGTTAGCATATAGTGCAATAATGATTTCAGGAGTAGAATCCAGTGATTCATTGCTTACATATAACACCCAGTCTCATCCCAACAAGTACCCTCCTCAATGCTCCTTAGCCATTTAGCCCATCCTCCCACCCAACACCCCACCAGCAACCCTCAGTTTGTTCTCTGTATTTAAGAGTCTCTTATGTTTTGGGGCACCTGGGTGGCTCAGTTGATTAAGCCTCAAAGTTCAGCTCATGTCATGATCTTGCAGTCAGCAGATGTGAGCCCTGTGTTGGGCTCTGTGCTGACAGCTCAGAGCCTGGAGCCTGCTTCAGATTCTGTGTCTCCCTCTCTCTCTGTCCCTCCCCAGCTCCTGCACTGTTTCTCTCTGTCAAAAATAAACATTAAAAAAAAAGGGGTCCTTTATGTTTTATCCTCCTCCCTGTTTTTATATTCTTCTTGCTTCCCTTCCCTTATGTTCATCTGTTTTGTATCTTAAATTCCACATATGAGTGAAGTCATATGATATTTGTCTTTGATTTTGCTGAGCATAATACACTCTAGTTTCAATCATGTTGCAAATGGCAAGATTGCATTATTTTTGGTTGCCGAGTAATATTCCATTGTGTGTATATATATATATATCACATCTTCTGTATCCATTCATCAGTTGATGGAGATTTGGGAGATTTCCATACTTTGGTTATTGTTGATAGCGGTGCTATAAACATTGGGGTGCACATGCCCCTTTGAAACAGCATACCTGTATCCCTTGGATATATAACTAGTAGTGCACTTACTAGGTTGTAGGGTAGTTCTATTTTTAATTTTTTGAAGAACCTCCATCCTGTTTTCTAGAGTAGCTGCACCAGTTTGCATTCCCACTGGTAGTGCAAAAGTGTTCCTCTTTTTCTGCATCCTCACCAAATCTGTTGTTGCCTGAATTGTTAATTTTAGCCATTCTGACAGGTGTGAGGTGGTATCTCATTGTGATTTTGATTTGTATTTCCCTGATGACGAGTCAAGGTCAAAGAGGTTTTTGCCTGCTCTCTCTCTAGGATATTGATGGCTTTCTGTCTTCCATTTAGGTCTTTCATTCATTTTCAGTTTATTTTTGTGAATGGTGTAAGAAAGTCGTCCAGGTTCATTCTTCTGCATGTCACTGTCCAGTTTTCCCAACACCATTTACTGAAGAGATTGTCTTTATTCCATTGGATATTCCTTCCTGCTTTGTCAAAGATTAGTTGCCCATATGTTTGTGGGTGCGTTTCTAGGTTCTCTATTCTATTCCATTGATCTATGTGTCTGTTTTTGGGCCAGTATCATACTGTCTTGATGATTACAGTTTTGTAAGTCAGCTTGAAGTCTGGAATTGTGATGCCTCCAGCTTTGGTTTTCTTTTTCAAGATTGCTTTGGCTATTTGGGGTCTTTTCTGGTTCCATCAAATTTTAGGATTGTTTGTTCTAGCTCTGTGAAGAATGCTGGTGTTATTCTGGTAGAGATTGCATTGAATATGTAGATTGCTTTGGGCAGTATAGAAATTTTAACAATACTTATTCTTCCAATCCATGAGCATGAGATATTTTTCCATTTTTTTGTGTGTCTTCTTCAATTTTTTTCAGAAGTTTTCTATAGTTTCCTATGTATAGATTTTTTACCTCTTTGGTTAGATTTATTCTTAGGTATTTTATGGTTTTTGGTGCAATTGTAAATGGGATTAATTTCTTAATTCCTCTTTCTGTTGCTTCATTATTGGTGTATAGGAATGCAAAATCAATTTCTGTACATTGATTTTCTATCCTGTGACTTTGCTGAATAAATGTATCAGTTCTAGGAGTTTTTTGGTGGAATCTTTTGGGTTTTAGATGGAGTATCGTGTCATCTGTGAAGAGTGAAAGTTTGACTTCCTCCTTGCCAATCTGGATGCCTCTTATTTCTTTGTGTGTCTGATTGCTGAAGCTAGGACTTCCAACACTATGTTGAGTAACAATGGTGAGAGTGGACATCCTTGTTGTTCTCCTGACCTGAGCGAGAAGCTCTCAGTTTTCCCCCACTGAGGATGGTATGAGCAGTGAGTTTTTTGTATACAGCTTTTATAACCTTGAGGTATGATCCTTCTATCCCTACTTTCTTGAGGGTTTTTATCAAGAAAGGATGCTATATTTTGTCAAATGTGTTCTCTGCATCTATTGAGAGGATCATGTGGTTCTTCTTTCTTTTATTAATGTGAGGTTTCTCATTGATTGGTTTGAGGATATTGAACCAGTCCTGCATCCCAGGAATAAATCCCACTTGATTGTGGTGAATAATTCTTTTAATGTATTGTTAGATCTGGTTGGCCAGTATCTTATTGAGAATTTTTGCATCCATGTTAATCAGGGAAATTGGTCTGTAGTTCTCCTATTTAGTAGGGTCTTTCTCTGGTTTTGGAATCAAGGTAATGCTGACCTCATAGTATGAGTTTGGAAGATTTCATTCCATTTATATTTTTTGAAACAGCTTCAAAAGAATACATGCAATTCTTCCACATCGCCCAATTTATTGACATATAATTGCTCATAATATTCTCTTATTGTTGTTTGTATTTCTGCAGTGTTGGTTGTGATCTCCCCTCTTGCATTCTTAATTTTATTTATTTGGGTCCTTTTCTTCTTTTTGATCAATTGCCTAGAGGTTTATTAATTTTGTTAATTCTTTCAAAGAACCAGCTTCTAGTTTCATTTAACTGTTTTACTGTGTTTTTTTGATTTTGATATCATTGATTTCTGTTCTAATCTTTATTTATTTCCCATTTTCTGCTGGTTTTAGGCTTCATTTGCTATTCTTTTTCCAGCTCTTTAAGCTGTAAGGTTAGGTTGTGTATCTGAGATCTTTCTGCTTTCTTTAGGAAGGCCTGGATTGCTATGTACTTCCCTCTTATAACTGCCTTTGCTGCATCCCAGAGGTGTTGGGCTGTCATGTTATCATGACATTGGCTTCCAAGAATTTTTAATTTCCTCTTTAATTTCTTGGTTAACCTGTTCATTCTTCAGTAGGATGTTCTTTAATCTCGAAGTATTTGTTGTCTTCCCAAATTCTTTCTTGTGGTTGATTTTGAGTTTCAAAATGTTGTGGTCTGAAAATATGCACAGTATGTATGATCTTGATCCTTTTGTACTTCTTGAGGGCTGATTTGTGTCCCAGTATGTGATCTATTCTTGACAATGTTCCATGTGCAACAGTTTATTCCATTTAAAAAATAGTTCAAGTCGTTAGATTAAAAAAAATGTGACTCAAATCTATCTCTGTATGGCTTTTATCCATTGGTCCTGACTCAGGGGTTGGGTGTTACAAAGGGTTTTATTACTAGCTACTACATCAGAAATGTTTACTGTGCCCCAAATCTTGCAAATATTACTTCCAATCCTCATGACAAATATTATCTTCCAGTTTCAAAAAATAAAGAAATTAATAACCAGAGAGATTAAATTAAATGTAAAAAAGATACATGATTAGTGGCAAAGCTAGCATCTGAATCCAAATCTGTTTTGCACTGCTAGAACACATTGCCCAAGTTAACTCTAATCCTTTTATACAGTGTTGCTCCCCAATATTTGAAAATGATTTTTGGAAATCTGTCAACATCTCTATCTCAAGTTGGATAAACTATCCCTTTGTTTGGTGTACATTTTTTCTTTTTTTTGGTGGGTAATAAGAAAAACGCACACATGCACCTAGCTGTAAAATACACACCTTACTTAGTTCATGTCTGTGTATTCCAGATTAATAACCCATGACTATTCCTCCAATCATTCTTCAGCAATGTAAGTTGCTGCCATGGTCAGTGGTACTCCAAAGGTGTCCTAGTTTGTCAGTGTCCCTCATTTCATGTGGTTCCCAGGACTGAGCATCCTGCTCTCGGATTCCAGTTCTGCCCACTGGATGGGAACGAATTCCAAATCAGCACCACTACTGATTGCTCTCCAGGCTTGCTCTCATGAGCTCGCCAAAGCTAACTGACTTGAGCAAGGTCATCTACAATTCATGGTTCCCTAAGATACTCAGTCTTTGATTCCAGCTACAGGTATTTTTCCTCCAAGGAGATGAAGTTCACACCTGACTAATAAGGCTCCTTCTCAAGTCCTGGTGCAGAAATTTTCTTTGAACACAGTAGAAATTGTTTTGCTTTATATACTTCCCTGACACTACAGGAGACAGGTGCTTATGGGAAACAAGCCCCCATGGAATCTCTGTCCAGTAAGTAGATTTGCCAGGTATGGATGCATATTTCTACTTACTCTCACTACCTCTGTTCTCTCAAGAAAGACCTTATAGGTTTCTGTACTTTTTCACACCACATACAGGAAAGAAATGCTTAAGAGAGTAGGGGTAGTTTTAAAAAGACAGTAGCGTGACCTCTCCATACAACTTAATTATTTTTTTATTTCCATTAAACAAACCCCAACTTGTGCAATAAATTCTGAATGCCAGGATCCTACAGCCAAATTTTCTTGGGTTGGCTAGTGTCTTACCTTTAGATGGATCCCACTGAGATGGTTTTGCTCACCTCTGTGCTTCTTACCTGGATAGGGGAGAGGAAAGGAGGATCAACAAGGAGGTGGAGGCCAGGTTTAATACACAGATAAAACAGTGCTGTTGGGTCTCTTTCAAGAACTCAGTTGATGCAGATGGTCACTTCCTCTTCCTTGAAACTTCCTTTGCTTGCCTTCCAATACAATGCTTTCTCTTGATTTTCCCTCTACCTCACGGTTTTTTTCTTTCTTACTTTCCCTTATTAGTTTCTCCTGTTATTCCCAACCTTCTCCTGTTTGGAATGCCCCAGGATTTAGTCCTTGATTTTCTCCTCTCTCTATACTCACTCCCTTGGTTATTTCCTCAAGTCTAATGGTTTTAAACACTTCCAGGTTTACACACCTATGTGCAGGTGACTTCCAAAATTACATCTTAAGTCCAGACCTCTCAAGATTCCAGACATGTATACCCAATTCTCTACTTCTCTATTTCTTCCGGGATGTCTAACAGACGTCTTGAACTCAACATGCTAAAAACTGAACTCCTGATCCTACTCCTAGCACCCATGTCTTCCCCATCTCAGCTGATCTTCCAGTTACTCAGGCCAAAAATCTTGAAGTCATTTTTGACTTTCTCTCTCTCTCTCTCTAAGCCAACATGAAATCTGTAAGCAAATCTTGTCTGATCTACCTTCATATATATCCAGAATCTGACCCTTCCCCACCATCGTGTTTTATGCTACCATCATTTCTTGCTTGGGATATTTCAATACACTCCTGACAGGTTTTCCTGCTCCTGCACATGTCTTCCTGACACAGCAGTCGGTGTGGTCTTCCTGAAATGTTAAATCAGACCATGTCACTCTTCTGCTCAAAATCCCAAAACAGCTTCCTTTTTCACTCAGAGTGAAAGTCTTTACATTGATTTATGTGATCTGGCCACAAACACCTTTGGCTTCATATTTTACTCCTTTTCTTTCACTCATTCTCCTTCAGCACTTTCAAGTATTTGCTCAAATGTCACCTTGTCACTGTACTCTACCTCCCCTCCGACCAGGGCATACACATGCCAAACTCCCAACCCCTCACTCTACTCTTTTCTTTTTTGGTTTCCACTATGCCTAACATCTGCTTATATTTATTATGCTTATTGCCTATTGTCTGTCTTTCTCCACTAGAATGTAAACTCCACAAGGGGAGTTTATCTGATTAGTTCATTTGCATATCTTGGCAATGAAAGCAGTGCTTGGTCCAGAGGGGACAATAAATACTTGTTGAATAAAGCAATTAACGAATAAATGAACAAAGATTATGTGAACAAAAAGCAAGTGTCCAGTTTTGCTATTTTTAGGCTAATAAATGCAATAACATATCTGCATAAAAAATAGATATATTCATATTATGGTACTATTTATGATGTTTAGCATAACCATTCTGTGCTTCTCAAACTGTGGTACAAGTATCTTCAGGTGGATATGGCAATGTGCTTGGGATGCCAAAAGCCTACTATAAGCATGAAATTTCTCCCTTTAGGTTCTAATTTTCTCAATGACTTGGGCAAAAATATTTGTTTCATATTAATACAAACATGAAAAAAATGGAAAACAAACTTTGCATGATTTCTAAGGATGAAACCTAAGATTTCATAGAAAAAGCTCTGCTCCAGATTCTGCCATCACACATTTGCTTTCTTCTCCCCTAAATGGAATTTATGAAAAAACATTGAATACTATTTTAATATTAAGCCAAAGTCTCAACCGAGTAGTTTTCCCTGTGTTCACGTCATTCATTGAGTTCAGCAAATACTTTGCAAAGCATCTCATTCTCATTTCTAAGAATCACAGAGCCTCCTATCATTAGCTCAATATCCTCTTGGGGACATGTCTACTGCTAGAAACTAAGGCCACATTAAGAGCTGAACACCATTCAGCGAGTGAGTGAAGGAGAAAAGAAGCTACTCTACTGCAACTGGCCGAATGTTCGGTGTTCTGAGTCTCATACAGAACTTGTGTCTGATTCTTCAACTCTTTCCTATCTGAAAAAAAAACAAAAACAAAAGGCCTTTAAAATTTTTATTACATAAGGAATTCACACAAATTGTGAATAAAAGCCCAGCGTCCTCAAAATGTAAATGGACAATGGATATAAATTATTAGAAATCCCAAAGAAAAAATACCATTAGTTAATTTATATGTAGGAAAAGTTCAACTTCAACAAAATAGAAGAAAGTAAGGCACTATTTTCTGTGATAAAATCAGCAAAAATTTCTGGAGATGGTGACTCTGGCCGCAGGGACAGGTACAGTGAAATGGTCATTTTCACACATTGCTAGCGGCACCGCCAACTGATGTTCCTACAGCTAGTTTTGTTGCAAAACAATAACTCCCCCAAACAATCATTTTATTCTCTCTCATGGTTTTTGTAGGTCATGAATTTGGACAGAACACAGCCAACAGTTTGCCTTTGCTGCATGAAGAGTGAGGCATGGAATCCTCTAGAGACATTTCCACTCATTTGTCTGGCAGTTGATGCTGTCTGTCAGTTGGGACCTCAGCTGGGCTGTGGCCTCCCCATGTGGGCTCTCTGCATGGGCTCATTGCCTAGAGAGTGTATTTTCTTTCTAAGTTTTTAGTTTAAGTACAGCATGTATAACCTAAGTGTACAAATCTCAAGTGTACACTTACATGAGGTTTTACAAAGTAAAAAAACTGCATACTTACTATGTATCTAGTTTAAGATCAAGATCAAGCTACAGAACATTACCAGCAAACACAAAAGCTTCCATTCCAGTCATTACCTCCCAAAATACCCATTCTAATGAAGTCTATCATCATAATTTCATTTTGCCATTTTTGAACTTTATATACAAAAGATTTATGCACATATACTCTTTAGTGTGACTTTGGGTTTCTTGCTATGACATGTGGTAAGAATTTATTCTTTTTAATGGCTGTGTAGCATTGCATTGTATAAATATCGTTAAGTTATTTGTTCATTCTCCTGTTGTTTTTTCATTTTAGGTCACTTACTTAGGTCTTCTTTAACCACTTTCAGCAATAAATGGCTTACACTCTCTTTGTTAAATTTATTTCTAAATAATTTCATATGTTTTTAAAACTTTAATTGATTGTGGCATTGTTCTTTAAATTCCATTTTCTAAATATTTTTCATTAGTAAATATGAATACAATTGATTTTCACATACTGACCTTGTACCCTGTGGCACTGCTAAATTCAATTCTTAGTTCACGCAGTTTAAAAATTTATTTGGATTCTCCTCATAAATTTGTAATCTGTAAAAAAGATAGCATTACTTTTTACTTCTCAATTTTAATGTCTTATTTTTTTTAATTAATTAATTAATTAGTTTGCAGTGATGAGAAGAGATTTTCTTACCTTGTTCTCTCTTATGGAAAACATTTTCGATGTTTTATCATTAATCATGAAGCTAGCTGTAGGTTTTAAAATATGTGTATACGTTTATGTACACACATACACACACACACAAACACACCACAAAGTTTTTATTATATTGAAGAAGGTTCCTTCTAGTCCTTGTTTTCTGAGAGGTATTATTATGAATAGATGTTGAATCTTGTCAAATACTTTTTCTACATCTACTGAAATTAACATGCTTTTCTCCTTTATACTAATAATATGATAAATTACATTGATTTTTTTAATGTTAGGCCAATTTTGAATTCTTGAGATAAACCTTATTTGGTTCTATTATACTTTTTATATATTATGCAATTCATTTGCTAATATTTAAAAATATTTTTAAATCTATGTTCTTGAGAAATATTACCCTTCAATTTTTTTTCCTATAATGTTCTCATCATCCTTTGGTATCAGGTTCATACTGGTTCATAAAATAAATTTAGAATTGTTTTCCTCTCTTTTTTTCTGAAAAAGTTTAGGGAGTTTGATATTATTTCTTATTTATATTTTTGATACAACTTAATTAAACCATCTGTGTCTAGGTTTTTTGTTGCTGGTGGTGGTGGTGGTAGTGATGGAGGAAGGCTTTTTAATTTCAAATTCAATTCTTTTAACAGAAATGGGACAAATCAAGGCTATTTCTAAGCCAGTTTTCATAAATTGTATTTTTAAGGAATTTGATCATGTCATCTAAGCTGGCTCTATTCATTGGCAAACATTTTTCATAATATTTCCTAGTTATTTTTTAAATTTCTGTAAGATCTGCGGCAATGTTCTTTCTTTCATTCTTAAAATTGAAAACTTATGTTTTCTCTATTTTTAGTTTTATTCTATTTTCTTATTTTTTCTATTTCTTATTTTATTTTGACTAGAGATACATCAATTTTGTTGATCTTTTAAGGAGCTAATTTTTGGTTTTGTTGATTTTTGCTATTCTTTGTTTTTTATGTTATTGATTTCTCCTCTTATCTATTTATATTATCTCCTTTTTTGTGCTTATCTTTGATTTAATTTGCTCTTCTTACATAGGAAGTTAGGGTCAGTGATACAAAAATTATTTTTCTTTTCTAAAATAAGCATTTAAAGCTATGACTTTCCCTCAGTATTTCTACAGATATTAGTATGTTCTATTTTCATTATTATTCAGGTTAAAACATGTTACAACTTTTACTGTGGTTTCTTCTTTTATTTATAGTTTACCTAGAAGTTTATTGATTTCTAAATATGTAGTAATATTTTAGATATCTTATATTCTCTACATTTAATTCAATGACATTATAGTCAGAGAACACATTTCTTGTGATGTTAATTCTTTGAAATTCACTGAGACTTATTTTTTAGCCCATGAGTCTGTCCATGTTTCTATTTACATTTGAAAAAATGTGGATTCTGCAATTATGGGTTGTAGTGGTCTATCAATGTCAGTTAGGTCAGATTGGCTCACAGTGTTGTCCAGGTCTTCTATATCCTTACAGATTACTTTTCTACTTTTTCTAACAAGTATTGAAAGAGGAGTGTTAAAATCCGTAGCTCTGGACACCTGGGAGGGTCAGTCAGTTGAGCCTCTGACTTTGGCTCAGGTCACGATCTCATGGCTTATGAGTTCAAGCCCTGCGTCAGGCTCTGTGCTGACAGCTCAGAGCCTGGAGCCAGGTTTGGATTCTTTGTCTCCGTCTCTCCCACTCATGTTCTGTCCCTCATGCTCTGTCCCTCTCTCTCTCTCTCTCAAAAGTAAATAAACATTAAAAAAAAATCCCCAACTCAACAGTGGATTTATCTATTTGTCACATATTTTCTGTCAATTTCTGACTTTCATAATTTGAAGCTTTGTTATTAGGAGCATACTTATCTATAGCTTCCTGATGAATTAACACATTTATCATTATTATTGTTTTTTAATTTTTTTAATGTTTATTTTTGAGAGAGAGAGAGAGCGAGCATGAGCAGGTGAAGGGAGAGAGAGAGAGAGTAAGACACACAATCTGAAACAGGCCTCAGGTTCTGAGCTGTCAGCACACTGCCTAACTGGGGGCTTGAACTCGGGACTGGCAAGATCATGACCTAGGCCAAAGTTGGACACTTAACTGACTGAGCCATCCAGGCATCCCACACATTTATCATTATTAAATATACTTCTTTGTATTGGGTAAAACTCTTTTTTTTCTCTGAAATCTATGTTGTCTGATAATGATAGTCATCCCAGGATTTTTGTGATAGCATTTGCATGATAGACCTTTTGTACTCTTTTACTTTAAAAAATCCATACCACTGTATTTAAAGTGAATTTCTTTCAAACAATATGTAGTTGAGATTTGCCTTTTTATAGGTCTAAAAATGTCTACTTCTTAATTGCAGTGTGTATTCCATTTACATTTATTATAATTGCTGATTTGGTTGAGTCTATCATCTTGCAGTATTTTCCTATTAGCTTTATCTATTCCTTATTCCTCTATTCTTTATGTCTTCTTTTGACTACACGTCTTTGTTTCAATTTCTAAAATGATTTCTCTAGGAATTAAATACACATTCTTCAATTATCAGTCTTTCCTTATCAAGTCTTACCTTGAACTAATGTTATACCACTCCAAGTATAACTTTGTATCAGTATACATCCATTTACTACTTTCAGTCTACTACTTTATTATATTTTGCTTTTATACATATCAAATTATACAAAATGCATAATTTTGTATAATTGTATGTAATATATTTGTATATTATACTTTTTTTGTATGTAACTAATTGTTTGTAGGATGTGTTTTCAGGTGACAAATTCAGTTTTTGTTTGAAAGTTACTTTATTCAATTTCTGTTTTTGAAAAAAATATTTTCACTGAATATATAATTCTAATTTGGTATGTTTTTTGTTTTGTTTTTTAGTATTTTGGAGATGTCTTCTGGTTTGTGTTATTTCTGATATGATGTCAACAATTTTTCTTATCCTTGTTTTCCAGTATATAATTCATATTCCTCTAGCTGATTTTGCAACTTTTCATTTATCTTTGGTTTTCAGCAATTTGATAATGATACCTATAGGTATGTTTTTTGTTTGCTTTTATTCATCCTGCATGGAGTTCATTGGAATTCTTGGATTCGGAAGCTATAATTTTTTTATTCTTTTTTCTTATTAAACTTAAAAATTTTGGTAATTATTTCTTAAAATACATTTTTCTTCCTTATTTTCTCTTTCCTCTTCTGGTTTTCTACTATATGTACTCTAAATTGCTTGATATTATCTCAAAGATATTATCAATTATTATTGGTAATTGCTCTGTCCCTTTTTGTAATCCTTTATCCTATCTTTCCTTAGTTTGGATAATTTCTACTGACCTGCCTTTAAGTTTACTCTACCTGTATTGTCCAGCGTCCAGTCTGCTATGAGCTTATTCGAGGGATCTTTTAACCCAGAAGTTGTATTTTTCAGTTAAAACATTTACATTTGTATAATGCTTTTCTGAAATACTGCATCTCTTCATCCATTATATCCATCTTTTCTTGTAAATTCTTTAACATATATGTGTTTTAAAAGTTCTTATCTACTAATTTCAGTAATTGTGTCATCCACTGTTCTGCTTTTACTGACTATGTTTCCTTTTTAATTACTCTTCCATTTTTCCTTCTTTTTTGCAAGCTTTACACTTTTACAATTTTATTCCAGATATGTGAACAAAAGAACAGTGGAGACAAAAGTATAATATTATTTGGTTTTGTTTACTTACGAGAGACTGAAATCCCTTTTCTCTGTTTGGTAGTTAGGGTTAAGGGCTGATTATTTGGATTCTTCCTAGCACTAAACTGAATAGCAGCTTTAATTATATCAAGTTCACCTGTGAATAGCTCAACTTCTAATTTCCTTTGCAGGGTATTTTTTTTCAATCTTTTCAGTATTGGAACTGAAATGGATTTATGCTGCCATTCAAGATAAATTTGATTTACCTTTGGATTCAAGGGCCCAAGAATCCAATTATTGTGAAAATGAACAGTATTAGATTTCCAAACCCCCTCCCCTGTCGCTTTCTTAGCAAAAATTCAGGGACATGGTAAGGGGAATTATTTATAAGGTTTACCAAATTTGTTTTTGCATTTGAGGGTTTTCTATATTCCAATATGTCTTGCTAAGTTAAATAGTATTCTAAGGTTCATCTGATTTTTCTCGTCCATGCAAAATCTCTCTGATTATGGGAGGCTGGTTCTTCTAACCACTTGTCCCCAGAATGGTCCCAATTTATGTATGGGAACTTCCATGGATTTCTGCTCAGTTATGAAGAAATAATTTCCCACAAGATCTCAGGTTTATCAATGATTCCTTGTTTTTAGTACTATTTGTTAGCTGGTTAAAATAATAAAAACATGATTTTTATTTTATCTAGGTTATTCTTAGTGTTACGGTGGGAACAACAATCTTTTGAGTCCTTCTAGATTCTAACCAAAATAAAAAGTATCTTGTATTTATTTTTTGAAAAATATTTTATATGGATATAGATTTCAGATTTCCAGTTATTTGTACACTTAAAGATGTCAGTATTTTCTCTTTTCCAGATTTTTTGTTTCAAAGTCAGTCACAAATCTTATTGTTGCCCTTTTAGAGATGTCTTTTTTTCTACTTCCAGCTCCTTTCTAGGTTTCATCTTTTTTACTTTGGTTTTCAGCAGTTTTACTAAGATAAACCTAGGTATAGTGGTACTATAATACTCTCAGGTGAGAATTTGTGGTGAGGTTAACATTACCATTGAATTGCCTTTGTAGCTTGTTCAAATATTAATTGGCCATATATGTACGGATATATTTCTGGATTCTCTATTCTGTTCTACTGATCTATGTATCTATCTTTTACCAATACTATCTTGTTTTGGTTAAATTACTACTATTTTAAACTTTTATAATTGCTCCTATTCTTGAGTTAGACCATTAATTTTAGAGCATTTAAAGATTAGAAAAAAGTAAATTGTATTATCACTTTCATTGTAACCACTTCCATCATTCTTTAATTCTTTTTAAAGATCGAAGTTTCTTTCTTACATCATAGGAAAGTTGAAAGGTTTTTTCCATAGGGGAGAGAGATCTGGGCAGGGCCAGATGCCTATCACACAGTGAATTTTGCTCCTTTCTACTAGCCTGCACTAGAATGGAGGCTCTCTTTGCTTTCCTGCCCTGTTCTCATTCTTTCTCATGAGAACCTGGGCAAGTTCCTGGGTAAAATTGGTTGAGAGGATCCTGAGATTGGGGTGTGAGTTACCCTTGTATACTGTGGCTCACAGAAATTCTATATTTTCATAGTAGTCCACATTCAGCTTTTATCAATTTGTTAAAAATACTAATTAAAATCTTACTACCCACTTATATGATTATCTTGTCTTACTCCTGTGCTCTGTACAGGTAAGCCAGGGCTTGTATCCCCCTTTTTGATTGGAAGCATCTGTCTTTCCTTAAATGCTTGTCCTGCTCATTTCTTCATAGGCTCAAGAAAAGTTATGATTTGTAGATTGTCTATATTTTCCCTGATAATATATCAGGAGCAACAATTGTTCTGCTTTCCAAATCCCAAACAATAGGTGGAAGACCCTATTTTATAAACTTTTAGAATATTTGCATACTACTGTTCTAATGAATAATAATCATGAATTTTAAAGCAAAAACATTTTTAAATACATGGAGTGTTCACTCAAACTGCAACTGTGGTACAATTTCTTAGACACAGATTGGATGTCTTTTGTGAAGTGTTTACTGTTTCTCAGGTGTGGGAAGGAATTGTGAACAAAGTCCAACTATCTTAGCCTGGCTTTGAAAGGTCTACTTATGCAGGCACTAACCACACTTCATGGCCCCATATTATTCTAGTCGTCTATAGGAATGTTCAGGAATATACAGGAGGCCTTCCATAAATACGCCTTTCATGCATCTTTCCTAACTGGCTTCCATTTATTCAGAATGCTTTTCCATATTGTGACTGCCTTTCTCCCCCTACCCTTTTTTTTATCCATCAACTGGACTTTATGTATACATTGTTTGCTAATCAACAGACATTTCTTGAGCACCCACTTTGAGCTCACAGTCTTCAGGTATGTTCTTCTTTGTATAAGTTAGTCATCTGTGAGGTTTATGATGGTGATGATGGAAATGATGATCATAGCTAACCTTCATTGAGGACTTACTAGGTGCCAGGAACACCTTGTAATGTTTCGTTATTTATAAACTCTTTTAATAGTCACAACGACCCTAGGAAATAGTTATGATTTTTATCCTGATTTTGCAATGGAGAAATCGAGGCATACAGAATGAATGAATGAATGAATGAATGAATGAATGAATAAATTTTGCTTCCTAAGACAATCAGCCACATTAAATAAAGCACTGACGCTTTGGATGCCTTTCGAATCTGAACTGTTTCTTCTCTCCTGATACCTCCCTCTTGATAGCACTAAAGAGAAAATATGCACCTGTTCAAGCATTTGGTATTTTATTCTCCTTTGTACAAATTTAAATTCTCCTACAGTTTCCTTTAAACTCCATGAAAACTTTGAGTAAGAAAAGGGACAAAAATATGGTGAAGGAAAGGCACCTCCCAACCACATAGTCACTTCAGTTAAGATTCTCTTGAAACTTTAGTTCTGAGTCTGCTCTAGCTACAGACTTGGACAACTCTCAAAAAGCAGGCAGGGTGCCCATCATCAGTTTTTGGTCAGATCTTTATACTAGTGAAGTAACACTGGAGTGGCCAATAGAGGAAGGGAATAGTCTGGATATTTACTCATTTTTTTCCGCAAATGTTTACTGACCATGTATCTGGCCTTGTGCGGGGTGCCTGGCATATGATGGTAAACAAACAGACATAGTCTCTGACCTCATAGTATTTAGAGCCTAGAGAATAACCCAAAATTAGGCCTTTGCATAATTTAGAAAAAATGACTGCAGTTATCTCAGGCCCTGAATTCATCATATTTCAGTAGCAATCTCCGTAGACTTTCAAGCTGTAGTCTTTCAGCCAGCCAGACTGACCTAAGGTACTAGTGCTTCAAACCACAGTAGAACTAGTTTCCAGTCCTAAACCTGGAATCCTGGGTGGGACTGGGGACAATCTCAATCCTCCTATGCCTTCTCCTATTCACTGTATTCCCAGTTCTCATGGTCTGCACCCCGGCCATTCTGTTAAGACTAGAGTCTGCACTGAACCCTAGCTCACTTGGCTCCAAGATGGATACCTTACCTTTTTCCTCATTATTGTACGCTACACATGCCAGAGACAATTCTAGTTCTTGCAAGCTTCTTCCCTTAAGAGCTGGACCCTGTTTCTGGTAACTCCAGCTGCTGGCTGGGGTCTTATTCCAAAGCAGATGGACCACCCAGAACCATGACATTGTCGGCTTCCTGACTTTAGGCATCACTGCTGCCTGGATGCTACGGCCGCTGTGCCATGTCCTCCAGTTCCAAATCTCCCCAAATGTTAGCAAGTGTCCAGTGGGAGACTGTTTACTACACATTTTTGTGGCCTCCCCCCATGGGACTAACTCTTCAGATCGGGTAAAGCTTCCAACACCAGTCATGTCTTTTACCACTTCTTCTCAGTCCTCAACAGCCGGTTGCTAAGTCCCAGCATGTCTCTCATCAGAGCCCACCAGAGATGTGACAAGCTTTTGTTCCTGGTTGTTAATCCTGGTTTTTATTGTCTTGTGATCTTATGTGCCAATGTCTGGCACTTTATCCATTCACCTCTTCTTATTTTCCCACAGCAACACAGAGGTTTTTTGGAACTTTCTTAATTCTTGTTCATTTCTTTTGATAGTACCCTTTTTTCCAAGGTCCAATAGTGAAGGCTGGAGTCATTGTGTGTCCAGAGACCTGGTTTTCCTCACTGTGCCATCACCTGGCTGTGAGACTTTGAGCAATTCAGTTCCCTTGCTGTGATTTCCTTGTTGGTAAAATGAAAAGGGTTGACTATAAGATTTCTACTTTCCTCCAGCCCCCAAATTTGTTGACACTAAGTCGGCAGAGAGTAACTTTCAAGCTACTCCCAACTTGTTTTGTTCTCTCAAATGTCTACCAGGAAACAATATCCACTCAGCTAACACTTCTCACTTTTCTCCAGCTTTGGATGAAGTATATTCCTAAATAAGACTTACACACCCCTTTATTTTGACTTCCATTTATTTGTCCATTATACTTTCTACATTAATAATATCTTGAATTTATAGAATATTTTATACTTTCCAAGTTCTTTCATGATTATTACCTACTAGGTCATCATAATGACCCTATTTATTAGGAAGAATAAGACTTTCCATTCTTAGTCTCTCTCAGTTTCTCTAAGAATCAGACACCTGATGCACTGAGAAATAAGGTATTTATTTGCCCAAGGCATCTCAGGTAGTTACTGGCAGACCCCGAACTAGACCCTGACAACTAGTTTAATAGATCTTTGACATTTCCATGCCCCCCTCCCCTCACTGAGCTTTTTTATAGCTACTCTATTAATTCCCCCAATATTGCTAATGTTCTTCCTTCTTACATCAGCCAGGAGTATCTGAGTACTAAAAGAATGGATGAAACAAATTCCTCCCTTCTTCAAGTAGAAGGTCTCTAGCAGCCAGTGTGAATTGTACCTGCAAGGTACCTTTCTCTCTGGGCTGTAAAGACTGTCAACATGTGGTTCTCTGGTCAGCTATTCTGACATTTCATCATATTTAATGAACTCAGCAATTTGATAAAGCCCAAGCTATAGTAAGAGAAGAAGCTGAAGAGGAGTTTTAGGCAACAACAATGACCTAGTTTCACTGCTGGGCCATAAGCTACCAAGGTTGCATAATTCAGAATTTTCCCAAGAGCTGAAAGAACTGCGTGTGTTCCCTACTTTTGAGTATCAGGAAGGAGGGATTAAGTGAATGTTTTCAGTTTCACAGGAAAAGGTAATAAAAATACAAGTATATTTTGGGTCAGGTTCAATTTCTGCTTGGATCTTCCAAATCTCTGTGAAGAAAATAGATCGTAGCATAATAGAAACTTTAACACCCAAGCAGATAAGATTCTTTACCATAACCCAGGTAGTTATCAGTCCCCTAATACAAACCTAATTACATACAACAAGTAATATAGCAAGCCTAATAAAATGGGGAGAAAGTTAAATATAGAGGGTCAGGTCTGTCAGTCATAGTAAGACCATCATTAGTTACTATTTTAATGGTTCATTTGATTAAATGCTAAGCTATTGTCTTGTAATTATGTGTATTCAAGGGAAAAATACTCAAGTTCAATTAGGAATGTATCTTTTACTGCACTATGTTTAATGAAGTCGCAACATCACCATAATAAGCAAGGAATAATGAAAATCTTCTTCTGAAATTGCAATGGAAGTATTTGCACAGAAGTAGCTGGCATGTGTAATATGATGAGTTCCCTTAAATGGCTCAACTGTTGATCAAAAAAGCAAATTATATAAGTGGATACTGCAAGGCAGAAACATGTGGACACAGCTGGAGTGTCATGTGTCACGGTTCCAGTCATTGCCAGCTGGCGGTCACACAAAGGCAGGCCAAGCCAAACAATTACTGTTATTCATAAGAGCAAATGTGCATTCCAAACACACAGTGCAGGCTTTATGAAATAACTGAGCATTCAGATGCATCCAGACAGCCGAGCTGTTTTTTCATCACATGTCCCTGAGTGCCAGGCCAATATGGCAAACTGACTCTGCTATTCAGAAACCCTTATCTTTACCCAATTAACCAAATCACTGTGACATTTGAGGGTTCTTCATGCACTTTGCTGAGCGCGTCAAACCAGCAGGCTTACCGGGCGGCAGATGCACAGCTTCTGGAAGCAATCTGCTTTCTTTCTTTCTTTCTTTCTTTTTTTTCCCTTGCGCTGTAAATACCTTGTTAGACCACTGCCTGTTGCAAACCAGAGCTTGGAGTCAGTCTCTAACATCTGAACATCCATAGGTCCCCCTTGTTCTTAATTCTTTGTGCCTATGTGATGGATGTCTTCCAGGATGTTGCCTTGGGAAGGTCAAGGGTGGCTGAGGGACAGGCAGTGGGGATTCATACTCTTGTTTAAGGGGAAAAAATAAATTAAGTGGGAAAACATTCTAGAAGAGTATCTGGTCATGGATGGAGACAAAAATCCCTAGATTGTTTAAATATAGATAAGAAAGGGAGGATAAATAATATGGAGCTATTGTTTCCATAGTTTTCATGTATTTTCTTCAAATAAAATGTTAACTATAGCCCCTTGCCTATTATTCTTTCAACAGACAAGGTCATAGGTGCATGTGAAAATGTGTGCCATCATGTTCCTGCTTATAGCTGTTTCAGAACAGAAACAAAGCTGGAAAGGAAGGTGTACAATTGCTAGGGAAGTTTCACTGCAACAGAAAGTTTTATCTTAATCCCTCCAAAAAAGAGACAGGGTACTCTGTCTAGATGAGCACTATTCATTAGAAATGTACTGTGAGTTATACTCTGTGACTTTAAGTTTTCTAGTAGCCACATTCGACAAAGTAAAAAGAAACAAGTGAAGTTAATTTTATCTACCTAGTACATCTAAAATATCATCACTTCAATAAATAATCAACACAAAAGTATTAATGAGATATGTTACATTCTTCTCTTTGTTTTTTACTGAGTCTCAAACTCTGGTATATATTTTACACTTCTCGTATCTCGGTTTGGACTAGCCACATTTCAAGCGCTTAGTAGCCAGATGTAGCCCATGGCTACTGTTTTGGACAGTGCAATACTAGACTTTTGGCAGTGGTAATTTCAAGTGTGCCCAAGTACACTTTGTCCAGCACTATGGAAGAATTCTAACACATTCAATGAAGAGTCAAATATTATGTTTCTGGCCTTAGCACCACTGTCAATCTTCTTCCTCCTCAGCTAATTCATCTAAAAAATGGAGATTAATAACACCTGCATTAGCATCGCCATTTAGTTTTCTATAGTTCAAACTAAATACTAGATGTCGATTTTGAGAAATAACATTAGATTAAGTGAACACCCAAGAACTTATTGACAGTAGCTGTAAGTTCTAAGAATTGAGGAAAACCATACTTTTCCTTAATTCTCTGTGCCCTGTTATTCCTTTCAAAAGATGGATTTTAAAATCAGAAATTATAATGTATAAAGGTCTGTGGAGATTTTTTAAATATCAAGATTTTTAGAGCCACCAACATATGGTCACCATTCTTTTGTATAAGGGACTTTATTTCAGTGACTGATGCCATGTAGACATGGATTGCAGTTTTCCTTTGAAACCCAAGACTATACTGGCACCACACTGTCCAGGAGATACTAGGCCAGTAAGATGTACCGTTACCATTGTGCTTTGTTCACATAATGCTGAGTATTAGGCAGATGAGAGTCTTGCCATCATTTCCCTCGGCCATGTCCACCTTAGAGCCCACTGCTCTTTGTAGCTCCCCTGCTGTGCTGGTGGTGAGAAAACGAGGGAACCATTTGCCTTTGGATTCCTCCTATTGAAGTACATTGGCCAATAGGAAAGCCAACAGCTCCAGCCCATAAGGTGCCACGTCAAAATCCATCAACCCAGATCTTCCATACTTACGCTACTTTGCCTTAAATGTTTGCCAAGACTAAGACCTCTGGAAACAATGACAAATATCTTTGCATGTACAGGTGCTAATTTCTTATTTAAATTCAAAATCATAATCATGATGGTAAGGCTTCCAAGAAGTGCCTTGAATTCTAAAAGGATTTTCAGATTGGTTAAGTTTATTTCTAAGTATGTTATTCTTTTTGATGCTATTGTAAATGGGACAGCTTTCTTAATTTCCCTTTCTGATAGTTCATTGCTAGTGTGTGGAAACACAGCTGGTTTCTGTGCATTGATTTTGTGTCCTTCAGCTTTGCTGAATTTATTAGTTCTAACAGATTTGGGGTGGAGTCATTGGGACTTTCTGTATATAATATCATGTCATCTGCAAATAAAGACCATTTTGCTTCTTCCTTTCTAATTTGGATGACTTTTATTTATTTTTCTTGCCTAATTGTTCTGGCTAGGACCTCCAATAGACGTGGCAAGAGTAGACATTCTTGACTTGTTCTTAGATCAACATACACTGTTGAGTATGAAGTTTGCTGTGGGCTTGTCTTCTATGTATGGCCTTTATTATGTGGAGGTATGCTCCTTTATTATGTGAAGGTATATCTTGTTTGTTGCAAGTTCTTATCATGAAAGTATATTGAATTTTTTCCAATATATGCTTTTTCTGCATATGTTGAGATGATTTTATGATTTTTATCCTTCATTCTGTTAATATGTTATATCACACTGATTAATTTGTGGACGGTGAACCATATTTGCAACCCTGGAATAAGTCCCACTTGATTGTGGTATATGAATCTTTTAATGTATTGTTGTATTCACTTCACTAATATTCTGTTGAGAATTTTTGCATCTATGTTCATCAGGGATGTTAGTTTGTAGTTTTCTTTTCTTGTAGTGTCTGACTTTGGTATCAGGGTAATATTGATCTCATAAAATGAGTTTGGAAGTGTTCCCTCTTCTATTTTTTGGAAGAGTTTAAGAAGGATTGGTGTTAATTCTACTTTAATGTTTGGTAGAATTCATCAGTGAAGCCATCTGGTCTTGGACTTTCTTTGTTGGGAGGTTTTTGATTACTGATTCTCCTAACCAGTAACTGGTTTGTTCATATTTTCTATTTCTTCATGATCCAATCTTGTTATGGTGCCTGCTTTAGAAATTTATCCATTTCTTTCATATTCTCCAATTTGTTGACATAAAATTATTCCAAGTAACCTCTTATGATCCTTTGTATTTGTGTGATATCAGCTGTAACATCTCTTTTTTCATTTCTAATTTTATTTGAGTCCTCTTTTTTTCTTGGCGAGTCTAGCTAAAGATTTGTGTAGTTTAACTTTAAAAAAACCCAGCTTTTAGTTTCACTGATACTTTCTGTTGTCTTTTTTGTCTCTATTTTATTTATTTCCACTCTGATTTTTGTTAATTCTTCCTTTAACTAACTTTGGACTTAGTTCTTCCTTTTGTAGATTTCTGATGTATACAGTTACTTATTTGAGATATTTCTCTTTCTTAATATAGGCATTTATTATAATACACCTCTCTCTTAGAACTGCTTTTTCTGCATTCCATAATTTTTAGTATGTTGTGTTTCCATTTTCATTTGTCTCAAAAATTTTTTTAATTTTTTTGACTTCTCTTTTGAATTTTTTCTTTGATCTTTTGTTGTTCAGCAGAATGTTGTTTAACCTCCACATATTTTTGTATTTTCTAGTTTCTTCTTATAAATGATTTTTAGTTTCACATCATTGTGGTCAGAAAAGATGCTTGATATGATTTCAATCTTCTTAAATTTATTGTGATTTGTTTTGTGGTCTAACATATGATCTACCCTGGAGACAGTTCCATGTGTGTTTGAGAATAATGTGTACTCTGCTGGTTAGATGGAATATTTTGTAAATGTCTGTTTGGTCCATCTGCTCTAACAAGTAGTTTAAGTCCAATGTGTCCTTATTGGTTTTCTGTCTGGATCATCAATCCATTGTTGAAAGTGGGGGTATTGAAATCCTCCAATATTGTATTTCTGTCTATTTCTCCCTTTGGGTCTGTTAATATTTGCTTTATATATATGCATATTCCATGTTGGGTGCACAAGTATTTACTAATGTTACATCCTTTGATGAACTGACCTTTTTGTCATTGCATACCTTCTTTGTCTCTTGCTATAGACTTTGGATTAAAGTCTATTTTGTCTGATATAAGTAGAGCTGCCTCTACTTACTGTTTCCATTTGCATGGAATGTCTTTTTCCATCCCTTCATTTTTAGTCTATGTGCATTCTTAAAGATGAAGTGAGTCTCTTGTAGGCAGAATACATACAGGTCTTGTTTTCTTATCACTCAGCCACTCTGTCTTTTGACTGGAGAGTTTAGTCAATTCACATTTAAAATAATTACTGATAGGTAGAGACTTAATATTTCCACTTTGTTCAGTATTTCTTGAATGAGTAAATGGATGAATAAATGAAATACTTATTTTACTGAAAACGTTTTTACCATTTATTTATTTATTCCCAAATCATTAGTACAAAGTTTTAATTGAATAGAATGCTTCCCCCTTCCCCAAGTAATTACAATACAAAGACACTCATCTTGGAAAAAATCATACCAGAGTTTGCAACAAGGCTTTAAACCTAAAAGCAGACCAACATAAACTGCCAGTGGTAACTTTGCTGGAAGAGTGTATTACCTTAAGCTAGCTGTATATGTGGCCTAAAATATGGGTTACTCATGATTGTTGTGGTCATTCATTCAATCATTCAACAAATACTACTATTTACATATGCTGTATATGTTGAGGCCTCCACCAGGAACTGGGGGGGACACTGATTATCAAAACCTCCAAAATGCTCTCTAATTGGATTACTATTTAGTTGTGTCCTTCAGAATTTTGGGAACAAGATGTAATGAAATTTCTGGGCTTCTGTCAGTCAGAAAGTGAAGATCAGGTTCCTTTTGTCTTTTGCATTAAGAAAATAGAATCCCACTTTTACCTCTTCCCACCGCCCCAATTTTAGCAGTTTTAGTAATAACATTCATCCACAGAGCCACTCCAATCTCCAATAGTCACTCCTGATGTACGTCCAAGTTCATTAGAAAGAAGTCTCCCCTCCCCTTTGTTCTCTCTTCCCCAGCCAAGGACCTGAGGGGGAGGTTCACACTTAAACTGTTGTGGAAGGACCCCAAACCCACATCAGACATCCTGACTCCCAGGCCTGTGCACATGCTGTGCCTCATCTCTGGCTAAAATGTGAGCTGCTTTAGCCACCCGTCAGGATGCCCAGGGCTCAGTCAGAAACTTGAGCTAAGTGAGGACAGCCCACCTCCAAGTGCTCCTTGTCTTCTTTTCACATTTTTTTCCATGGCTTCTGACACGTCTTGGTCGCCCATCATTTTCCATTTAGTTATGGGCAACCTTCTTATCTTCAAAGTGTTTTCTTTTGCCTCACAGAGGGAAGCCTACCCCCGAATAAAGTTCTTGGTTTTCTGTGTGTGCCGAGAACCTGTGCCAGGAGCCCAGCTGCTTTCGGACCATTGCCACCCAGGCTCAGCCTGCATTTCCGAGTTTCCACTACGGGAATAGATTCCTTGGAAGGAGACTTGCTTCTTTTGGGCCATGAGGCCCCGTTTCTGAGAGAGGAGACAGAGTGAGAAAGCCCAGGGGATAGCTGGCTCGGAGGTTCCATGAAAAAGGCTCTTCAGGGCTGGCTTGAACAGTGGTTTTGTGTGACAGAAGAATCCCTCAGTCTTTCTGGTTTTGGCCAAGGCTCCCCGCTTCTTTGTGGGATGTTGATGAATTTGTGCCTGGTTCCTCTCTTACGATTACCTCTGTGTTTACACTGTGCTGCCTCGGAGTCACTGCTGTATCTTGAATGCTCATTCAAGGAGAGTAACTCAAGGGCTGACAGCTGGTGAGGTCATTCCCCAGTCTAGCCAAGGCCCGTGTGCCATTACAATGAAGTAATAATGTATTTATAACACACCTAACCGCTGATGGCTTCTATTGCTGTGGCTTTTCCCTCTGCATTTGCACAGATGTTTTTTGAGAACTCAAGAATTGGCCTCCAGGAACAACCTCCTAGCAAACAAACTCTGTCTGTTGACTCTGGCGGGTGGTTATAACGAGAGTTGTTAGCACGCTGGATTTATGTTTCAAATATCATTTTAATTTCTCAGGCAGCATTTTTACCACAAGATGTTAATTCACTGGTGCACTTGAATCTCATAGCCTTTCTCTCTCTCTCACTCATGTGTGTTCTCTTCTCTTTTTTTTTAATGAAAATATGGACTTGGTTTCTAAAGAAATATTCTCAGTGTCTGATTTATCAAAACACAGTGCGTGCATTTTCCATGGAATTTACTCTGAAATGTCATAATCATTTTTACTCAATAAATGATGTACCTTTGTGATTCATTAAGCCCCTCTCCTTAACTCCGCTAGTAGCATCCTTCATCACACACAAGTCCTCTGCAATTAGTCCCGACAGGAGCAGTTGATCTTCCCAAGAGATAAAAGCTGCTTTTAACATTTATCAGGAAATTATGGGAAAGTATTTAAAGATAATGGTGCACACACTAGGTTGACATCTAGCATGGATTCCTACGAGAAATGTTAAGCCAATCTTGTAAATCTTAATATTTCCTGATAGCACTGGATTCGAGATAATACTTCTAATTGATACCACAACTAGAATTGCAGGTACTAAAAACAATAATAATAAACAATTGGAGACTTTTGTTCTGGCAATTTCATATTGTCCCTTCTCTTTCCTCTCCTACAATCACAGTGCATTTTATTTCTGCTTCTCTGGAAGGCATTACCTTACATAAAGTCATCCCCTAGACCCACAAGCCCCCTGCAACCCTCAATGCAAGGGTAACAAGCATAAATATTTCTGAATCCATACACATCCTTTCTGGGTTTTTTTCACTGGATCCAAAACAGGTCACATCAACTTTGGGACTTGAGACAAGAGGGTAAAACCCTTCCTTCTCTCCTTTGCCTCCCATGCTTTCTGTAATCCAGTGTAGTTGGCTTTTGACACCCCAACAAGTCCATCGATACTTTCTAATAGCTCCACAGCCTGCTTAATCCTGACCCTTGACTTCTTTGAAATTCTAGACTCTGTAGAGTACACCATCCTTGAGCTTCCCACACACTAGTTTCTCTCCTTGCTGGGTCCTCTCCAACTTCTCCCCCAATCTCTCTCTTCTTTTGTTACCTGGTCAATCTTGGCTGCTTTCTGGCTCTGGCTCTACACATTCTCCAAGGCAATCTTTTCCAACAGCCCTCAGTCCATGGTTTCAATCATATTTTTGTTTCCAGCTCTGACCTCACTTCTCACTAGCTACTGAACATGCACAACTCTGGATGTCTGGGACGAGGGGAATTTCCCATTCTTGGCTGGACTTGGACTTTTCCTTCTGCACTGGGTTCTCACTCATCAAACATCCTCACCCTTCCCTCAGGAGGCCCAGTTATGAATTTTAGCATCATTTCTGTCACCTCCTTGCCCCCCGACCCCCAGTCCTTCTTGCACACGGGTCTACTCCTTCACTATGTTGTGTTGATTCTCCCTCTCACCATCATGAGAAACGTCAGAATCACCTTGGGGCTTCTGAAACAAACATGCCAGGCTCCACCCTGGAGACTGTGATTCACTACATCTAGGGTGGGGCTGGGCATCTGTGTTTTGATGACGCTCTGAGGGATTTGGACACATAGCCATGTGGGGGAAGCAAGGCTGTAGAGACTGGCTCTTCTTTCTGTTTCCACAGCACCTGCCCAAGGTCAGGTGGGCCCGTCATCAACCTCCACCTGGGCTTTCCCATGCCTCCCTGGCTTCCGTCTTCCAATCAGGCACCCAGCAACAGCCAGAGGAGCTTTCTAGACACATATCCAGTCAGGTCATTGCCTTCTTTAGAAATGTTGGTTGCTTCTTTCCACGTTCAGGTTCCACACCCCTTATCATGATTTGTCATTTACTTTTGTCCCCTCTGCCTGGGCGCCTTGCTAGTAACTTTCCTACTGTCAGGAAGGTGCTCCATCCCTTTCTGTGCTCTGTAGATCATTCTTGCAGCACATATATTAGAGCTGGAATAGTTTTTCCAAGTCTAGTTCCAAACCCAGCTCACTCACCTACTGAGGGCAACCCTTCTTGGCCAGAGATACTCCCTGTTGTGTGTCTCCATAGCACTGTGAACCACTCCTGCCCCAGGCCTGATACTTACTTGGTTTAGTGTATGTGTGCCTGCTGCTCCTGTCTCCAACACACAGAGGTGAGGAGTCCCTTCAAGGCAAGGGCTGCAGCCCATTGCCCCCCGTGCTTCCCTTAGTACCTGGCAGTTAATGGGTGCATGTAGGGACCAGCGGATGTTCGGTTTTCTTGGAGACTTACATCGTATTGTTTCAAGGTAAAGCATAGGGCAGGGTTTTCAGTACAAAAAACTTAGAAATAATGAATGTTATTTTCCTTTGTTAGAATCTTTTCCTCCTTAATGGCATACTCAGTATGCAGTAACTATACATTGATTCCCTACTGGAGACACACTGGTATGGGAGAAGTACAAGAGCTTAGAGAAAAGAGGGCTCAAACCTGAGCCCAACCTTTTCCTTCCATGTGACCCTGGAACGGGCACTTATCACCTTTGTGTTTTAGCTCCTTCATCTGTCAATGAGGCTAATCATCCCAACCTTGCAGAGTTGAAATGAGAATGGAATTGGATAGCCTAAAAAAAAGCACCTGGCTTATACAAGATAGCTAAATATCATTTCCTGTTTCCTCTCCACCTTTTCACTCCCAGGGGAACTTTTGTCAGTCAAATAGGACACCAAAGGACAGTCCTCAACTCCCAGAGTCAATCTGTCTTTCTCTGGCTTTGTCTGCCTCACCCCTCCCTCCTGTCTGCAGTGTTCTATGTGTGGTGGTAAAGCCATGAATGGAAGGCACGATTTGGACTGACCTCAGAGAAATGCCTTAATCTCTGTAGACCTCAGTTTTTCGTTCTGTGAAATGGGATGATCTCATAGTTTTGTCATGGGGATTTCATGATACAATACACATAGAGCATTTAGTGCAGTGCATGACATGAAAGGGGTTAGTATATAGTAGCTCTTATTATACGAAAAAGGGAGGCAAGAGAACTATAAAATCCCAACCGAGCTGTCAATATTTTGGGGTCTAATCAAGAAAAGAAAGATACTCCTCTCTCACAGATATATCTTTCAGGTTGCCTCCTAGTGTATTACGGTTTCCATTTCACCACCTGATGGGAGAGTGACTTAAATGCCTCTACTCTTTAAGTAAATTTTCATTGTGCTATGCAATTTAATGCAATTAATTATAGGATTTAATATAATTATACTTATGTAATTAATTTAATAATCCAACTCAATTTAAATTGTCTTTTTTTTTTTTTTTGCAAAGAGTGTACCTTCTTACCCAAGCCATGGCTTCAGGCTTCTAGGAGAGAACTTGGCTTTCTGCTTCTCTTCAATTCTGGAAAACAGGAGGCGAGAGCCCTCAAGGTGTTACTGGGTCAACTCCCTTCTTGGATAATTCAAAGTTGAGGCTGCAAAGTGGCCTGTGTTTCTGACTGCATTCCCTTCTGTTTTTACCTATGGGAAAAAAACACAGAGCCAAGTTCTAGTAGTCATCCAGGTGAAGCCTGCATGTCTGGGTTTTGTGGGAATTCCTGTGTAAGCCACAGCAATTGTCTCTTCCCCATCTGGACAAAGCCATGTTACTTGGGCCTTTCCCTATGGGATTTGGAATCCTATAAAAATTTTTTTCAAGACAGCCTAATGATGAAGAATTACTCAAAAACTATTAAAAATGGATGATATGGTAGAAAGGTAGGCAAAGACTCATAGAATCATATTCTACCACATTACATGTTGAACAACCTCTCTGCAGTCCCAAATCCCATCTGGTATCCTTTAAAACCAGGGGTTAGCTTGTACCTTATATTGGAATGAATTTGAAGTAGGAATGTCTTTTCCTGATTCCTGTTTCTCTGAAGGAGTAACCAGGCTTTGATCTATAGCCACTAAGGCCCAAAGCTTTGAGTAACACTGCTCCCTATGGAAAGAGACTCTTCTCTTCCAGAAGTTGCATTGACTGAGGAAGACCCAGAAATTCTAAGGATTGTTCATGGGCTCTATCATGGTGAAGGCTATTTTAAATCAATCAATATTTACAGCTTCTAGCACTGTAATTAAATAGTCTTCAGTAAAAAGCACCAAGCAGTCAAAGTAACCATATCAGTCACAGATACCCAACAATTACCATTTATTCTCACTCATGTATCTGTGGATGTGCTCACATTGATGTGATTCACACTGGCTGTAGCTGGGTGTGCTTCAAGCTCCTGATTGGATCTAAGTATGCTCCACATGTTTCTAACCTACTTTGGCCCAGCAGTTGCCCAAAACACACAGTCCAACTGTGAAGCGTATTTCATATCGTGCTTGGAGTCACACCTATACTGCTGGCCGAGGAAGCACATTGCCAAGCCCTAAGTTACATGGATTTAGCTCCACTCATCATAAGGCCAAAGTGAGTCACAGAGTAGGGAACAGGGATGGAGAGGCAGGACGGAGTGATTATTTACTGGACAATAGTATGTGCTACCACCGTATCCTATTTACTCTATGTGTAGAGCAAGGAATTAAAACATATCTACTTTTATTGTTTTAGTTATATAGTATATGAGCATAGAGGTAATTATATAAATAAATTATAGATATATTTATAAATCTACAAATAAATTACATAAATTAAATAATTACCTCTATACAATATATTATATAACTTACATTGTAAATCTTTAGTTTAATGAGAGAATGGTAGAAGTTGAAGACAGAAGACTAAATTCTGCCTCTGTGATTTCCTGAGATGGTGATTTGTGGACAAATAAGTTAGACACCCCGAGTCTTAGGATCCCCAATCTAAAATGCAGACAATCCTTCTCTCTGGCTCCCCATATTTCCATGAGGAAAAGATGAAGTAATGATGGTGGAAGTACTTTAAACTGTAAAATGCCACTGAAATTATTGGTTTTTGATCTAATTAGCAAAAAGTGAACCCCTTAACCAAACTGGTACCAATGTTTTTTACACAGGAAAAGGGAAGCTGATCTCAAGATAGAAAACTTGGGTTGGAACCTTGACTGCCTCCATTACATGGTCTTTATGCACCTCAGTTTTCTTCTCTGTAAAATGTGGATCATCAGTTCTGCCTACCTCTAGCATTTTGGAGACCTCAATGAAAGAATGGATGAAAAACATTTCCTAAACTGTTAAATGCCATGCCACATGCAATGGAAGCTCAGAGCTTCATCTTCTGTGACATTAATGTCTACTTGTCATCTCGTAAGGGGGAGTCAGAGAGGATTATGAGTACAATTCTTTATATGCAAATGTAAGTTGGGAAGGAGAAGTGGTTTTTGAGATAACAGTTTAAGGAAAACGGTGTCATAAATCTGAGGGAAGAAAAACACATCTTCTGGTGGAGTGGGCAGCCTTTGGAGGAAGTTGAAAACTGAGATTTTCCTCTGGCAAAAGGTAAGCAAAGGGGCTACACAAGTGCAAAGGGGCCTGTTGTATGGGCATCTTGTCGCAGAGGACTCGGGTTGTATTCCAACTAGCTCTCTAGATCTTCATAACCTCTGAGTTTAAACCAGGGGACTGAACTCAAGGGAGGGAGGTGAAGCTGGTAGTTAAGAGTGAAGGAATATGGTTCTGGATTTATATCCTGTTGTGCTACTTACAGTGGAGCAGTAGACTTTGGGAAGATTACTTGGTCTATCTGCACCTGGGTTTCTTGTCTGTGATATGGGGATAAGCATCAGTGCCTAACTACCTGGGAGTGTTAGCAACTGACTGACAGGTAATATGACCACATACCACCTGTAGCCTCAGGGCCATACATGGCAGGTCTGAAGGGAGAGGAGAAATAGATTTTTTTCTTGGAAATCTTTCTTATGGTACTTTCTTGGACTAAAATGGTTGATTAGCTGGGGCCCCAGGGTGGACCATCATCTAGGATGAACCTCTATCTTCGGGAGCTTCCTCTCGGTTCTCAATTTAGCTCCCCTGGGCAGACTTTAAATATCAATATGTCCACACTATATTCCAGACCAATTAAATAATAACTGTTGGGGGTCTGGTCCAGGCATTATCGTCTTCTAACTCCCACTGCCACCTCTAGATGATTCCCATGTGCAGACAAGCTGAGGGCCAGTCCTGGTGCAACAGGCAGGTTCTTTCCATATGGTCAGGAGCACAGGGCTTTGAAATTAGACACATCTGGGTTTGAATCCTGGTTCTGCTGCGTAGTAGCTGCGGACCTTGAATCTCAATTTTTTAAATCTATAAATGCACATAAGAGACTCTCAAAGACTAAGAACAAGCTGAGGGTAAGGCAGGTGAGGGAGGGGGGAGAGGGGGTGACAGGCATTAAAGAGGGCACGTGTTGGGATGAACACTGGGTGTTATATGTACACCAATTTGAAAATAAACTATTAAAAATATGATCTTAAATCTGTAAATGCAGATCACAGTCCCTATCTCATAAAGATGCTCAAATATGAAATAACAAATGTGACACAATTGGCATCTAATGAGTGTTCAAAAAAGTTACCTATTGTAACTGAAAGAGGGTTTTTCTGAGCAGTCACTGCACTTAGTTTGTCTCCTGTCCGACACCATTCTACTTTCTACCGTCTTACCTGGTTTTATTTCCAATGTAACACAGAAGACAATCTTAAATCATTTTAATTGATCTCTTTGTTATAATACGGGTACTATCACGCTAGGGATGTTGTCTTAATTACCTCTGTGTTCTCAGTACCTATAAAAGTGCCTGACACACAGTAGGCCTACAATAAATACTTGATTGATTTCAGTGAATGAATGAATGTTACCCATCTTTAGAAAGCCTGATAGTCTCCCCTCCTGTTCATTTGAGAATTTTTAACTATTGAGTTCCCCTTAAAAGAAATAATTGATTGCAACTGTAATAAGAAAAAAAAGTCTAGAAACTCATGATTATTGGCATAGCATAATTCTGGAGGGAGTTCTGGGTGACGGTTGCTTCTAACAGCCCTTCTTTTGCTGCCCTAGAGGCTGGGGAGAGCACACCTGCTTTTCTTTTTCTCCCTGATTGACTGCAGGCAGGGAGATTTGGGAAACTCTCCCCTTCCCCCCAAATGAACTCCATCCCAGGTCACTTAGCTGAGGGAGGGGGCTGAAAAGCAGGCATTGTTTTCTCTCCCGCCCTCCACATCTTCCACCTGTCCCCTCAGGAGCCTGCCTAGACCTATCAAACATTCACTCACCTTTTGTTAACCCTTGAGCTCTTCAGAGCAAACAAGCCTCTTAAAAAGGAAGAAATGCTTCCAGGCAGTTTATGTGAATACTTGCAGGCAAAACTTACAAGTTTGTGCTCGTTGGTAAACTCAGGTGGATTACTTTTATAGTTGAATTAACCCAAAGAGGAGGGTCAGGGGAAGTCAAGGCTATGGAATAATCACACTTTGAAGGTGACTTCCATCAGGCCCTTAGATAAACGCTCCAGATAGTAGACTCTACACTTGGCCATGACTGAAACTCTAAACAGAGCTTTTTTTCTTGGATCTAAGATTACAAATTGGAGAAGGATTCCAAAATACACCTTGTGAAGAACAATCCCTTTGGTTTTACAAATGTGGAAACTGAGGCTAATAGAGTTTAAACCACAGGTGCAAAATGTAAGAACTGGTTACTACAGACTCAATACTAGAATCTCAGTCTCTCAACCCCTGTTTCCCTCAAGTGTCTATGACCCCATATGTCCCCATTATTTGCTAAAAAAAAGAGCAGACAAGATGAGAGATTTGAACATCTTCACTGAAACAGAGAATAAAGGGCTTGGACCTTCTAAAAGCTGAAGTAGAAAAGTAGGAAGAAAGGACAAGGATTTGAACAAAGCAAACTGCTCCGATGAGTGTCTGAACCTTGAAGTGACTCTCTGACCAACACAGCGGCAGAGTATTCCCCCTCCATCATGAACATTCTAGTCTGTGTGGGAAAACAGAGTTTATTGTTGTTATTTGTTTCCTTGTTGCCTAGAGCCATACTTGGGGATGGAGAATTTGTACTGTCGGAAATTCAATAGAACCTTTAATATTTCATTTGAGTGAATCTCTAGGAAGGTTGGGACCTGTGCAAGGGTGTGATGAAGATAACGTGAGCTAAACCCGGCAAGTGTTCCCTGGGTTTGTTTTCTTTACCTCATACTACACACCTATATTTGCTGCTTTGTTATGTCAGTAATTCTTTTCTGGATAAGAAAATGTACTGGATTCTTTGCTACCCATGCATTATTTAGGATGAGGTATTGTTTAGGTCAGTGCATTTACAAAGTGCTCTAGAATCATTTTTGTATTGTTTACTGAGCCACCACGAAGAGCAGAGAAACACAGACCCAGGGGCAGAGGACTTTAAACAGTCGCACAGCAATTCGTCATCCTAATCAACATAAAAGGCAAGCTGATTAAATCATTTTATGAGTTCCATTGATTCATGTTATTTTGAGGTCTATCAGAAAGGGGGATTTTCTTGGTAAATTCTTATTATTCCTGGAGACAGATATCCTATGATTCCTCCTACTCTTAGAAAATACAAATAACCAAAATTGACTCATGAAGAGCAGTAACCAAAATAGAGCAATAAATGAGGAATAAGTTCAAAATGCTGTCAAAGAATTACTTTTGAAAGAGGCTTGAGCTCAGATTATCATTCCAAGTGATATTTTTCATAGTTTTAACGAAAATTCCCATTACATATAACCTGTTCTAAACAAAGGAAGAAAACCATTACAATTGATTTTTCAAAACTAACATATTTCTGATACCAAAACTTTACAAAAATGGCATTAAAAAAGCGACAAATGACTCTCACTCATGAATAGTGAGAATATTTCTAAATAAAACACTAGTAAATTGAATCATTAAAGAATGATTCACCATGAACAGACAGAGTTTATTAAGCAAATTAAAAATGTTTTACTACAGGAAATCTAATAGGTCAAAAAAGAAAAAAATATGACAATTCCTACAGATTATGAAAAGCTAAAATTGAATATTTGTTAATGATTCTTCAGAACTTAGATTTCAAAGAATAATGGGAATTTTCCTTCATTTTGTATGGAATATCTAACTGAAACCAAGAGACAATGCCAGTAGTGAAGGCAGGATGAGAAAGGCATTCTTACTAAAGTCAGGAACAAGGAAAGAGGCTTTCTATCACCATTGATATTTAATATTATTCTGAAAATTCTTACAAATGAAATTGATGATGAATAATGAGTGCACTTATTGGAAAGAAGCATAAGAGGTATCATTATTTGCACATTACAGAAATGTCTACCAAGAACAAACAAGTTCAAAATATACATTATGCAAAAATGCACTTATAATAGAAAAATACTTAGAAAATATAGAGCAAAAAAAAGATTATATTCACAATAATATCAACGAACTAAACTATCTAGGAATAAATTTGTAGGATAATTTTTGAAGTGTTGGGAAGAAAAAAACCTACAAAACTTCACTGTTACAAAAGGAATGTGACTAAATGGAGTGGTATTAGTATATCCATGTATTTGCTGATTCAATATCACAAACTTTCAATTTCCCTAAAGTAACATACGTTTAATGTAATTAACAAGAATCGAGATTATAATACTCACTTTATTTTGGAACCCAGAGTTGACAAAATGAAACTAAAATTGATCTGGAATAGCAAATGGTTAAAAATCCTCACGAAATTTTGAAAAACAGAAAGTAATGGTATAAAAGAATTTTATTAGTGTAAAATTAAAATCTAATATTGTGCAGCATAATACTAGTACAAAAATTGAGAAATGAGCCTCTGGAAGGAAATTATATTTAAGAAAGGTGACATTTCAAATTAGTAGAGAAAGAAAATACTCTTTTTTTGCAAAAGATTTCTCTGAGAGTTGATTAACTATTTGAAAAAGTATTACAAAATAATGGTAATTTGATTAAAAACTAAATATAAATATACATTGCATGACAGCTAGAGAAAGATAAATATCTGAATTTTTTTATGGGATAGAAAAGAATTTTTGTCTACTAAATCATACTGGGAAAGATTGATGGGGTTGACTATGAAAATTTAACAGCTTCTGTATGTAAAAAACATTGTCGAAATTAACTTTTTTAGAACTTTACCTGAGGAATCTTAAAAACCTGCTCAGAACCAGCTCCGTGTGAATAGCTTTTGCCTTGAGACATTTGTTAAAAATTATTGGCAGCAATTGTTTAACACTACAACTTCCTGTGGCGGGAGTAACTACTGAAGACAGCAATTTTAAAAACTTAAAGGTAAGGCTAAAAACTTAAAAGTAAAAACTGGAGGGCAAGACGTCCCTGTCCACAGGGGCTTTGAAAGCTCCAGCATATTCTTGGGAATCAGGATGGTGACATGAATGAGAAAGGTATGTGCACGCTCAAAAAAGACCTCAAGAGATCCTAATCTTTCACTTCTGGCTGACCTTGCGGCCAAATGTAAAGGGGAAGTAAAGGCTCAGGCAGAAGTGTCAACTGCCTGAGTGTTGTAGGCTTGTAGGCAGGCCTCAGCATGCACACAAAGCCTCGTGACAACGAATGGAGGACTTAACTATTTAAAGGCATTTGAGAAATGTCTGCCTGATCATTAATTGACCACTAAGATAACCAAGCTGAGACCTCAGTGGCTACACATAACAAAGAATACAGACTTTTTTTTTTTTTAGAGAGACATAGACAGCATGAGTGGGAGAGAGGGGTAGAGAGGGGCAGAGAGAGAGGGAGAGAGAGGGAGAGAGAGAGAGAGAGAGAGAGAGAGAGAGAATCTTAAGCAGGCTCCATGCTCAGTGAGGAGCCCATTGTAGGGCTTGATCCCACAGTCCTGGGACATGACCTGAGCTGAAATCAAGAGTTGGATGCTCGACTGATTGAGACACCCAGGCACCCCAAGAATACAGACTTTATAGAAAGTGTTCATAAAAGCCACTAAAAACACAGCAACAACAAATAGCAGTGACAATAAGTTGAGGATGATGGAATCCAATTTCCAGATTTGCCACATTATATAATCTAAATGTTCACCACCAACAAAAATTTATGAGCCTTAAATATAAGAGCTAAAATTATAAAACTCTTGGAAGAAAATATAGGCTTAAGTCTTCATGACCTTGGATTAAGCAATGGTTTCTTGGATTTAACATCAAAAGCAGAAGCACCAAGAGAAAAACATAAATAAACTGGACTTCATCAAAATTAAAAAATTCTGAGTTTCAAAGGACACCATCCTATGGAATGGGACAGTGACTGTTAATGTATACAGGGTTTCTTTTTGGGGCGATGAAATATTCTGAAATTAGACAGTGATGATGACTGTACAAAGTGCGATTAAACTAAAAACCACTGAACTGAATAAAGGATTGTAGGAGGAACTGTTGGAATAAATTTCGTTTCATTATAGTTGTATCTCTCATTTCACCTAATCACCAACTCAGTTTGTCTTTTTAATCTGTTCACGTTGTTACTGTCTAAAACATAAATAATAAAATCATCAAAAATAAAATTTCCAGCAGTTAATACCATATGGTAAACTGAAGTCGACTCCTGATTAGTGCATAAGTACTGAAGTATCATAATCTAAGGAGCAAGTTATCCCTTAAAGATTCGTGTTCAACTTCAATGCAGAAATAGAAGAGGAGATGAGTAGAACATCTGAAATGATGATGTTAGTATCTTTTTTTTAGAGACCAAATGGGGAGTAGTGGCTTTTAAATGGCTGGAAAGCTCTGTAAAAGTATTCTATCAGTTCTAATACTTGGAAGTGATTCACTTCTTATGAACCAACTTAGGTTGAAAAACTGAATTGGATTGAAAAGAATTGGGCAAAGCAGAAGCGAGAAAGGAGAGGAATAGCCCAGGACCACTCATCCCTACGCTTCATTAATAGCCTGGTTAGGAGAGAAGTGGAGTTAATAATAGAACTAACCTAGTGTAAACCATAGTTATAACTGGATATTTGTAGTTGCAAATCTTTTAGCTAATGATTTGTTGGTTTTATTGAGTTCATTCCATAGTGTACATTTGGCTCTTCTCAATTATTTATCTTTATGAAATTCCCACTCACCTGGCTTTTTGTCCACCACACTAAACTGACCAGTATTTTTCAATTTCCTTTTTCTCTATTCCTGATCACTAACTATTGTTCTTCTTTCTTATCTATAGTTTGTTTGTTTGGTGTTTTTGTTTGTTTGTTTTTTTAGCAGCTTCATCCAATTTCATTGCTTGAAATACAAGTCTATATCTTGATGACTCTCAAATGTATATGTATAGCTTGGTCCTCCAGCACCTGCCTCTTTAATGGTCACACATGATATCCAATAGATATTTAACCCTTAATGTGTGTAAAACAGAGTTGTTAATTCCTATCCCACCGGATATACTTGCCCTCCCCTTCTCTAATGCAGTAAACGGCACTGCCAGTCACCCAGTTTCTCATACCACAGACCTAAGAGTAAACCTTTATTTCTCTCTTTTCTCACACCCACATCAGCAAATCCTACTGACTGTGCCTCTGCTGTGACCCCTTTTTCTCCACCTGCACTGCTACAACTCTAACTTAACTGCTACCACCTCTTACTCTGATAGCTATAAAATATCAACTGGTACAACCTCTTTTGAAAATTGTTTATCAGCATCTACTAAAGCTGTGTATGTATCATATCCTATAACCTAGCACTTCAACTCCTGTATATAAACATAGCAGAAACGCATACATACGTTCACCAAACGACATGAACTAGAATGTCATTATTCATAATAGCCTCAAAATGGAAACTATCCAAATGTCCATCTATAGTAGAATGGATAAATTCATTTATGGCGTAATCACAAAATTGTATACTACACTAGTATGAAAATAAATAATTCATGATACATACAACAATATGGGTAAATCCCATAAACATAAGGTCAAACTAAAGAAAATTGACAGTAATCAGAATATACAGTATGGCTACATTCATACAGAGTATAAAAGCATGTAAAACTAATCTATCCTTTTAGAAGTCAGGATACCCTTGGAAACCGCATGTGTGTGGGGAGGTGACTAAATGAGAAGAAACAATACTGGGGTGCTGGTGGTGTTTCTTAATTTGGATGCTAGTTACCTGAGAATGTTCAGTCTGTGAAAATATATCAACCTGTATACTTGTGTGCATTTTCTGTATGTATATTATATTTCAATGAACATGTTTTAAAAATGTAAATCAAAACCAAAATGAAACATCACTTTACACCTGTCAGAATGCCTAAAATAAAAAAGACAAGAAATAGTCAGTGTTGGCAAGGATGTGGAGGAAAAGGAACCCTCCTCTGTTGGTGGGAATGTAAACTGGTACAACCACTCCAGAAAACAGTCTGGAGGTTTCTCTATTAAAAATAGATATACTGTATGAATCAAAAATTTCACTGTTGTGTTTTTACCCAAGGAAAATGAAAAAACTAATTTGAAAAGACATATGCACCCCCAAGTTTGCTGAAGCATTATTTATAATAGCCAAGATATGGAGGCAACTTAAGTGTCTGTTGATAGGTGAATGAATGTGGAAGATGTATACGGCACACACACACACACACACACACACACACACACACACACACACAGAGGAATATTATGCAGCCATAAAAAAGGATGAGGTCATGCCATTTGTGACAACATAGATGGATCTAGAGGGTATTATGCCAAATGAAATAAGTTAGGCTGACAAAGACAAATATCATAAAATGTCACTTATATGTGGAATCTAAAAACCAGAACAAATGAGTAAAACAAAAAGCAGAATCGGACCAATAAATCAGAGAACAAACCGATGGCTGCCAGAGTTAAGGGGTTTGTGGGGATGGGCAAAATGAGTGAGGGAGAGTGGGAGATACAGGTTTCTGGTTATGGAATGAAAAAGTCACAGCAATAAAAGGCATATCAGAGGGGATACAGTCGATGATATTTTAACAGTGTTGTACGATGATAGATGGCACTACATTTGTAGATATCTCACCAGCATAGCATATAGAGAATTGAGTCACTATACTGTACACCTGAAACTAATGTACCATTGTGTCAACCAGAGCCAAATTTTTAAAAAATTTCCTAAAAAATAATTCACAGACATAAATGTAAGAGATAAAACTATAAGATTCTTAGAAGAAAGTATGGACATATATCTTCATGGCCTTGGATTACATACATAACAGTTTTAAAAATATGACACAAATAAACTGGACTTCATAAAAACTTAAAAATTTTGTGCTTTAAAGGACATAATCATAAAGGAGAAGGCAACCCACAGAATGGGAGAAAACATTTGCAAAGCATATATCTAGTTAGAGACTTCTATCAAGAATAAATAAAAGATTTATACAAGTCAACAGTAAAAAAAAACAATCTAATTAAAAACTGGCAAAGGGTTTGAATAGACCTTTCTCAAAAAATACATACAAATGGCTAATAAACGCATAAAAGATAGTCCACATGATTTGCTAGGGAAATGTCAAAACCACAATGAGATACCACTTCAGGTCCACTAGGATGGTTATAAAGTAAAAAATACAGTATTGTATAAAGATGAAAAATAACAAGTAATGGTGAGGATGTGAATAAATTTGAACACTGCTGGTGAGAATGTAAAATGATGCACTTTGGAAAACAGTCTGGCATTTTCTCAAAAAGTTAAACATAGAGTTACCATATGATCCAGTGTATATATGCAACATAATTGAAAACATGTGCCCACACAAAATCTTGTGCAAAAATGTTCATAGTAGCATTATTCATAAGAACCAAAAGTGCAAACAACCCAAATCTCCATCCAATGAAGAATGGATAAACAAAATATGGCCTATCCATACAGTGAAATATACTCAGGAAATAAAGTACCAATACAGGTAACAGCAGGGATGAGTCTTGAAAACATGATGCTAAGTAAAAGAAGCCAGACACAAAAGAACAAATATTGCATAATTCCATTTATATGAACTATCCTCCAAAGGAAAATCTCTACAGTTAGAAAGTAGGTTTGCAACTATCAGGGGATAGAAAGAAAAGGGTTTGGAGAGTGACCCTTAATGGGTCAGGATTTATTTTTAGGGGAGGAGGGATAACAAAAATGTTCTGAAATTAGACAGTGGTGATAGCTGCATGACTCTGAATACAGTAAAAACAACTTAATTGTACTTTAACATGGTGAAGTTTTCAGCTTATGAATTTTATCTCAACAAAGGTATTCCTTTAAAAATACCCTATGAAATATACTGCTTTGAGTGAATCAAATGAGCAATAATAATAATAAAAAGATAATAGCCAGTGTTGACAAAGAAACAGTGAAACGGTGATTCTTAAATGCTGCTTCTTGGGAGTTTTGGAAACTATCTTTCCATAAAACTATTTATACTTTCTCACCCAGTATTTGTATATGATAGTCTATGTAAATGATCAAATGGCTAGACCCCCTTAACTCACATTTGTATAAGTGTGTTCATTGAAAAATTGTAAACAATCTTTTTTAAATGATCATATCCTTTATATGCAAAGTAATTTCGTGTAATAGCTCTAGACTGCAACTCCATGTGATCATTAAAATTGTATCACCAGAGAATATTTAATGACTTAGTAAAATGCTATGTTGTAATGTTAAGTGAAAAGAAAATATGAAAATTTCTGATTCTTATTTGTGAGAGAGAGATAAGGGATAGATATAGGGGTGGGTGAGGAGAGAGAAAATGAGAGAGAGAGAGAGAAGGAAAGTGGAACTAATACAAAGTGTTTAAAGTAGGACTCCTAGTCACCCTAGAACTGATCAATGCATCTCTTAAAATGTAAAACTAAAAAATGGGCAAAATAAAGGACTCCAGGCATAGTTTATAAAAACCAATAAAGAGAAACTGTTAGATGCTGTGCTTCATAGTTGGTATTCCACTAGTTGTACCTATTATTGGATTTTTTTTTCCAACTTCATCCGATTCGGTTCAGAGTACCTAGTAAATGGAAGACTTTGCTCTAGGTGCCATGGCAGAAGAAAAGATGACTATGTAACTAAGACAGAAGCACTGACCACTGAGTCCAAGCTGAGTAAAAAGACATCTAAGAGGAGAAGGATGAGATGAGGGTAAAGATGAGATTTGAAGTGCAGATGCAGTTGTCGTGAGAAAGGAAGAAAGAAAAGATGGTTGGTGCATTGGTCCTTTGCAACATTTCTGAGCGTGAATTTCTGAGTCATTATGGCCGACACATTTCCAACATAGAGAAATGATGGATGTAGCGTAGGAGGTGAAGGTGCTTTTGGAGCCTTGCACTTGGATGTTGGAAGTCATGGGTTGAAAACAGGAGATGAACTAGAAAGGAAGGCTGGACACCTGCTGCTGAAGTCGAGGCGCCTGGCATGCAGTGGGTATTTAATAAATACCTGCTGAAGGAATGGAGGAAAATATAAAAAATGACAGGTAAAATTGGGGAAAATTAGAAATAGATCACATGGATCTTCTAGAGCAAGTTTTGTTAAGGGACAGTCAGAGTCCAAAGGGCCTGGTAGTGGCAGGAGGGAGCTGAGGGTATCCCAACCCCCATCTTCAGCCTGTGGGCCCAAAGAAGGAGGAGAAACAGCTTTTCACACGGGAAAGGTTTGTCCAGGAACTGGTGCAGTCAGGGCTCAGTTAAGGGGAGGAAGTGAAGAAGGAAAAACTGACCCTAGAGGAAAAACTGAAGATGGAGGGCTGTCCCGTGGTTCCCAGGAAGGACCTGCTCCAGTGTAATCCAGAGTGAAGATGGATGGCAGGAACTGCATAGAGGGACAGTGACAGGATGGGAAGAGGAGCAGGAAGGGACTGAAAAACTGGCATGAATGAAACAGAAAGCTGGAAGCTAATACTGGAAGCAAGGAGAGGGACAAATAAGAACTCAAGTAAGTTCTTGCTTTTCTCGAAGAACCTCCTGAGAGCTTGTTTGCTTAAACGAGGCCTCATGGCATCTCCACTGGGAATGGAATGGGATGACCAATCATAATACCTTTTTTTTTTTTTTTTGAAGCTGGTTTTTGGAGAAAGAACTATTATAAACTATTATTAAAATATAGCTTATCTCTAAATCTTCTTCACCCATTTCACCTACCACCCTTCTTCCTTCTGGCAGCCACCAATTTGTTCTCTGTATCTATTAATTTTGTTTATTCATTTGTTTTGCTCAGGATTTCACATATAAGTGCATCATATGGCCTTTCTCTTTCTCTGACTTATTTCACTTAGCATAATACCCTCGAGGTCCATCCATGTTGTCACAAACAGCAAGGTTTCATTCTTTTTTTTAATGGCTGAGTAGTTTCCTATTGTATATACATACCATTATCTTCTATATCCATTCATCTATTCCTGGACACTTAGATTGTTTCCTTATAGTGAATATTGTCAATATTGTATTGGAGGTTTGAAAGTTGCTAAGAGAATAAATCTTTAAAGTTCTCATCACAAGAAAAATTACTTTGTAACTTTTATAACTGTATGGTGATGCACAGTAACTAGATTTAGGATGGTAATCATTTCACAGTATATACAAATATCATATTATGCTGTATACCTGAAACTTGTATAATGTTAAACTATATCAATTATATCTCACTTTTAAAAAAGTACAGCTTATACTTGCAAAGCATTTACTTAGTGCCAGGTACTCTTCTAATGCGTTATATACGTCAATATCATTTAATCTCAATAATTTCACCGATGGAGATATTATTAACAGCTTCATTATACAGATGTGATAGCACAGACAGATTAAGCAACTTGCCCAAGTTTTCACAGCTGGCAGATGGAGGAGTAGAGAATCTAACTCAGGTAGTCTGGTGCTAGAATCTATGCTCTTATTTCTCTGCTATTATGCTTTTCCAAGTGGTATGGAGAAGTATTATTATCCTATGACCATCTCTCATATATTAGCAAATCAATGGGATGGCTTGTAGAATGATATTTAATAAACAGGTCATCTGGGACACAGTCTTTGGATTATCAAAACCACTGGAAACCTGTATACTCTATATATGCCCCTGTTAAGGATACATAATGAAAGCAGCATATCGTAGCCCTGAGAAATTCTGCAAAACTTCCTTTAACTGCACTTTCCCTGGCATTTCCTAGATTTATTTGTCCATAGGCCCCCCTTTTTATGTAGTCTGTATAAATGTGCCTCAGAATTGCTGTTTCATGAAAAATACTTGAAGGATTTGCACATATGGAACCCACCCAAGAAACTGGGATCAAGCAGGCTCAAAAGATATCACCAAGTACCAACAATGGAATTCCTGAGGCCATTATGAGGCTTATTTATTTGTCATAGACAAAATTTGAATTGATTTACCTATGGTTTCTTTCCAATATTAGCACAGAATCTGAAAATTAGAGGCTAATGGGTGAATGTCAGAGGTAAGCACCATGTCAACAGCAAGAAATGACAGTTAAAAGCAAAAGAGAAGACATGAAAAATGAAGAAATGAAAATACAAAAACGAAGACTTCCTCAACAAATTACATGAAATACAAAGTGAAACCCTGATGATGGGGTGGAAGGAGACAAAAAACATAGCTCAGTGTTCTCTAAGAAATGAAGAGGCATTTGTAAGTGTGTTAAGCACCAAAAGAAGTCCAGAAAAGAGCTTGGAACAATGTGGGTCGGGACATGGAGGCATAAAGAATTCTTAAGAATGGAGATATCTGACATCTAGTTCCCCTGGTTATGCTTGCTGTAATGTAAAGCCCCTCTGTGGACTCGAACCTTCAGTAAAGTGTAAAATACACACTACAGCCTATATGATTATACCTTCGGGGAATTAAAAGGGCTGAGAGTGGTCTGGATGACTTGGAGGACATTCAAGGGAAGACAGACTCAAATGAGATTAAGAATTCAGCTCAGCGTAAGCAGAAGATTGGCACTGAGAATAGGTGAACATGCGAATTTCTAGATCCCATAATTTCACAGAACTCTTAGTGCATTTGTCCTCCACAGAATATGGGATATGGGGCTGAAGTTAATTTTACAGAGATGTGAAAGGATGGGGAGACCTTGGCTCCAACTGGTTTGTCCACCTTGGTCTTTATTAGATTAGTTTTTGATGTGGGAATCATCCGTGCTGGTGAGATGAACTGTAGAGAGTAAAGGAGGGGTAGAGAAGATTAGATAGGAGAAATAATCACTGGACACATCGTATAAAATCTTGTAGTCACTGATGAAGGGTTTGGGATTTTCCCCCTAAGTACAAGGGGAAGCTATTGACGAGTTTCCAGCAAAAGGAGAGACATGGCTTGTGTTATGTTTTAAGAGGCTCACTCAGGTCACTTGCGAAAGCATACAGGAGTGGAATCAGGAAGACTAGTTAGGAGGCTAGTGTAGTCAACCAGGTGAGAGAAGATGGGGACGTAGAATTAGGAAACAGCAGAGAAGGTGGTCTGATTCAGGGTATATTTTGGATTTAGAGTCAATGATCCACTGTGACTAAGAGAGAGCAGTGGGTAGATAGAGGCTACATTTACTACCAATGGAAAACTGGGAGAAGAGAAGGCTTGCTTAGAAAAATGAGTTTCATCCATGTTGGGATGGCAGGCTACTTTTCAAATATGGGTGTGAGCTACAGGTTTGATAATGGAGTGGAGACCAAAAGGAGGGCATAAAAATGGATTAAAAAAAAAAAAAAGAATGGAAGGGCCTAAAGAGTGAGGGAGGTGAAGGCCATGCAAAGAAGGGAGTCAATCTCAACTAATCATGGTGACTATGTAGGTCAAACTATTTTGCCCGATGAAGGATAATGGATTATAGAGGTTAAAGGGTGTATCTAAGGCTAGCCAGTAAGGGGCAGACTTGACATTGAAACTCAAGTGTCCTGACTTCTGATATTAGGCAGCCAAGACTGGTATCTACTGAAGAAGGCTCACTGGCGCTGGACACTGGGTCTCAGAGGCTTATCTGATTCAATACTTGTTAAGAACTTTAGGCCCTGAGAGTACTATCATTGTATTTTTAGATAAGGAAAGTGAGTCTTACATAGTTAAGTAACTTGTTCCTTGCATAAATACATGCAAAATGTGAAATTTCTAGGTGACTCGTCAAATAATTTCAGGCCTTAGAGATGACCAACTCCCTCATATTACAGATCAGGAATCCAGTGCCCAGAGAGGTAAAGTAACTTGCCTGGGATTCCTCAGTGGTAGAGCTAAGCTTTGAACCTAGGTCTCATAACTCTTGGCTCAATATTTAAAATAATAGGATTTCTAAATATAATTTTTTTCCAGATGCTTATTTAAAATGTCATGTTGGAGATAATCAAACATATAGCAAACCCAATATGGACTGCATTTTTAAATTTCCTTCAGTTTACTGTATTTTATATCTTCATAGGAGACTTTAATAGTCTTTATAATATCATAGTGCTTATTACCTAATACCCTGTTCTAGTCTATGTATTGAAAAATTGATTTTGTGATGATTCTTTCCTGTGTCTAATCAGTTCAATAAATTAAACTTATAGGTCTGTTATTCCAGGTCATTTTCCCCTCTATAAAGAGCTTTAGCCATTGCCCCTTTCTATATATTATTCTTAAGCTTTCATTTGCCAATTCCAAATGTAACATCTGAAGCTCTTTGCTGCACACTGATGACTTCCTTTCCACACCCCTGGTTGCTATTATTGCCTTTGTTGTTTCTAAAGACAATGTGCCATGATAACTACTTCCTTTTATCCTGTTGAAAGAGATGCTTCTTCTGTTCTCTGACAGAACACCAAAATATCCTATCAGATTCCTAATCCTGGGCCACATTCTCGGTTTGGGGAACTATATTATATATGCCAGCAAATCACATTCTTGCAGTGATTTCCAAATTTACTGCAGAGTTTTCTATGGTTAAGATAAGGTTTCCAGACCATGCACATTTAAGATGAAACATTATTATTTAGAAGATATATTTGGTTCTTTAAAATAAACAAATTGGAGTAATTTGAATACAAATCCTACTACTGTAATTTCCTATTTAAACTAAGCAGATTAGCTCTCATTTTTAAACATAATGAATTTTAGCCCTGCCCTGATCATAGGAACTGGGGAAAGAAATATCTACCTTTTAAAAAATGTGCCAATCTTATCCTTGGCCACTCAATATGTTGTTTCCAAATACTGTTACTTCAACTTTGAGCTGTTATCAATGTCAGTGACTAATTAATAGATTATTTACTAAAGTTAGTTTCTTTTCTTCTCTCCTCCTGAAAAAGATGCAGGAGACAAGGGAAGAAAAGCCAGACATGTGTATTCCATTTGAAATCCATGATTAAAAAGCTTAAAAATTCAAACCAACGTAAAAAACTGTTTTATTTTAATACTCTGGAAGGTTTCAGTGAACTCCATTATTTTCACTCACTATTTGCTTGAATAATTTAGGCAAGAAAGCTAAATTATACATAAAGTGTACAGTTAGAAGAAAAAGTTCATGCACAGCCCTAGGCTATAGCCTCCCCTAATGATGTCTGAAGTCAGTGAAAAGAACTCGTTAGACTGAGAGTAATTTCTCAGGGTTTAATTTTTTTTTTCTTAAAGCAATAATGTTCTTATAAAAATCTGACAAATAATACACTAAAAGAAAAGCCACAAAAGAGAGCCTACAGTTAAGGCCTCAGCCCCTGTAAACTTTCATTTAATTTCATGTAGAAGTTGGCTTTCCACACACCACAATAGATGGTGTTGGCGGCCTTGAGTGATAAGATTCAACAAGGAAAATACATGTCTTGATTGAATAGCATTGCTGTTTGGCCTCATTAGAATTCTGAAGTTACAGAGTTAAAAGGAGATGCTTCAGGCCTAGAGACAAACTAGAGATCCACTGTGGAAAGGGGATCAGAACCCACTCAGCGTACTGGCATTTGAGCAAGTGGTTGACACTTACTAAGGTATTGCGCTTCAGCAGTGGCCCAGACAATTACACATTTACAGATTCACTAAAATGCACACATTCCCTTTAAGTTTAACAACAGAGAATGCAACTGCTGTAAGAAGACAGGAGTGACTATCAAAATGGCATTGTAGTCACCTCTGATTTCTGAGCTGCCTTTGTTCTTTGCTTAAAGTCATGCAATGGTAGAATTTGAAGAATGCAGTTCAGCCCCTTCATTTTACAGATGAGGAAATTGAGACCCAGAGAGAAGTGATGAGCTCAAGGCTATGCAGCTAATGTACTTGCTAATTCATCCCCAAATGTCTGCACATTTAGAGACAGAAAGGAATTCCAAGTAGAGAGAACAGCTATATGTAAAAGCACGAAGGTGGGAACCAGCCTGATGCCTTGGAGAACAAGAGGTGCCAATTGTTATCTGGTCAGCTCTCATCATACCCCCAGCCCCACAATCTAAGGGAACCTGCACATGGGGCAGTATAAGCTGGCAGGTAAGAGCGCAGAGAGTCTGGAGGTCTTAGACAGGTCACTTACCTCTTTCTGATTTATTTTTTCCAACAGAAAAACGATGTTTGGCAGTAATAGAATCTACTTCTTAGGGTTATATTGAATAGATATCAGTGCATACAAATGCTTACAGTGTGAAGCACTTGAATTATATAAATATTAGTTGTTATTGTCAATATTAATAGGTCTTCTGATCATAGCTAATTAGATAAGGGGTGGTGGGCAGCTGGTCCAGGTGGAGCATCTCTCAAGCAGCCAATGATTTATGACATATGTGGCCTGCATTTGAGGGGATAAACTGGTCCATCAAAGTAAGGCCATTAAGAAATTATGAAATTGGCACCCAAAGATCAGGGCTAGTTAACCAAGAGACTAAGAGGGAAAAGGATTGAGAAGAATCAGAGGTAGGGCAGGCATTATAGTCTCAAGTGAAAAATAAAATTATGAAGTTTTGAGGAATCCAAGTTGTTAGAACGGAAAATGGGAAACACACACAGCCTCAGTTCCTGAACATTTTATATGTCTAGTCCAATTCTCTGGGTAAACAACTTATTAACCCCTCTTTTCTTAGAGGTAACTGGAGTGAGTCTCAGGTCTTTGCAATCAGAAGAAATGATCAAACAGACAGTTCTACAAGATATATGCATGATACTGGGAGAGAGACAGAGGTGAATTGCGAAAGGCTGGGTGTGCCAAAGTGAGTTAAACTGTCTCTTGAAAGCCACTGTAAGTTTCTAAAGGATTGAACCAGAGGAGTCATGTCTGATGAAATCTGTCATCAGCTCTATACGATCACCCATGCAACAATGCAACAGAAGATAAATTTGAGGTACAAAAAAGGCTAGAGGAGGAAGGCTAGTTAAGAGGCTTTGTGTATGGTAAAGGCTAGAACTCATCAGGACCTGAACTAAGTAATAGAGGCAGAAATAGAAAGAAAAAATACAGATAAAGATGGTGAACCTGGTGACTTGCAGGGCACAAGGGAGCTGCTAGAGTCCAGCAGAATTTCTGATTTGAGTGCTATAAAGATAAACTTGGAAACATAGTTTTGGGATTAGAAATTGAGAGGCTCACTTTCGCATAAGCTAAGTTTGAGGTATCCGTAGGAAATTCTAGCGAAGATGTCCCATTGCATTTGGATATGCAGTTATGGAGCTCAGCAAAGAATCTGGGATAATAGATCAATAAGAGTCTAGAGGATAATAATGGTAGTTGAGACTAGGGGTTTGGCTGGTGTCTTTTGAGGTGAGTGTAAATGATGAGAAGAGATGACCCATGTTATGGTCTGGGGAACACCAGTATGTAAGGGGAGAATGAGCAGAGGGGCAACTGACAGTGTCCAAGAAAGAATGGATGGAGAAATGGAAGAGATCCAGGGAAAAGTAGGAGAGTGAGCCTTAGGAACCAAGATAGGAGGAAATTCAAGGTGAAGAGAGTGATCGGTAATGTTGAGTATAAAAGAAAGTTCATAGACAGCTAAGGGCACAAAACCATTCACTGAATGTGGAACATGGAGGTTACTTCAGATCTAAGCTAAAGGGTGAGAAAAAAATGAAGATAACAGTGGATTTAAGCATGAAGAAGGAAAATACAGGAAGAAACCAAGTATATTTCAGTTAGAAAAAGGGATGAAGAGAATGTGGGATCAGATAAGGAATATTTGATTCTTTAGTACAAAATAGACTTGACATATTGTTGAACTGAGTCAGAAAAGAGAAGTTAGTGAAACAGGAACAAGGAGGTCTGGTGGAGTGAGGTGCCTAGTGGGGAGGTAGGAAAATGCAAAATCTAGGGCACAGGTGGAGGTGTAAGCTTTGGACAGGATTAAGGACAATGCTTCCATGGAAACAGAAGGGAAGCAGAAAAGGATGGAGGCCAGTGAAGATAAGCTTGTAGTTGAAGATTCACCAACTTTGGTTTGAAAGAGTTGTTTTTCTCTTTCAAAGGGAAGTAGGAAGTGAGGCATTGCTGAGAACAACAACAACAAAAAAGGTATGGTGTGAGGAGTTTGAAGAGAAAAGAGGATGTTTGGAAAAAAACTGCCACAAGAACCAGGAGATGGATTGAACAGGAACTCACAGGATTGTGGGGCCATGTAAGAGTCCAGCTGAGTTTGAAGACCATTGCTGTGTGGTGGCACCAATCTATGCAGGTGATTTGATTTCTCCAACAGTAGTTCATGTTCCAGATGTAAGAGGCGAGTATTCAAAGGCTGTCAGGTACAGCACAGGTTCAATGGAGAAGCAAGACAAGGAATTCCAGAGTGATGATAAGAGAAAGATGGCTTCAGGCTTCAAGAGAGGGATGTCAGCATGGGACGGAAGATTTGTGATGGGTGGTCAAAAAGTGGGAATCATGAGCAAAAAAGGGTGGTGACCAGCAGAGCAGGCATTTCTTGTTGGTGTGAGGGACACCAGAGTTCAAGATCTCAGAAAGAAAGTAGTTAATTGCTTCCCAAACCAAAACCAAAGGCAGGTCTTCTCATTTAGTCATAGATTTTCTTTTCTTGGAGTGCCTCTGGATCCTCGGAAAAGGCCTAGAGCCAAAACTAGAAGGCCAAAATTGTTATAGACTGGCACGAACATTTGCCAGGATAATTCATCCTCTTTTGTCACTCAAGTTCCAAGTGAGGCTGGAAAAGATTGAGAAAGTTTAATCACACTGTTCTTCGGAGTCCATTGCAAGGCATTAATAACTTGCTGTGATATTAGCAGTTTTACATCTTACCCTGGCATCATTTTGTCACATTAGTTTAATATTGCCATCATGTAGCTTAGTATTAATGTGATACAGAAGTAAAATTACACGTGCACTTTTCATATTGTTATATTGAAATCTAGTGTGTATCTGACACTAATACTATTCAAATTCCATAAAATATACAGTTCCTAACATAAAGACATTTTAATGTTATGTTAGAATAAGAATGCACATCATTACGCTTTCAGAACCATGCAGCGGGGGAGGAAGAACTGGAGGGCTTACCATTTGTAAGCCCTGGGGGAAAACAATTTGAGGATGGTTTCCACGCATGACAACCTTCAAACTTCGTCTTCCCTGGTAATCAGGGCAGTGTTCATGGCCTTAGAACAATAGCCAGAAAACTTTCTCTGAGAGATCAATTGGCATTTTGGGCTTCATGGACAATATGGTGGCAATTACTGAAGTCTGCATTGGTAGTGCAAAAGCAACCTGGGGTAAAATGTAAATGAATGAGTGTGGCTGTTTTAATAAAGCTTTATTTATTGACACTGAAATTTGAATTTCATACACTTTTAACACGTCATGAAATCATATTCTTCTTTTGATTTTCTTTTCGACCATTTAAAAATGCAGAAAATACTCTTAGCTTAGGGGCCATACAAAAACAAGTAGAGGATCTGATTTGGCCCCTGCGCCACAGTTTGCTGACTTCTGTGTCAGAAGATTATGAATCTGTAGGGGCACCAGTCCGAGATCCGGGATTATGAATTTGTAGGTGCACTATAAGTGGATTCAAGCTATTTTGCAGAACTTATATATGCTAATACATATATTCCCAAATGGACTTTGAGGGAGGCTAGACATATTTTTTTCCTTCCTAGATTTTCCACTACCTCTCCTCCCACCTACAGAGACCTGGGTTCTGGCTGAGGTGGCACTCTGACAGTGGCACACGCTCTGACTGTCCAGCCAGAGGACTGAAGGAGGTGTGCCATGACCTTGTTTGTCAAAAATAAAAGTACCTAATTCTTCAGTTTAGATCAAGCCTTTGGATGCCCTTCCCTTTCTATTTAGTAGCAAAATGTTTTCCAAGCAGAGGCCAAAATTATACTGGTAAATGTATTACATTATTTTTAGGCTAATATATATAATTTGAAAATTTTTATTTCCTTTTTGTTAGATGTCATATCAGGTAGCAGGCTTCAGATCAAATTCAAGACCATCTGAATCCATTTTGAAGTAACATTATACAATTCATCATATCTAAGCTCCATGAGAGAACTAAACTTCTCTCATCTTCTTGTTTTCTGACTTAGATTCAACAGTGAAGGACAAAGACAATCCCAACAGACTTTAGAAAGACCAGAAGGCTCAGGTACACTTTGGAAGGAAACCTGGAGCTAGACTATCTAGAGCATTTCCTCAATGGAGAAAAAGAGGAGACTGGGGCTTATGGATGGTGAAGGGTGAAGAGCCACGTGGGGAGAGATGAGGGATAAGGTGGGAGTTTTGAAAAGTCATGAGCTTTACCTTACCACCCTGCATCTCTTTTTCTTGTGTGGCTCCTTCTAGTCCAGTCATCACAGACCTGGCCCTGCACTCGCACCACGATGGGACTGAGGAGGCAGAGGAGACACCAGTAGTACCTCTGTGGGATGGGGACCACAGCAATGGGGAAGCTAGTCATAGGAGTGCCATGATTTTAGACTGATGTTCTGCATCCAGAAGTGGGTCTGGAATCATGCTCTTTTTTTAACTTAGTCCTTGTCTGCCATCTCATATCCCCTGGACATGAAGTAGGAAAAAAAGTAAGATTGCTGTCAAGAGAGGGAGTTAAAGCTTAGAGTTTCTGATGATTTCCTGGGATGGTAGTTGGAATGCTTCTAACATCCTGCAGGGCCCTCTTGTCTATTCTGGGGTAAAAATGTATTTCCAGCAGTGGGTTTCCATAGGTGCAAGAGTACACTGGTGCCATATCTTGTTGCCCTAGGCTGTCCTGGAGAGTAGGGCTTTGGGGCCAGTCTATGACGTCATTTGGGTGTGATCCTGATTCTTGTTGAGGGTTGCTTTGAGAGGGGAGGTCTCCCAGTTACAAAGAATCTACTGATCCTTTGAAAACATGCATCTAAAAGAATAGGGTGACCATAGGCACCTGTTTGCCTGGGACAAACCCAGGCATTTATATTTTGACTAATTATTAGTACTGCTCTTTCTTTTTAACTATCAGATGGGATAATAAATTATCTAACTGTTACTACATTCCAAGTTTAGCTTTCTGTGTCATAATCAAATCAAAACTGCCCACTTATAAATTGCCCACTTTACACTGAAAGCATCTGATATTCAGCTACTTTAGGGAACAATCTATTTGAAAGAGGCATTTGCTTAGGACAGGTATCCAATGTGAGAAAAGTCATATTATCTAAAGAACAAAGTTGAATATGGGGAGCCTGCGTGGCTCAGTTGGTTGAGCATTGGACTTCGGCTTAGGTCTCTTGGTGTGTGAGTTTGAGCCCCATGTTGGGCTTACTACTGTCAGCACAAAACCTGCTTTGGATCTTCTGTCTCCCTTCTCTCTGGCCCTCCCTGCTTGTATTCTCTAAAAAAACAAATAAATGTTAAAAAAAAGTTTTTTAAAAAGAGCAAAGTTGAGTAGAACATAAGGAAAGGGATAATCAACCCAGTTGGGGAACAGAAAAACTTCACAAAGAAAATATTTTGAGCAAAAAGGGAAAGGTGTTGTAGTAGAGTGGGTGGTGAAAAAGGGTTTAGATGTGAAGAATGGCACTGAAACCTTTGGGGAATTCAAAGGCAATGAGAATGGCTGAAGTGCTGGGAGCCAGTCGGATGAATGAGCCCTAAGAATAGAGACTGGAGGGGGAGGTGGGCTCTGGATCACATAGGGCTCGTGGTATCTTGCTGGGGAGTTTCAGCTTTATCTTGTAGGTCACTGAAACTCATACCTGGACAGATTTCTGAAATCTTGGAAAGAATTTTAGATGCATATTTACTCCAAGTTCAATACACAAATTTTTTATGTAACTAAGGAAATGTAAATATGGACTGAGTATTATGTCAAGGAACTATCATTATCTTTGCAATTTTGCCAAAAAAAAAAACCCCCACCTCCTTAATTTTCTTCTCTGAGATGTATACTTAAGTATATAGGGATCGAATGATACAATGTCTGGGATTTGCCTCAAAATACTCAAGCAGAAAAAAAGTTTAGATAGTAGGTATGAAAAAAGAAGGGTGGATGGAAAATTAGGAAATGTTGATGCTTGTTGAAGTTTGGGGATGGATAGGCAAAAGAGATTTGATTTCTTATATTTGTGATCTTTGAGTATTTAAAAATTTTCTTAACAATAAGTTAAAAAAATAAAATGTATATACCATGGGTCTTACCCCAGATCTAAAGAATTAGGATTTCTGGGTAATAGGATCAGATGCAGAAACTGAAATGACAGGTGGTCAGGGATGGGCAAGAGACAGGGGGACAACAGGAAAGCAAAAGCTATTGCTCAGGATTGAGACAATGAAGGGTTGACTCTAGGCAGTGGAGGTAGGGAGAGGAGATGCATCTTGTTGTTTATTAGACAAGATCTATGTCTGATGTGATGGAGAAGGTGAAGTTGAAGGTGACTCTTGGGAGAGTGACTGAATGAATAAACGCAAGGTGCCATTACTGAGATGGGAAATACAGAAGGAGCAGATATGAACGATGAAAACTAGAAGATTCATAGTTTCAATTATTCTAAGTATTAAAAGTATTTGAGTCTCCTCTGTTCATGTCATTCCAATATTTTTACCACATTTCTTATTACTTAAAATCGCCACAAGACTTGAATTCTATGTAAATAATATCCTGCAAATCTCTGCCCCATCTTCTAGGAACATGTCTATATTCAGAGTTTCCAGCAGATCTGCCTTTGAATTAATTTGACCTGATTCACTATTTACAAAGGCACATACCCTCGACCTTCCAGCAGCCCAGATTCTTTTGCGTTTTCCCTCTCTGCCTTTCTCCGCTATCCTACCAGTCTTGCCATCAGAAAAGAAGGAACAGGCCAAGGCTTTTTAGTCCACAAAGTACAGTGTCCCTGATTCTCTTTAATCCTCCGAAAGTGTGGAGGTGTGTGTAAACACATCCAGAGGCCCTGAGACCCCGAGATCAGCTGCATGTATGCGCTCAGCATTTTTGTCTTTTTTCCAGTCATTTCCTCTTTTGAGTTGTACAAACCTGAGCCTGAGACATGACATCTTTTAGGAAATCCAGTTAAACCCCAAGCTTTCCAACTACGCGGTTTAGATTTGCCCAAGGGACATAAAGAAGTGGCCCTGTGCGTTCCTTCTGTGTTGGGAACCTCTCTGGAGATCCAGGTCTTTCCTGTAATCTCCACAGGCTCTTTGCAGAAAGCTATATTTCTTCCAAGTCTTTCTTTTCATCCCTGTCTGAACCTGCCTTCATCTTCCTAATGGCTAATTAAAAAATTACAACCAAGAGCATTAAATAGTAAACCCCTTCCCTGCTGTTCTCTGTTTAATTTCTGAAGCCCCAAGCAAAATGTCTTAAAAAGAATTAGAAAGAGCCACCTTTCTGCTTGCAAACTGCATGGTGAGCAGCATTCTGGCGGGGAGAGGCCTTTATTCTGATGGGTAACTCTTCAAAGCAGGGTAAGCTTGGGCTTACATCTTATTCCAGAAAGAGAAAGTTTGGAGGGTCACATTCTCTCCAACATTATGACTTCACTTTTACGAGTTAAAAAATTTTGGGGTGTGTGCATGTGTGTGTGTGTGTGTGTGTGTGTGTGTGTGTGTGTCCTCTTCCCTCGGTGCCTACTGATTTCACTCTACACTGAAGCAACTATGAGTTTTAAAACTCACATTTCTTTTTCATTTAAGTTAGAGGTCTGAGCTTGATGAAAACTCATCCCAATTCATGATGTGCACACTTAAGCGGCTGCTTGATTTCATTTGCAAAGAGAGATCTTGGAAGGCAGTGTCTAAATAATAATCACCATCGTGCTCTACTTGCATTTGTTTATACATTATCTTAACACTTTATTACATATTTTAATAGGACAAGAGTTTAAAAGCCGGAATCAGACATAGCGGGCTCACTTCATTTTAGACTGTTCTTTCATCAGTTGTTTTTTCTTGTGATTATACAGTTTTACTTTATCATCCCTTTGATAACAATTTCTGCATGAAAATTGACTTTATATTTCATTTTTCCCGTCTGTTATCTTAGCGGCATTCATACGCAAACACCCTTTGTGCTGTGCTGGTAGTATAACTGATCAGGCGAAGCTGTGCCATAAGAAATCAAAACCATAATAATGTCTTTGGGTTTTGCATTTTAAATACTGCGTTCATTGTTGCAGTGAGGTTTCTGATCCCTTTCCAGACATTACGGAGATTACCTTTGGTAATGCCTATTTCATTGTACTTTGATATAAAATAATGTGCGTCATAAATCATCTGAGTGACTGTCATTAAACAGAAAAGCACCTACTTAGGATATGTAACAATTTGCTTTTCTAATTTGAAGAAGATTGAGGCATTTTAATTATAGAAGGTCTTTATAAATGAGACTGGATTTCAATATAAAATTGTATTCTTTATGGAATCGTAGATGAGAAATAATAAAATCTGTATTCATTAATTTTACATTATTTTTTTTGCATTATTTTGTGCTAAAAAGGAAACATTTTAGGAGGGTTTCCTAAATAAAGCCTTATACTTTGGCCTCAGAAAAAGTTATGTTTACTTATTTGAGAAAAAGGCATAAGAGGATCAGTTGTTACTTGGGTGAATTCACAGCTGTAAATTTAAAAACTTTTTAAATGTAAAGCTGGGACATCATTGTCTAAAAAGTTGAGAAAAGACAAAGAAGGAGCATAAAGAGACAAGGGGTGGGAGGAGAGAGCTATTTAAAATTATTGATGTGCTTCATAGTTTCCAGATTGCTTCCATTTGGAAGAGGATGGAGGTTTGGAGCCTTCTCAGTGAAAAACAATTTAAAATTATTGGAGCCCTCCTCTTTAAAGGTGATCAGGGTTCTTGCACACGGACATTGTAGTGAAAGTTAAAATTATGAGAGCTCTTCGCATTGTTTAAAACATTGATTTTTTATAAAATGGATTTCTACGTTTTATTTCTTCAGTGACTAGGTAATTACAGTGGCCTAGAAACTGAGGTACTTCATTGTGAAACGAGTTTTTCTCTTTGGCTCCTTCTCTTTTCTTTCCTTCTGCTCCCCCCCCCGCCCCCCCCCAATACGTTTTCTAGTTTCCCGTGCTGCTGGGATAGACACATCATTCTTTGTTCTTGCTCATAAATCACTCTGTGACCAAGGAACCAGGAAGTTATTAGGGGTGAGGGGAAGGTCAGGTCGAAAATTCAGATTGATCTAACCTGTTCTTGCAAAATAGCACTTTACCTACCCCAAACCTAAAGCGAAGCACCAATGCAAGGCTACTCCAACATGACTTTCAGTCATGCTTCATGAAGGAAGAGGCTTCTGCAGCTTTTACAGCCAGTGTTACAGAGTCACAGGAACTGCCAAGTTGTCATAGGTAAGTATTTACCTACCATGACATTTGCCTATACACGTCATTTCAAGTGCACTTCCCCCCTTCTCTCTTGTTTGTCCTTTCTCTCTTCCCTTCTCCCTTTGCCTTCCATTAATATGGACAGCTAAGACAGAGATTCCAAAGATTCGATGTGGAGGCTGACGAAATTGTTGAGGGGTCCTTTTGTTACAAATTCTAGATGTTGTTTCTCTCCTTGTGTTAGAAATTGGTCTTGTGTGAACACACACACATAACACACACACAGTCTTGTATAGGCTCTAGGGATTTGATACGAGATAATTCATGGTCCTTAGCTGGGATAACAAATACATGTTTTTCCCAGCCTTCCGCTCCATTCCAGAAAGCAAATTCCTTCCCCTGCTCTGTCATCTTCCCCATTGGTTAAGTTATTTTGGTAAAAGGTGGAAGCAGTGTTCCATGTGTTTTGTAAAAAGCTATATCAAAGTGAATTGAACATGGTATTAGTTTTTTGTCAGCTTGAACTCACACCTGCCACATACAAGGCTTTTTGGCCTTTCGTGCAAATCATAACTTGAGTCTAAATCTAAAGGAACAGGGAAAGCTATAGAGCAAAGCTATCCAGATGTTGCTCAGTCTGTGCGATTGTAAATTTCAAAGTACCAGCTTTCCATCCAGATTTTAGTGCATTGGGAACTATATGAAAATTCCAAGACATACTGGTTTATTGAAATGTCTGGCCATTTCTATATGAATTTTGCAACAGATGTACTGAGGTAAGCAATAAAACTGTGATAATAAGGAACATTTCCACATCAACTCATTAAACTACTAATCTATAATGAGGACCAAAACTTAGCAGTTAGAGGAGGGTGAATTTCATTATTATTATTTTTTTAACTTAGTGTCAATAATTCAGTTTTTTCCTTGATTTCACTTCTGGCCAAAATTCCAGGGGGTTTTAGGCTAAGATATATATAAAATATATGTTGATACATGATTTATGATATATGTGTATCTTGCTTTATTCCAAATAAATTGAAAATTGAATTTGTTTTACTTTTTTTAAATCAATAAAAATAATATAGGAACATGTTATTGGCCTTTGAATTTATCTCTACAAAAATTTATCATCACCTTATCATTATACATAAGACCCAAGAAGCCCAAATCCGATGCTTAGGGTCCCTTTGGAACTTTAAGTTTGGGTCTGATTCTTACAGTCTATGCTGGGAGTATAGTATCACACCCCAGAAGCTGGGGGCTTGGCTTGGGTGTGCCTCTAGTGATGACCATGGACTTTATAACCCGCACCTCTGCACGAACAAGGTATACCATCTCGATAGATGTTTCTTGCTGCTTTCTCTTCCTAGCCACTTCCAAGCTGACTCCTTTATGTGAGGATGAACAGACCATTCCAGGATACAGTCCCAGGAATGCGACCCCTGGGATTGATACTAAACTCTCTGTATCCCTTTCAGGGATTTGCAAAGCAGTGCGATTAGAGTTTGGGGATGAATGGGCCTACCCTGAATTCCTCACCATTCCCCCTAGCAAGACTGACTAGTGATCAAACAGGCCTTGAAATGGAAGGAAAAATTCACTAAACAAAACCAAAAATGAAATGTCACTTATTTGATAACACACAGAGTTTTTTGTTCTTTCGTAGCCTCTTGTCTACTAACCTGCGGTAACTGGAAATTAGATTTTTTAATGATTAATCTTACCAGCTGACAAACAAGCGTGGCATGGAACATGTGTAAAGCAGTTATGGAGGCCTTGTCCTCCTCAGCTTCTGTTTTTGTCACATTTGGGAAATATTAGAGCTACTAAGATTCATTTGCTCTTCTCTAGAATTCTGAAAATTACTTTCCTGGCATTACTCGGTTTTCCCAAAGTAGGTTTTGTTTATTTCTTCTCCTTTTTTTTTTTTTCCTATAACGTGTCCTCACTGGTCACTTCATATGTTTTCCTGTTACTTATTTTGGAAGAGCCCAGCAGCCCTACGAAAACAACAACAAAAATGACAAGCAGCAGGAGGGGGCGGTAGATATAAAAAGAAGGAAATGTTAGTGACCTCTATTTATGGAGAAAGTCAGCTCCATTTGCTCTGAGCAGGGCCCCAGAGGCGGAGGGAGGCCCAGGCCAGTTCCTTTTTTGTTGTTTTTATGTTTGTGTCTTTGTTTTTCTTTGGATACTCTTAGTACATTAAAAAGCAAGCATGGTCAAAACATAAAAAAATGTAAACTTCAGTGTTTGCATTTAACCATTTGTAGTTGTGAAACTACAGAAATACAATGACCACGTATTTACATTACTCTGAGGATCAAAAGTTAAAATTTGCAGTTTTCATGAATGTGAGCCATGGGGACATTCCCAGCCTCCTCCTCACTGCCCAGGGCTAAGCAGGACCAATGCCTGTCCCCGACTACATTACCTACATATTGTGGCCCCCGGGTGCCTCACATAGGAGCCTGGCCAGCAGCGCAGCTCAAAAACAGAGTTGTTTCCTTCTCCTCTCTTCTACTGTTTTTTCATTTTCTTTATGGAACATGCTCTTGGGGTGGTGCTAGTCAATGATGAATAAGCTCCAGTGAAATTCTTCCCGTCTCGCAAATGTTGGTCAATGTGAGGGGAAGCCAGGGTAGAGGAGAGAGAGGAGGCTCGTCTGCATCTACAATGGTGGAATACCTGCTCCCGAGGAAAGAAAAAAGGCTTCAGTAGTTCTGAGATACCTGGGGAACCACAGGCTTTCTCCTGCTTTCTTCTGCGGTCTCAACAAGCTATTTCTATCTGGGAATCTAAGGCAGCACTGATACACTTGCGTCAGCTTTGTTCTTTCATTTAATTTTTACTAGGGACAATTTCAAAGATACACAAAAAGAGAATAATCTAAGGAACCCCCATTTGCCCATCACTAATCTTGAGTGATGATCGGTGATGCCCTGTAGAATACACATCTGTGGTAATGGCTGCAGGAAGACGAGGTGGGTGTTTTTGCTTCACAAGAGTCCCTGTTTACACCTGTGCATTCATGGAACTAAACCTCATACACCTGCATCCACAGAAGGCTTCATAATTGCTTCTAAACCAGGAAGACTGTAGCATTGCCATGGAAAGGAGGGGTTGAAGTGAGTAAGGTTATAATGACATACTCCTAAATGGATGCTTTCCTCATTCTTAAGTTCAGGCTTATAGGTTGCTTCAAGATGTTTATTAACAACCAGGGGCAAAGAGGGAAAACCATTGGTTATACACTGAAGTATGTTTTCTTCTCAGCTGCTTGCTTTGAGAGAAGCCATTTTGTGTGTGTATGTGTGTGTGTGTGTGTGTGTGTGTGTGTGTAAATGAGAAGAAAAAATAAGTAAATGAAGAAAAACCAAGATGAAGAAATAGAAATACCTCGAGAAAAGTGAATTGTAGCTGTGTTAATCCCTAGACTAGGAGGCTCTTGCAGACTAGTTCCTGGAAGGGAGGCTTTCTCACTGTCAGTGATAATGTCAGGTCCAGGGCACAGCAAAGGGTATTTAACAGGCCACTGATGTATCCCATTGTGTAAAGGGAAGTCATATAGCTCTGTATCCAGGTTTTCTTTTGTTACCATTATCATATGATGGTATGGTTTCTAGTGAAAAAACTGTGCCAAAGATGAAGCAGAACTGACTCAGCACTAAGAGTATTTATTTACACACTGGTAGTACTTGCCATGGTTTACTAAATAGAAGGACAGGGTTGTGGGCAGCTCTGGTGGCAACTGGGAATTGTGATATCCACTATAGCCTCTATCATCTGTAGCTGAAGGATCTAACATTGGAGAGATTACTTAATCTCCGTGTGTTTCAGCGTACCCACCCGTGAAAGCCTAAAGACAATACCTACCTTCTAGAGGGATGGGCACCAAGAATGTTGAAGGGGTGATGGGTGGTTGTGAACATAGAGCGCTATGGCATCCTTAAAAAAAAAAAAAAAAGATACTCTCCCCGGTCCACATGGTGGCCCATCCCACTGAAGATTCCAGAGATTGGGCTGGCTGCAATAGGTGTGCAACAAAGGCAGGCACAAGGGCAGGCACACTAGTCTAATGTGTTGTCACCATCTTGAAACTTTTAAGCCTGTCCAGAGGCTCACGTCAGGAAAGCTAAGATTCTAAAATACTCTGAGAGGAAGACTTGAGGTCAAGCGGACTTCAGAGAAGCTTGTTAAGAAATATCTTCCCCGGGAAAATTAAAGTAGATCTCCTGTAGACTGTCATTTCTTGGGACCGCATCAACATTTCTAGGGCTCACCTTCTTATTTTATATCATTTCTCGATGTCAAGCATCATTCAGAAAGTTCAACAATTTTTAAAGTCTTTTGAAACACTCCATTCTGTAATACTGGTTACATTTTGTTGGTTAGAATTTGAATACGTCTTGCTCTCAGTAAAAGCAAATTCTTTTTATTTTGTAATTTCTTCTAGAACTTGGGTTTTCACTCGATTTTGAATGAACAGCATTGTTTGCGTCTGTTCATATTTGCCTGCTAGGAGGTTGTAGGACCAGGGGCGGTAATGAAACATTTTAGATTATGTGGGGGATTCAAGAAACTCTGTGTATTTAGCTACTTCTGAAAATGGCTAAAGAAGGAATACCACCTATCTTTAAGAAAGTTTTTAACCAAAACTTTACATCTCAGTATTCTGAGGAAAAGAGAGTACATCCTCAGTACAGCTGATGACAAGCCTGGGGCCTGGGTTAGCAAGATGGGATGAACTCATTTGGTGGGCATCGGAGGTGTGAGTGGTGGGTGGGGCCCAACCAAAACCCAGGTCTCCTATGGAATCTGCATTTTTATGAAGCTACCGAGGATGCTGTTGTACCTGTTCAGCACTTGGGCCTTCTAGCTCTCGCCACATTTCCCCAGGCTACAAAATGGCTGGCTTTGTAAATTGCTAGAGAGTTTTTATTTATTTCTTGTGTAGGAAGCAACACCTCAAATCCCATAAAACCTCTCTTTAAGCATTTCCTATTTTGAGTGCAGGCACAGAGTGGGATTTCCCTGAATCCATAACTTGCACACACTGGATATGTGTTATAGTTAGAAAAGCTAAAAAAAAAAAAAAAAAGAAAGGTTCTTCCTTTTATTCCTGCTCCAGTTTAGCACTGATTGAAAGGGAGATGGAGAAGTCTGATAGATGGAAACTAAAGTATCAGCTTTGAAGGGTGCCTGGGTGGCTCCATTGGTTAAGGCTCTGACTTGATTTTGGCTCAGGTCATGAGCTCAGTCATGAGATCGAGGCCTGCATCAGGCCCACGCTGAGCTCGAAGTCAGCTTAAGATTCTCTCTCTCTCTGTCTCTCTGCACCTCCCCTGCTCACTTGCTCTCTCCCCCTAAAAAAAAAAAAAGTATCAGATTGGAGAATGATGCTTAGGTCTGTGGGCAACTGAGCTTACAAGCACTCTAGCTCTGTATTAGTCATACTCACCGGGCCCTGGCCAGGGAAGCCTAGGCATGAGAAGTCCAAAGCAGGTCTACTTGGCAAGTAGAGAACTCCTTATGAGAGCAACAGCAAGGGCCAGCCATTCCTTAGTTCCTTCTTTCCAACTTGCCATTCTGAGAAAGGAATAGGGGGACAATACGAAAGCAAATCTAATTGTGGAAATTACGTCATATGAAAACATGAGCATTAAGAAATAAGGGTTCCCTGGGATGCTGGGCTGACAGCAGGGAGTCTGCTTGGGTTTCTCTCTCCCTCTCTCTCTGCCCCTCTCCCATTGTGTGCACTCTTTCAAATAAGTATATATACATTTAAAAAAAAAAAAAAAGAAAGAAGTGTTCCCTGACAAAAAAATATAAGAAAACAGCTATTCCTATTGAGTTTAACATACGATGTAAAAAAGTAAAATGTCATGAATTCACATGCCAATAATTGAGAAAAAATAATTTTTTCTTTTAAAGAGAGAGTGCGCAAGTAGGGGAGCGGGATAAGGAGGGGGTGACAGAAACAGAGAGAGAGAGAGAGAGAGAGAGAGAGAATCTCCAGCAGGCTCCATGCTAAGTGCAGAGCCCAACATGGGACTCAATCCCATGACCCTGAGCCAAAATTAACTCAACCCACTGAGCTACCCAAGCACCCTGAGACATTGTTTTACATGTCAAAAATAAATCATAAAGAACACTGCACTGACTAGCTCAAGGAATCTTCCATCATTTAAGGAAGGAAAAAGCCTACTTTTAAAGATTTTAAACTTCCTTCAATAACATCTAAGACCATTGCGACATTAATAACATTATTATTTTTTATGAAAATTTCCACTACAATGTCTGCATGGCTATGCTACAGTAGACTTGTTTGAGGTTCTGTACACTCTTGGAAGTAAAGATAGACATTTCTTTAAGAAAGTCTCTAACTCATGATTATGACAGCAATGAATTCAACAAAGACACCACATCTGCCTAAATTAGGAACACTTTATTAGCATTACCATATTAGCAAATCCAGGCTGGTGACACCAGGGGAGAAATGTGGCCACCCACGGACTGTAAATCCAGGCTGGTGACACCAGGGGAGAAGTGTGGCCACCCACGGACCTTTTATGGTTTTTGTCACTGGGCTGTCTGTCCCCTAGAGATGTCAGTTTCCACTCCAACCCTTCCTTAATGGAACTGTTTGGCCGAAGTTCCAGGAGGCAGGAGGACCTTCTCCCCGCAGTCTGAGGTACTGGCCCTTTAAGACTAGTTTGCACAGGAGCCCATTCAAGCTAACATGAAAACCAGCAGTGCCAGGAGTAGACGCAGTTCTGGTTGGATTTAAGCTGGGTCCAAGAGAGTCCCTTCCTTTACACAGAACATTTGCAAACATTAAAAAGTGAACTGGGCTTCTTATTTCAGCATTAAAGCTTTATGGTGTTATGGGACAAAGCAGAAGATAATTCAGTCAGGGAGTAACACAATCCCTTTTGATAAATTACACTTTTAGGTCATCTCAGATGCAAAGTGGGTATTATTGGATGGGGGCAGGGTGGTCTCCTTGACTAATTTATTCCCAGAATATGCCAGTGTTGGGAAGGAAGGGTACCTGGCTGTCTGTCAGGTTCTCTGTTGGAACACACCCCATTGGAGGGAATGTTTTGCCTATTTGCAAAGGGCAGCAGCCTCTCTTTCAAGTATTTTGTTATAATGACGATGATTATTGTTGGATTATTATAGTCGCCCACTGGCAGGATTATAGTTAAAAATTTGGCAGTGTTTGCATTATAAATGACTATTTTTACAGCTCAGCCATAAAAGTTTACTTAGGTCTGAAATTTGATATACAAGCTCTCCATCCAGGAGTGCTTTCCTTTCAAATAGTATTTTAAAAAATGGTTAATAAAATTGGTCTGTCTAATTTTCCTGAGTTATATGAGTATTTTGGAAAAACAGAAATGTATCATTTGTATAGGCTCTCTACACTTTTTCTCAGTTGGCCTTGAGTTTAAACAAGATGCTATAAAATTTAAATTATTCAAACTGAGCTTGGATGTACTGAGAAGAAACGATATTATGCACAGGGCTAGACTAGAGAAAAGGAGAGGAACAGACAGTCTCTGTATTTAACTTTAAAAACTCTATCTGTGGCCCAGAAGTAGAAGCCCTTTTGGAACAATTATCACTTTGCATTTTCATTATGCATTTTATACCTCTAAGTACATAATCACCTGCTCATGTCTATCCGATAAATAATGAGATTTTTATTTCACATTTGCATTGTTAATTACAGTATACTACAGAAGATACCAGGCATCTGTTATTAATAGAATGTAATTTTTTTAAATAACAAGGGCACTTTAAATAGACAAAGAGAAAGCACCCTTTATTGGAGGCCACCCGGATCTGTTGATAGCTTTGCTTTTCGTTTGTACTTTAAGGTAGATGAGGCGGGAATGGAGAAAAATACCACATGAACTAAAGCTATCAAGATAAAATATAAATGTGAATTACAGTTTGGCAAGAGTTTATGTCCGTACCCTTGAGGAAAGAGTCAGTTTTGTAAATGCCAGTGCAGTTTAGAATACAGTTAGTGTTGAAAAGATGAAAAGTCCAATCCATGAATTCCCTCTACAAGCCTGATAAACTCTGGTCACAATATGACGGTCCAGTTGGAAGAGCCAATTCTAGTGGTCTCAGGATCATTATCTTTACTACTAAAAGACGGTTCTTCTGAGCACGGTCACTTACTTCCCCAACTTCCATGCCTGGAGTCTTACTGAGAGGTGGTGTGGTGGTCTAGTATCCTCGGAACTCTGCCTATTACATCTGCCTATTACAATAACCACCTAGGTGGTGGTTACCTCTCCGAGTAAATGAGAAGCACTGGCATTGTGCTGGTATTGCGTCAAAGTGCAAATAAATACACTGTAAAAAGCAGACACATGCTAAAATACGAGTAATCAAGTAATGATTGATTGCCCTTTGGGAAAAGCTCTGCATGGGTCAGTGTTGGATGTATTCTTTTTGACAACAGATTTTACCACCTTATCAGCTGCCATAGTGGGATATAGAACAACTCTTCTCACACCACAAACTCCCTTAAGTTGCTCCTTAATAATCATACCCTCCACTCAACCCCAACCTCATGTATTCTCCATCACTATGATTGTCATCTTGAGAATGTTATATAAATGGAATCATATAGTATGTAGCCCTCTGAGATTGGTTTTCTACTCAGCATAATGCCCTTGAGATTCATCTAAATTGTTCATGTATCAGTAGTTTATTCCTTTATATTGCTGAGTAATTTTCCACTGTATGGGTGTACTGCTGTTTGTTTATCCATTCACTCATGGAAGGACTTTGGGGTTATTATAAGTAAAACTGCTGTAGACATTCATGTTCAGGTTTTTGTCTAAACACAGTTTTTATTTCCTTAGCAGAAACATGCAGAAATACGACTGCTGGGTCATATGGTAAGCGTATGTCTAGCTGTGTAAGAAGCCAAACCATTTTCCAATATAACTTTACATTCCTACCAGCAGAGTATAAAATACTCAGTTGTTTCCATCCTCACCAGCATTTGGTATTATCAGTATTCAAACTTCAGGCATTTTAATAGGTGTGTAGTAGTGTATGTCCTTGTAGCTTTAATTTGCGTTTCTCTATTGGCTAGTGACATTGAACAACCTCTCATGTATTATTTACCATCCATATATCCTCTTTGGTGAAGTGTCTGTTCAAGCCATCTGAAGTATCAAGTTCAAGTCAAGCTTTGAAGAAGTTTTGCTCTGTGTTATGATGGCACTCTCCCTAGTGTACCTGCATAAGAGGCTGTAGTAATAAATTAAATTTCTTTTCAACTATTGTGAATCCTGGCCATGCTGTGATGGGACATGGGCAACTCAAAAACAAAAACAAAAACAAAAAAAAACAAAAACAAAAACAAAAAAACACCAAAAACTTGTCATTTTCTTCTAATATATCTTTTCTTGATCCCATATTCCATGTCTGTATGCTAGAAATATTCCTTTTTGTTTTTCATCAGAGACAGAAAAATCTCACTAAATTCGGATGATGAACGGAAGGGGGAGGGTGGAACCAGGATGCCACAAGTGAAATCATAGATAGATTTTTTACAGAAATGTAGGTAGATTAGAAGTCTGACTCCTATTGAGAAGTTGTATGTAAGTATAACACGTAAGTTATATGTAAATATTAAATATACCATAATAGTTGATTTAGTGGATGACTAACCCCATTAAAAAATAGAATGACAATTCAGAATTGACTTTATAAAAGGAATTTCATCTGGCTATAGTGTGCATTCAAAATATAAGTTGACTTGAAAACTTTACTATTTTTAGGTCTGAATCTTTTTCTTAAATTAAGATACATCTGAAAATTCCTAGGAAAGTGCATTTTAAATACTAAAAAGTATATTTTAAGTAATTTAAGTAAAACAGAATTTAGGAATTTTAAAATTTTAAAAACTTTGAAAATCTAACCAAAGCACAAATGTCCTTTAATAGAGAAGAAAAGGTGTGACTTAAGAATCTGAAGAAATAATGAAAGACCTTTCATATGAGGAATTTATATCTTAAGTCTTTTAATTTTTAAAAATTTTTAATGTTTATTTATTTTGAGGGAGAAAGAGAGACAGAGTGCAAGCAGGGGAGGGGCAGAGACAGAGGGAGACACAGAATCCAAGCTGTCAGCACAGAGCCTGACATGGGGCTTGAACTCACAAACTATGAGATCATGACCTGAGTGGAAGTCAGATGCTTAACCAACTGAGCCACCCAGGCGCCCTATATCTTGAGTCTTTTATATTGGAATACCTTTACTTGAAAGCTACCTCCTTAGACCTGGGCATCCAGGCTCCCTGCCTTGTATCCTACCTGCTAGAGAGCCTGCTTTGGCCCAGTATCTGTCTCTCCCTTCAAGGAGAGAATTTGGAGCAGTTACTGGATGCTCACTTGGAGTTTCCACTACACCATCCATCCCCCTTTAGGAACATCTCCGGTCCCAGGACTTGGAATTCCCTGCCCAGAGGGACTGAACCTGCTTCCTGGGCCAACACACCTCTTCGTTAGCACCTCTTTCATCTTCCTCCCCAGGGCTAACAGGGGAGGGTATTTTGTGGGGTGTGATTATGGACTGAGTTTGCACTGCACCCTGGGGTTCCCCATCCATGCATATGAGGCATTCACTGCCCAGGATGGAGCCAGGCATTGGGCTAGGGTAAGGGGTAGGAGGTGGGGAGCATTTGTACTCTAACTCTGGGGCCTACAAACAGCACCTGCTTGTAAGAATGACCTACAAGTTTCAGAAGAAATACATTTCAAGCTCCATCTCAAAATTCATTTATGCCACAACTGAAATATTTCCACTTTTTAATTCGTGTGGTGTGTTTCATATCCTAACAGAGATACTCTTTCTGACAACTCCTATAATACTTAGTCTGTACTGTGCAGTTTAGAGATTAATTCTATTCTGTCACTTACAATGAGCTGTTGTTTTATTTGAGTTTTATTTTCTTTTGTCTCCAACTAGACTGCAAGTCCCTAGAGATAGAAAATGAGACTTATGCCTCTGTGGTATGCACCTCCTATATCTAGCAGAGTTTTGAATACAGAGTAGGTAATAAATATTTGTTGCTTGATTGATAAACCTGTAATGCCTTATAAATATGTTAAATAAGAGTTAGGCTAACAGTTTTAAAACCTGAATTTGTGGAGAAAAAGAAGCAGTTTCTCGGGGACAAAAGGAAATAATAAATTGGGGAAGGGAAAGGAAAAAGCAAAGGAAGTCATTTGAGCATCTGGCTTAGTTCTGGGATTGAACATGAAAATGTAGCTTCCCTATGTCCTACTGTCACCTCAGAGTCTTTAAAACTGATAGGCAGACCTAGGTAGGATCTGGGAGGCTAGGTCCATTTCAGTTGTAAAAACAGTGGTAAGCAAGGGATTTGAAGATCTCTGTTGTTTCACAGCAAACAACTTATTTGTGCCCAGATCTAAAGTAAATAAACAGAATGGCTGTGAGTGTGATTAAGAGGATTACATGTTCGAGAATCTGCTTTTGCTATTACAGTGCAATCAACAGTAACCCCCTCTGCTTTTCTGCTCTGACACCACTAAGTTTTCCCATAAAAATATCAACTAAAGTCAGCTTATGCTTCTCAAAATCAGTTTCTGTTCTTTCTCTAAGGTTGATAGCATGGACCCTTTGACAGTTAAAGGCTTTAATTTGTCTTATACTGTAGCATGGTTTGAGTTGGCTATTTTTAGACTAGACTAGACTCCTCGCCAACTGCCTGTATATCTGGGTCTACACTGACCATGGGACCATGCTTCCCACAAAGCAGAGGATCTCAGAGTGTGGTCCAGGGACCACGAGGAGCCCCAACACACTTAGGAGGGGTGCAGAACCTATTTCATGTTCATAATGATACTGATACATTATTTGTCTTCTCACTCTCTTCTCTTATGAACATACAGCGGAGTTTTCCAGAGGCCACATGACACGATGACACCTTTGCTATGTCTTGTGTATTCTGGGGTCTTAAAGATTCCTCAGTCTTAATTTCTGATCTGGAAAATACCCAGAGCTATACCCCACATACATAAAAGCTCTTTGGGGTCCTCAATTTTTAAGAGTACAAAAAAGGTCCTGGGAGTAAAAAGTTTGAGACGTAATATCTTTCAAGACAAAAAAAGACTATCTAGATCTTCAGTTACTCCTTGAGTATACCAAAGTTGAGTGGAAAATCAGAGAGATGATTAAAAGTCAAGAAATCAGATTTATAAGAAGAGGTGGAAGGAATGAGAAGAGAAGCTGGAGAGACGCCTTAATAATGACCTTCAGGTATGTGAAGAGTTAGTGTACAGAACAAGGAGAGGCTGGCTGCCTTGCAGTGCAGCATGTGAGAGTCAAGCTGGAGACAAAGAAGGATTCTTTGACAGGGGCTGTTAAACAGCAGAGTGGGCGACTGACGGGTTGTGGAATCTCCTCCTCTGGAGGTCTTTAAAGAACAGCTCGATTTCCACCTGTCTGGGATGATTTCACTCTGGCCATGCCAGAAAGCTGAGAGGATGCGACAGATGATGTCTTGGGCTCCCCTTCCAGTCCCTTGATTCTGTAATTAACCTGATGAAAGGAGCTGTGGCGATTTGCAGTGCAGGGCTTAGACAGGCATGTGCTTGCTGATCTTGGGATAGGTCTTGTGTGGGAAAGCCAGAGGTTAGCTTCATGGCTGGTGGTGATCCATATCATCCAATAACATGATTGATGCCTGGAGACATCCATTTCAGGTCAGACTTAGAAAGATTGGGCTCTAGCCCCCTGCCTAACCTTTCTCGTTGTCTAAGACCAGTGAGAACATGAAATTGATAGGCTGATTTTAGTCAGCTCAGGTGGGACCTGGAATTTTTCAAATACTAGATGTAGAGGTAGGTTTTGGGGCGTGAATTGCTCATGATTCTAAAAGAAAAAAAAATGCAGTTCTTAATTTTATAGAAGGACAGTATCAGAAAGTCCAAATGAAACTATGAGAATAATGCTTTTCATGGAGACGGACTTTCATTTTTACTGTGTGGAGGTACTTTATTTTTCTTTACAGAATTAGTATTATTTCATTGTTTCTAGTTTTCAAAGATTTTGTATTTTGGAAGTTAGAGTTTGACGTTTCCCTGTACTGTGTCAGAGATCCAGAGCAGCAACCAGATTCCAAGGTAGTTTGTTTCCTTTGCTTATCACTTGAATTTCCGTGAACTATGTGCTTGGGCCAAAAAAAAGAGGAAGGAAGGAATGCAAATTTGCTGGGTTTACTGTTAGATCCTGATAGTAGGGACAACACAGTAGAAATCAGTAAAACCATCTGGGATAATGAGCTGGATTAGAGAATATAAATGAGATTTTATCTAAATGTAGACCCCATCACCACAGTCTGTGTTGACACTTAAAAAATATTTGGATCATGCATTAACTTGTCTTGAGTTGATTGATAGAAAGCAGAGGAAGAAGACAAGGCTGGGAAGACCCCGTGGGTACTTTTTGCAGTGTAGTTTGATCAGATATCATTTAGGAAAACAACCGTGGCAGATAGCAGATAACCCCTTTGTGGGAGATGATTACCAGGCTCTACCTATCTCCAAAAGATTCCAAGAGGCTACTGACCTCTCTTTTGACAAAGCCTTGGTGTTGAATGAGGTGGAAAGACCAGGCCTGGGGCAACATGGTAAATAATGCTTTGTGTCCCAAAGAAGAGAAAAATGGAACAATTTCATAGAAGCTGTAAGACAATAAACCTCTTTAATTATTAAGACTCATATCATGCAAATACTCAATTAAAAGAAGATATCTTCCAACCTTATTTTGCCTCTCACATTCTTGTCCTTTGATGTTAAGAGGGACTGAAAAAGGGAGAGAGGAAGGAAAGGAATTCCTGTTTTTAGAAAGCATAGCATTAACCTAGGAAAAGCATTATTCTGAAAGGTATCTAGTAAGATATCACAGATGTGTGCATATACACACACACGTATACACACATTTATTTATTTTTGGGAGAGCACAAGTTGGGGAGGGATAAAGAGAGGGAGACGGAGGACCCAAAATGGGCTCTGAGCTAACAGGGTGACAGCAGCAAGCCATGTGGGGCTCAAACTCACAAACTACGAGATCATGACCTGAGCCAAAGTCAGAAGCTCAACCAACTGAGTCACCCAGGCGCCCCCACAGATGGAATTTTAAAATGAACTTCATAATGTCCTTATTTCCTAAAACCACTCTTGCAGCTAAGCTAGCTAAAATAGCAAAGGTAAGAACAGACTGCTGGGTAAAAGCTTATCTTCTTTGTGGATTAAGAAGGAAACATTTTTCCTTCTGACCCCAACAAGCTTGTGACTGTGAAGATCTGCATAAGACTTTATGGCTAGGAAAGGGAAATATCACTGTTTTTTCTTTTTTGTTTTTAAGCTCCATTCTGAGCCAATGGTAACTGCCCAGCCAGAGGTTATGGGTGTGTGTTACAGAAAGTCAGTTTAAAGCTTTGACTTTCCCTTCATTTATCCAAGTTATTCTTCAAGCCCTTACCTCTTCCTGCTGTACTCCTAATTGTGCTTTCTCTCAATTGTCTTCCAACCAAAAATTTTCTCATTTTCCAAGACGCAGCTCTCATTCTACTGTGGCCCCCACACCTCCCAGAACCTCAGAGCACCACCCACCTGCTGCATAAGACTTACTATATTTGCCTTGCATTAGAGAGATCTGTGTGTATGTCCATGTTTGTTGCTTAATTGTGTCCATAGGGCAGAAGCCAAGTTATTGTTTTTTCAGACTGAGTCTTAAACCTAGTAGGTGCTCAATTAATGTTTACTACTAAGTTGAACTTAATTTAACACATCTTTTCCAGAAAGGAATGAGGTCTAGATACTAACTAGTGGATTTCACTTCTGGATGTATATTTATTAGACCATTCAGGGGTCTCCTGAGTAGCTCAGTCAGTTGAGTGTCCAAATCTTCTGATTTTGGCTCAGGTTATAAGCCCAGAATCATGGGATCAAACTTCATGTCAGGATCTGCACTGAGCATGGAGCCTGCTTAAGATTCTCTCTCCCTCTCTCTCTCCCCCTCCGCCCTACTCCCCCTCTCATGCTTTCTCTAAAATAAAAAGACCATTCAGTAAAACAACATATACATTCAAAAACAGAATGCAAAAATCCATTGCTAAATATATATTTATTCAATTCATTATAATTTAAAAGGATAGTGGCTGAAAGAATGCATGTACATGAATGCACATGTATATATACATATACATATGTATATATTTATGTATGAATGCAGACAATTTGTATCTACATTTTAGTTTTTCTGCTATAAACCAAAAAAAAAAAAAAAACAAATCAAGAAGCACTAGAAACAAATAAAACATTTAAAACATCATATTAAAATCCTTGGTGAATGATATCCCGATTTTTATATGAAAAACAAAATGAGGAAGAGTAGAATGAGTAAAATTATTACTTTGTATCTTCCTAAAAGAATTTTCTTAGTTTTATAAAAATACTGTGCTTTGAAAGGCTCGTATATTTTCTAAATTTTTATACTAATAGTCATGTACTGAAAAAATATGTAAAGATGACATCTAAAAAGTAATACAGTCACTGGTTTTATTTTCCTCTGTCCTTTATGTGGGGAATATTACAAATTATTTTCAAGGGAGCAACGTGACATTTCCGCAGATGGATACTTTCTAGGACAAATGTAAATTGCAGAACAAATAACTTTTTTTTTCCATGGGAAATGGTCTCTGTAGTTGTTACAAAGCATATCTTAAACTGAAAAACTCTTTGAATAATTATTGTTGGAGGAGATACAATTGTATTTAAGTTTCTGCATGACCTTGTGTATTTATTCTCTCCATTTCTGATTCCTCCACCAAATTTATTTTTCCAACCGGGTTTCAAATTTGAATTAACTTCTGCTTTGAGTGAATGTAGAGGTGTGAGAGGGTGTGTAAGTGTATTTTACACCACATTTTTAAGGCTTCTTTTGAGAGATTTGTTTTTGTAAAGTTCACTATGCTTAATTGCATAGATTTTTTTCCTGATATGGGTAGAAATCAACATTCTAATTCTTTTGTTTTAACGTATGGAACCAGAAACACAGAGTGGGTCCCACAGCTTGGCAATGACAGCACTTGGTTTGATTGCATTTGGGGGTTATTTTCTATACTGCACTTAAAAAAAAAATTCACAGTGGTTTGGTTATTTTTCAGCAAAATCATGCCCTTCGTAGAAACTGTATTGATCACAATCTTCATGAAAAGTGCAGAATCTGTGATCTAAAGGACATAGGCTCTGAAAAGATTGACTTAAAAGCATTTCTCATTTTACCCATCAGTTTTCCAGAAGGTCCTGGGGAAAAGCACTTTCAACCTTGATGTGAGCAGGATTCTCGGTGTAGAATAGACTCCAAGTTTGGTTAGACCACAATGAAGTGTGTTGAAAGCCATTAGCAATTAAGAGCATGGCTCTGTGCTGATTTGCTTTATGGTATATTTCATGCTACTCATGCACAGTAGGTAATACACATGGATTCAGCATAAATTTAATTTTGCACATTAAGTAAAGTGCAATAGATAAATTATGCCTGAAGAGGAGCCACCAGCTGCTGTAGCCACTTCAACTAATGTACCCCGGAGGTGCCTGAGCACATCAGTTGTGTCGAACCACTAATGCATCCTGGATATCTGCATGGATACATTTGCTGTGTGGGGCCAGGAGCAGCCTCCTGGCTCTCAGGGAGGGGCCGGGGAAGGGAACTGGTCCAGCTTCCTGGGGCTGAGCTGCCCTCCCCCACCCGGCTCCCCTGGCTCTTGAGTGTGCTTTGCCATGGCTGGCCTCATTCAAGAGCTTGGTGGAAGGGTCCTAGACAGGATTTTCCCACGACCTGGGGAAGTGAGAAGGAGCAGAAGGGACCCCAAACATCCCTCCTCTGGCTTCGTTGAAGAATCCAGAGTCCATATGAAACGGGCATTCCACTGAGGATTCAGAGATCGGAAAGGATGCATTACTGCAAAGATGGCTGAATTAGAGCTGCTGGGGGAACACTTACTGCTGAATTTCTTGGCAACCTTGGACCTCATTTCTCAACCTTAATGTTCACTTTATGGTCATTTTTTTTTGTATTTAATATATCTACATCCCATACAGGGAATTGAAGCAGAACACTCTGTGGGCTTTAAGGAAGAAAACAGATCTCCACTCTGTGGCAGGATTCATTCCTGTGGCCGGGAATGGTGATGACATGCTTTAAGTTATTTGAGATGAGTAAGCAGTTACAAGTTCCACTGGAAATGTGGCTCCAATCGTTTTCAGCCAAACCCTGATAATGGAAGTTTCATCCTCTTGGCCATTCCCTCCCGGGGCCCCGTGACTGCACCTGTTTCAGGCTTGTGCTCTTTCCCACGAGGTGTGGAGGAATGCCGCGTCGGCGCCTGTCACTGTGTCCTTTTGCCCATCGAAAGCACCCTGCCAAGGCTGGCTTTCTGCGAAGAGTCCATTTGCCATACCCTTTTCTAGGGTAAATGGACTCTATTAGCTACTGCTGTGTCTTAAAAAAGGAAACCCAAACACGCGGAGGCCCGTGACAAAGTGAGACTGGATAATCAAAAAGTAGTAACAGGAACCACTTACCGCAAGTCAGCTCCCATGCGCAGTCCCTTATATGTATCACGTATCTAAGTTCTCGTGGAAACCCTACCATCATTTTCATTTTGCAGAGAACCAACCTGAGGTTGTGAAATTCAAATTACTTGTCCAAGGGCTGACAGGACTGGTAAAAAGCAGAGCCAGTGTTCAAATCTAGAAAGCTGGATGTGCAACCCGTGTCCCACACCATCACGTTACTCTGCCCTGTACTGCACAGCAGTACACTTGGCCTTTGAGCTGTGATATTTCCCCCCTGCAAGATAGCATAGAGTTTCTTCAACTCACCTTTTTTTTTTTTTTAGGAAAGTTTTAGGGACAAAGCAGATCACTCTGCCTTTAAATGGAAAATTTCTCTTGAAAGGAAACTTAAAACGTTCTCCATGTAGGAAATCTATTCATGACGAATTGTTTCTGTTCCCTTGGATGTTCCAGAGGAAGACTCTGAGATAAGAACAAAGAGAGACTCGTGTCATCCGTTTGTTAGCTGACTGATGTACAGAGGTCAGCCTCACCTTGGAGATTTCCAATGCTCCTTTCTAGAAGAACAGCAGTCACAAGAATAATAATGGATTCTAGGTCTGTCAAGGCCCTTCCTTGGGTTCAGTTGGAGAAGGATCTAGGACGGACTCTTCCAAGGATGCACTGGGGCTTGTGTGCACCAGCTTCAAGAGCCCTTTGTGCATATATCTTCCCAATTCTGTTGACAGTCATATCATACTGATAGATTGAAACTAGCCATGGTAGGAGTCTTTATACCACAAAAATTTGTAAGCACCACAAATCAGGGCTTCTCTCTCACTCTCTCTCTTTTTCTAAAAGAGTCAGTTGTGAAACATTTACCATGACTACATACTCCATAGCCTCATGGGCTTTTATGACTGTTCTGAATCCCAGGTAGTTTTTTTTTTTTTCCGAGAAAGAGAGAGAGAGAGAGAGAGAGAGAGAGAGAGAGAGAGAGAGAGAAGAAAGGGGGGAGGAAGAGAAGGAGGATGTAAGTGAGCAAGGGGCAGACAGGGAGAAAGGGAGAGAGAGAGAGAGAAGCAGGGCTCAGCTGGGGCTCATCTGAAGTGGGGCTCCTGCTCACCCTTTTTGGGAATCGAACTCATGAACTGTGACATGACCTGAGCCAAAGTCAGATGCTTAATGACTGAGCCAGCCAGGGACCTTATACTTGGTAGTTCTTATTCCGCTAGCTAGCTCTTCAGTCCACAACTCTTAAGGAGAGAAATAACTCTCGTCAGCACAAAACTCTTCATAACACATAAAGCACTGTGTTGGGTTTTAGCAATGCTGAAATTAGTCATTATTTATTGGGGCAAACAGAAGGTGTTGCAATATTAATAACAATGTTTACATGTAACCCTGAAAGTGGGTATATAGTAGTACAGTGCTCTAAAACCTTTCCTAAATATATCCATGTCCTACACAAGAGAAGATTCTAAGAATGTTAATGAAAGAAGATACATATTCTTTGGCAGAGATTATTGCCATCCGCCCAAATGCTCTTCACCAATGACTATTTCTACTTTGGATCCTGTTTGCATTGGCTAGGATCACAATGGCTTGTAAATTAGGCATTAGATTCTCAGGATTCCACACATAACTTTGCTTAATATTACCAACAGGCCCTAGCCACATCATTTAATCCATCTGCATATGAATTGCCTCTATTTCATTTAGGGTTCTGCAGTTGCAGGCAACAGACCCTAATTTAAGCAGTGAAGAAATACACTGGATAATTTTGGGGTGGCTCCTGAGAAGAACTGGCACCAGGGGATTAGTATAAACCGGTCACTTTCTTGGTAGCACACAACCACTAGGGAAAAATCAACCACAGTCATTTCCCCTCCTGTTACTGTAGTCTGTTTAAAAAATGTGGGAGGGATAGGGACAGAGCACCTTCACACAAATAGGCGAAAGGCAATTCCCCCAAAGGGAACCAGGATGCATTACCAAAACATTAAAAAATGGATGCAGTATGGTCACGACAACATTCAACGCAGAAGACTAGAAACTACTGTTCAGTTCGCAAATAATTTATAAAATGTTTTAAACTTCTATGATAAAGTTCTGAAAAATCTTACTCAAGAGTCTTATCACCTTGAGCAGGTTTTTGTCTATACCTTGATATTTAAAGTCTAAAAGTCAAATTTGCCTCATTTATTCAAGCCTACGAGCTTATATCAGACCCATTCCTGGTTCCATTTACATCTTTATCCTCATGTTTTCTTTTTTGCTCTCTGCCTACTTCTAATTTATATTTTGTAGCTATATTTTATAGTGTTCCTAAGCTCCCTAGAATCTTTTTTTGTAACAAGGTAGCCTATAAATAGACACAAGCAATCATTTCTTAGGACTGTTTTCTAATTTTAATACCCTATTGTTCTCATTCAGAAATATTGGGTATTCAAGTGAACAGAAAATGTTCTCTTAAATTCAAATATAACATCAGAGTCACCCTGTCTTGACTGATACTTGCTCAAAACAGAGTTGCTTTTTAAATCTCTTTACTTAAATTCACATGCAGAGGAAAGCAATACCAAAGAAGTAAGAGGAATGGTAATTATTTCCCTGGAGAACAATAATTTTGCAATAAATTTCAAAAACAGCACGATTTGGCAAATTAAGCTTAGAGCCAAGGATATTAAATAGAGTTAACTTTGTAGAAATAAATTCTGATACCACAGGCTTCAAACATTACTTTAAATGTATTCATTTTAGAAAAGAAAGCTAGTGAAGAGGCCCTTAAGGCTTTGGTTTGAGATGTTGGGTTTTGTTTTTAAAGGCTGAAGGAGTGAAACCTTTCTCACACCAGGCAGGATATAATGAATATATGTCTATATATGCACTTTATTTTGATATTACTAGATTGCCGAATAAGCAATATTGATAGCAACATCCCCTTCAAAGGAAACTTGTACTTTGCAGCCATGCTTCTGTGCTTTGGCAACTCCACATGGAAACAGTATTTCTTTGATCCTATATTTAGTACTGATATTGTTTATGTTCAAATGTTAAAAATAACTCTTTAAAGCCACACGCCCTAAGGTTAATAATAAAGGCACATTCTCACCTTTTAGAAGGGTTTACAAGAAATCTAGGGCCACCTTCTGTAGCCATACTCAACTACAAGTCTGACAGGGCTTGAACTGAATGATAATTTGTTGTGAAAACCTTCTTTTTGACTCTTTCTTCAATGCATGTGCTTAGACCCGCTGAATTTCTCCATGGACTTGTCTTGGCCCAGTCTTTGCTGAAGAGAACCAAAGCATCCATCTGAAAGAAAAAAGAAAAAAAAAAAGAGAAAGAAAAAGAGAGAGAGAAGGAAAAAAGCAGATAAAGAAAGATGCACCATGGATAACACACACGTGCTCACACACACACCCTACCTATCTGTCAATCTAGCCATCTATCTATCTCCATCTAATAGATACTTTTTCTCTCCTTTAATCGGGGGGGAACGGTTCACAAATGGAAAGACAGAAGTTGGCCGTCTCTTACTTGCTAGAAGCATCCCTCCCAAAGTGCTGATGCTGGTCTATTGTCAGACTACACTGCACTCTCTCATTAATATTAACCATTTCCTCTAAAGTGTCTTACTCTTTCACTCACTCTGTTTTAAGGAACCATTATTCTTAGAGTGGTTGCTAAGTCACCATCAAAGAATTCTAAGATCTTTGAAGCACGAACATACAGGAAATCAACATTATCAGTTCCTTGGTCTTTGCAGGTAGTGTGAAGTAATATTTTTTGAAGTAATTTTTAAAAGACATGGAGAAATAAATTGTGGTTGGGTCCATCTAAGTCAAAATACATTCTACTCTAGGAGTGCATATCGCTGAAGAATTAACCACAGTGTTATCAGTGTTGCTCTGTGACAATACTACTTAAGCCTACCTAAATGACTGTGTGTGTGTGTGTGTGTGTGTGTGTGTGTGTTGCCAAAGGTCACATCTGTTCTATTTATAGCTAGCATATTTTTGTAGAAAAAAACCTGAGACTATTTTGGCCATTTCAATCTAATCCGGTTGAGAATTTAAGTTTCTTAATCTATTTACTGGTTGATAGGCTAGCTGGCTGCTAGGGTGGGATGGAGAAGGTTCTGTTTTGTTTTAGTTTTGCTTTTTTATGAAGCAAAAAAGGTGACTCTGTGGCTTTGTAATCAGAGATGAACTATTCTTAAAGTGTCTGGTCGAATGCTTTCTTTGATTGCTGCTGATGAATCAAATCTCGTTAGTCAAACCTTGGCCTCTGAATACACACTCACTCCAAACTTGCTTCTCCAATACCACGTGTGGCAAATCTGTGATCCTGCCAAACCACCTGAAAAGAATTATTTTCCTTGCACACACAAAATAATTGTCAGTTCTTTAAAATTCAGACTGTCAAGGTTTTGAGCAATTAAAACCTTTTCCCTGCCTCAGTAGCATTCCCAAAGGTTAAATATGTTTCCATTCTTGCATCTATAGGATAATTATGGGAAAGTGAGGGAGTTTCTTTTCTGAAAAGATATGGAAACCAAGTAGTTATTTGTGCCCTGCAAATCCTTTTGGGTCTAAAGAACCAGCAAGATAATAAATTGTTTTGCTAAAAACAGGAAGTTTGGCAAAGATGCAAAAGTACAGCTAAACTTTGGCCAGGAAACCCAAAACATTGTGTTCTTCTTTGAAAGTATTTCCAGCAAGAAAAAAGTGAAGTGCCTTGAATACATAGTTTAAGAAACAGTGAAGGCATCTGGCAACAGGAACCGCTTGCCAAGCTTGTGGTTGTGCTGTGCTTGCTGATGGAAAGATGTGCCAGTTTTCAATGACTTATGTCATGCACAGCTGGAAACTCACGCATAAATAAGATCTCGAATGTTGTGAAGTCCAAAAAGATTCGAGAAAATATCCCCCACCCCACTTTTCTCTCCCTTCATCCAAACTGTAAAAAATATTAAGTAAAAGGCATGTCTTGGAGTTTAAATGGGGAAAAGCCGACTTTGGATTTCTCAGGGAAACCTGTTTCAAGGCAGGAGCGTTCAATCAGTTGAGACATTCTGGAAGTTGTTAGGTTTTTTTCTCCCTCGCCCCTCCCTCAAATTCTTCATACTCACTCTTGCCAGCTTTATTAATATGATTGTGATTATGTGGCATCTGTTTTGGACAGAGCCGATAGGATTGTAATTTCCACTTTAGTCCATCAGTCTGGAAAGACTTCAAAATGTGGGCCAGAAAAAATAAAGAAATTAACCCAAGACGTCTGGAAAGGAGGGTATTGTGCTTCTGTCTGTTCAAGCCGCAGAGGACCCTGGGACATCTTGATTGGAGGAGGATGTGTTAGAGAAATGGTGCTCTTGGGCATGCAGGGCCTCTTCCAGCTGGCAGTGGTGATGGGACTCCTTTTATTCTCCCTCTACACTGAGTGATTTGGCTTGCAGTTTTGAACTTACGATTCGAGGAGGGGAACTTCCAATTTTAGTTCTTACCACTTACGTGGGGCTGGAAGCAATCGTCCAGCTCCCTTAGTTTCTTATTTGAGGAGTGGGAGAAGCAAAGCAACCCATAATGGTCAGCAAATGGAGTCGGCGCCTCCAGTCAGTGACCTTAGGAACACCTGTATTGGGGATCCAGGAGCCGAGCAGACAGCAAAATGGCCCCTTTCTTTTTTCTTCTGAGACGGGTGTTCTCTAGTCACTATTCTCTGTTTACTCTTTGTTGTTTGGCTTTTTACCTTTGATGCATCTCTTTTTTTTTTTTTTTAATTTTTTTTTAACATTTATTTATTTTTGAGACATAGAGACAGAGAGTGAGCAGGAGGAGGGCAGAGAGAGGGAGACACAGAATCCGAAGCAGGCTCCAGGCTCCGAGCCATCAGCACAGAGCCCGATGCGGGGCTTGAACTCACAGACCGTGAGATCATGACCTGAGCCGAAGTCGGCCGCTTAACCGACTGAGCCACCCAGGCGCCCCACCTTTGATGCATCTCTTGATCTTAACTGCCAACTGTTGTCTCTCGGAGGGAATATTTAGCAGCTTTGTGTAGTCATGGAGTCGGGATATGGACCTTTGGCTCCAGCCCTGCACCTGGTGACCAAGACAATTCTGTCTCTCTAAACCATGAGCTCTTCATCTGGTGATGACTCATTGTAATGGTACTTCAAAGACATGTGGTGAATATAAGCAAGGCACAAACTACAACCCTGGGTTGCAAGGCATTGATTCATATGTGATCAACAAATGTTGGCTGCTATTGGGATGGAGAGAGCCCACAAAGTGAGTTCCTTGACACAGGAGTCAGCCAGAAAAGCTTTTGGTTTTCTCAGCATGAATTTGTTCTTTTTAGGGACAATGCTACTGGCTTTGAGAGTGTCATATTAAAAAAAAAATGACCTTTATTTGCTGATTAGAAAATGTGTCTTTGAGAGATTTTCAAGAACAGAAACAGATAAGAATATTCTTTAATTTACTACCTAGAAATAACTGTTATTCACATGTGGACACAGTTGTTTTCAGAATTTTTCTATGATTTTGTTTTGAAATATTAAAGTGGCACATTATTATACACCCTAAGCATTTTACAATATATTTTGTAAACATTTTCCCAATTCATTAAATATTATTTTCGAAATGCCTAAAAATGTTAAGGGGCATTGTAACATCCCAATGTATGGATATACTTATTATAATTAAGGATTAAGATTTCTTTCTTTTTTCTTCTTTAAAACATCATGATGAATATCTTTGCATTTGTATTTCGTTAGGACAGAATTATTGGATTGGGGTTCCTGGATAGGTCAGTCTGTTAAGCATCTGACTTCAGCTCAGGTCATGACCTCATGGTTTGTGAGTTTGAGCCCCGCATGGGGTGAGCTTGAGCCCCACTTCAGGTGAACATGAGCCCTGCTTTGGGCTCCACACCTAAAGTTGCAGAGACTGCATGGGACCCTTCCTTTCTCTCTCTCTCTCTCTCTCTCTCTCTCTCGCTCGCTCAAAAAAACCAATTAATTGGATTTAAAAAAGGTTTTTAAGAACTCTTGAGAAGTGATGGTTATGCTTTGAAATTATGAGGTATTTACTTTCTTAAAAAAGGGTGGAGGAAGAGAGCTCTTACCACAACATGAAGAATGCTGGCTGAAGCCAACTGGGGGTTGAAATGGCTTCTTGCAGAACTAGTGGGCTAAAGCCCCCTGCCTCTGCTATGTGTGTGCATGTGTGTGCATGTGTGTGTGTGTGTGGGGGTATCTTCACGCATGCGTGCACATGAGTGTGGATGTATACATGTGTACATACCCTACATATATACGTACGTATCTCTACGTGATTTATCTATAAACATGTGTATGTGTATGTGTATGTATATCCTGATAGATAGATAGATAGATAGATAGATAGATAGATAGATAGATAGATAGATAGATATAGTGGATGTGTGTGTGTGTGTGTCTGTGTGTGTGTGTGTGTGTGTGTGTATTGAAAAGGAGAGAGGGCAGGAAAACTCTGCTCTCTCCCACTCCCATCCCACTTACCCTGGATTGGTTTTGAGCTCTGGCAGGGAAGACTAAGGCTAGAAGATGGAGGAGTTGCCCTTAGGGCAGATTTAGCAATTCTATGGGCACAAGAAACACTGCCTGGGAGGCCGAGGCAACAGAGTAGAGGAGAGAGCCATTCTCTCCACCTCTGCACGGAACCTCGTACCATACTTGCCCCTCGAGGACGGACAGCTGAGGCTGCTTTGGCAGGCAGCACTCCCGCCTAGACACGACTATTTTCGCAGTTCGCACTGGCAATGGAGAAAACTGCAAACCTTCCTCAGGTGGCTTCCTTAGTCTCTGAAAAGAAGGGAGCCTTCACAGGAAGAAAGTGCACAGAACAGATGCCCACTGTGCTGCTCCCAGCAGCTGGGTCTGTGAACTTGTAAGATACCTCTGGGGGAGTGGGGGTCCTAGAAACAAAACCTGTTAGGGCGTCTGCAGGGGCTGGGCTTCCTGTTTGAGCGTATAGGGGCTTCTACCACTGAGCAGTGGGTTTAACTGCTAATACTTTATTCGTGCCTACAGCATGGCCAAACTGCAGCGTACTGGCTTTCATATAGGCAGTGCCTTAGTCAATGAGGTGAAGAAAATGGAGCAGGAACTGAGAAAAGAGGGGAAATTGTGATTAAAGGGAAAAAATGAAGCCATGCAAATCTAAAGTTTTAAGAAACTGGAACCTGGAGCTGAGAAGGGTTACTTGGAATGACAGAATGTGCAGGCTGGAAAGAACAGTAGAGGTCTTCCATTTCCACCCCTCGTTTTACAGAGGAGGCATTTGTGAGTCCCAGGGAGTTGTCACCTTCTCCAGGTCACACAGGGAGTCGGTCTGAGCCATGGCAGAGGTCTGGCCCACTGGTGCTTCACTCAGAGCTCCTTCCACCGTCCCCTGTTGCCCCTGTTGCCTCTCTTGTCAGTGCTCAGATGCATACTGGTATGAGGGTTCGATTCATAAGGGGGACGGTGCATACCAGTTGTTCCGCACCTTAGTCCGTTTGTGCTGCTCTGTCAGGAGGCCCACAGATGGCAGGGCTTAAACGACAGTTTATTGCTCACAGTTCTGGAGGCTGACAATGGGAGATCGGGGTGCGTGTGGCTGAGTTCTGGGGAGAGCCCTCTCTCAGGCTGCAGATGGAGGAATTCTCTTTGTATCCTCACACAGCTGAATGACACAGGACTCTTCTTACAAAGTCACTAATCCCATTCACAAGGGCTCCTTCCTTATGACTTCGTTAACCCCAGTCACTTCCTAAAACCACACCTCCAGATAATGTCATTTTAGGGGGCAGAGTTTCAACCTATGGAATTGGCGGGGAGGACACAAACATCCAGGTGAACACATCCCTCACAGAAAGTACACAGGAATGGGTGTCAGAGTCGGGTCAGTGTTCTCCTGGCTGACTTTACCACCCTGCAGAGCTTTCTACAGTCCTGATGCCCAGGCTGCACGCCAGACCGGTTAGATCAGGATGTGTGAGGGTGAGACCCCAGCAGGGCATGGCAGACAGAGCTGAGCCCCGGCCCCCAGCCCTGTGTGACAGGAGGGGCACGTCGCTGTGTCAGCAGCAGGCCCCGTGTCCTGGCTCTCACACAGCGTCAGCAGCCGTGCAGCCTGCTGCTGGCCTGTTTGCTGCATGGTGATTACAGTATCTGAAGTCATGGAGCTGGACAGCTGATTGCTCAAGTCTCTCTGAGTTCTACGACCTAAGAGTCTACATAAAAAGAAATACAGTGTCCGCATAGCTTCAGCTACACACACTTTTTCTTTATCTTCTAATTCTCTTCTCTTCACTCCCTACCATGACCTCTTTCCCATTCCTAAACACAAAGAAATGAGAATGTGTTGGGTTGCCCTGAAATCACCGAAAAGTCACACGGCTATTTGGTGTTCTAGCGATAAGGGAGGCACAGGCCTTCCTCACGCTGTGCTGTGTGCTCCTTGCTCTTCCAACCCTCCCCCCTCCCCGAGCCCCCTCACATTCCCCACAACCTCACAAGACCTGGTTTTGGAAACACCAGCGTAATGCTTATGAAGTCACGCCCCATGAGGTTTGGTCTTGGAGAAGTGTTACGGCTGAAAGAACACAGTCCATGCAATCAGAAGTAATTTCAAAATAAATCAAGTCCTCTACTTGCACTTCTCAAATGCCCTGTGTGAACGGAAAACGGGCCCCAACACTTCTCACGTATTCCCTTTTTCTTTCCCCATCTATTGCTCCCACAAGCTACAACTGCTTTATGAAGCACTCCAGCCCTTCCCTTACACCTCCCTTAAATTTTTGCAGTCCTTCTGCTCATTTTTACCCAAATCTCTATCTGGAAGCCCAAGAGGGTCCCCACCCCCCGCTGTCACTTAGAGGGCAGGACTGACCTCAAAAGGCTGAAGGACGTGATCACTGTTAAGCTAGGGTGCTCAGAATCACCTTGAGGAAGTTTAGGGGAAAAAAAGGCAAGGAACACTCAGGGGCTAACTATTGTTATCCCTTTACATGGAAGTTGCTGGTGCCACTATTGGAGCACTGAGCAGGTCACTGGTGCTGAAGGGGACAAGGAGTTTGGAAAGAGGGCATGTGGGCCTTGGCTGCTTGGAAGCAGAGACCTGGCCTGGGTGACCTCTTGAAGCTCTTCTTTACTGGGGACTACTCATCCTCTCGCTTGTCACATACGGAAAGTCTATTTGGTTGTGTCTCGCCTTGGGTCCTCTGAGCATCGCTGTCTTAACACAGCTGGCTGTGAGAGCTAAGCTCCATTAGGCACACTGACTCCAGTTCTTCGGTGAAGCTGTTAGAAACAGAGGCTGAGTGAACTCGATTTAATGTTTCCTCAGAGTTTTCCTGAATGAGAGGTAGAGAGCTCTCTTTTTCTTTTGGTTTATTTATTGCCCAAATTTTCCTTTTTTCTTAATATAGCACTTGGGGTCAAGGCTGAGGGGCTCCAGAGAAAGCTCTATTTCCATGATTTAATTTTACAGACAGAAAGTTCTACTCTCCTCCTCTGTGAACGTTGAGGATATCCTGTAGCGGACATGGGGCCAGGCTCTGAAGATGGCTTGGAGACCTGGTTGGAGTAACACAGGATGGAAGGAGTCGTGTGGAGAGCCATCAAACACACCTTATGTAAAGGGGAGCAAGCTGTTAAAAGGGTCTTGGAAATCTACTGAATTGCGAGGAGAGTTAATACTAAAACATATTCTAAGAGTGTTAATTATTCTGATAATGAAAAGGAGGAACTGAATCACTGGCCCTATTTCATCCACAATGTGTATGTCTGGACCAGTTTCATGTTGCCCAAGATTTATTTTCTCCCTGTCCCACTGACGGCAGCCTTGGCCTCAGGGTAGGAATGCCAGAGCTTGGAAAGCCACTCAAGGAGGCCCAGAGCCAGTGGTCACAGGGACTTAGAGGAGCAGGGAAATTTATCCTAAAAAGACCTGCTCTCTCCTAGGCAAATTTCTCAGTGAAATAGGGCAGAGGGACATGGGGGGCAGGGGGGAGATGGGTTTTGGAGCCAGAATGGCCTAGGCTCACATGATGTATTAACTGTGTGGGTTTGGGTCTCTAAGTTTTTGCATCGTACAAAATACATATTAATAATTTCCACTACTTTATCCAGCCACTTAGGGATTAAATAAAAGAACATTTGTAATGTGTCTGGCATGGTGCCTAGCTTATAGTAGATGCACAATAAACACCATGTTTCTCTCCTTAGATCTGCATATATACACACCTGGAATAATACTTCAAGGGGGTTTTCTCAAGTGGTTGCTTACTTTTGTTCTGAAGCACCAGTTCCTGGCAGGCAGAAATAATGAGTGTACAGAACTGCATTCTTCCCAAAATAGGGGTGAATGGATAATTTCTAAGTAAATAAATTGATGTTGAGTGTCTTCATTGCAGAGAGCTAAAGAAGTAGAAAGCTCATGCCCTCACTGAGTATACAATAAAGCTGGGAAGACAAGATACGTATACTGTCAACATTCAGTGATGAGGAATAAAGACATCTGAGTCCTATCCCTATCTAGTTTAGTTATTAAAGGTCCCAAATATGCCATCAGCCACCCTAAGGCAGCTAGTTCCCACTCTCCTCTTGTGTGGGGCCATGTGTAGCCTCTCTTTCCCCAGGTGACTCAGCTGCTGTTGGGCACACCACCATTATAGCTCTTCCCCCAGACACTCCACACCACTGCTGCCTCAGGCCCGGCTCTGGCTCCCCATCTGCTCTGTTTTGTGACAGCCAATCCCTGTGGAGGCCATGGATTCCTCCCTGCCTAGGCTCCAGCTGCTTCGCTAAGAACTGTCATCTCTCCCTTGCTCAGAGTAGAAGATTCTATATGTAGCACCTGTTTCAACCATCTTAAGAAAGTATCGTTAGTGATTACCAGCTTAAACTTTGGAGTCAAAATGAATGGGTTCGAATCCTATTTCCACCAACTCCCAACTATCACGCTGTGCAAATTAATAATTACGCCTCAGTTCCAATGCCTGGAAACTTGGGGTTAATAAATTTGAGGACTAAATGAGATGACATGCACTAAGCACAGCATATAGTAGACTCCCAGGAAATGTTTGCTCTTATTAGCTAACAGTTGCAGATTTGGAGTGTTAGGTATATGCCTAATATACATTTTCTTTGTTGCATGTCCCTGGAGGCTCAGCCAGTGGTCCTCTCTCGGCTGGTCTTCCTTCCCCACTCTGTATATCAGAATGGGACATAAAATCTTCAATTCAGCTCAGCATTGGGAAAACTGCTTTCCTTACAAGATCACTTCCTTTCTTCACAGGCTTCCCACAGTTTTTAAATCCCTGTGCTAGTTTCAGGTTCATAATCCTGACATCTAGGAAAGTACTCAAAATACTTAGCATCATTTCTTCCAGACACAACCCTAGTCTTCTGATAAAAAGGCCTATTTACTTAGCTTGAAGCTTCAGCCTGAGAAAGAGGGTGTAAGCTTCCCACATCGCTAGAGGCTGAGGAGGGTTTCCCAGGGAGGGTAAGCAAGAAGATACTATCCTTTCAAATCCCCTCGGCCTTGGTACTGCTCAATGAGGTTGCCCAGGAAGAAGCTTATGCACTCTTCTGGAGCCCTCATTTCTGCAACAGTTGCCTGTGAGTTACCTCCAGATCTTCTGATCTGGAGGCCAGCACTGACTGCAACTGTATCCCCAATGAACTGAAACATTTGCATAATTTAAAAGCTGCTGAAGGTCTGGCTTCCAATCACCTTCAAAGTAGGTGCTAAATGAGATTCTTCCCTTTGGATCATGGATATATCTTGGCATACTCTCAACACCAGGTGCGTATCGGTAATAAATCAGATAGTTGAGACAATCATAAAGGTTTGAGAAATAATCAAGAGCCAGAATCATCACCTACACAAGGCCATTCTTCCAAGACAGAGAGAGGTATAGCTATTTCATCTACTACATAGAAACCAACATAGAGAATCAAGCAAAATGAAGAAAGAGAGAAATATGTTCCAAACAAAAGAACAAGACAAAAACCTCAGAAAAAAAGACCTTAATGATATGGAAATAAATTATCTATCTGATAAAGGATTCAAAGTAATGGTAACAAAGATGCTCACTGAACTTGGGAGAACAGATGATAACTTCAACAAACAGAAGACTTAAGTACCAAAGAGAAGTCACAGAGCTGAAGAATATAATAACTATACTGAAAATACCCTAGAGGAGTTCAACAGCAGGCTAGATAAAGCAGAAGAATAGATGAGAAAGCTGGAAAATAAAGCAGTGCAACTCCCCCAGAGAAACAAAAAGAAAAAAAAATAATGAGGATAACTTAAGCGACCTCTGGGGCAACATCAAGCAGAATAACATTCACATTATAGGGGTGTCAGAAGGAGGAGAGAGATAAAAAGCTGACAATTTATTTAAAGAAATAATAGATGAAAATTTCCCTAACCTTGGGAAGGAAACAAACATCCAGATCCGAAAAAAAACAAAAGGAATCTCACCAAGAAACGCAGTCATTTAAATGTCAAAATTAAAGGTAAAGAAAGAGGGGAAGGAGCCAAGATAGAAGAACAGCATGGAAGTCTTTTCTGTCTCTCATCTATGAAATACAGCCAGGTCAACCCTAAACCATCCTGCACACCTAGAAAACGGATTTGAGGGTTAACACAACCTGAACCACAGAACTCAGCAGGTATGTGGTGCAGAGAGGTGAATTGGGATAGAGAGGAGCTGTGGAGGGCAGGGAGCTGTTTTTTTGCTTGTGGAGAGAGGACAGACATGGGGGGGCACTGAGTATGGGAAAAGCACCCCGCACAAAAGCAGCTGGAGAGAAAGTGGAAAAGTAGAAGCAGCCACAGGGACTTAACTAAAAAGGGATAGGGAGAGGGTTTTAATTCCATTAAGACTATAAACAGGGGGAGCACAGAGTCTGAAACTCTGCAGCTCAAATACCTAGTGGTGCTCTGGTGGGAAGGGCGAAACCCCAGGAGCAGAATGGGTCTGGGAGGTCCTCGGGCCCCGGGTGATTTTCCATAATCCCTGAAATGCTGCTGCTACAGGATAGTGTGAACTTTTTCTGGGCAGGCTGGCACCCAGCTGCAAGTGTCTGGACTTCAGCAGCAGCACAGTTTCGAGAACGTTCCTAGGTTTGGACAACACTCAGCCATTGCTCAGTGAGACTCTTCCCCAGATGATTTGGGCATGTCAAAGTCACAGTCCCTCAGTAGTGAGGGGTCGGGAAACACAGCTGCATCTCAGATAAAACTCAGGAGGGAGGTGCTGCCTGGCAACCTGACAACTTGGTCACGGACAATGTAAAAGCAGGGAGTGGATGGAAACCAGAGACAAATGATAGGTGTGCAATTCCCGTTCAGGGAGAGCACAGAGTTCCAATTCTAGATTAGGTAGCTGAGTGACACCATTTTCACCCCACCCACGCATGTGCATAGACACCTACAGGCACCATAGCAATCCACCCCAGTAAGCTAAGCAGCATCATCTTGTGGAGAACAGAGCTGTTACACTAAGCCCCGCCCAACTGGGTCAACCTTGCTCTTCAAAAACACCAAAAGTCTCTCTGCCTGCTTAGTTTACAGACTATAAAGTGCTTCATGGTTTGAGTTCTAGGGGAAAACAATGTAGTATCAATCGTATTTTAGTCTGTTCACTGGTCCATCTATTAAATTTTCTTTTTTTCTTACTTTTCCACTTCTTTTCTTTTACTTAAATACAGAAAGAGAAAAACTAAATTTTAATTTTCAATTTTTATTAAAAATCTTTCCTTTTTTTTCTACTTGTTTTTTACCTTTTTGCAAACTTTTCAAATTCTATTTTACTTCCATTATTTCGAGTTATTCTATTTCATTGTATTCATTTTCTCAAATTTTCAAATGTTTTCTCCCCCCCCCCTCTTTTTTTCTCTAATCAGTCAAGCTCCTTTCAATAACCAGAGCAAGACACACCTAGGATCTAGCATCACTTATTTGATTTGGTGTGTGTGTGTGTGTGTGTGTGTGTGTGTGCATGCGCATGTGTTGTTTTTATTTTTTAAGTTTATTTTTTCCCCTTTTCTCTAACCAATCAAACTCCTTTCAATAACCATATCAAAACTTACCTAGGATCTAGCATCATTTATTTGACTTTTTTTGTGTGTGTTGTTTTCAATTTTTTAATTAAAAAAATTTTTTTTATGTTATTAATTCCTTTCCTCCTTCAAAATGATGAAACAAAGGAATTCACCTCAAAAGAAAGAGCAGGAAGAAATGACACCCAGGGACTTAACCAACACAGACAGATACAAGCAAGATGTTTGAACCAGAATTTAGAATCACAATAATAAGAATATGAATTGGGGTCGAAAATAGATTAGAATACCTCTTTACAGAGACACAAGAAGTAAAAACCAGTCAGAATGAAATAAAAAATGCTATCACTGAGCTGCAATCTTGAATGGATGCCACGGTGGCAAGGATGGATAAGGCAGAGCAGTGAATCAGTGATAAAGAGGACAAACATGGATAATAATGAAGCAGTAAAAAAGAGGGAGACTAAAGCAAAAGAGCATGATTTAAGAATAAGAGAACTCAGTGACGCATTAAAAAGGAATGATATCAGAATCATAGGGGTCCCAGAAGACAAAGAGAGAGAAAAAGGGGTAGAAGGGTTATGTGAGCAAATCACAGCAAAAAACTTTCCTAACCTGGGGAAAGACACAGACATCAAACTACAGGAAGCACAGAGGACTCCCATAAGATTCAACAAAAACTGATCATTAATAAGGCATATCATAGCAAATTCACAAAATACTCAGGCAAGGAAAGGACCATGAAAGCAGCAAGGGAAACAAAGTCTTTAACCCACAAAGGAAGACAGACCAGGTTTGCAGCAGGCCTATCCACAGAAACTTGGCAGGCCAGAAAGGAGTGGCAGTAAAAATTCAATATGTTAATCAGAAAAAAATGCAGCCAAGGCTGTCATTCAAAATAGAAGAGATAAAAAGTTTCCCAAACAAAAATTAAAGGAGTTCATGATCACTAAACCAGCCCTGCAAGAAATTTTAAGGGGGATTCTCTAAGGGGAGAAAAGATGAAAAAAAAATACCAAAAGCAACAAAGACTAGAAAGGACCAGAGAACCCACCAGAAGCTCCAACTCTACAAGAAACATAATGGCAATAAACTCATATCTTTCAGTATTAACTCTAAACCTCAATGGACTAAATGCTCCAATCAAAAGACATAGGATAACAGAATGGATAAGAAAACAAGATCCATCTACATGCTGTTTACAAGAGATCCACTTTAGACCTAAATACACTTTCAGATTGAAAGTAAGGGGATGGAGAACCATCTAACAAGCTAATGGTCACCAAAAGAAAGCTGGAGTAGCCATACGTATATCAGATAATCTAGACTTTAAAATAAATACTGTAACAAGAGATGAAGAAGGGCATTATATCATAATTAAGGGGTCTATCCACCAAGAAGATGTAACAATTATAAACATTTATGCTCCATATGTGGGAGAACCCAAATATATAAATCAATTAATGACAAATATAAAGAAACTCATTGATAATAATACCATAATAGTAGGGAACTTCAACACCCCACTTACAGCAACGGACAGATCATCTAAACAGAAAATCAACAAGGAAACAATGGCTTTGAATGACACACTGGATCAGATGAACTTAACAGATATATTCAAGACATCTCATCCTAAAGCAGCAGAATATACATTATTTTCCAGGGTACATGGTGTGTTCTCCAGAATAGATCACATACTGGGAGACAAACCAGCTCTTAACAAGTACAAAAACATTGAGATCATACCGTGCATATGTTCACACCACAAAGCTATGACACTTGAAATCAACCACAATAAAAAATTTGGATAGATAACAAATACTTGGAGACAAAAGAACATCCTACTAAAGACCAAATGGGCTAACCAAAATGTTAAGTAGGAAATTAAAAAGTACATGGAAGCCAACAAAAATAACATCATGGCCCAAAACCTCTGGGATGCAGCAAAGGCAGTCATAAGAGGGAAGTATATAGCAATCCAGGCCTTCCTAAAGAAGGAAGAAAGGTCTCAGATACACAACCTAACCTTGCACCTCAAAGAGACGGAAAAAGAACAGCAAATAAAACCCAGAATCAGAAGAAGACAGGAAATAATAGAGATTAGAGCAGAAATCAATGCTATTGAAACCAAAAAAACAGAACAGATGAATGAAACCAGAAGCTGGTTCTTTGAAAGAATTAACAAAATTGATAAACCCCTAGCCAGTTTGATCAAAAAGAAAAAGGAAAGCACCCAAATAAATAAAATCGAGAATGAAAGAAGAGAGAACACAACCAACACAGCAGAAATAAAAACAATAATAAGAGAATATTATGAGCAATTATATGCCAATAAAATGAGCAATCTGGAAGAAACAAATTCCTAGAAACATATAAACTACCAAAACTGAAACAAGAAGAAATAGAAGATTTATCAGACTTAGTAAAGAAATTGAATTAGAATAAACCCCCCCCCCCAAAAAACAAAAGTCCAGGGCCAGATGGGTTTCCTGGGGAATTCTACCGAACATTTAAGGAAGAGTCAACATCTATTCTCTTCAAGTTCTTTCAAGAAATAGAAATGGAAGGAAAACTTCCAAACCCTTTCTATGAAGCCAGCATTACCTTGATTCCAAAGCCAGAAAAATACCCCACTAAAAAAGAAAACTATAGACCAATCTCCCTGATGAACATGGATGCAAAAATCCTCAGCAAGATATCAGCAAACGAGATCCAACAATCCATTAAAAAAAATTATTCACCACGACCAAGTGGGATTTATACCTGTCATGCAGGGCTGGTTCAAGATCTGCAAAACAATCAATGTGATTCATCACAACAATAAAAGAAAGGACAAGAAACACATGATCCTCTCAATAGATGCAGAGGAAGAATTTGACAAAATACAGCATCTTTTCTTGATCAAAACCCTCAAGAAAGTAGGGATAGAAAGATCATACCTCGAGATCATAAAAGCCATATATGAAAGACCCAATACTAGTATCATCCTCAATGAGGAAACACTGAGAGCTTTCCCCCTAAGGTCAGGAACAAGACAGGGATGTCCACTGTCGCCAGTTATTCAACATAGTATTGGAAGTCTTAGCCTCAGTAATCAGACAACACAAAGAAATAAAAGGCATCCAAATCAGCCACGAGGAGGTCAAACTTTCACTCTTCACAGATGACATGAAACTCCATATGGAAAACCCAGAAGATTCCATTAAAAACCTGCTAGAACTGATCCATGAATTCAAAAGTGTCAGGATATAAAATCAATGCACAGAAATCAGTTGCATTCCTATACACCAATAATGAAGCAACGGAATCAGAAATCAAGGAATCAATGCCATTTACAATTGCACCAAAAACCGTAAAAAACCTAGGAATAAATCTAACCACAGAGGTGAAAAATCTATACACTGAAAACTATAGAATGCTTATGAAAGAAATGGAAAAAGACACAAAAGAATGGAAAATATCCCATGCTCCCAGATAGGAAGAACAAATATTGTTAAAATGTCAATACTATCCAAAGCTATCTATACATTCATTCCAATCTCTATCAAAATAACACCAGCATTCTTCACCGAGGTAGAAAATACAATCCTAAAATTTGATGGAACCAGAAAAGACCCCGAAAAGCCAAAGCAACCTTGAAAATGAAAACCAAAGCAGGAGGCATCACAATCCCAGACTTCAAGCTGTATTACAAAGCTGTAATCATCAAGACAGTATGGTACTGGCATAAAAACAGACACTAAGATCAGTGAAACAGAATAGAGAACCCATAAATGGACCCACAGACATATGGCCAACTAATCTGTGACAAAGCAGGAAAGAATGTCCAATGGAATATAGACAGTCTCTTCAGCAAGTGCTGCTGGGAAAACTGGACAGTGACAGGCAGAAAAATGAACCTGGACCAGTTTATTACACCATCCACAAAGATAAACTCAAAATGGATGAAAGACCTAAAGAAGGTCTAAGACAGGAAGTCATTAAAGTCCTTGAGGAGAAAGTGACCTTGGCCACAGGCAGCTTCTTATTCAGCACGTCTCTGGAGGTAAGGGAAACAAAAGCAAAAATGAACTATTGGGACCTCATCAAGATAAAAATCTTCTGCACAGTGAAGGAAATGATCAGCAAAACTAAAAGGCAACCAACGGAATGGGAGAAAATATTTGCAAACGACATATCAGATAAAGGGTTAGTATCCAAAATCTATAAAAAACTTATCAACTCAACACCCAAAAAACAAACAATCCAGTGAAGAAATGGGTTAAAGACATGAACAGACACTTCTCCAAAGAAGATATCTAGATGGCCAACAGACACATGAAACGATGCCCAACGTCACTCATCATCAGGGAAATACAAGTCAAAACCACAATGAGATACCTCCTCACGCCTGTCAGAATGGCTAACATTAACAACTCAGGCAACAACAGATGTTGGTGAGGATGTTGAGAAAGAGGATCTCTTTTGCACTATAGGTGGGAATGAAAACTGGTGCAGCTACTCTGGAAAATAGTATGGAGATTCCTCAAAAAATTAAAAATAGAACTACCCTATGACCCAGCAATTGCACTATTAGGTATTTATCCAAGAGATACAGGTATGCTGTTTCGAAGGGACACATGCACCCCAATGTTTACAGTAGCACTATCAACAATAGCCAAAGTATGGAAAGAGCCCATATGTCCATCAATGGATGAATGGATCAAGAAAAAGTGGTATATGTATACAGTGGAGTATTACTCAGCAATCAAAAAGAATGAAAATGTTCCCATGTGCAACTACGTGGATGGAATGAGAGGGTATCATACCAAGCAAAATTAGTCAGTCAAAGACAAATATCATATGACTTCACTCATATGAGGACTTTACTCATATGACTTCACTCATATGAGGACAAAACAGATGAACATAAGGGAAGTGAAGCAAAAATAATATAAAAACGGCGGGGGGACCTAAGAGACTCTTAAATATGGAGAACAAAGAGAGGGTTCCTAAGAGGAGTAGTGGGAGGGGGATGGGCTAAATGGGTAAGGGGCATTAAGGAATCTACTCTTGAAATCACTGTTGCACTATATGCTAACTAACTTTGATATAAATTTTAAAAATTAATTAAATAATAAACTTAAAAAATAAAGAAAGAATCGCAAAAGCAGTAGGAGAAAAACAAATTGTTACATATAAGGGAAACTCCATAAAGGAGCCAAAAGGGAGTGGCATGACATATGCAAAGCACTGAAAGGAAAAAACTTCTAAAAAGGATACTCTGTCCAGCAAGATTATCATTCATATTTTAAGGAAAAATAACAGAGTTTTTCAGACAAGCAAAAGCTGAAAAAGTTCATCATTATTGAAGTAGCTTTACAAGAAATATTAAAGGATCTTCTTTAAGCTGAAAAGAAACGTCACTAATTATTAAGAAAACATATGAAAGTAAAAATCTTACTGGAAAAGGTAAATACTAAAAGCAGTGGTCTTATAAAGCTACTAATAAAAGACAAAAGTAACAAAATTATCTAAAGCAACAATAATTAGTTAAGGGATACATAAAAAAAATCTGTAAAAAGTGACATCAAAAAACATAAAATGTGCCAGGCAGGGAGGGGAGTAAATATGTAGAGTTGGGAATGCATTAAGTTTATTATCAGCTTAAAATAGACTGTAATATACACAGGATGAAAGATGTGAACCTCATAGTAACCACAAAGTAAAAACTTATTGAAATACACAAAAGAAAATGAGAAAGGAGTCTAAACATAATACTAAATGACTAAAGAAAGTAATCAAATCACAATTAACAATTAACAAAATGGCAATAAGTACATATCTATTGATAAATACTTTAAATGTAAATGGACTAAATTCTCCAATCAAAAGACACAGAGTGGCTGAATGGATAAAAAAAAACAAGATACATCTATATGCTGCCAATAAGACGCTTATTAGCGTCCTTAGTCTCATCCTTAGAAGTGAGGACTTGGACAGACTATAAGCGAAGTAATGAAAAAATGACTTTTCATGCAAGTGGAAATGAAAAGAGAGCTGGTGTAGCTATACTCATACCAGATAACATAGACTTTAAAACAAAGGCTAATAAGAGACAAAGAAGCCACTACATAATGATAAAGGGGTTAATCCAGCAAGAAGATAATATTTCTAAATATATATACACCCAATATAGGGGCATCAAAACACATAAAGCAAATTTAACAGACCTAAAGAGAGAAATTGACAGCAATACAATAAGAGTAAGGGATTTTAACACTCTACTTACATCAATGAAAAGATCATCTAGACAGAAAATCAATGAGGAAACATTGGTCTTAAATGACACATTAATAGATATATATAGAAAATTCCATCCAAAAGCAAAATACACATTCTCCTCAAGTGTGCATGGAACATTCTCCAAGATAGATCACATATTGGGCTATGAAACAAGTCTCAATAAATTAAAAAAAAAGAAATCTTATAAAGCATCTTTTCTGACCACAATGATATAAAACTAGAAATCAATTGTAAGAAGAAGAAAACTGGAAAAACTACAAATGTATGCAGATTAAACAACTTGTTACTGAATAATTACTGGGTCATAGAAGAAATCTTAGGAGAAATAAATAATACCTAGAGACAAATGAAAACAGAAATAGTACATCAAAATCTATAGGATGCAACAAAAGTAGTTCTAAAAGGGAACTTCATGCAATGCAGGCATAGATCAAGAAAACAAGAGAAATCTCAAATAAGTACTTAAACTTCACATATAAAGGACCTAGAGAAAGAAGAACAAATAAAGCCTAAAGTTAGTAGAAGTAAGGAAATAATAAATATCAGAGCAGAAATTAATGAAGTAGGGACTAAAAAGATAATAGAAAAGATCAATGAACTAAGATCTGTTCGTTGAAGAGATAAACAAAACTAACAAACCTTAAGGGAGACTCACTAAGAAAAAAAGAGAGAGGGCTCAAATAACTAATATCAGAAATGAAAGAAGTTACAACTGATACCACAGAAATACAAAGAATCATAAAAGACTACTAATAACAATTAATTGTATACCAACAAATTGAACAACCTAGAAGAAATGGATAAGTTCTTAGAAGTTCACAATCTTCTAATACTTAATATGAAGACACAGAAAATCTGAATAGACAGGTTACTAATAAGCAGATTGAATCAGTAATCCAGAACTTTCCAACAAAGAAAAGCCCAGGACCAGATTGCTTCACTTGTGAATTCTATCAAACATTCAAATATTTAATACTATCCTTTCCAAACTTCTTCAAAACAACTGGAGAGTAGGTAAAGTTTCCAAACTCATTTTATGAAGCCAGCATTACTGTGATATCAAAAACCAGGCAAGGACACCACAAAAAAGAAGATTACAGGCCAATATCCCCAATGAATATAGTTGTAAAAATCCTCAACAAAATATTAGTAAACTGAATTTAACAATACATTAAAAGGATCATACACCATGATCAAGTGAGATTTTCTCCAGGGATGCAAGGGTAGTTCAACATCTGCAAATCAATCAACATGATATACACTACACTAACAAATTGAAAGGTAAAAATCATATATTCATCTCAATAGGAGTAGGAAAAGCATTTGACAAAATTCAAAATCCATTTATGATAAAAACTATGATCAACATAGTGGGTATGAAGGGAATGCACCTCAACATAATAAAGATATACATGAAAAATCCCCAGCTAATATTATATACAACAGTGAAAAGCTGAAAGCTTTTTCTCAAGATCAGGAATGAGACAAGAATGACCAGTCTCACCACTTTTTAAAAATATAGTACTGAAATCCTAGCCACAGCAATTAGGCAGGAAGAAGAAATAAAACGCATCAAATTGAGAAGAAAAAAGTAGAACTGTCACTATTTGTAGAAGACATGTTATTATATATGGCAAACCCTGAAGACTCCCCAAAAAATACTGTCAGAATAAACAGATTTAGTAAGTTGCAGGATACAAAATTAATAGTCAAAAATCTGATGCATTTGTTTATACTAATAACAAATTATCAGAAAGAGAAATCAAGAAAAAAAATTCGATTTACAATCACATGAAAAAGAACAAAATACCTAGAAGCAGTTTTAATCAAGGAAGAGAAAAAACAGTACACTGAAAACTATAAGACACTGATGAAAGAAGCTGTAAAATGGAAAGATATTTTATGCTCATAGCTTGGAAAAATTAATATTGTTAAAATGCCCATACTAGCCATATCTACAGATTCAATGCAATCCCTATCGAAATTCCAATGGCATTTTTCATAGAAATAGAACAAATAATTTTATTTCATATAAAACCACAAAAGACAGTGAATGGCCAAAACAATCTTGAAAAAGAATAAAGCTGGAAGTATGCTTCCTGATTTCAAATGATATTATAAAGCCTCAGTAAACAAAACAGTATGATATAGGCATAAAAACAGATACATAGATCAATAGAAAAGATTAGAGAGCCCATAAATAAACCCACACAAATATAGTCAACTAAGTTATGCCAAAGGAGGCAAGAATATTAAACAGGGAAAGGGCAGTCTCATGAACAAATGGTATTTGGACAACTGGACAAGCTACATGCAAAAGAATGAAACTGGACACTATCTCACACCATATACAAAAATTAACTCAAAATAGATTAAAGACTTAAATGTTAAGACCTGAAACCATAAAACTCTTAGAAGAAAACATAGGCAAAAAGTCTCCTTGATGTGAGTCTTGGCAATCTTTTCTTGAATCTGACTCCAAAATAGGGAAACAAAGCAAAAACAAACAAATGGGGCTATATCAGACTAAAAACCTTCTGTACAGTGAAGAAAGCTGTCAACAAAATGAAAAGGCAACTTATGAAATGAAAGAAGATATTTGCAAATCACATATCTGACAAGGGACTGATATCCGAAATATATAAAGACTCATATAATAGAATAACAAAACAAACAAACCAATTTAAAAAAATGTGTAGAATATCTTAATAGACATTTTTCCAAAGAAGACCTACAGATAGTCAATAGGCACATGAAAAGATGTTCAACATCGCTGATCATCAAGGAAATGCAAATCAAAATCACAATGAGGTAGCACCTTATATCTTTAAGAATAGCTATTATCAAAAAGACAAGAAATATCAAGTGTTGGCAAAGATGTGGAGAAAAGGGAACCCTTGGACATTGGTGGCAGGAACATAAACTGCTAAGGACACTATGAAAAACAGTATAGAGGTTCCCTCCAAAATTAAAAATAAAGCTACCATATGATCCAGCAATTCCACTGCTAGGTATCCACTTGAAGAAAATAAAAACACTAATTTGAAAAGATACATGCACCTTTAAGTTTACTGCAGCATTATTTACAATAACCAAGATATGGAAAAAACCTAACTGTTCATCAATGGATGAATGGACAAAGAAGATGTGGTATATATACACAATGGGATATCACTCAGCCATAAAAAAGAATGAGATCTTGACATTTGCAACAACATGGATGGGCCTTGGGGGTATCATGGTGAATGAAATAAGTTAGAGAGACAAATATCACATGATTTCATTTATCTGTAGAATCTAAAAACCAAAACAGAACAAAAGAAAACCTAGACTCGTAGATACAGGGAAAAGACTGATGGTTACCAGCAGGGAAGGGAGTTAGAAGAGGGTGAAAAGGGTGAAGGGTCTTTAAAAGTACAAACTTCCAGTAAAGTAGGTCAGAAGGATATAATGCACAGCATGGGGAATATAGTCAATAATATTGTAATAACTTTGCACAGTGACATATAGTAACTAGACTTATTGTGGTGACTGTTTTGCAAAGCATACAAATAGTGATCACGCTGCACACCTGAATTAATTTTATATGGTATGTCAATTATACCTCAATAATAAAAAAGAATGATGCAAATGATAAATGCTCTTGGAGTTCAGATAAAAAGCTTTGACTCTATATAAGGTAGACACCAATTTATAACAATTTAGGGTTTGAGCTTCATCAGACATGGCCTGAGAGGACTGTCAGTTAGGGTTGGGATTTTCCAAACACAAAACAGAGGTACCTGGGAAGGGTCATCCTGACTAGACAAATCTTCAAACACTGGCTGCAAGACAGCTTTGGACAGTGAACTCCAGATGGGGAGGAACTAGGGACAGGGGTAAGAAGAGTTTGGTAATTCCATGGTGAGCTAGAAATGTCAATTAAAAAAAAGGCAAAAGAGTACCCTGGACAAAGTGAACAAAAGTAGAGTAGATGAATTGGAAAGCAGAGGGGTTAGAGGACAGAAGGAAAGAGGAAAGAAACCTAAAAAACCAAAGCAGCTATTTAATACAAGAAAGAAAGTTGAATATAAGACTGAAAAAGAAAACTTGCTCAAGTCCCTTAGATTAAGCAATTTCAATCAATTGCAAAGCACGAGTGTCTTGAAATCATCTTGTTTCAAGTGTTTGATTCTTAGAAGTAGATTTTAACATTAAACAAAAGCACATAGGTGAGACACTGTGGGACCTGGAAAAGATGTCACAGGCGTCCAACTTAGATCCTTGCTCTGGATACTCAGACTTTAATTTGATCAAAATGAAAGTTTGCTTGATTCTCCATTATGATCTCATTCTTGACTCACAATGGTGCTTTTTGGAATGACTTCTATAGGCTTCCTTCTGCCATGTTATAAGATAGGACTGATTTGCTTAAGGAAAGTGATTTAAAAATATATCATTGATCTTGAGAAATCTTTTAAAATCTATGACATTTCTTGGCTCAGCAAGGTCAATTTTTGTTCCAAAGTTTCTAAAGAAAAACTCTTATCTCTAAAGGGCTGATTGATTTATTTTTAAATAGTAACGTTATTCTTTCTTGTACCCTGTAAGCCATCTTTGTTTTAAATTTAGTTCTCAAAGGTCGCCAAACTCATTGGACCCATATGAAAAAGCATCCATATCTCTTCTATAACTCCTTTTGATGACCTTAAATCCACCAGGTGCTCCAATGGTTCTGATCATAAGGAAGGTGGAATTGCCTCAGGTGTAATCAGCAACTTGCTTGGGGTCCTGTATAGTAAACTGTACCTTTTGTATTTGTCTGGGCAAGAAGTTACGTGGCTACCTTGAGACTTAGCCTAGTATCTGATAGACCTGTGGGATGATTTTTTTTTTTAATGTTTATTTATTTTTGAGACAGAGAGAGACAGAGCAAGAGTTGGGGAGGGGCATAGAGAGAGGGAAACACAGAATCCGAAGCAGGCTCCAGGCTCTGAGCTGTCACCCAGAGCCCGACGCGGGGCTTGAACTCACAGACCGTGAGATCATGACCTGAGTCGAAGTCGGACGCTCAACCGACTGAGCCACCCAGGCGCCCCTGTGGGATGATTTTAAACCTAATGTATAAATATCGAATACAATCAACTAAGAAATCATTAAACTACTCGCTAAAGTGACAGAAGATTAGTAAACCAAGGACAGTGATGTTAAGCAATGCATTTAATATTCAGAGTTTGATTTCCTTCACCGTGCCTAGGTCTTTGCCTGTACAGGCCTTCCATGGCTCTTCTGCATGCCTCCCTCACTCTTCCCTGTCCACTGGCAGGCTATCTCAAAAGGGGGGAACTCTTCCCCGACTCTGGTACTGCATGGGTTGCATGAGAGACCAAAGTTCCATCCCCTACCAGGATGAGGTTGTGATTTTGATTTACTGAGCTCACATCCATAGCTCCCCCTGCCTAGAAGAGATAAACTAACAGTACTTATTGTTCATATGATTTTGGATGTGTCATTGAACTCCCTGGGGACTCTGTTGGTTTTTTTTTCTGTGAAATGGGTGACTGGGAGGATTTGATGGCATCCTGTGTGAAACTCTTTACATTCTATATATCAAGGGGTCAGTGTCTGGCCTGCCCCTAAGTTGTACGCAGTCTGAGGCAAGAGTATGAATAGAGACTCACATACCACATGTCTACATCTTTAGAAGTTATGAAAACTGTTAAGTAAAAAGTTCAATCTTGCTGCTTTCATAAACACTCAAAAAGCCTGGTTTAAATTTAGAAATTCTGGACTCCTTGGAGTTTTATGCTGGAGAGTGAGCCCTTCTCACACCTCTCCCCTTTTCTTTCCATCCTACCTCTGTCCTTATGTGGGCATCTTACTTCACTGGTTCAAGTTCTCTCAACACCCTCTCCAAACAGGTGCGTCTTGGCTAACCTCATGGCCCAGAAATGTGTCGGGACCCAGAAGTGGGAACTAAGAGTTGTTCTGTTTATGATGCTTATGGGAAACCATGGGGCCTTTTCTCTCCTCTCTTCTTCTTTTCTCTACTCTACTCCACTCTTCTTTGACAGTGAGCTCAGCTTTTAATGGTCAAAGTACAAGAGCCATTGGTCTGAGATCTAAGAAGTCAGCTTACTGAAACCATTATATTTATAGAATTTTTCTACCATAGATGAGGCTATACCAAAAATGTTTAATGGTTGAAGAATGAATTTTGTATTCGTGATTTTATCTTTTCATACTTGTGGACTTCCAAAACCAGGTTCACATTTTCTGGCCCTTTCCTTCTTTTTCCAGTTTTTGTTTCTCTTTTAAACAAGCTGCAGTTGAGTAATACAATTGAGGCTTATTATAGTCTCAAGGCAAAACAACATCCACTGATGTGTGCATAATAGTACTACTGCTATCAGTTATTACATTTAGTTAATAAAGTGCCCTGAGAATACATACAAAATTTTTGGGATGCAATTTTAAATTTATCTGGAGACTGCTTTTTTCTTTATTAAATATGTAATTGGTGGCTTCTCCTTAATGTGATGGTTTAAGATTCAAAAGGTACAGGAAGACATTAATGTAGGAAAGTAATGATCTGACTCATTTGGACCTTTGACTACTACAGAGGGAAAGATCACCACAGTTAGCAAGAGCTGGAAGATTGGTTTTTAACTGGAAGTCACAACTTAGCAAATAAAAGATTGTTTGGAATTGCTGCCTTTGGATAGTTTGCCTTAGTACTATCAGTCCTTTGCCTGCTTATTGTGGTATATGGATGCTTACTATAAAAATAAGACGTAATTTAAAATAGCACAAGACATGCTTTGAGCTGATGTCCTTTAGACCCAATGGGATCAGAGACCCAGCTAACATCTGCTTTACACTTGTTAATAAGTAAAAGGGTAAAAACTTGATCCATTTCTAGGATGAAATAAAACAGAGTTCAAGGGATCCAAGGAAACAAAAGGATCCCCCAAATCATCTGCGCTCCAAAGGCTGCAAGAAAAGGAAATGATTGTCCCATCTGTGCAAGAGTTCTGGTCCAGGTCTGGTGAAATTCAGTGATTGATGTACACTGAGAGCAGAGATATTTGTCCTTTACCAGAGTCCATGGCTGTTGGTTGCATCAGGGCCTGGAAATGCTCCAGAGGCAGGATGGTCTCTGGCACTGATCCACCAGCTCACTCCCTCCTCCCTCACAACCTGGGGCTTTTGGATTGAATGTCCAAGGAACCGTTGTCGTAGTGGCCTGAAGTTTCCAGTTCCACAAATCTGATCTCTCCCCAAGGCTTACCTTGATGTTGATTCCAAGTCTAATGTACAGGGCTGACGATGATGTAAGAGACAAATGCTTGAAAACTGAATTTGGATCCTCTTCGGGCTGTGGCAGAGCTGAGGGCAAGGTTTTGCTTTAGAAGTCTGAGGGGCTGAGTGGATGGTGAGGGGAAAAGTCGAACTAAGCATATGCCAGATTCTCTAGGGTGTGTTCCTGCAAACTTGAATGCACATGCTGCTGCAATGAGTAGCATAGGTATCCCGTTCAAATCAGTGCCTAATGCAAAATGTGGTTTCCCCGAATGCAAACAGCGGGATTCTACCTAAGGTCCTCTGGTGAACCTTTGAGAGACGGCGGTAACAAACAAACCAGTTTGCAAACTCTTACTATACATGCCATACTGAATTTCAAAGAATTAAAATTTAACTTATGTAAATGATGTGAATAAAAGTCATGGCACTGCACTTAGAAGACTGAACTAGTTTTTACACTATCCTTTTAAAATGCATGATTATTATGCTGATAATTACTTCAGAAGACTTCTTTATGCATTTCATCATGCTCATTGAATCTTTGCCTTGATGCTGCTGTAGCCCAGTGATGCCCAGACTTTGATTTTCACAGACTGATAATATTAAATATGAATAACAACAACAATAGTAAGTATGACAAATATAATAGTAAGAGGGTACTGACATAAGATCGGGAACTTTAAAACTTTTCATTTATTTTTTTAATTCCATGAGCAGTAGCTGAACATGTTCTCCTCATTATAAAATGTCAAACAATATCGATAAAGCTGCTGATCTCCATCTAATCTCAGTGTCTTCCAAAGAGGGAACCACTGCTATCAGTTTGCTATGCCTCCTTCCAAAATTTTCTCTACATATTCACATACATACATAGGTCTATATAGAAGAATATACTTTGGATGGTTTATTTATATAGATGGCAGCATAAGTACATTTATTCTACATTTCTTCAGGTTCTTTCTTTTCTTAACCTTGGGTGATTTTTCTTTATCACTGCAGCTCTATTTCATTCTTTTTAAACTCTTGTACCTAATTCCATAATGTGACTCTACTCCATTTGTTTATCTGTGCTTCTTTTGCTCATGTGTGTGCATGGTAAGAAGTACTTCCACGTATGCACAGAGATAGGTATACAGTCGGCATTTTTTTCCAAGTAAGGGTTTTAATAAAAGGCAAATTTCCATTTGCTCATCCATTATTTTATAAAATATAAAAGGGCAATCGCATACTTTAAGAGACAAAATTACAGGGAAAAAAAAGAGGATCTTCTCCAAGAAAGACTAAATGGAAACTTCGCCATGCTTTTTTCACTGCAGATCAGTGAATATGTCATCAGAGACGAGCCCTGTGTCAGAATCTGATTCTGAGGACCACTTCTCGAGTCTAAACTCAAAATAAATGGGCTCTTCTTCTACCAAAAAACTCTTCCAAAGAAAACAACAAAGATGACAGCTGTGAAGGCCAGGTCATGGGGGCTGATCTCCCGTGTCCACTGAGCTGCTTGCCACCCTCACCTCCCAGCTCCCTTAGTAGGCACCAAAGGGGAGTGAGGTAGCCATGGGCCCATCTGAGTACACTGCCCGGGAGCACTGGCTCACACCAGTGAGCTTTTAGCCCTTTTTCACTCTCAACAATTGCTGTTCGCTAGTGTGGTGCTACTTCCCAAATTGTAGTTGGTGTCCCTGGGAATATGGCAGATGAACTGATGAGGTGACAAACAGATAAACCTTCTTCATTACATATGATACATATTCAACATAATGTGTAACATACAATGTTCAATACATAAGAATGTCTTCAATATATAGTAACTAAACATTAGTTTAATATTCATTACCCCAAAACCCCAAAGATTCTTTATAGCTAATGCAAGAGACATGGGTTGATTGAAAGAAAAATATTTGAAAGTGAAGCTGCATGTACTCACAGAAAAATCACCAGGGTTAAAGAAAAGCAAGTACTCTCTGTGTGATCTGAGCAATTTACTCAGCTTTTTGGATTCCCAGTCTTTTCATCTTTCAAATAGGCTCAGTAATACCTCCTCAGTCTGCTGTAACAAAGGCTATATAACATAAACCTGGGAGCGTGCCTGGCACACACAGGGTTAGGAGTACAGCGTAGGTTTGTCTTCCGCTTTTCCAGTTCCTTCTCTTCATCCCCCAGGATTCCCTTCTCCAGGTCCTAATTTGGAGTCCCATTCTGACGAAGTTTGGAAATTTTGTTAGAGTCAAATGAAAGGTGTTACTGTCAATAACTGTATGTGTACTCAAACGTGCAAGCTCTGAAAACAAGTGTTCTACACACAAATGAATGAATCTCTCAGTGATGCAATCTGGGGCCCAGATATGAACTTCTTGAGGAGGGAGTGATTTCTAGAGATAGAAAAAGAACACCGCCATGCAGATTAGTTTTTAGTCCTGAATGTGGTGCAGAAGAATTCGTGTCTGCCATACTCCAATGAAGAGCTGTCACTTCCTCTGGGCCAAAGCATTTACTTTTTGGTATATGAAGCCAAGGTAAAAATCTAGTAAGATCTGAAAAGAAATGCTGTTCATTGGGGAAAAAAAAATAAAACTGGCTATAGCTACTCATCTAGGAATAATCTAGGGGAAGTGAAGGTTCCTGGTTCAGTTTTGAAACCGGGTTTTATTTTCCAGTGGACTGGAATGTTAAAAAAAAAAAAAAGAAAAGAAAAGAAAAGAAAAGAAAAGAAGAAAGTCCAGTTTGCAGGAATCTCCCACAGGCCTCCCCGAGATCCTTTGTGAAAATGTAAGTTATACTCAATTTTCACCCAGAGTGAGGGTGTCGTGTATTGTCTGGAAACAATTAGAGGTATTTTTCCATCTTGATCTGACAACCTCAGACATACTGGCAATTGCGGGGGGCGGGGCGGGGGTGTCGAAGTCTAAGTTCTACTGTTAACTATTTAAAACAGTTAAAGTATAAAAAAGAATTAAGTCAAATATGCTTGGAGCTCCAAAGGGTGGATACTGATGGAACAGGGAGACTCAGAGAAGTTTAAAAGTCACCGAGGAGAAAAATCTTAGAGCGTGGAAAATATTTTGTGGCTGCTAATGATTTTCCAAGACCCTTCAGGAAAATAGTGTGACAATGAAAGACCATTCAGGGGGATGCCAAACTGCCCTCAGAGGTAGCCTGGAGACCTGGGTGGTTGCCATGAGCCCGGCATCACCCTGGTTTAAGGTATGGCACTAGTACTGTGGCCCCTGGGATTCCAGGGAGATGGGCTGCAGAATGAAAGGTCCTTTTGTCAAGATGTACCAGTCACCTGGAAACTGCTTTGGATTGTTAAAAAGAGAAATTCTACTGGCTTATCTATTAGTTTGTTTTGAAAGAAGGCTGGCATGGAAAGAGGTCAGAGAAGGGTCAGGGAAGCCTGAGAAGGCACTTGGGGTAAGTGAGCCAGTGTGGACCAGAGATATGCAAAACCTGAGACAAATTCATGTGGCAAGTTTTGTGAAAAACCTTCTACACTTTGTTTTAAAACCGAAGTTAGAGGCAAATGTAACACTTCTCTCCTGTGTGTCAGCAAAGTCCAAATTGCCAAGTGCCATAAAGGCCAATTGTGTCAACAGCACCAGCCTTTGCATCTGCCAAATGGTGGTCAGCAAAAAGGCCTCACATTTGTGTAGGGACCTAACACTTGGCAGTGTGTTTTCACAGCTATGGTTTAGTGGATCCTCATGGTAAACTTGCAGGGGAAGCAGGAAGGCGATGCCATTTCAAAGATGGGAAAACAGGGGCTTGGAGAAGAGGAAAATCTCATATAGTATCACAGAGCTGGTACACGGGGGAGGGGGGGTGAGGATTCACACCTGGTCCACCCACTACACTCAGTCCCTGTCCCTACACCCTGTGTGGCTGCCAGGCTGCCCTCCAGAAAAGAGCGTGGGCTACTCAGTGAGCTAATGGGGTGGGAAGGTGACACTGTGACTAACATCCTGCCATCAGGACACAGCTGTCCATTTCTTTTCCTGCCTTCCTTCCTCTTCTCCAACTTGCCAGGCATGTGTCTGCAGCCTCCAAATGGAAATGAGCAAGAGGGACATGACTTCAGCCCGGAAGCAGAGGCAGAATAAAAAAGCTATGGTGTGAGATACCTGGTGTCCTAAGGCTCACACTGGGTGAGGCAGTTTCAACAAAGCTTCAGAATAAACTTTCTAAAATATAAAATTCGACAGAAAATCCCTGCCTGCAGATCCATCAGTAGATCGGGTCGAGAGTGAGAAGATATCTCATTTTTCTCCACAGAGCATCACCCAGGACTGTAAGAGTTCTTGAGCATATAGCCTCTTCCTTAAAAATACTAGTTTTCTTCAAGGACAGAATGTTTTTCCTGAGTCTATAAAAAGCAAAGTAGCATTAAAGACTAGAAATATTAGTAACATTGATTCTGTGCTGAAGAAAGCTGGTCAGTCTATTCTGAGAAGATGGACTTAACGTTTAGTCACAGAGTCTCAATTTCGATCAGAGATAAACCCTAGATTCAGTAATATTTGTGCATATGGTTCTTGGGTCAGGTTGGCAATAGTCATGGTGCCTGTGCAGAACCCCATGGATAGGGAGGCAATCGGAAACACAGCAGGCGTCCAGCAAAGGGAAAAGCAGGATGCCCAAGACCAGGTACCAAAGCTCAGAAGATTAGCAGGACCTTCTGGTCCCTGATCCTGCATCTCTTTATCCTTGTTTTCCACAAAACTTAAATTAATGTCCAAGTTGAATTAATGTCTAAGACATTTCCTTGTTTCGACAAATTTGGAGGAGACAAGAAACTGGCCCACAGGAAAAAAGTGTGAGCTTAAAGTCTGACAACAAAAGTAGAATAAAATGCACAAGACACAGATGTAAGAACCACAGACATTCATCATTTCTGGGGCCATCTGCCTAGGGGCAAAGAATACCTCGAAAAGCTTTGAAGTCAACACTATCTTACTGTCTGTACAATATTTGAATTCTCAAAGCAGGAGTCGAATTAGATTTGGTGCACACTACTTGAGAAAACAGGAAATGTATTGTGTTATTAAAAACTTATTTTTATCCAAATGATAATAAATCTGTCAGGCTCTATTGTTTTTTTATTAAATTGAGGTGAAAAACATGTAACATAAAATTTACCATCTTAACCATTTCTAAGTGTACAGTTCAGTAGTGTTTAGTATATTAACTTTGGCTGAAATAGATCTCCAGAACTTTTTCATCTTGCAAAACTGAAACCCTATACCCACTAAACCACTCCCCCTCCCCGGCTCTCCCCAGCCCCTGGCAACCCCCATTCTACTTTCTGCCTCTATGACTTTGAGTACTCTGGCTACTTCATATGAGTGGAATCCTACAGTATCTATCTTTTTATGACTAGCAGTTTCACTTAGCAGAATGTCCTCAAAGTTCATCCATGTTGTAGTACATGACAGTATTTCCTTCCTTTTTAAGGCTGAACAATATTCTGTTGTACATATAGACCACATTGTGTTTATTCATTCTTCCGTTGATGGACACTTGTCTTGTTCCTACCTCTTAGCCATCGGGAACAGAGCTGCTATGAACTTGGGTATGCAAATATCTTTTTGAGACCCTTGCCTTTGAGACTCTGCTTTTAATTGCTTTTTAAAGAAATAATTCCTCGGCTATTCGGAAAACACCACCTCAAAAGTAACTTGAAAATGAGTCTGTTTAAAACTATTTACAGAGAACTGAGGTTTCTTCACAAAAAATACTTTTGCACAATACCCTAATAGTCAGGTTAGTGATTTAACAGGACTGCCAAATCATCTCTGTCCCTAAACAAGGATCTTATTCTCAGCCACGGCTGACCCATTTTCTCTCCATCCAAAAGCTTCTGGTGTGAGTGCTTCATTCTTTCCTTTCCATGTGCCTCTACTTCCACTCTATGACCTTCTTTTCCCTAAACAGATAAAAGTCTTAACCTGTCCGGGGCCCACCTCCATCTTTACCTGGAGGGGACCACCACCTGCCTCACCTCATTGGTTATCATTATTATGTCATCCAGATCAATCACTGGGCACTCGCACTGTTGTAACTGTCGCTTTGATCATTCGTTACACTTTGTTAGTCCTCATCAGATCCAGGCCCCACTAATCGGAAACAGCGGCCTTCTAAAAGCAAGGCAACCTGGTGACCAGGGGCAATTACCACATTGTTTGGTTTTTAAATTAGTCCCTTCTTGGTGCTCTGATCACCATCAGGAGGCTGGTGATTCAGAAACCCAGGGGGTGCCTGCCGCTCACGCCTCCCATAGCCAGCCTGGAATCACATACACCCTGATGGGAGTCCCAAGTTGAGGGTGACCCCGTGACCCTGAAAAACACAGTCTGTGATTTGAGGATTAGCCTCCTCATCAAAGTCCTCGCTGGGAATTCCCATCCATGGGCATTTACACATAAGACAATTCCCACTGTAGCATACTTTCTGTGAGAAGCTTTGGGATCTTATCATGAGGACCATGCCATACTACGGCAGAGTCCCATGGCTCAACAGAAGCCTGTTTTCTTCTGGCCTATGCCTGGGAGAGTGCTGGGATTGGGAATGAATGGAAGTGAACATCTCCCAGATATCCACAAGGGTAGGAGCTGCAGCTTCTAGCTCAAATGCCAGGAGCCGGCCTTGGAGGAAGGTTTAAGGATCATTTGGCAGGAGATTAAAGGTAAATTATACCATCTTCCAGCACATCCTTTTCCTCAGACTTCAGGAGTTTATATAGTACTGTCATGATTTTTTCAAGATTGCCATGTACAATCTTCTCTTTTATTTTAAAGGAATTATTTACAAGAAAACTATATCATACTTTGAGTGGAAATCAAGTATTTCTTGTCTTTCTTTCAGCAATGTCTAAAAATGTCATTTATTCCCACCGCAACCAGCACCTGCCCCTTGGGGTTAGCTTACAGGTGAATTCCTCTTATCCAGTTGTACTTTTTTTTTAATTCAAAAAAAAATTTTTACATCTATTTATTTTTGAGAGACATAGAGAGACAGAGCACAAGTAAGGGAAGGGCAAAGAGAGAATCAGACACAGAATCCAAAACAGGCTCCAAGCTCTGAGCTGTCAGCACAGAGCCCGAAGCGGGGCTCGAACTCACAAACTGTGAGATCATGACCTGAGCCAAAGTCAGACGCTTAACCAACTGACTCATTCAGGTGCCCCCAGTTGTAGTTTCTGTCATGACTTGTGGTGGCACAGCTTGGTGACCCCTAAAGAGCATGAACTGGAGTTAGCAGATTACTATTGCTAATGAGCCGAGGTATCTTATTCCTATTTAGGATTTTTATGACATAGACATAGTAGGGCCTTGTCTTGGAGAATTGACTTTGATGGTTCAATGACAAGCTGTGTAGAATAGGATGGAAGCTTTTTGAGCAGAACACTTTCTTAGCTGCCTTTGGAGCTAAGATATCGGGCAAGGTCTTATCTTCTTGTGCTTGATGGATGCCCACTAGAGAGATGTCCATTCTTCTCATCCACTCTCTACATACTCCACCTACTTTCTCCTGGGATATGCATTGACTCTCATGCTTTTATTGGCCAGAGAAGTGGAATTCTTCTGAAACAAATCTTTTTCTCCCAAAATGTCCACTTGGGGACCTTCAAACTGTGTCCAAGCACATCCCAAGTTTGCTGTCTTAAATTTCACATGGTGCAAACATGGCCAGAGTAAGAGCAGTCTTAAGTTACTTTTGATGACCTCCTGGATGGAGGGATTTAAATTCCTAAGAGCAAATTTCATAGGAAGTACATAAAAAGAGAGGCATATAGCTCCTGCTTTTCCTCTTCCATCTCAGAAGCTGCAGTTAGCAGGAGGGATATAGCTCAAGCATGCCTTTTGATTTAAGGTAAAAAGGAGATATTTTGTTTTTCAGTAAGGCAGAATATATCTTAATGTAGTAATTGAATTTAGTTCTATTTAGTCTAGTTTGATGGGGGTAGATCTAGAGTTGGGAGGGAAGAATTGACATTGTTTAATACTTAACAGATGGACAGAAAACAAAAAGTTTAGGAGATAAGAATGTCAGAAGGTTACCAGCTGCTGTGGGTATATGGTAAAATGAATTTATTTGAAAGTCTAGCTTATGTTTATTAATACATGACTCTCTTTCCATTATATTTTAGATTTACAAATGATTCAAAGGGAAAGCTATCTTTTTGGCTAAATACTGAATAGACTGCTGTATTCCAAAAAGGTATCTTTGTGTTTCATGTGAGCTGTACCTTATTCTGCAAGATGATGCTTCTGGTCTTGAGTGGTGGAGAATTCGGAGTAGAGATTTGTTAGCATGTTAACTCTATGAAGCAACAGTCTTTGCTTTCTACTCTCAATTTTGTATGTCTGGAGATCACTAAACAATTATGGGAAGGTAAGGAAACTCCATGACATATGCGTTAATCTTCATGTTAGGATACATGAAATTCTACTTCTAACAGAGCTCATTAGGCAAGGGCAACCTTCTATACTTTGGTAAGGGTAAATTTACCATTGAAAATGGAGGGAATTATTCCACTAAAAGTTTGCTAATAGAAGCCTCTTGGCACCAACTTCTCCTGTATTGTGTCTTGTATCTAATATGGAATCAGTCAAAATGACTGCAGGCATTGAGGTATGATGTGAGCTTGACAGGAGGAGCTTAGCATTTGGAACCTTCACAGAGTCTGAGGCAGTGACTTCCTTAGGGATATTGGTCAATGCTTAACCCATGGATTCAGTCTCCCCAGCTTCCTGGTAGAGATTCAATTGCTTAACTATTTAGCAAGTGTTCTTTAAAAAGCAGTGAATTACTCATTGCCTGGAAAGCGGTTTGAAGACACACTAAGTACCACTGTGGTTAAATTGAGGAAGGCTACTTTTATGCACACCTTCTGTAAAAACCATTAGATAATTCTTTGGGTCAAAAGGACAATACATTAGGATAAATAAGTATGAAATAAGAGAAGTCATCGAACAGAAAGTGGAACACTTGACAGGAACTCCACGTGTGGTAGGATGGATTGGTTCTAGGGTTACATGGGATTGCCAAAGGAAAATAGATTTGTGAAATGGGCAGTAGGAGGGAGAAGAATGGGCAGGCTATGGATGAAAACCTGGCTAAACAATTGAAGCTCCACGAACTTAAATATAAAACCAAACATGATATTTCCTTAAAGCATCAGCTCTTTATACCTTGGAAGCAAGTCATATCCAATCAACACTTCTTTGTTGGGTGTCTGCTATGCATTTATTACTGTGTTAGGATTTGTGAGAAAAACTAAAAGGTGAGAAATAAGGAGCCTCAGACTTCAAGGAATTTATAAACTCATTGAGGAGCCAAGGGTTACGTATAGTAAGAAACTCTTAAGAGAGCATACAATCAAGCAGTGTAATTGAGGACAAGTACTAAGTTTTATAGAGAAGAATGCATCAGTGAAGGCTACAGTTCTTATTAACAGAAACTTTCGGATAAGCACCAAAGACTTTAGGAAGGTGATGTTTGACTTAGGTCTTGAAGGATTTTACTGCTCATCAATTTTAGAGGAAAAATTCTTCCACTTTAAGCTATTTCTGATTCAGACGAAGATTGTATTTCTCTCCCTTTGCAGATTCTTCTACCACTTCTCCCTTAAATGTTGGTATTCTTTAACTTTTGTACTTGACCATATTCCTTTTCTACTCACAGAACCAAACACTATCAATATGATGGGCTGAAAACTCAAATGAGAACAGAAAATGGAAAGATAATAAAATGGGAGTCCCGGAGATGGGATATAATAAGTTATGGGACTTGTGGTAAATGAAGAGTTGTCTGTCTAAAGGCATTCAGATTTAAGTTTAAGTTTTTATATACAGATGTATATAGTTTTGTTCAACAAATCACCTCTACCAGCTGGGATGTGGGTTGCTAGTGGGCGATTTATGATCTAACTACTGACTTTTCCAAAACATTGTTTTCTAAATGTGAACTCCTCTCTCAAGTTTCGGATTGATTTTCTGAGTATCTAATAGCCATCTGCACAGAAGTCCCCCAGATATCTTAAACCAGGTGTTGGTAAACTATAGCCTGTGGGCCAAATCCAACCTACACTCCCACCCCAATCTACTGGAACACAGCCACACATCTTTGCATATTGTCTATGGCTACCTTTACCCTTCAGAGGCAGAGTTGAGTAGTTGTGAGAGAGACTCCATGACCAACAAAGCCCAAAATATTTACAATCTGGTACTCTATATAAAAAGTTTGCCAAACTCTGCTTTAAACCAACAAATCCCCAAATGAACTCATCCTCTTCTCCCTCAAACCAACTGTCCATTTACTTTGGAGTCCTTTTGGTCCTTCTTCTACCTACCTCACTTCCCTCATCTTAAGATCTGTCCTGAGACCTGACATTGCTCTTACCTCTCCCCATTTCTCACCCATCTTAGAATCTGGTATCCCCATGTAAACTCCAGATATACATTTTTATAAAAACAAATCTGATCACGTCACTTTCCTACCTAGAATTCTTCAGTGATGCCCTGTTTCTTCCCAGATAAAGCATTTCTTTCCAACGATATAATCTGCTTTCTCCTTTATATCCCTACCAACATGTGAGCCTTATCTCCTTCCATTCTCCCGCTTGCTCTCTAAAGTCTATCTTACTAATGTATTTACCATTGCCTTGAATGGAATCATTCTTTCCTTCATGCCTCTGAGAAATGCACATACTGTTCTTTTAGCTCTTGATTTTATATCTAAGGAACTTAATTTTCAAAATTCAACTTCAGCATCATTTCCATTATAGCACTGTCTCACTCCTGATCTCTCTCCTCTCTCTGCCTTGTGCCCTGGCCCCCAGAGTTAGGGCCCCCTTATTCTGATTCTGTAGTGTAAACTGTATAACTCTGTTGGAGTGTGTCTCAAATTACATTTAGTTCTAATTACATCAGCTCTCTGCTTAGGTGTGAACTCCCTGAGAGATCCTGTCTTATATATATATTTATATCCCTAGTAGCTATCATAATGCTTGCCAAAGATTAGGCTCAATAAATGTTCAGTGAATTTTTGAAGCTGATCATAAGTCAATACATCTTTAACAAACAAGTATTAATCCCTAACTGATACATAGAACATTTGCTGAAGGGCCACCAACCCAGGGCATAAAGTTGTAAACACAAATCTATGATTGATTAAATGATGCATTAATTCAGTTGCAGAGAGACCTTTTTGAAGCACAAATTACACCACATTAGTCCCACTCTTAAAACTTTCCATGGTTTCCTTTGCACTTAGAATTAAATCTCAAAAGCTTTGAGGTAATTGACATCGAGCTTGATTCATCAGTCCAGCTTCTTACCACCCCTCTCCTAACTCACCACATTCTAGGCACAATGCCTTTCTCCATTTCTCAAAAGCACCACTCTTTGGGGTCTTTGTACCTGCTTTCCATCTTCCAGGAAGACTGCCCTACTCTTCCTCTGGTCAAATCCTATTCATCCTGCTGGTCAGAATCCAAAGGTCGTGTCCTCTGAGGGGCTTCTCTGACCTAGAATTCTCTGTTTACAGTGCCTGGTCTTTTCCATTAAAGTGCTCACTATTTACAAATAGTATATTTGTTTGTTGGCTAGTGTGTTTAAAATTTGTCACTTTTCCATGTTATGGGAAGCTCATAGGGCAGAAGTTTTGTTCACTACTGGCATTGCCAGGCACACACCAGGTGCTTCATGAGGATTTTCTCAATAAACAAAGGAAAAAGAGACATTCTGTATATTTTGGAATAGAGAGAGAGGTGGTTAGATCTGTCAGCAATATGGAGGACCAAGCAGAGTCAGAGAAGAGTAACAGAAGAAGGGAGAAGCATTAGGAAGCCCGTGCCTCTCTCTAGGTAAGGCAAAAGTATTTCGGGACAAATGTGATGAAGTGGGGATGGGAAGAAAGAGGCAAAATTATCATTCTTTTCGGATTCTATTCTTTCCTTTCAAGAGAAAAACCTCTAAAGATGAATAAAAATGTTAAACAAGTCGGTCATTTCTAAAAATCTGTGTACTAAAACCATAGCTTTCCTACATAATCACACCTAATTTAAAAAAGATACCACGAAAAAGTATTCCACTGAAAATGGCAAACAAAAAATTTTAAATTATGAACTAAATATATGACAGACCTTAAAAAATCATAGCAAAGTTATAAAGAAGACTTCAATCAATCTTCAACTTACCAAATTATTTAATAGAAACCTCAATCCTACTAAAAGCAAATTATGCCTATATTAATCTATAAATGTAAGGCTATTTTTTTTCAAAGTTCTCAATGGAGTTTTACAAAATTTGATAAAGATGATTTTGAGGTTCATTTGAGTAAATAAATGTTTAGGAATAACAAAAACACTATTAAAAATGGAAGCAAAGAGGAGGAAGTTGTCTTTCTATATAGTAACAATTTTAGGCTATAATAATTAACATAGAATGGCAATCGGTGCAAAAATAGCCAAAAGGAGCACTGAACCAAATGGGAAATCCAGGAATGAATCTAAATATTTATAAAAGTTTTTAATATAATAAACAAGATATTTTAAGTTGCTGAGGCAGGATAAATTATTCAATAAACAATTCTGATACACTGTAAAAATAGTGGAAAGTTGAAATTAAATATATATACTAAAATTCATTTTTAGAAAGTTTTTATATATATTAAAATATAGCACATATACTACATATTATAGTATCACATAAATGAAACCATTAATATATTATGCAAAAATATTCATATGCTGTTTGGATGGGAAAGTACTTTCCAAAATAGCACCAAAGACAAAAATATTAAAGAAAAAGACTACTTTATTCAACTACATAAATATTTAAAATTTCTTTGTTAGAAAACAATAGTAAGGTTAAAAGTAAAATGCTAATCTAGAAAAGTATTTGCAACGTTTATAATAAAGTTTAACATCCCGAAAAGATAAAGAATTACTAAAATTCACATTTTGAAATAGCTAACTTTCTCAAAAAATGATAATAAGAAAAAGCAATTAACATATACACACATATATGAAAAGAAATAGATGTTTCACTGCATAACTTTAATTTTACTAGTAATCAAAGAAATGCAAATGATACCAGCAGCAAGATATAATTTTCACCCACCTACCTGACAAAACCAACGTTTAATGATAAATTAACATCCATTAATAACCATACTGCTGGGGATGATATAAATTGCCAAAACTTCCCTAGAGGGTAGTATATGTCAAAAGTCTCAAAAACATATAAAAAGTATAAAGCTTTTAAATCACAAATCCCCTTCCAGAAAACTTACCACCCTAGAGTAAAACTATGTAAATGAAATCATTTGTAACTTTCACTTATGCATTACATTGAGCACCCACCAGGTTCTGAGTATTGTAAGAGCTGAGATACATAGAATGGCATATCGGTGCAAAAGTAGCCAAAAGGAGCACTGAACCAAATGGGAAATCCAGGAATGAATCTAAATATTTACAAAAGTTTTTAATATAATAAACAAGATATTTTAAGATATTTAAGGAATAAACAGGAATATTAAAATCCCTGCCTTCAGAGAGCTTGTGTTCTCATAAGAAACACAACCAGTGAATAAGGACTCAAATAAATACATAATAATTAGGGATTGTTATGTTATGAAGAAAATAAAGTGCGGAAGCTGTGACAGTCAGGGAAGGCTTTTCGTAAGAGATGTCACTCAAGATAAGAGCTGAAGGCTACAAAGGAAATATTTACACAAAGAGCCAAGAAGAGAAAACAGCAATATACAAGCTTCTGGCAGGGAAGAGCCTCGCAAATTTAAGAACTGACTGAAGCCCAGAAAGTTGGAGAAGAGTAACCCTAGGATGTGTGGGAGCAAAGGGGTAGGAGTGGTGTGTCAATGGCAGTGAGGGGAGAGGTGGGCACTGGCCGCTCAAACAGGACTCTGTGGGGCATGGTAAGCACTTTGGATTGTGTTCTGTCTACAATGGGAAGCCATTGTAGGTTTTTAGGGAGGGAAGGGATGGGATCTAATCTGTGTTTTAAAGAATTTCCTTGGTTGCTATGTGGAGAATCGATGTAAGGGGGGCGAATGAGAAAGCAGGAAGACTGTTCAGGGCAGGCGATGACAAAGTCAGAGAGAGAGGTGATGTTGCAGACATGAGGATGTGACAGAGATGGTTTACAAGACTACAACACTTGGAACACAACTCCACACTCTGTGAGAGAGGATGTACTAAATAAAATTAGGAGCTCCTTATTAAAGCTGAGTTGTCAGAAACATTAACATAGCAGGCACCTTTTGAATCTTAGATGAATACACTGCTACAGGACCAAACTGAAAATCATGAGGAAATAATTGCTGGCATCAAGTGCTGGAGAAGATGTAAGGGGTATAATCAAAAGAAGAGGTGGAATGGTACTCCTTGGCAAAGAAAGTTGCTTCTTCCCACAGGATGACCCCAGGTTCCACTTGCCCAGGACAGTTCTAGTGCATACACAGTTCTAGGATATCGTATCCTTGTGAAAGTGTTACAGTGTCCCTTTTCACCCTGAGAAGTGTTCTGGGTTTGAATGAGAAATTATATGGTCACTCCACAGCGTGTCACCAGTAACAGGAATAAAGGGAAAAGGGAAGTGCTATTAAACTGTCGAGAGACAGATGTTCAGTGAGGACACTTAGAGAGCTCAGAGAAGTGACCTCAGTCACCGCAATGAAGAATGATGTCAGGGCACCAGAACGCCTGAGGTAGGGTGGGCTGGGGTTTTCCTCAGAGTAGAAAAAACTAGTACCACCCACGAGGTGGAACTCATAGGGAGCCTAGAGATGAGTGCGAAGATGCAGAGATGTTTCCGAGGCTGGACAGATGTCATCTATGTCACCTGCATCCTACATCCCCAGTCCTGATCTTTGAGTATTAATTAATGTTTGCAATTTAGACTTCACAAAGAAAGATTTTGTTATCTTTGGTATGTTTGTGGCAAACTTACTTTATTTTATTCTTTGAAAATGAGAAAACCATGTATCTGAAACTCCTTTAGTCAGAATACTCAGAAAATCAGACAGAACTTACTATTCAATCCTTTGAAATAAAACCAATTCCTTGTATCAGTGGTCATGAATTTTATTTTTTTATCTTTTCGTTTCTTCAACAAATACTTGTGTATCAACTAGGGTATAATTAGGATTGTATCTCTGTGAGCCAACATGAAACTGGTCCCACCAAGTACTGTCAGTCTGTCTCTATTCCCACCTTCCTCCTATGATATAGTAGGAATGATAAAGGCTGTAAATACAGACACACTTTCCAAAAGCCATTTTCTTACACATGCTCACACGCAAATTCTCTCTTCTCCGTCTCCCAGTCTCAGCCTCTCTCCAGCAAGTATACATTAGATTTTTCTCTTTCAATATTTCTGTGCTTTCCCATGTCCCCATAGGCTAATGCATTAAATGTTTTTTTAAAAGCCATGCACACCAAGATTTAAATGCAAGTGTTTATAGAAGCTTTATTCACAATTTCCCCAAACTGGAAACAACCCAAATGCCCATCAATGAATCAATGAATGATGGCATGTCCATACAATGGAATTGTACCCATCAGTATAAAGGAAGTGGTATGTGGAACAACGAGGATGAGTCTCAAAAGCATAACGCTGAGTGAAAGAAGTCAGATTCAAAGGGTTGTGTACTTTATGAATCCATCTATATACATTGTACAAGCAGCAGAATTATGGAATTGCAAAATGAATTATTTGGGGCTGGGGTTGAAGAGAGGGGATTGACTACAAAGAGGCATGAGGAAATTTTGAGGGCGATTTAAATACTTTACATTTTGACTGTTACATGACTGTGTATGTTTTTCAAAATTCAATGAGGTGTATATGCAGAAAAGATAAACTTTATTGTATGTAAATTTTACATCAATAAATCTGACAGCTGAAAACTTCTGGCAGATTAGGTTTTTTTGGAGTGCACATACACTCACAGAAAACAAGAGAAAAGAAGAAACGAGAAGAAAGAGACTGATATGATGGAAAAGGAAGTGAGAGTTTTGTTAAGATTCTTTGTAAAGCAATGTAATTATCAGTTGACTGTAACAGAAGTATGGTAATTAACTGCCTAAAATTGGCAGCTACATGTCAAGGACCTATTAGAGGAATAAAAAGATTTACTCTAAAATTTGGGAAGGTCCCCAAAATAGGAATAAATGAAATGCATTTAAAATAAAAGTTATGTCATTATTGAAAAAAACAAAAAATTGATGTCTCTCTTCATTCATGCCAGAGTTCTATTACAAACTCCCTCCAGGCCAGAAGACTCGTGCTTATCTGCACAGCTGTCTTAGAATTAAACAGGTATGTTCAAGCCAACCCTCTCTACCACCACCACACATACCATAACCTTAAAGCCAAGGACATAGTGGTGGCTAACCCTGTTCCCAGCACCATCGTCTTCAGAGACACAGTCATACAAAGGCATTATCCAGTTCAGGTCATGGTCAGCAAAAAAACAGCAGTGAGTTATGTTTTTGCCATTTTGAGGGTGTAGTAAAATTAATATACAGGATTATCTGTGAAATCCACAGATGGCATTAGATTCATTTTTCAATCAAAAGTGGAGCCAGCCACACTTGGAAACACTTGGGCCAGTTAGAATGCATGAGTCCAAAGACAGAACAGAAAATATTAGTAGTGAGGTAAATAATGGCAATTTAGCTCACAGGAGGAGGTCGTCTAACTTGTGAGATGATTTTGCTTCTGGAAGGTCAAGCCTTTACTGTGTAAAACCCATCCTCACTCAGTCCCATTTCCCACCCCCACCCCCAAATTCTCTTTTGAACACTCACATTAGTGTTCTGGCTTCTTGCCTGAGAAGTTGAAAATGAAGGGATAAAAGTGAGCTTAATGTTCTTTGCTAGGCATAAGTCCCCTTTCTTCTTCAACACAGCCCCAGAAGTTCCACTGGGGATTAAAGAGTAAGAATCCAGTATTTTTAATAGAATGATTTGAGGGCAGCATCATAAGGATTTAGTGAGAGCCATAAGAATAGGGGCCCCTTTTGGTCTCCGGGGTCGTTCCCCAGACTTTGGCCATGCTGTTTTCACATATGGGAAAATGCAGGTAGAATTTTCTTTCCAATCTTAACATCCTCTGGTTAAATCATATGCTTGCCTTTCTCAGCCACTTTTGTCCGAATATGTTTTCCTAATGAGGCATTATACTCCTATGAAATCAAGCAGTTTCTTCTCAAAAAGAGTATTTTGTTTTTTTAAAAAAACCCAAATCCTGTTAGTTTGTGGATAATAAACTCTGTTTACTTTAAAAACAGTATATCATGATGCTCCCAAATGCTGGCAGCCACCAATTTTAATTTATTTGTGTTTTAAAAACACATTTTTGGAAAACAGTTCCCCACTGAATTTACAAGATAGGATAGGTTTCCAGGCTAGCCCATACAATTGTGTCTAATTAAATGGGGGAAAAGTCTATGATAATACTATTGTAATGGTCAAAGAAAAACAAAACTGAAAGCTTTGAAATCATTGAGATAAAATAACATGCAAGAGGAGAAACGAAGTCCAGAAAGATCATAGGGAAAAAAATCAGAAATTAAACACATCAAAACAAATAAAATTCCAAAGAATTTTTTATCTTAAATATGAGTAATTAAGAAAAAGTGAGTAAACTAGAGGAAAAGTTTTAGAGAGACTTAAACAGAGATTGGGTCAAAGTACTTGGTGGGTCCAAGTACTTTTAGGGGTTGCGAAATTAATGGCATTGTGTTTATTACAAATCGAAACCACAATGAGCTACCACCTCACACCTGTCAGAATGGCTAAAATTAACATCTCAGGAAACAACAGATGCTGGCGGGGATGTGGAGGAAGGGGAACCGTCTTGCACTATTGGGAATGCAAACTGGTGCAGCCACTCTGCACAGTATGGAGGTTCCTCAAAAACTTAAAACAGTATAGAGGTTCCTCAAAAAATTAAAAACAGAACGACCCTATGACCCAGCAATTGCACTAGTAGACGTTTATCCAAAGGATACAAAAATGCTGATTCGAAGGGGTACATTTACCCCAATGTTTATAAGCGGTTCTATCAACAATAGCCAAATTATGGAAAGAGCCCAAATGTCCATCAACTGATGAATGGATAAAGAAGACATGGTATGTATCTACACTAGAATACTACTCAGTGATGAAAAAGAATAAAATCTTGCCGTTTGCAACAATGTGGATGGAACTGGAGGGTATTATGCTAAGTGAGATAAGTCTGTTTAGAGAAAGAAAGATATATACTTTCACTCATGTGGAGCTTGAGAAGCTCAACAAATGAACATAAGGGAAAGGAAGGAAAAATAAGATAAAAACAGAGAGGAAGGCCAACCCCAAGAGACTCTCAAATACAGACAACAAACTGTGGGTTGCTGGAAGGGGAGGTGGGTGGGGAGTGGGTTAAATATGTGACGGGCACTTTTCAGGATGAGCACTGGGTGTCATATGAAAGAGACGAATCACTGGGTTCTACTCCTGAAGCCAAGACTACACTGTATGTTAACTAATGAATATAATAAATAATCCTAATGAAATGAACAGACTTCCTTTTTGTTGGTGCTGCAGATAGCTGATATCAGACTTCGTTTGGTGGCCCACCAATGGGGATGTGGATAGGAAGAGAAAAATGAAGAGCAATGGTTCTCCAGAGCAAGAGAAGGTAGTAGATTTCTTGCAATCTTTTCTCACTACATGAAAACAAAGTCTCTTCTCTTCTCTTCTCGTCCTCTCCACAAATTTTCCCCAGGTGGCCTCTTTCTCACCCATGGATTTACTGATTAATTCTAAACTGATGACTTTCAAATTTGTTCCTCAAGCTCACACCATCTTTCTGAACTTCAGAACTACCTCATGCTCCCCATCAAGTTGTCCCACAGATGAATCAAGTGCCATTTGCCCAGCAACTACACTCATTCCGCCAGAAGTTCCTTCCCAACCCCCCTACCCTCAGAAGGCAAGAGGAAAAAAGCCCTTCTCTTCTTCCTGTGTTAATTGTTAGCAACACTCCCTACACACAGTCCCCTGGGCCGAAGTACTAGGTCACTAGGACTTTTCTCCCTGGCCTTCCTATCCTCTCAAATTCCCCCATCTGGTGTCTCCCAACTCCACTCCCTCAGTCCCATCCCCAGCCCTATGACAATAATTCAGTCATTGTAATAACTGATCTCCCTGCCCACCATCTTGCCTCTGGCAGTCCATTCTCTAGACTGCCAACAAAGTGATCGCTGCTCTGTTCAACATCCTTCAGGGGCTCCCCTTCACTCACGACAGAGCTGCTAAAGGGGAGACTGTCAGCCTCATGTCGGTTCAGGGGTGAGGGGAGGCAGTGCAAGACTACGCTGGTTAAAATGTAGAATCTTGGGCCTTGCCCTGGGATAATGGAATCTGAATATTTAGGGTAAGGGGAGTTGGTAAGACCTAGAAATTTGCATTTTTAAGCAAGTTGGGGTGATTTTTAAATGCACTTATATTTAAAAACCACATACTTAAGAGATGACATCTCCTCCCTTGCACATGATAGCAGGTCTTCCACACTCTTCAGCCTGTCCACTCTCAAGCCTCATCCCTCTCCACTCTGGCATTTCTCTCTTCCACCCACACAGCGCAGTCTATTGGATTCTTTTGCATGCATGTCTGACCTGCCTGGAATGCCCTTCTGGCCCCCATCTCCCTGGAGAACATGATTCAACTTTCAAATCCCAGCAGAACATGGCAAATTGAAGTAGAAGAAAAGTAATTATTTGTCCCAAGGTTTATGAGGGTGCTCATGGCAATTCTTAGGGTGCCTTTTAATAACTATTTTCTATGTCTCCTTTGGTTACCATTAAAGAAATCACCAGAAATCCTCTCTTCCCCAATCTTATTTAAGAATACAACTAGCTATCCCATTAAAAAATAGGACATAAAAATATGCTCACGCCTGCCCCCCTTAACATTTAAACTAGGGTCACAACTGGGCCACATGGAAACAGACTTTTTTTAAAATGGCTTTGTAAAAGGAAAGACCCTCAAAAAGCAAGAATAATCATTATTTGTTCTGAAATCCAAATGTATATTTTTCCATCCTTTTTATTTACAATATAAAGTGCTTTTCTCAGTAAATCAACAAATATGAGTATTCATGTCACCAAGTGCTGATGATTAAAAATAATTACTTTAATGGTAGCTGGCCTGATGCCAAACATGATCAGGTTTTGCATTTCAAGCATGATCGTGGATAATTTACATCTCCTTTCGCACCAATACCCCAACGCTCTTAATGGATTCTATTTTAGTTTTTATGAATTAATAGAAATTTAGTGCCTAATTCCCTATGTTATAGTCCACCATTTGCTTTTAGAATCCATAGAATTATCTTTTTTTTTTTTAAGTGGGATGGCTCGACATCCCATAATTCAAGTTTCTTATTTAAAATGTTTAGCTATCTGCTTTCCGCAAGTCCAGACAGGAGGCACGAGAATGGAACAAAATGGAAAAGAAAGTCAGGACCATGTCTCATGCCTCCCAGGGGACTTCTTATTTACCACAAGGGGACCATTGTGACCAAAGTGGCATGCTGTCTCTTTCACAAATGAAGTGCAGGACCCCTCAAAAGTTCCAGCCACGGCCTGAGGAGCCTGGAGTCTTAACTACATGGGGGCCTCTCAGTGTGGGAGAAGAGGGGGCTACCTCTTTTTCTGTTTCTCATTCCTTTGAGGTCTCATATATAATGAAGATACCTCAAAACAGGTTTACATAGAACTGTAGAGGGTTTTTAAACATTTATGTTTAACAAGTTAACACTTTAAAGAAAAAAATGCAATATAATTGTGTTATTCAGAAGATAATTACAGGCTTATTAACAAGATATATATTAATACATGGTACCCTTATGTCAGCGTGGTCCAGTAATAAGAATCTAGTTTCAATCTGTGTAACTTTTTTCAACCCTGCCCATCTATTTCTGTGATACTATATGGACAAATAACAGTATACAGCCATTCAAAGATAATATCAAAAGTAAAATTTTGTTATCTCAAGTGAATGTGAGGACTGCACCCTTGGAGTCCCTACTGGACAGATTTGTAAATATACATCAAGTACATGAACCTTAAATGTATTAGTTGTTGAAAAGGTCAGGGGAGAAAGGGAGGAATTCTCAAGGATGTGGCTTATAAGGTGTGGCTGTAGTGAGCAAAAACCCAGAAATGTCACCAGGTAAAGAGGAGGTCCTACTGGTGCTGGGGAGAGGGAGCAGAAGGCTTAAATGACCAAAGATGCTCCAAGCATGTACAAACCAAGGGCAACCTATTGTAAACATTCCTTGCATTGCTTGAGTTCTGCTAGCCAATAATAGGCATGGAGAAGACGTGGCTTTATTTGCTTTTTCTGATTCGTGTGTTACAATGGAAGCACTGATCTCTCTGACAGTGGGGAATTGTAACTATAACTTGTATAGTGCATTTATTTGTAGTATCTTCTTCGACCAACCTTATGAAAGCTGAAGATAACTTTAGATAAAATAAGAGTGGTACCATTTTGCAGCAAGACCGGAAGTATTCAAGATGTGGGGACTAGGCACACATTGTATACTAGAAAAAAAAAATAACAAGTTCCATTTGCTTTGGGAATGAAACCAGTGCATGTCAGGTTATTAGCCTGGCCACCAAGGAATGAAACCCTTTTATATCATTACAAAAAGTTACTCTATCCCTAAGGATCAGTGGGTTCTTCTACTTTAGCTGGCGGAGAATATATCCTGTGGTTTGAAAAGAGCCTTGGACAATGACCTCCCTTATTATCCGGACTAGCTAAATTGCAGTCTGGTGACCTTACTGTAGTTGGACAGTATATTGGAAGGAGACCTTAGGCACTGGTAATAGTTAAGGTAAAGTAAGTATGGAGCGCCAAATCCAGATACCTGTATCTTCTACCAAGTCATCTGTATCTTATAAGAAACCTCGCTGTTTCTGCAAAAGTGACCACACACACACACACACACACACACACACACAAGCATAAGAAAAAATACAGGAAAGAAGAGAAAGAATTTGAGGGAGAAATGTGGAGAGAAAGATACACACACACACACACACACACACACACACACACACACACACACAGATGCACATAGGCTATAATTATAATACTCTGTGGTTGACTTTTCTGGGGATTTTCAGACTACTCCTGACCAAGGCACCAAGATGCATATAAGCCAGTTGGAAGGTTACCCTAAGAAATGTATCTTATGCAACAATAGCACTTGCTTTTCCTTTATTTACATTTTCACTCAACAAACATTTACTTATCATCTACAATGCTATGGGCATCATGCTAGGCCCATCATACAACTTGTCCATAAGATGTAGTCTTTAGTATTAAAGAGATAACAATTCAGTGGGGAAACAGATAAGAGAACAGATCATTATGGTACGACGTGGAAAGTGTTCTATGCTCAATTATATGTAAGGCAGGGAATGAAGGGATCTGGGCTGGGGGGCAGAGCTGTCCAGGGAGGGCGTGGTCCTTTTTACTTTGCGTGGTCCCTTTTACTGGGCGAGGTCCAGTAAAAGCAAAACTTGTGACCTTTATCTAGACAGACCTTGCAATCCTAGTGGGGGGAGGACCTAATGAATTGATGAGCAAAGGAGCATTAGGTAAGTATGTCCTGTGCTCATGAAGTGGAATTATAATTTTAACAGTTCCAGCAATCAGAAGAGTAGGCTTTGTGTAATCCAAGGGACACGCTAGGGATGTACAGTGAAGGTTAACACAGTTAGGAACCACTGCTGCTCTCTCAGTAGAGAGCCCTGGACTTCCTTCATAATAACGACAACGGTTAAAATGAATTGAGTTGTTACTGGCCTAGCATTTAAAATTATCCCATTTAACCCTTATAGCAGTAGTCTGAAGTAGACACAAAGATTATACCCATTAAAATGGGCCTCGGTGAAGTCTGCTGATTTTTCTTAGAGCTAGAAGTGATGGAGCCTGGATGCGAACACAGCAGTCCATTCACGCACTAGAATCCATGAGCCCCATTCCTTGAAGCCATTCTGCCCTCCTCTGATGACTTAGCCCACATCCCTGGTAGCTTTCCTATGTTCCTTGAAGCTGTAAAATAGCACCAGACTCAATGGAGGGTGAGGACAAGACAGTGACTACCCTTCCTGCACTGTGCACAGGTGGATCAACTAAGATTCCTGAGCTCATTCCTGCTGCAGCTCCAATGGAGGGGAAGAGGTGACTGTGGGTGACCCACTGGTATGTCCATTAACTCCATTCTCCAATCTCCTCTTCTATCACCATGAACAAAGGTGATTTGAGAGCTTAAGCAGTGCATGTGTGTGTGCGTACGTGTAGAGCCAACTCCACTGCTGGCTACCTTTCCCTCCCCATTCAGCCCGCAGGGTTGGGAGCCAGCACTTATGTGGTCTTTCAGTTCTCCTGCAAACGAGCACCTTTCCCTACCTTCTCATGATTAAACTGTGAATTCCCCAGAGACTTGTTTCCTTCTCTCTGCTGCCTAATGGCCTGGTTGCTTCAAACTTGGTGTCCCACTGCTGATCCAAAAGGCAGGTTTTAGGCCACGTGGGTAACAAAAAGAAAAAGAGAAAGGAAACCACAAACTCACTTTGTAAGCAAGACTATTCTTAATATAGAGGGTAAGATTGGAGCTGGGTTGAGAGAGCCCTGGAAACTATTATTCAGGACCATGACTTATGTAGGTCAGCGTAAATAACCCCGGGCATAAAACAGTTAACTTTTATGATGGGTGAGGCATCTAATTTAAGTAGATGGTTCAACATGCTTTATTGTGGTTAAAGCCAATTTTTATTGAGAACAAAGCAAAAAGATTGGGATAGCAACTGTACCTCATTCCTCTTTTGTGTAAATAAAGTCAGTGGGATCACTCAGACTTCGTAGGAGTGTCAATTTTACCAACTTTGACAATTTCAACATCCCTTTGCAACTCAGGAGAAGCTGTGTTAGTGCTTTGCTTATGGATTTGTGGTCTGAACAGTCAAGTATGGCAACTGCATGGTTAATTGGAAGAGAACTGATCATGTTTCATTTTTAATAGTTTAATAGTTAGTCTTACTAAGCTATTAGTAACTGCTATTACTAATCTCTTTTCAAGTGTATGCAATTAAAACACAATTCAATGATACAGTAAGTGCTACTGATTAGTAAGCTGTCTGCTAATTGTTTATTCATTTACGCTTATTAATTGTTGCCCAATACAAATGGTTTTAACCAGTCTAGAAAACTTCTTTCAACCCATCATTCATACCTAAACAAAATCAAAACCTTTTCCAGAGGGATTTCTCTTAAATTCCAATTGACAGCAATAACTTTTTATGGGTTCAGAGACTCGTTCTTGATCCTGGCAGTATAAAAGGAATCCAAAGTACCTAGACGATCTTGCTTAAAATCATACTGCATTTAGTGTTGGCTGTTAGCTGGCTTTTTTGATTTTTCTTGGACAGTACATACATAGCCACCCGCCCCTCACCCCAGTCCCCAGGTATCTCTTGTTTCGCTGACAGATCCTGACCAGTGTCATCTGCTGACCTTTGGCTCTAGCTGTTGATTTGATATCTGGATTTCCAACCTATCTTGCTGACTGATTATCTGAGGGCCTCTTGCCGTGCTCATCTGGATGCCCACATCCTTGATTGATTATACTTTTTTACAATTTCTGTATGGCTTTCTAGGCATTCCAATTTTCCTGATATCCACGCTTGGGTGTGACAGAGATAGAAAATATATCAAGGATTGTGGTGTCACTGATCTGCTTGAACTTGTGATGTCTGTTTGTGGATTAGAATGGAGTAATTCTCCACCTGCCCACCTCTCAACATTAGCTCTTTGCCCTTGGAAAATTTAATATAATTATGCTGATGAGTTTACACTAAATGTTCCTGTAGTAATCATTATTTTTACAGCATTCCTTGGAAAGCTTCTTTACCTTGCTTTAATATTCTTGGTAACATTTACGAATATCAGATACTGAATTTTTTATTTATTTGTTTATTGTCAGTTTCTACCATTGGATGTAAACTCCATGAGAGCACGCATTATATCTTTAGTACTTAGAACAGTGCCTGGCACACAGTTAGCAGTGAATGTATATTTGTTCAATAAGTGTTGAGCGGACGAATCAGCCATAGGCCAAAAAGCCTTTGCAATATCCAGGAGAGGATATTACTGGTTATCAGTATATGTCAATATCTCCTCTACAGTAATCTTTAGGACTAAGATATCTAGGATTTTTGCTACTATTTTGGCTGATACTCAGAGGTAGATGATGTACTGGAGCATAGTGGTTAAGGGCAAGGGTAATGGATTCAGCCCACCTAGGTTTAAATCTGGTTTTAACTCTTATAATCTGTTTAAAATTTCTTGGAAGTTGTTTAATTTATTTGTGACTCAATGTTGTCTCCTTAGAATGAGGATGATAACAGTGCCCATTAAGGGTACTCAAAGGGTTGTTGTGAAGATGAAATAAAGCAATATATCTCTTGCTTTGCAATATAGATTTTTTTCACGGTGCATACAATAAGTGCTATGTATCACTAGTTAGGATGTATTTACAAATAACACAAAACTCAACTCAAGTTGACTTAGTTGACTTAAATGATAAAGGGAACTTATTTGCTCATGTAACTAAAAAGTTCAGAGGGAAGATGTGATTCAAACATGTATTGATAAAGAGTCTGTTTTTCTATAATTCACTACATTCCATCCTCCTCCCATTGGAGATGTCATTGCTCATGGCAGTAAGGTGTTGCAATAATTTTTGACCTTACAAGATACATCATACGCTAACAAAAGGAAGAGACAATTTCTAGACAGCTCCTTCGGAAGGCTGGGTGAGTTCTTCCCTAGAAGCAATACCTCTGCCAGTCTCCTGACAACTTCCTGGAAAAAAGGTATCACCTGCCCATCTTGACCCAATCACTGTGGCCTCTGGGATTAGATATATTGATCATATATAATTTCTTTGACTAGAGATGGGGTCACTTGCACTGAAGCACTTGGACTTCATAATGTAGGAGTAGAAACGCAGACCAAATTCAGGGTACTATTAACAAGAGGAAGGGAAATAGACACATACTTTTTTTTTTTTTTCTGGGTAAACTACAGAGAATGTCTTTAACCCCACCAATGCCGGAATATGAGCAGGAGGGGAGGAAATTTCATCAACATCACCATCACCTTCACAAAACATTTAGTTTGGTGAAATTGTTTACCTGATGCACTGCAATGGACAGAGTGCTCCTCCAAGCTCATGGCTTACTAAAAAATTTTTTCCAGTCTCTCCTTCCTCAACAGTCCTTTCATCAATAAATACATTCTATTTTCTCGTGTCCAATATAAATGTCCTCGTGTACAATATAAATTAGAAGCCTTAATCCCTTATAATCTTGGATTATATTCTTAATTTTATAAAATAAAAATGTCTTCTTTAGTCAATTCTCTAATATAAATTAAAAACAGTAATAGTGAATTTAAAGCTGGAAGATGATAAATTTTATGTGATTTTTTTTCTTATAAATCTTATGTGACTGTGTCAATTTGCATAAGATACTGAAACATAACAATAATTTTATCACAGTGACTAAGGTTCCTGAGACAGTGTCAAGTATCCTGTTTTGGAAAATGTTCAGGCCATTTCTTATTCTTGCTTTTTTTCTTTTTTAATGATATGCACAAAAGACACCACTTTCATTGTAACCTTCTGTATAAAACACTATTATTGACATCTGAGGATTAAGTTTTAATTGAAGTAAGATTTCAAATGGTCTATTATCTGTGATCCCTATATAATGATCACAAAGACATCCTAGAGCAGGCAATGAAACAGATAAATATGTTGAAAAGACAGCTAACAGCTCCATTTAGCCTACCCACGCTTGCCAAACTGGACACACACAATTTATCCCAGACGATGGAAAGGGAGCATAAAATATAGCCAGATTGTGATAATGTATGTTTCTCAGATGGTGTTTCCTTGGGCTGAAAATCAGGTATCTCATATACCCAGATAATCCATATGTGGTATTAGATAGCTGTGGATGGGCCTTTTTGCCCAAACTCATCGTATTTTTTACGCTTTAGTTTGGAACTTCCTTGAGAGCAAGTTTAATGGTGAGTTTCTTATCAATAAAATATCTTTGATGAAGTGAGTGCTCACTTCTCTCCATGACAAAGAGAGAGTGGAGAGATCCATGACTAAACCCAAACTAACACCCAGGGGAGAATTAAGAAATGAATCCAATAAATATTTTTAACAAACAATAATAGCGTGTGACAGTGGCTGTAAATAATAGGAAGTAAAAGGTTTGTTGTAAAGGTGGCTCCGATGATGTTTCTAGTCTCTGGATTTTTGAAAAGTTTATTTTGAGAGATACACAGCACAAGTGGAAGAGGGGCATAGAGGGGGAGAAAGAAACCCAAGCAGGCTCCACGTTTTCAGCTTAGAGCCCAATGCGGGGCTCAAACCCATGAAATCATAAGACCATGACCTGAGCTGAAATCAAGAGATGGGCACTCAACCAACTGAGCCATCCAGGTGCCCCAAGTCTCTAGATTTTTTAGATCCTTCCTCAACAGTTATGCCAGGAAAACATGCCAAAGGGAATTCTGCTCTGGACTGATCAGAATTTGAGTCTATTTTCAAAAGTGATTCAATATCCTGGATTCCAACAGCTTACACATGCAATCTGGACAAGTCTCAGGCTGCAGTTTCATGTAGGATGAGGGACTAGACCGCATCTGTAGTGTTGTCCATTTTCATTAGAGACAACACCCCTCTTCTTTATGTGATCCCCTTCCTAACCCCCATGTAGTCTGCCACTTCCTACCTCCCAGCTCAGTACTTGCTTAGTCTGGGCTAAAATGAATCCAAAATATACAGACAGGCCCTGTCAGCAAGAAGTCAGTGAAGAAAATCTCTTGTGGACATGTATTAAAATGGAAATACCCTGCTACATCCCAATACCCCTGTCCTTTTTTATTTAGGACACTGGAGACACACAGAAGCTGGGAGAGCATAGGTGAGGAGGTCAGGGAAATGTGGTGCCTCGTGGCTCTGGTGTGAGTTTTGGTGGTATCCCCATGCTAGCCAAAGATGTTCTTGCTGCCATCACTCATCCTCTTGCTTCTACTTCTCCTCTGGTCCAAAGATCTCATTTTTGGGGCACCTGGGTGGCTCAGCTGGTAAAGCATCTGACTTCAGTTCAGGTCATGATCTCATGGTTTGTGAGTTCAAACCCTGTGTCAGGCTCTGTGCTGATAGCTCAGAACCTGAAGCCTGCTTCAGATTCTGTGTCTCCCTCTCTCTTGGCTGCTCCCCTACTCACACGCTGTCTCTGTCTCTCTCAAAAATAAATAAACATTAAAAAACTTTAAAAAAAAAAGATCTCATTTTCCACCCTCGCCCAGATGAGTCAGGCTGGGAACAAAATGTGGGACATAAAAAGCATCATTTTCCTAAAAGAGCCTCCTCGGTAAGTAAAACCAGCGAAAGGTCTTTGCTTTTGCTTTCCAAAGGAAGGTGTGATGAAAACAGTAGTAGAAATGGAGATGAATAGGCAATATGCTGGACTAGTGTGAACTCCTTATTATTATTATTAATAGTATTATCATATTAAAATGGTATGAACCATAGGTGACAAGGAAAAGTTACCAAATGGCATCATTTTCAGACACGTCTGAATATTTGGCAGGAGGACTGGCAGCAGGACCAGGAAAAGTCACTCTGCTCATGAGTTGGGTGTGTAGACATCAGAGAAAGAAAAATGTTTTGTTTTCTTTTTTTCCACTTGCTTTCCTGAAGGAAGCTTATCCACTTTCTAATGCAATCATCCTCACTACTTTCTTGGAAAAATACTGCTGCCCTTCCTTCTCCTTTGGCAGCACCACCCTCCCTGGGAATGTAGTTCTGTTCTCTAAGCTCTGGAGTACCCCAGGATGCCCTCGGGAGAGCTACAGCCAAGAGCTAGGGCAGAGCAGAGAGAATAGGTTTCAACTAAAAGGAAGGGAGTAAGGCCGATTTAAGGAACGCAGCATCAGGACTCTTCCTTCAGCCTGAAGCTGCTTTCTCCCTTCTCCACCTGGAAGATCCCCCTCGGTTGCCAAAACCCAGCTCAAAAATCTTCGTACCCCTTGGGAGTCCTGCAGACATTCCCAGAGCTGGTGGCACTATCCCTCATCACAGCAATTGCCTCCTCTCCTCTTCTCCTCTTTACGTACGCACTTTCTCTAGCCACGTTGTGTACTTTTAGAGCAGAAAAGTCCTGTCCTATTTGTTTTTATATTCCCTTGACCTGGAGCAACGATAGTATTGATGATGATGATGATGATGATGATGATAATGCTGCTGCTGCTGCTCCTGTTGCTGCTGTTGATGATGATGGAGGGGAAAAAGGAGAGGAAGGAGGAGAGGAAGGAGGAGAGGAAGGAAGAGAGGGAGAAAGAGGAGGAGAGGGAGAAAGAAGGAGGAGGAGGAAGAAGAAAGAAGGAGGAAGAGGAAGGGGGAGGAAGGAGAGAGAAGGGGGAAAAGGGAGGAGGAGGAGGAGGAGGAGGAGGAAGAAAACTAACATTTAAATAGTGTTTACTGTTGGCATTTACTATGTGCCAGACATTGTTCTGAGTGGTTTACATATGCTCACTCCTTAATCTTCCCAACAATCCTGTGAGGCAACTTCTACTATTCTACTCATTTTACAAATGACAAAACAAAGACCTAGAACGGCTAAGCAGCCCTTTAAAAATTAAGTAACATGGCTGCACAACTTCTAGGTGTCAGGATTGCTGGCAGACAAGTTCCACATTTTGGCTCTGTTTTCTCTACACCAGAACACATTGCAGGAAGTCAACAAATAATTTTTTCGTGAATGGGGAAGGAACCTGAACAATGTCATCTAAGAATGAGTTAGATAATTTTTTTTCCAAGAGATATATAAAGACTACATCTTGTTCTCAAATCTTAGTCTGGCAAAAGATGGATTTCTTCACTAATGAATTTCTTCATATGAACAATATTAGAGAAATTCAAACATAACTTTTAGTTATATACAATATATTGGCATATGTGTATGTATGTATATATGTATATGTAAATTTAAAATTTAGAACATAAGGCTACAATGAGTATTGAATCAAATAATCTCAAATGTAAAAGTCATCTACACTAACCACCTATCTCATGTTTGTATCCCTTCCACAAAGTATTCATTTATAAAGATTAGTCAGTCTTGGATTGAACTCCTCCAGGGATGGAAACCCACTACCTTTCAGAACAACTGATTCCCTCTTAAAAGGGTTCTACCGTTAGAGCTTCTTCTTTAAACCAAGCTGCAGTGGAACCTTAACTTGAAAGTTACTCTGCTAACTCTTGGAGCATCTGCCCACTGAGTCTAGCAGCAGGCAAAGTGCTTTGGCCTTCTTTTCTATATACATTGCCAAGTTATTACACATTAATCACTTTGTCACAAAGAAGCCAATTACTTAGATTTTAATCACTGTATCCATATCTTATTGCCTGACACTGTTCCATTTTCTTCGGTTTTAGGGAACCAGGAAAGAGGGGGATGAGACTTCTAAATAAAAAACAAATAGGACGATAAAATCTGTAAGTCACTTAAAATGATGTTTCTCAAAATCTAAGTCTAAATGTGCACATGAATCTCCTGGGGAACTTGTTATATGTAGATTCTGATTCCGTAGTTCTGGTGTAGGGCCCGAGACTCCATATTCCTAACAGGTTCCCAGTTGATGCTGATACAGACGGTCCAAGGTTTGCTACACTTTGAGTAGCAAACATGATGGTGTGAGACTCCATATGCAATAATTCTCCTGTGCTTGTCACTTTTTCTTAAACTAGGACCCTGCTTGTTTAAGAACTCAAATTTGTCCATTTACTTGACAAGAGAATTTCTCAAACCTTAATGAAAATAAGGAACCACGTGGCGGAATTCTTTTAAAATTCAGATTCTTGGTCCTTTCCAGATAGACTAATTTGGTAGATCTAGAATGGAGCCAAGGAATCTGAAGTTTTTAACAAGTGTGTCCCCCACATATGATTTTGATGCAGACGGCCTTTGGCTCAGGCTTCAGGAAACACTGCCTGGAATGAATAAGTTAAGTGGAAACACCAGTTTTCTACATAGCTCATCATTCTTAATCATCAGAGTGAAGGATGTCAACTAAATGGTGACCATATTTTGTAGGGGTTGGTAATGAAGGCTCAGAGTCATACTGTTTGGTCAAACTACTCTCTCATAGCCACAAGGACATGCCCCAAGAATGCTTCCCTGACTGGAGAATCCAGTCCATATGCTTTTGTTACAGGAAAACTTCAATAAATAATAACACTCAGGGAGCAAACCATGTAGTGGACATATGGATACCATTTATTATTGAATTAGTTAGGCCAAGGTGCCATTTATCTGGGTTCTGCCTCCTAACAAACGGCATCTTCATAAAATGAAATGGTGCTACAAGGCCAATGCCAACTTAGTAGCGCTCTTGTTTTAATCTGGATGGTTAGAAAATCATCCAGCTCCCACAGGGCCTAGAAGAAAATTAGCTACATTTGAAACTACCCAAAACTGTGAACTCACAGCTCTGTTTTTCTAATTTGTTTTCTTCCCAGAGGATGTCCCTGAAACAGGTAAGTAAGGTCAGCATTCTTCACTAAGTTTTGGAAATAAACTGTTCAGGGGTTACCAGGGGAAGCAGGGAGCACTAGAAAGGAAGAATTGGTGAGACACGTGCTCTATGCATAGTGGAGCTGAGACCAAGGAAGCTCTCAGGTTGATTTCTTGAGATGCTGGGAGGTGGGTAGAATTTCTGCTGTAAATATTTCTTGGGAAACCAAGAATCTGATTTGCTTCCTGCTCCAACAGCAAAAATGTCACTGAACTCCAAGCATATACTAGGTAAAGGGAGTGGGTGGAATGTGAATTTTCTTATTCTTATACCATGTGTATATCACCAGAGCTCTTGGCTCATTCACACATGCTCATAATAATTATTCCTAAATGACCCTGTTGTGTTGAAAGCTTGCTAGGGTTGTGGTAAGATGATGAAATGAAATCTGTGCTGCCTAGGGGGAAAGCACTAAGAAAACACAAATTTTAAATGTGGACTCTGTGTGTGTGTGTGTGTGTGTGTGTGTGTGTGTGTGCGCGCGCGCATTATTGTGCTATGTGTTAAAACAATGTGACTTTTGCTATCGGGATCACTGGCAATGTGCCAGTCATATTTGAAAATAAAATTTCCAGGAAAATTATTGTAAAACACAGACCCGGGTGCAGGAATCTTTGTTAAATAATAAGCACATCTACACATCAACAGAGTTTGTACTCTTTCCACTCCTAAGTCCTCCCCTACAAGGCAGGCCGATTGGATATGGTGATAGAGGATCAAAGAGGTTTTCGGTACGGCCATCCTGTGACCTCTCCAAAGCAGACAAACACTCAGGGTTGCACAGAGACATAACAACATACAGTGACGTGGAGACTTTTGTAACAAGACACAGATGTAAACAACCAAAAACGTGCCCAACTCTGTCCCCTTAATTAGTGGCGGCCTCACCCTTTTCAAAAAAAATTTTTAAGCGGTATTCCTTGGTTTTATGAGAATCAGTAGGTTTCTTAAGATTTCTAAATCACTGATATTTTGGGACCATACAGTCCAACCCCTACAGTTAAGATTGCTAAACGCTGAGGTTTAGGTGGCCTGTTCAAAAATCACATACAGTTAGTTGATGGCAAAACCAGAAGGTTGAGAATAAGCCTCTAGACTGACACCTTCTACATTGGCTCTTGCCCTGCCCATCCTCTAAGTACAGGAATATGTGGGATTTGTGTCGTCCTAGTTGCTTGACCTTGATACACTTATTTGGATGATGGTATTTCTAACTAATACCTTCTATATCCTCAGGCCTCAGCCTGGGAGAAAGTAAACAGTCAGAAAATATTTCTTCCAATATTTGCTGAGAATGAATGAGGCTTATATTTCAATTGTCTTTTCAGATTTTCAGTATATTTTTACCTCAGGGTATCCTTTTGAATCTAAATTGTAATTAAATATATATATATACATATATATATATATGTATGTGGATGTGTATATGTATGTGTGTGGATGTGTGTGTGTGTAATCTGTCATTTAAATTCCGAATTTTATGCACATTGCAATCATCATCAAGGGGCACCATGATGCTGGCTCAGCCTTACTGCTCACAGAGTTAGTTCATATTCCAAACCATTCCTTCCAAGGGTCAGCTTCTCAGGAGGGCCTATTATAAATGGCAAATGCCTCATGGTGCAGTATTTATATAGAGATCTTAGAGTCCATTTTCTACAAAGGTAGTCTTTCTTTTTTTTTTTTTTTTTTAATGTTTATTTATTTTTGAGAGAGAGACAGTGCAAGCAGAGAGGGGCAGAGAGAAAGCGGGAGAGAGAGAATCTGGAGCAGGCTCCAGGCTCTGAGCTGTCAGCACAGAGCCTGATGTGGGGCTCGAACCCACAAACCGCGAGATCACGACCTGAGCAGAAGTCGAACACTCAATCAAACGAGCCACCTAGCCGCCCCTCCAAAAGTAGTCTTTTGATCAGGTTATCACTTGTGGCTGTGGCTAAAATCAACAACAACAGATTATGTAAAAATCTTTTTCTCACTCTGTACATGTACACGCACATACACGTGAATACATGGCATAAAATATACCCGTGTGTTTTCTTATCCTTAGTTTTCAGTTTTCTTCTCCTTAAATTTGAGGCATTATTTTAACAATATATGATAGTTTCCTGCTGCTTCATCGATTGCCTTTCCAGTGCTCCTGATTATTACCTGCCAGTGCTGACTACCCCACACTCCAAGACCTGCCTTAATTTTCCTCAATAGTAAACGAGCAAAACCAGTTTTAGGATAGGAAGGCTATGTATGCAGCTTTTCTTCTTTTGAGCTCAGAGAAGCATGGTCAGGATTGTGGAGCTACTGCAAAAGATGTCTCCACTCTTCCACACTCTTTTCCAGGTTAATCTACCTTATTCCAAATTGGATTAGAAAGTCTTTAGCTTCTCCAGTGAACTCTCTTTTGGCTTCCTATTCGCCCAGGTCATGCTGCTACCTCCAACTGAGCAAAATAAAACTGTAGAAAGAAAACTGCATGGAGAGTGGACCCCATAAAGAGGAAGGTTTCTGGTTTCCCACTCCTCCTATTAGCTCATGCGTTCCTGTGTTTGTAGCACGTGGGGGGGGAGAGGGAGGGGGGGACTAAAGCAAAAGGAAGATAGACTTAAGCTTATTCTCTATTCATTGACATGTGATAGTACTGTTTGGGTCAGATTTGCATGATGTTGGAAAATGATTTTGTAGCCTGAAAGCCTCCTTTACCAAAATGATGTCTTTTAAGCAATTGGAGTCAGACACACATTAAAGATGCTCTCGTGATCCTCTAGGATTCTGATCAGAAAACCCAATGGAAAAACAAAACAAAATCCACAATCCCTAAGGATACCAAGGAAAATAACCCATGAGCTAGACGTAACATGCTAAAAATATTTTAAATTAAACTACTAAGTATCTGAATCTATATGTAATACAGGCTTCTCTTGCTCTTTGAAATTTCTCTTTTTGCCACTTTACTTTTATGAAGGACTAACCTTGGTACCTGTTTTCACTAACTGAAAGAAATCCAAAGAGGATTTTCACTTTTAAGAAATGGTAATTGCTTCTTTGCTTTATACCACTTCATCTTACGAAACGTTTCATAGGAACACTCTACTTTTGGCTAGTGGGAAAAACCTGTGTATTGTATGCATACGAGTGTCTGCAACTCTGAAAATATATGCTCATCTCTATGGTGACATCACATCAGTTTTTACTTATCTGTCGACAACCGACTGTTCTCAATATCCCAGTGCAGGTTCTGATATAGAGAGCAGAGTGCAGAAAGGGGGAAATATTTGGTGAGGGGCCCACCAGGTCTGATGTGGTAGAGCTCGGTATGCAGGGGAGCCGTGGCCTAATGAAATCTGAGAGCTGTTTCTGCTCAGCTTCCTTGAAGTGCCTCCACCAAATCATCCCATGGGATCCATGGACCAAAAAGAGATGGACTTGACTCCCACCTACCTCTGCTTTGAAAATGTAAACTTAAGGGGTCTCGGACAACCCAATTTTGGGAGTCTGCTTTTTAGTTTTCTTTCTTCTGATGCCAAGCATGATAAAAGAAAGAGTAAAAAAACAAAACAAAACAAAACAAAAAAACAAAATAAAACAAAACAAACAATTCTGGGTTCTTTGTTACGTGAGCATATTCAGGTCGAGACAGGCAGTTTGTGAAGTGCTCCACCTGGCCCTCTGGAGCACCATCTCCACCCTTAGCAGAGGCCTCGGGACTGCTTCAGGTGCACAGCTTTGCCTTATTTCATTTCTGGTCTAGACTCCTTCTTTGCCCGGAGAGTTATGTATGAGGCAATCACTGCTACCTGTCATGATGAGCCAGTGCCCTAGAGAACTTTTCCTAACTCAGCTCCACCCTCCCTGAGAATGAGTTTAACCCCAGAAATTTCACTGAGGAGGCCCCAAAGGAGTCCTGAAAAACCACCACAGACACAAGAGATTCTACATTGCTGATAGAAGGCTGCATGGAAGGAACGTGATACAGGAGAGACACTCCCTCCTCTACATTGATGGGTGACTTAAATACATATAATACCCTTTTCCAATACATACATTTTCAATGCTCTCTTTTCTATCCCTTGCCCCATGTGCATACATTTTTTCCTGTCTATACAAACACACATATCCCACCACTGTGACCACCACCGGGAGTGCCATGTGGCATAATCAAATAGATTCAAACTTAAATCCTGTTGTGCCATTTGAGAGTCGCATGGCCTTGAGCCCGTTATTTAACTCCACGTCTGTTAGTTTCCTCAGAGGGGAAGAAATACTAACAGCTCCCCCATATGGGAGGTTGTGGGAGTTAGGACAGGAGACCAAGTTAAGTTTCTCACCTAGAATCTTGCCCATGCCTGCTCCTACACCTTCCCCCACCTCTCATCTTTGTTTCTCCCCGAGGGAATCCTATATGCTGTCCTCATAACCTCTCATTTTCAGGGGTCTTCACGTTCATAAACCTTCCTTCCTTCCTCACTTCTGGAGGGATCTTGCCATCCTCTACTGTCATCGTCCTCCTTCATCCCCTCAATGGCCTGTTTCTATACCTGACAGCTGGACTCCTGGGCAGTTTCCTTCCTTTCTCCCCTCAATCTCTCCTGCCTCACTTAAAAAAATACCTATATGAAAATGGCACATAACTGGAAGCGCTTTCCTCAGCACAACGGCTTTCCCTCTGGATCTCGCACAGTCATCTAAATGGAGTCTTCACAGATTAAAATTGAGTGCCTCAGAGGGGCTCTCCCAGCAACCGCTCAGCTGCTTTCCTCTTTGGGGTTCAGGGTCTGTGCTCCCTGAACGAAGATCCCTTTGACTTCAACAAATTGGGATAACACCTATTTCAAATATATTATTTGATGAAAGCAGATGTCAGCAGATACTGCCTATGTAATTGATATTTGATTTATTCAAGATTTATGCATGCTGTGCCTTAGATTTATTAATGATAATCCCCAGCTCTTGTGTTTAATATAGTGGAACCAAAACATAATTTGCTGGGATCAGTCAGAAATGCATCAAAGTGATTAACTCTACATGCAAACCATTATCCAGTGACATCCCTACTGTGCACAGTGCAAAAGGAGGCAATAATACAGTAATTGGCTTCACTTATGCAAGTTAGATATTTGCCATGATTGCTAGTAAAATTTGGTCCCTTTTATCTCTGATTCTGCATCTCCATATCCCTTGTCATCCTTTGATGCTCCTTCTTCAGGCAGGATTTTCCTGAAATGAGCAGGCACACACACACACACACACACACACACACACGCATACACATGATCCCGCCCCAGCAATTATGTGTTAATGAAGGTGCAGTGTCCTACTAAACAGACAGGAGGGCAACCGTCCTTCTCAGAAGAACCCCTGGTAAGGCACCGCTTCGGGAAGGCCACCTCTTTCTCTCGGGGCAACGCTAGCAGATAGAAATTATATCCTAGCACTGCTACCCACATCTATCACCAATGTCAACATCCAGACAGGCCGCAAACCTGCTGCCACCTTGGAGTAGATATTTGGAGCTATGCAAACAATTACCAAGATAACTGTGTTAGGGAAAAGAGCTATTAATTTATGTTTGTTCACTTTCTGTTTTGTTTCAGCTAATTAAAACTTAATTGGATGGGCAACCCTTTATTATAAGACTACCATCCTTTCCTGCTTTTTTGTTTGAAAATATCTTTCTATTATGAATTGCCAATGATACGTAGATAACAGTTCTTACAAAAATTTTGAGAGTAAAAATAATATACATATGTGGCAAAATGTTGACAATCTATGAAAATATGTGAAATGAAACATAGAAATCCCCCTTCTCTGTTCTGTCCTCTACCTCTAGTTCCTCTTCCCAAAGGTATTCCTGGTGGGAATTTCTTGTGGAGCCTTAAAGAAAATTTAAACAGTATACCTACATACATTTACACCATGTGTTTTTCATTTAATACTTTATCTCAGAGATATTTCCCTATTTGCACTTGGGAGAGCTACCTGGTATTTTTCCATTGCTATCTATGATCATTTTTTAAAGTGTTTATTTATTTTTGAAAGAGAGAGAGAGAGAGAGAGAGAGACTGACTGCGAGCAGGGGAGGGGCAGAGAGAGAGGGAGACACAGAATCTGAAGTAGGCTCCAGGCTCTGAGCTGTCAGCACAGAGCCCGACTCAGGGCTTGAACTCATGACCCGAGCCGAAGCCAGACGCTTAACCAACTGAGCCACCCAGTTGTCCCTATATATGATCATTTTTAATTGTTTAAAGTGCTGCCTGGCCTGCCAATGCTGTACAGGAAGCTCAATACTGGGAAGTCATTTAAAATTTCCAGCCTGGGAGCTGGGGTTGCAATTTGCCATAAAGTAGCATCTTGTGAGGATTTATAGCAAGATAGAAACATACTGCATCCCACATTTTACAGGAAACTTGTAAATGGTCCTTGATCTCCCTGTGGCCTGGGATGTGTCATCCACCTTTCGGACATATGGTGGAACATGTCAGCACAGCAGCATGGCATTTTGATGGGTGAGGGCACTTCTGACTCCTGCGTCTAATACCGGGTTTGTATCAGGGTTTCAGCGCACTCAGTAACACACTAGTGGACATTGCTCACACCATCTACTTTATAGATCGAACATGATTCACAAGTAATTTAAAATGAAGTCCCAGGGTGTTTTGTTTTGTTTTGTTTTCTGGTTTCTTCATGGAACAACACAAGTTTTTCTCTTTTGCTTCCCCAGCAGTATTAGAGGTATCTTAAAAATATACAGGGACAGCTCACAAGGGGCATTCTTTTCTATTTTTAATGTCATTAGGGAATTACCCCAAGAATCAAAGGGGTATCCTTGGATGTGTTCTAGCTCATCTTTTTCAATCATTCTGAACAATGCCCCATGTTCTGGATGGCATTCTGCATGGGCCAGACCCGTCAATAGACATCCCAGGCCTTGGTCACTAGAGCACTCTCTACTCCACAAACCTGCTGTGCTCCTGAACTGTGGACACAGCAGTTCACTTTCCAGACTCGTTTCTCTTAGCTGCTCCAGAAGCTATCCCTGCTTCAGCAATCTGAGTGATCTATTTTTCCTGTCCTAAAAGTTAATTGATTCCTGCTTCTGAGCGCCGTGGACTATGAAGAGCTATGCCTTTGCTGGGCAGCAGTCTAGCAGACGAGGTCCAGCTGGACTCACTTGGAGAGGCTGCCATAGCTCGGCACAGCCAGAGGACCCTGGACCTGAAGTCTGAAAGAAATTAGGACAAGGCTAAAAGAAGCCTGGGAGAGTGATTTCAAAATGTGGACCACGGCTGCCAGTCTTCACAGTGTAAATCTTCAGAATCCCAGGAGATAAGGGACCATCCACTGGTACAGAGGGGAGGGTCGAATGGGGCCGTTTGCAAACTGATAACCGTCATGATGAGCTGATTCTTGAACAAATCCCGACTATACATGCTTTTTCTAGCTGAGAGGCTCTGGAATTAAGAGTTAACCATTCTGCAGTCGGTTGAGCGTCCAACTTTGGCTCAGGTCATGATCTCTCGGACTGTGAGTTCAAGCCCTGCGTCGGGTTCTGTGCTGATGGCTCAGAGCTTGGAGCCTGCTTCAGATTCTGTGTCTCCCTCTCTCTCTGCCCCTCCCCCACTCATGCTCTGTCTCTCTCTGTCTCAAAAATAAATAAACATTAAAAAAATTATTAAAAAAAAGACTTAACCATTCTGGCCTTCAGTTTCTTCAGGGGTGGTGGTGGTGGTGGTGGTGGAAAGTTTACCTCGGGTGTTATAGAGAAAGCAGAAAAATCGTATGAGGAAATGCCTCTTAGGAAAATGACACATGATACTAGCAGAATGCTTGGCACCAACACCTGATGGACAATGATATAAGTAACATTTATTACTATTCGACAAGGTCCCAACGTTCAGGCCACTAAGCAATTTTCTCAGGGAAATGCCATGAGGACTTTAGATACCTAAACAATGCTCTGGAGAACATCTGAAGTCTACCAGGCCACTGCCTGCTAACCATCTACCACTATGGTGTTTAGTCTTGCTAATCCCCAAAGGTTTCTTATGCCTCCTGTGAGCCGGTGACATTGACAATTCCAAAAGAACTGTTTTGGTGCTGTTTACTGAATGCAGGTCCAACACTTAGACCCAAGGAGTATAATAAGGAGGAAATGCATGAAAACCCTGAATTAGCAAATGCTTAATTAGCTTTTATGTACCAGAGGAAAGGCCAGTGGAGGCTGCTTAAATTTTGAAAGCCATCAGCTCCCTTCCTGGAAGTGAGTCGTTTTCTTCCAGAGAACATTGTTCACATTCAAGTTGTTGAAGTGGTACATGATGTTGTGTTGGGTGCTTGAGGCTTATGAAGCCAGTTTACTTCTGAGCCACTCTTAGACCAGAGGCAAGTTGGTAATTTGTGGATTATCCATGACATTTAATTAAGTCTGCACAGTATCAGGCTATCAGGATATAAAGATGTTCAAGGTTCTTCTGGGTCACCAAGTTATAGATGTTTGTAGAAGGACAGAGTCTGAAGGGATCTTAGAAATCCTCTCACTAAGTGTCTTGGCTTTCAAACTCATTTGGAATGGATGCAGAACAGGCTTTATCAAATACATTCCTGTGCAGGTTATCATAAGCAATTGATAAAAGTGCAGTTACTCTCATTGAAGGGGGAGAAGAGAATTCCCCTTGGGCAACTCTGGAATCTGAAACTTTGAAAACCACATTTGTCTAATTTTCACCAAATAGTATAGGACCGAAAGGTAGTGCTATCTTAAAGCATGGTCTTCAAAATATAACTCAGCCTCATCTTGGAACACAATGCTTGGTAGGTGGAGTCCAGGAATTTGTAGTTTAACAAATTTAATCACCTTCTTTCTAGGTGATTTTGATTCACATCTACTCAAGTTTTTGGTTTTTTCTTTTAAGTTTATTTTTTAGAGAGTGAGAGAGTAAGAGCAGAGGAGGGCAGAGAGAGAGAAAATCTTAAGCAGGCTCCACACTATCAGTGCAGAGCCTGATGTGGGGCTCGAACTCACGAACCCCAAGATCATGACCTGAGGTGAAATCAAGAGTTGGACGCTTAACCAACTAAGTTACCCAGGTGCCCCAACACCCGCTCAACATTACAAACCAGTCCTCTAAGAGCCTTTAGTGAGTACTGTAGGCTCATTTAATAAGAATTCATCTTTGGTAGATGACAAGGCTAGCCTTCTGCAGATTTCATTGAGATTATAGGGAACTCATTCTGTTTGGGGTATGGTTCTCTTCTATTCACTCTAGCATTGTAGAGAACTCTATCATTCTTTGGAAATAATTCAAACAGTGGTCCTTTTAGACAAGTGGCTTATAATAAAGAGATTTTGATCCCAACAATAAATTTTTTAAATGGATTTGGCCAGTAGCTCAAACTGTTGCAATGGGATCATACCCAAATATATGCTATTCCATAAAAATTCTAATTTGTCAGTTACACAAACAGAGCACACCTTGAATTTAAAAAGTAACTTTTCCTTTTCAAAACAGGTTTCCCGTGTTCTATCTCATTTGATAAAGCACTATCCCAGCACCCTACAACTCTCTCCTTCCCATTTGTTACAGGTGAAAAAATGAAGCACAGAAAAGTTATGCAAGTTTTCCTAGGTCTCACGCCTAGATAGTGCTAAATGAATATTTGAATCCCATCTTCCTGACACTTGGGCCACTATTATTCCTGATGTTCCAGGAAATACATTAGACAATTCATAAGATGTAAATTTATAAACAGATTGATTTCCTCCATGAAGTTTCACTCTTTTCTCTCTCTTCTGTTGTCCATAATTGATAATAATAAACTTCACATAGGGCCTAAAATTGTTGAATCCCCACTTCAGTGATTAGTCAGGGAACTCCCTGCCCCATCCTGCTGACAGATGAGATGTGAGCTGTCATAACTAAAGCAACTATTCCCTTCTGATCCTATTGGTGGGCATCTGTTTCCAGTTGTAACTGGACAAACACTCCCTTTGCAGGAAAACTAATAACATCTTAACATATGGTCTTGAATGTGGGCTGCCTAATGACCTTGCATGGAGATTAATTGAAGGTGTTAATGGCATAGTTCCCAGCCAGGAATGTCAAAATACTGGCTTGGCTTCCTATATACATGTTTTAAGAGGATTTGCTATTGATACTGAACTGGATTAACTTTACGTATAAAGAAAAATACTATAACTTCAGCAACCACCTGTGAAGCAAGTTTCTGTAGCTAAGGAGTCTGGATTAGTGCTCCAAGCAGGGTGCAGGATAATGAATTTGACATCCCACTGGACACCCTGGGAAAAATTCCCAGGATACAATCTTCTTAAGTGGCAGTATTATAGGGAACAGAATTCTGTTGAGGGTGAAAAATTCATTCTATGACCTATAAGACTGTGCATGGAAAATGCCATTAGAGATTAGAGTAGATTTATGGGGGTTCTGTATTATTACCGCCACCTCCCCCATCTCACCGAGGCAGGAAAAATGAGCAAAAGACCAGTGAAAAGAACTCTACTTTGAACTACATTTCCTCAACTATTTACACAGAAGTGTATTCAACTTACAGGAAACTTCAAGCTTAGTTATCATAATGATCTCATGCTTTGATCCTAGTATAGTCTTTCCCTCTTCTCTATCAGTTTTATTTTCTCTTTTTATTTCTATTTTAACTACCTTAGTGCTTCTGTGCTTGTGCATGTGTGTATTTATTATAATTCACCTTAAAGGCTTCTTGTGGAATATAAATTATAAAGACATAAAAGTAAACATGGAATAATATCCTTTCATGCATATATTTACAAACCTATAAACTCTAAGGAAGAGTGAACTGGATTTTAAAAACATTGAGAATTACTCTTACTGGGATTTGCTTCAGCCCGTTTATTCAGCTATTTTGGCCAAAGGAACCATATAAAATATGTCAAAACCATTCGACTGCTGGCTGCACAACTGACTAGAAAGTAAAAATTATTGACTCAGAGCACCACCAATCCAATCATGCCTTAGGGATTGGGCCCTTGAAATTATAATTTCACAAACTCTTTTTTTTGAGGAATTACACAGTGCCTACTTCTTAAGAGTATTCCTTCTCTGCGCTCTTTCAATGCTCTGGATATATAAGTTTCTATACATCATTGTGTGGTATTTGTGTGTATTTTTTCTCTTCCCATTTGTCCTGACAAACTGTGATCTTCCTGAAGGTGTACCTGTACTGTATTTATCTTTTTAATACCCAATGTTTCTAGCAATGACTGATATACAATAAGCCTCAGTATATATTTTTGTGGATGAGGTACACAAATAAGGTCTTAGATACCATACTGCTCTCAAGGAGGTTACAGTATTTTTAGCAGTATTAGTACTGATGACTGAAACAAGCAGAATGAATCCATGGTATGAATGACCACATTGCACACCTGGTTACACTAACTCACAGAAGCCAGCTAGGTAGTTTTACTTAGGCCACTCAGTAATACAAATTTGTGCTTAGTGAGAAACATTCTGTAGGATATGAGGGGGGAAAGGCCTCTTTCTAAATGCTTAATCATTCTTACAAACTTAGCACATTTTGTGCCCATGTAGTTTTGCCAACGAGATTCTTCCTGTGCATTTTGATTTTCCCCTAAATAAAATATTCCTAACTTTAAAAAAAAAAAAAGCTTACCCCTCTAAGCCCAGATAAAAGTAGAGAATGGAGTGAACCAGCTTTATCTAATTTTCCCAATTAAATAAAATAAGAACTAAAAAAATGGATGATGAAAAGCAAAGTATGTCTGATTCGCCACTCGGCTTTCCTGTTGGTCAAACCACTCAGTAATTCAGTTGGGCAGGCCAAAATGCCTTACACATTTGCCTTTCAAGATCAGGAGGATTGGCATGCCATCCGCTGGGCAGCCCATGGCAAAGAGAGTCACACAAACAATAAAACGAAAGAATGCTGAGTTGAACTATCATCGCCATGCCAGGCTTAGGTATCTGTGGGCTGTGAAACACGAGCAGAGTAATAAAGAGATTATGTGGCCCTGGATGTTGCGAATGCACTATAGACTGTTTCCCTCACTAAAATCAGGCGATGAAGAGATACCTCAGTGGAAAAAGCAATTAGTGGTAGGGAATGAAGTTCTTTACTTTTCTTTCCCCATTCTCTCCCTCCCAATCCTTTCAAGTCTCCCTTGAGTCCAATTTGGGAATTCTTGCAAAGGCTAAAGTCCAGCAGTTTAACAGCTATTAAACACGGTCGTAAAGTGAAGATGCAGCCTGCAAGTTGGGCTCTTGGCAGCATCAGAGGAATATGGCAAATGGCACAACTCTTTTGCTGAAAGGAAATAATGGAAGAGATGAAGGGAGGGGGTGTGGATAAACCAGATCGAGACTTGGAGATGACGACCCATGGAGCATGCTAACCCACTCTGGTATTGCTATTTAGTACCTGTGAAGTCTACCATTATGCATTATTAAATTCATGTATTATTGAATCATGAATCCTTGTTCCCTGATAAGAAATGGAGATGATTTCATAGTTTAAATTAAAGCCCTGCCTTCTTATTTAAATAAAACTGCATTACTGGCTGCCTCGCATGCTAATCAGAAAACTGCAGTAAGCAGGTAGGACTATATGAATTAAAAAATAATGAAACAAGACTTTTCAGCCAGACATTGTTCCCTCGCCTGCTTTTCATGACAGCGGATTTCCTACTTGGAGTTGATAAGACAACGGCAAATGAAGATAACAACATGAGGGGAAAATCATTCACTCTAATGGGCTCCACCTGTGCAGACTTCAGCTCATTTACATGGCTGCAGAAAAATTAGAAATCATGTGGCAATTAGTCTGTTCTAGATTATGCAGTGTGTCAACTGATACCACTCAGGAGAGCACTAGTGCTAAAATGGTTTCAGAAGATAAATCTACTCTCCTATACAAACAGTTTTAATTACCTGGAAAACGGCATTGCCTATTGAGCAATCTCCATTGTGAACCTGGGCTGCTCTCCTGCTATTGGAATCAGATGTTGGGAAATTCCAATGTTTATGTAATTGACTCATATAATATTTGATGACTTGTTGAAACTGAAATTGGGCCTTTTGGTTGGGTCCCCAATTGTTCATCAAAGGCCCGTTTAATGTCTCCTTCAGAGTTGGAGGGATATAAGGTTGTTGTTTTTTTTTTTTTTTAATGCTTCTGTTTACTGATACTCTTTGCTTTTTGAACCTTAGCTCTAAGAGCTCATAGTAAGCCTGATAATTACAAAATCATTTCAAATATGAAGCTTGACACAACAGATCAAGTAACTATGAACAACTCCTTATGAATAACAATTCTAAGGCCATTAAGGTTTTTGGATTCTTACTTAAGATAGTGGGATAAAATTTTTCTATTCATTTTGCCCTTAAAGTATATTTATAAGTTTCTTGAAACCATAGGAGTATATGTAGAGAAATAATATTTATGAAAATCTAGCTTTTGCATTTATAAGGGATCATTTAAACGTTTTGCTTTAATTTGCTTATAGAAATGTGTATTCACACCCACTTTATTTATTTAGTCATTATTATTTTTGTTTTTGTAATAGTTTTATTGGTTTTGGGGGTAATGCAATAAAGTTGGGGTTAATGGAGGTATCCTTAAGAGAAAGTTTGGGGCTTTGGGTAGGGGTAAGCTCTTGGGATAGTGGTAGAATGTTTGTCTTCTGCCTGTAGTTTTAAAAAAGAGAGGGTCAAGACTCTTGGAATTTAATTAGCAAGCACTTAGCATTGTCCACCAGAGTTTGCTCCCAAAGCAACCATGGAAAACAGTTTCCAGTTGGCGGATGGGAGTAGGTGTGCAGCATGCCTTAAAAGGCAGACAGTGTGCATCTTCAGTGACAAAAGCAGGGCCGATCTTAGAGCTGGAAAAGGCAACCCCCTAGTACAGTGAGACTTTAGCCAGGATAATCTCTACTGGCCAAGAGAATTTTCCAAACTGGCTCTCAAGTTTGAGTTCAAGATTCTCACCCTGACAAAACACACGGAGCCTCCGGGGATACATCCCATGGCATGTTAGTGCACTGGTTTTCACTTTTCGTCCCAGAAGCACTGAAGTTTCCCTCAATAAAAAACTTCCAAATATGTATAAGTTTAGCAAATGTTTCTATAGCCTCTTTCTGAATAACAAAACGAATATAGTTTGCTAGAGGCCTTCAGATGTCCTGCAGTAAAGAAACTTACCGAACTCTACATTTTCTAGGTTTATCTGATATAAATGAAGCAGAACACTTCTCCCCAGCCTTTCTGTAACGGAGCATGCACATCCAGTGTCCAAGAAAATAACTCTGGGTCACCCTCCTGCGGTGGGAGAGTTCATTGCCAAAGCAGGCTTTGCCTACGGACAGGACACAAGAAAGTCAGGACCACAACTTAAGGTGCTGGAGAGCACAGAGGCTGGCATCACCGTCTGGATGGATTTGCTGAATCCTTTGGATTATTTTAAAGGCAGTTTCCTTCCATCTCAAGACCGACATGAATGCACATACACACACACAAACACAAACACAGACACACACAACCCCAGACACACCAAGTGCATCAAAATCTAACACGATTTTACAACTGAGGTTCATTATGTGAGCCACCGAATGCAGAAAATGTTTTGAAAGACTATTTTCTCACTCTCTCAAGGCTTATACTTAATCAGTATCATTCTGGATGCCTAGGAAAGAAGTTAATTCATTATGTACAATGAATACCTTAAGACATTACAGCATAATTTCTCCTGGAACCAGAGCACAGTGACACCCTAGCAATATTTTTAGGAAAATCCATTTTTTCTGGCAATACCTTTTCTTACTTTCCCTGCCCTGAAAAATAATGTAAACTGCCATATGACACTGAATTAAAGAATGATGGATCTTTTAATCTGGGAGGGCTCTTACAAAGAGTGCGGTCCCTGTTTTACAGGTTAGGACAGTAAGACCTATGGCCCAGGTTGCTGGGATGACAGGGTGAATCAGGGCAGAACAGTATTGTAGTCCAGGTCTTTGGACTGAAGACTGGAGTTTGTTCTGCTACCTCCCTGTGCTGTGGGGGCCTAGAACTCTGCCATGACCCAGGGCTCTTCAGGGTCAGAGAGGGCGAGCCCCATTCAGGAGTCCTAGCCACAGATGTGTGAGTTCATCATTTCAGAAAAGTAGTTCACTCAAGACCCTGAAACTCAGAGACACCAACAGCACTGAGAACAACAAGCAGCCAGAAAATCCTCAGGGGACTGTGAGTGTCTTGGGAGAGAACAGGAAACTGGGTGAGAGGTGAGTGAGTCAGTCTGTTGAAGCCACAGTCCCTTCAGAGCATGTGAATGTGCAAACCTGTCCCTGAGGTGAGAAGCTCCCTTCCAGAGGCTAACATGTCAGCAGTCTTTCTAAAGGATGCCAATAAAAAGAAGTCTAGCTGGAGAGTGTGACAGTGCACGGCATAAGGCAGTCTGAGTTCCGGATGTGGCCTCCATAGTAGTCCCTCACCTACACAGGAACTTCTTACAGCCATAGGGGGAAGTCAACATTGAAAACCAACAATGAAACAGCAACTAAACTTTCTGCTTCCTGGTGTATCTATTTGATGGAATATGGAATATTATGCAATCACTAAAAATAATAATGAGTCTCTCTTTTCTCATATAAAAACAGGTCAAACAGGTACTTGAACATTTGCAAATTTAATCTATCCTTAAAAATGGGCACTACTTATTTTAGTATAATTCCATTTATGTACAAAACAAACTCTTTACATACTCACCCTTAGGTAAGTGCACAGAAAAGAAGCACAAAAGGATATATAGTATTAAATGCAAACACTGGTAACCTTTGGGAGAAAAATGTGAGGAGAAATCATAACATTACATATATTTCAGTAGGTCTGAATTTTTCACAACAAACATGTATTTACGGATTATTTTAAAAACTAGAAGTAAATTGGACTGAGAAATATTTTAAAGCATAAGAACAATGAAAAAAATTTAAATCTATGAATTTGATTAATAAAATGTAAACTATTTGTATGTTAGAAAATGTAACAAAATCAAAAGGCAAACTGGTAACGTAATTTGCCATCAATATAATCGCATGTTTTAACACTCTATTTGGGGTGGGAGAAGAGGTACTCTCTGATTTTAGAATCGGTAGCACAAGCTAAATCGGCTATACGTAATCCTTATGGAAACTCATTCTTGGCCATCACTGCTCTTCGCTCTTTATGTCTCTGGAGGTCACAAATGTGTCCTCCCACAGTTTCTTTGAGCCACTGTTGATTACAGTTATTGAACAATCCCCACAGGCTGCAATATTTACAGCACATATCAAAGGGTTTTTCTACTTCTGCCTGCAAACTTTTATCTTTTTCCTCAATCACTTCATTGAAGGCACTTTGTGGTGACCACAAAATTTGTCTCTAACACCCAGAATGACACCCTTCCTTTGCCTCCTTGCTGCAGGCACCAGTGCTAATATGTGTGTGCATCCCCTTTTTTAGTCAATGTAAATCAAAGGGTCTGCAAAATGCGATAAGTAACAAAGGAAATACAACAAATAAAGCCACACCTTCGCAAATACTCTTAATTTAGTGAGGACTCTAGAGCGGGAGTTGGCTGAAGGGGTTCCCGATATGGTCCCCAGAGCATACCGTACAGTGCACCGTACCAGCTTCCGTCGACTAAAAGCATAGTATAGCTCTCAGAATAGGGGGAAATTAACACATGAACTGTGAGCTGTAAAGCCCAAGAGGCTCAGTCCTTCATCTTCTTCCCTATCTATGCTTACTCCCTTGGTGATCTCATCCTGAATTATGGCTCCAAACACCAGAAAGTGCTGACAACTTGGAAATGTATGTCTCCAGCCTAGTTTTCTCCCCTGAACTCCAGACTCATATATCCAAATGCCTACCTGACATCTCCACTTGGAAATCTAATAAACATCACGGACTTTCACATCCCAAATGGAACTCCTGATCTTCTCATACAATGCACACCTTCCCCATCTTAAAAAATGACAATTCCATCTTCCAGTTGCTCGGTCTTCTCTTATCCCCACCTCTGACTGAGCAGGAAATCCTGCTGGCTATTATCTTCAAAATATATCTGCAATATGACTGCTTTTCACCACTTAACACTGCAATTCCCCTGGTCCAAATCCCCATCATCAATCACTTCCATGATTGCAGTGGTCTCTAACTGACCTCCCTGAATTCACCTTTGACATCCACAGACCATGGTCATCATAGCAGCCACAGTCTTCCATGTCAGACCTTTAACAAAGGGTTCCCTGGTCTCTCAGAGCAAATGCTCACATCCTCACAATGGCCAGAAGACCTTACTGGTTTGCCACTCACACCTTACCTTTTACATACAATCTTTCTTACTCACTCTGCTCAAGCTACACTGGGTTCCTTTAATGTGTTTTTTGAACATGCCAGGCATGCGTCTATCTTGGAGAATTTTAAAATCTGTTTTTTCTCTTGCCTGGATCATTCTCCTTCCAGATATCTGTCTGGCTAACTCTCTCATCTGCTTTAAGTCTTTGCTTAAATGATAACTTCTCAGTAGCTCTTCACAGAAAACACTATTTAAAATTATAACCCTCATCCGGATATCCCTTATTTATTTCACTAGTTTATTTTTGTCCATAGCACTTACGATATGTTAAATTATAACTTTATTTATTTGCCGTCAGCTTCTCTACACTAAGATATAAGCACGATGAAAGTGGAAATTTTTGGTTTCAATTTTTCACTGCTGTAACCTCAGTGAGGTTACAGAAAACACTAAAAAAATTGTGTTGAGTGAAAGAATAAAGGAAGGAGAAAAACATTTACATGTATTTTATTGCTATAAGATTAAATATTAGGGATAGACACTTAGTAATGCAAGGCAGTTTATAAGTAATGCTAGCTTCTGTGACAAATATCTCCAAATCTCAATGCCTTCAGATAAAAGTTCATTTCTCATTTCTCAAAGTCCATTGTGGATGTTCCTGGTTGGGCAGGTCTCTTGAATGGCTCTCCTGTAAGTAGTAGTAACTCAGAGGTCTGGCTATTTCCATCCGCCATTATCTACATCCTCAAAATCTTTGATTTACACCAAAAAGAATGTAAGGACAGGTAGACAGCTATTGCATGAAAGTTTGCACAGGATACTGCATGGCATAGGCCTGCAAGCGGCACATACATTTTTGCTCACTTTCCTTTGACCAAAAGTCAGGCACATGGTCTTACCTAGATGCAAGGATGGTAGTGAGGAGACTGGAAAATGGAGCTTAGCTGTATGCCCACGAAAGAGGAGAAGCAGGTATTGGTGAACATTAGCAGTCTTTACAACATATTATTAGATCATAAAAGTTGATAAGATAAATACTAAGTCCCTAATAGACACGGCATAAGTAACTCATAGAAGAGAAAACGTGTAAAGCTAATGAACATATAAAAGAACGCATAACCTCAATTTTACAAAGAAATATGCAATAAATACCAATAATTTAAATGAAGTGATATTTTAGGAAGTTCTTTTCTAGTTTGCTGAGAGTTTTTATAATGAAAGGTTGCTAAATTTTGTAAAAAAAAAATTCCTGCATTTATTATATGTTACTTTCCTCTTTCAGTTTGTTGGTATATATATATATATATTTAAGTTAGTTAACACACAGTGTAGTCTTGGCTTCAGGAGTAGAACCCAGTGATTCATCTATTACATACGACACCCAGTGCTCATTCTGAAAAGCACCCTCCTTAATGCCCATCGCCCATTTAATTCACTTCTCTCCCCACCTCCATCAACCCTCAGTTTGTTCTCTGTATTTAAGAGTCTCTTATGGTTTGCCTCCCTCTCTGTTTTCATCTTATTTTTCCTTCCCTTCCCCTCTGTTCACATCGATTGACTTTTGAATGTTAAAATAACCTTGCATTCCTACAATAAAGTACACTTGATGTATTATCTTTTTTTCTTGTGTGTGCGTACATATATTTCTCTTTTAAACTACGATTTTATTTTTTTTCAGTTATTTGACACACATTACATTAGTTTTGGGTGTACAACATAATGACCTGACAAGTTTATACATCATGCTATATTCACCACAAGAAAAGCTACCATCTGTCCTCATATACCAGTATTATAGCATCACTGACTATATTCCCTATGCTGTGCCTTTTATGCTCATGTATTATTCATTCCATAATTGGAAATCTGTATCTCTTACTCTCCATCACCAGTTTTGTCCAATTCCCCAACCCCTCCCCCAGGTAACCATCAGTTGTTCTCTGTATTTATAGGTCTGATTCTGCTTTTTGTTTTATTCATTTGCATTTTTCTCCTTTAGATTCCACACATGAGTGAAACCATATGGTATTTGTATTTCTCATTATGACTTACTTCACTGAGCATAATACTCTTTAGGTTCATCGATGTGGTCAGAAATGGCATGATCTGGGGAACCTGGCTGGCTTAGTCCATTAAGCTATGGACTTTGGCTCGGGTCATGATCTCACGCTTTGTGCCTTCGAGCTCTGCATCAGGCTCTGTACTGACAGCTTGGAGCAGGGATCCTGCTTCGGATTCTGTGTCTCCCGCTCTCTCAGCCTCTCCCCAGCTTGTTTTCTCGCTCGCTCTCTCTGGCTCTCAATAATAAATAAACTCAAAAAAAATTTAAAAAAAGAAAGAAATTGCATGATCTTACCCTTTTTAGGGCTGCATAACATTCCATTGTGTGTGTTATGCATACCCTTCCCCCCAACATCTTCCTTATCCATTTCTCTATCAATGGACACAGGTTGCTTCCATATCTTGGCTATTATAACTAATGTTGCAATAAACATAGGGGAGCATACATCTTTTCAAATGAGTGCTTTCATTCTCTTTGGGTAAATACCCAGTAGCAGAATTATTGGATCATGTGGTATTTCTATTTCTAATTTTTTAAGGAGCTTCCATACTGTTTTCTATAGTGACTGTACCAATTTACATTCTCACCAGGAGTTTCTCTTTCCCCATATCCTTGTCAACATTTGTTATTCCCTATCTTTTTCATTTTAGCCATTCTGCCAGGTAGAAGGTGCTATCTCATTGTGGTTTTGATTTACATTTTCCTGATGATTAGTGGTGCTGGGAATCTTTTCATGTATCTGTTGGCCATCTGTGTATCGTCTTGGGAAAAATGTTCACTCAAGTCCTCTGACTGCTTCTTAATTGGATTATTTTCTTGGAGTTGCATCATAGAAGTTTTTTTTTATATAGTTTGGATATTAACATCATGTCTGATATAGTTTTTATAAATATCTTCTCCCATTCAGTTGGTTGCCTTTTGGTTTTGTTGCTGGTTTCTCTTGCTGTGCAAAAGCTTTTTATTTTGATGTAGTCCAACAGTTAATTTTTTCTTTTGTTTCCCTTATCTTAGGAGACATACCTAGAAAAATGTTGTTATGGCTGACGTCAGAAAACTTATCACCCATGTTCTGTCCTAGGATTTTTATGGTTTCAAGTATAACATTTGTACTTAATCCATTTTGAGTTTATTTTTATGTATGGGGTAATGAAGTGGTCTAGTTTCTTTTACATGTAGCTGTCCAATTTTTCAAGCACCATTTACCGAAGAGACTGTCTTTATCCCACTGTATATTTTTGTCTCCTTTGTCATAGATTAATTGATCATATAATTGTCGGTTTATTTCTGGGCTCTCTATTCTGTACCACTGATCTATGTGTCAATTTTTATGCCATACTGTTTTGATTACTACATCTTCACAGTATATCTTAAAATCTAGAATTGTGATACTGTCAGCTTTATTTTTCTCTTTCAACATTGCTTTCATTATTTGGTGTCCTTTGGGGTTTCATACAAATTTTGGTATTATTTGTTCTAGTTTTGTGAAAAATGCTGTATTTCGATAGAGATTGTTTGGAGTAATATGGGTATTTTAACAATAATAATTCTTCCAATCCATAAGCATGGAATATTTTACCATTTGCATCATATTCAATTTCTTTCATCAATGCTTAATATTTTTCAGAGTGCAGGTCTTTCACCACTTTGACTAAGTTTATTTCTAGATGTTTTATTCTTTTTGGTGCAATTGTAAACAGAATTGTTTTCTTAATTTCTCCTTCTGCTAGTTTGTTAGTAGTGTATGGAAACACTATCGATTTCTGGGTATTTTGTATTCTGCAATTTTATTGAATTCACTTATTATTTCTAGTAGTTTTTTGGTGGAATCTTTCTATATATAGTATCATGCTTTCTGCAAATAGTGAAAGTTTCACTTTTTCTTTACTAATATGGATATCTTTATTTTTCTTGTCTGATTGCTGTGGCTAGAGCTTCTACTATGTTGAATAAAGTGGCAAGAGTGGACATCCTTGTATTGTTCCTGATCTTACAGGAAAAGCTCTCAGTTTTTCACCAGTGAGTAAGATGCTAGTTTTGGTTTTTCATATATGGCCTTTATTATGTTGAGGTATGTTCCTTCTAAATTCACTTTGTTAAGAACTTTTATCATGAATAGAAGCTGAGTTTTGTCAAATGCTTTTATTGCATCTTGTGAGATGATCATAGGGTTTTTGCAGATGTTGACCAACCTTGCATCCCCAAAATAAATGCCATGTAATTGTGGTGAATGACTCTTTTAATGTACTGTTGAACGCAGTTTGCTAGTATTTTGTGGAGGAGAATATTATTATTCATCCAAAAGGACGTGTATATTTTTAAGATCCAGTTTTAGTTGCTATTATAAATGGTATTGTATTTGCTTTCCATTTCATTATTACTAATACTATAGGTATTTTTATAAAAGTTGAAATTATATCTATCAACATCTTACAGATTCCACTATTTTGTTTCTTCTTTTGAACTTTCTATGTTGATAATGATATCCTCCACATATAATAACAGTGTCATTCCTTCCTTCATATACTTGTTCTTTTTTTTTTTCTTCTTCTTTTGAGATTTTTTTATTCTCTAGTAACAGGATGAACAGCAGTGAGGATTCAGGTATTCTTACCTCATTCTTAAAGGGAATGTGTATAAAGTTTCTCCCAATATATGACATGGACAGTTAGGGGGTTAGTTTTTACCAAATTAAGGAAGTTTCCTTCTTTTAAAAAAATATTCTTCTTTATTTAGGTTATATACATAAAACAAAGTTTCCTAATTTTATGTGTATACTTTTAAAAATAATGGCTTTATCGAAATATGGTTCACATATAATAAAGGACAGCTATTGAGAGAGTACAACTCAACACTTTTAAGTATATTCACAGAATTATATAAACATTACACAGTCAAATTTAGAACATTTTCATCACTCCTCCCCCATAAAACCCCATAACCAACAGTAGTCGCTCCCCTTAGATATGACCATTTACCCCCCACATCCCCCAAGTCCTATTCTGGACACTTCAAATAAATGGAAACAAATAGCATGAATAGTTAATTTAAAATAAATTTTTCAAAGTTTATTCATAGTATAGCATGTATCAGTACTTTATTCCTTTTTTTATTCCTTATAGTTATATGAATATACCACATTTTATTTATTCATTCATCAACTAATGAATTTTTGTTTTTTTTTTCCATTTTGAGATATTATGAATAATTCTTCTATGGACATTTGTGTACACATTCTTGTGTAAACATATTTTCAATTCCCTTGTTTTCAATTTCACCCAGGAGTAGAACTCCTAGTTCCTGGAGCAGCTCTATGTTTAACCCTTTGTGGAAACTCCAGACTATTTTCCTGCAGCAGTGTACATTAGCCCCAGCAGTCTATGAGGGTTTCAAATTCAGTATATGCAAGTAACAATATTTGTTATTATCTTTTAGATTATAGTTATCCTAGAGGGTGTGAAGCAAAAGCTCATTGTGGTTTTGATTTGTATTTCACTAATGACTATGATGTTGAACATCTTTTTATGTGCTTATTAAACATTTGTATATATCCTTTGGAGAAATATTTATTCAAATTCTTTCTCCCTTTAAAAATTAGATTATTTTATTTATATTGTTGAATTGTATGAATTCTTAGGGTAATCTAGATACTAGAGTTCATAAGATAAAAATTTACAAGTATTTTTTTTTCTACTTTGTAGACTGTCTTTTCACTTTCCTGATATGTCTTTTAAAGTACAAAGTTTTTAATTTTGTTAAAATCTCATTTATCTTTTCTATTGTTTCTGTGCTTTCCACATACATGCACAGAAACAAGAAAAGCACAGAAATCATTGCCTAATCCAAGATCCTGAAGATTTATAACTATGTTTTCTTTTAAAAGTTATAGTCTTTGGTCTTACGCTTAGGTCTTTGATCATTTCAGCTAATTTTTGTGTATGATTGAGGTCAGGGGCCTTTGTGTATAATTTGGTGAGGTCTTCAAATACATGAGTTAGGGTTAATACTACCACAGTAGTAATATAGAACATTTAGTTTCACCACTCAAAATCTTTATGTCCATTTGAAGTTAATCACTTCCTCCAACTTTGGTTTTTGGAAATTACTAAATTGCTTTTAATCACTGTATTTTTTGCTTTGTACAAGATTTCATATAATGAACTCATCAGTATGTAGTCTTTTATATCTGACTTCTGAGATTTACATGTTTCTTCACATATCAGTTATATGTGTTCCTTTTTATTGCTTATTAATACTACATTGTATGGATATACCATCACATTTGTTTATCCATTCGCCAGTTGACAGACATTTGGATTGTTTTTAATCTGGGGATTTTATGAGTAAAGCTGATATGAAAATTCAAATATAAGTCTTTGTGTAAACATATGTTTTCATTTCTCTTATCTAAAACACTGAGAAACAGATTATTTTGATCATACAGTGAGTATGCTTTATAAGAAACTGCTGATCTACTGTCCAAAGGGCTTCACTACCTTGTACTGTGAGCAGCAGTGTATAAGACACACCCCACACCTTTGCCAACACTTGATGTTGAGTATATTTTTAATTTCAGTCCTTCTAGTAAGTGTGTATTGGTATCATATTGTGGTTTTACCTTAATTTCCCTAAAGACACTAATAATATCAAGCATTTTTAATGTGTTTATTAGCCATTCATCTACTTGGTGAAATGTATTCAAATCTTTCACACATTTTTCAGTTGACTTGTCTTATTATTGAGTTGTAAGAGCTCTGTATATATTCTTGGTAAAGTTCTTTGTGAGATGTGCAGTGATATTTCGCTAAATAGTTTCTTTCAGTGTGTATCTTGCCTTTTCATTTCCCTAACATTCTTTTAAGAGTAAAATTTTTTAATGATCAACTGATCATTTTTGTCTTTAATGTCATCTCATATAAATATTTGCCTAACCTAAGGTTATAGGAAAAATTCTATATTTACTTCTATAAGTTTTATATTTTTAGATGTTACATTTGACTTAACTTTTATGTGTAATGTGAAGAGTTGAGATACATTTTCTGAATATAGGTATCTAATTGTTCCAGCACAATTTGTCGAAAAGATGATCATTTCTTCATTAAATTACCTTAGTGATTCTGTTAAAAATCAGATGATCATTTATATACACATCCACTTCTGGAATCTCTATTCTGCTCATTGTTCCATATGTCTACTTTATGCAGTTTCTGCACTGGTTACTGATGCTCCATAGAGTCTTGAAATCCATCTTTTTTACTTCTCACAATTGTTTTTGAACTTTTAGGTTCCCTGTATTTTAATTTGATGATTTTAGAATAAATTTTTTAATTTGTGCAGAAAGGTCTGCCATGATTTTGATTAGGATTGTTTGTTTCTCAATGTCTGAAAATCATTGTTTCATATATTTGAGCTTATTAGGTCACGTTATTTACATTTTCTGTATCTTTGCTCCTCTTTTTAGTATATCTACATCTGCGAATGATGAATTTAAAATTCTCCTAAGAACTACTAATTCCAATTCTACCCACAATGAACAAGGGGAATTTGAAATTAAAAACACAATAACATTCACATTAGCAACTCCCAAAAACTAAATACTGAGGCAGAAGTCTAACAAAATAAGTACAAGATCAATTTGAGAAAAACTACAAAACTCTAATGAAAGAAGCCAAAGAAGAACTAAATAAATGAAGAGATATTCCATATTCATAGACAGGAAAACTCAGTACTATCAAGATGTCAGTTCTTCCCAACTTGATCTACAGATCAAAGTAATCTCTATCAAAATTCCAGCAAGTTATTTTGAAGGTAGTGACAAACTGATTCTAAAGTTCCTATGGAGAGACAACACAATATTGAAGAAGAATAAAGTTAGAGGACTGACACTACCTGACTTCAAGACTTACTATAAAGCTACAGTAATCAAGACACTGTGGGGTTTGGTGAAAGAATCGAAAATCAGATCAATGGAGAATAGAGAGCCCAAAAACAGACCCACATACATATGGTCAACTGATCTCTGACAAAGGAACAAAGGCAATACAATGGAACAAAGACAGTCTTTTCAACAAATGGTGCTTTTCAACAAATGGACATCTCATGCAAAAAAAAATAATAATAATAATCTAGAAAGAAACTTTACACCCTTCACAAAATTAACTCAAAATGAATTACTGTTCTGGAGCACCTGGGTGGCTCAGTTGGTTAAGCGTTTGACTTTGGCTCAGGTCATGATCTCATGGTTCGTGGGTTCAAGCCCTGATTTGGGTTCTATGCTGACAGCTCAGAGCCTGGAGCCTACTTCAGATTCTTTGTCACCCTCTCTCTCTCTGCCCCTCCCCTGCTCATGCTCTCTCTCTCTCTCAAAAGTGAATAAACATTAAAAAAATAAAAAAAAATTAATTACTGTTCTAAATGTAAAATGCAAAACTATAAAACTCCTAAAAGATAACATAGAAGAAAATACAGATGACTTAGGGTATGACGTGACTTTTTAGATACAATAACAAAATCATAGTTCAAAAAATATATAATTTATAAGCTAGACTTTCATTAAAATTATAAATTTATGCTCTATAAGAGACATTGTGAAGACAATGAGAAGACAAGCCACAGACTAGGAAAATATATTTACAAAAGACACATCTGTTAAGGACTGTTATCCACAATACATAAAGAACTCTTAAAACCCAAAAATAAGAAAACAAACAACCTGATTAAAATTGGGCCAAAGATCTTAACAAAATCCTCATCAAAGATATACAAATGGCATATAAGCATATTGAAAGATGCTCCACATCATACTTTATCAAGGAAATGCAAATTAAAACGAGATACTACTACGCAACTATTAGAAAGACCAAGATCCCAAAACACTGACAACACTACATCCAGGAGAAGATATGGAGCACAGAAACTCATTCATCAATGGTGGAAATGCAAAGTGGTACAGCTACTTGGAAGACAATTTGGAAGTTTCTTTAAAAACTGAATATACTCATGCCATACAATCCAGAGACTGCACTCCTTGGCATTTATCCAAAGAAACTGAAAATTCTGTCCACACAAAGATCTGCTCACAGATGCTTATAGAGGCTTTATTTATAACTGCCAAACGTTGAAGCAACCAACATGCCCTTGAGTAGGTGAATGGATAAATAGCGTTACATTTAGAAAATGAAATATTATACATCCACTAAGACGATATGAACCATAAGCCATGAAAAGACATGGAAGAAGTTTAAATGCATATTATTAGGTGGAAAAATTATGTTAAGGCTGAATACTATGTGACTCCAGTTATATGAAAAGCTGGAAAGGCAAAACTATGGAGAAAGTAAAAAATTCAGTGGTTACCACAGGCTGAGGGAAGAGAGGGATGAATAGGTAGAGGACAGAGGATTTTAGAGCAGTGCAACTATTCTATGATACCATAATGATCAATACAAGTCATTATATACATTTTATTAAACCCAGAACAGACAACAAGAGTGAACCATAATATAAACTATGGACCTTGCATGATAATTATGTATCACGTTGGTTCATCAGTTGTTATAAATGTTCCATTATGGTGGGAAATGTTGATAATGGGAGAAGCTATGATGTGTGGGACCAGGGACCATATGAGAAATCTCTGTATCTTCCTCTCATTTTTTTCTTTGAATCTTAAAATTCTTGAAAAAAAAATTAAGTTTTGATAAAAGAAAACAATGTTTAATACAAAACAACCACCACATAAATATAAATCATAAAAAGGAATCTCTCTCTCTCTCTCTCTCTCTCTCTCTCTCACACACACACACACACACACACACACACACACACACACACAATTTCCCTTTCAAGTAAGTACTTTCCAGATATAGTCCAATAATTCTATGTCAAAAATGGATCAGATTCTTCTGTGGAGAGAACAGCATTTTTTTCGTTGTCTTAAAGCCATGATTTAAAATAGCACACAGGGGCGCCTGGGTGGCTCAGTTGGGTGAGCGTCCGACTTTGGCTCAGGTCATGATCTCGCGGTCCGTGAGTTCGAGTCTCTCGTCGGGCTCTGTGCTGACAGCTCGGAGCCTGGAGCCTGCTTCTGATTCTGTGTCTCCCTCTCTCTACCCCTCCCCACTCATGCTCTGTCTCTCTCTGTCTCAAAAATAAATAAACGTTAAAAAAATTTAAAATAGCACACAGACGGTGCCTGGGTGGCTCAGTCAGTTAAGCGTCTGATTCTTGGTTTTGGCTCAGGTCACGATCTCACAGTTTGTGAGTTCGAGCCATACATTAGCCCTGTGTTGGGCTATATGCTGAGCCTGCTTGGGATTCTGTTTCCCTCACTCTCTGCTCCTCCCCCACTTACTCTCTGTCTCTCAAAAATAAATAAAAAATAAACTTTAAAAAAACGACACAGAGAGTATATATAGCTCTAACTTACCCCAATTTGAAATAAAGTGTCTGCCAATTCACAAGGAAAAACCCTAATTCTCCTATAGTTCTTTCCCTTGCCACTTATGTATACAAATATTATACTGTTAGATACAAATATACTCACTATTGATATATCTTCTGATTTGTTGCTCATTTATCAGTATATAGTATTTTTCTTTTTAGATTTTCTTAAGAGCTATTTTGTCCTGATATTGTAACCTATACTTTCCTATCCTAAGGAATGTCAAGATTAATGCAAATTTTTATCCTTACAATAAACTCATCATCATTTTAAAGAATCATATAAGTGTATATTATGCTTTTCAAATTGCTATTTATTTCTTCGTGGTCAAATTTCTTTAGTAGCACTTAAGAGTCTTTCATAATTCTCATACTAGTTTCTTAAGATTTCTCTCATTGCTTTACATATTTTTCCTCGATTTAAGCTTTTGCTTTTTGGTAAAAAATTTAAAAATTATTATACTTTATAAATGGACATAAAGAATGCCATTAAAATTGCTTACAATGTCCCCTCTCTTAATCTTGGGGTCTTCTGAACTATGAGGAAAGTCATTGTCATCCCAGTGGGACTAAGTGTAGTTTAATATTGTTAAAATATTTAGTGAAATATATACAGAGAGAAGTTAGATTTTTAAAAAGCCATTTTTTCTTCATCAAAATTTCTTCTTAAAATTACTACTTTGTAACTGAATGAATTTAGCTCTTCCAGTCTTTACAGTTCCCCAAGAAATTCCAATCCACATCCTTAAACAAATAGATATTAGTCTGTTTCATTTTTTTCACCCCGGTTACCATGATTCAACTATGGCACTAACCTTACTGACATATTCATAATACAAAAATCTGAAACTTTCTTATTAGCCCCCACAAATAAATGTGTTTTACTCTCCCAGCTTTAATGAAAAGATGACTTATATAACAAAATCTCTGTGTGTAAGAATAAATAAATTAGAAAAAAATCTCCTCTAATATTTCCAGTAGAACTGGTACTTGGGGAAGATGTACTGTGTTTAGCATAACGTCATGTAGACACCCACCATGTGTATATCTATGGGCATATATGCGAACTAGTTTGAAAATCATGGAAAGCACAGGGTGAAATATACAGTCCTCAAATTACCCATTAAAACACATCATGACTTGACTGCCACCTACCAACCCGGCTTTCCCTCCAGTGCATCTCTACCTGTACCTTATACTAAAGACATATTGAACTGTTTGCTATTCATTAAATAATCTGTCCCATTTCATACCTCTGTGCCTTTACACATACAACTCCTTCTGCCTTAAGTGCCCTTACTCATTGTTTATCAGGTAAATTCTTATTCACCTTTCAAGTCTCAGCTCAAAGTATTCTTTGCTATGAAAATGTCCCTCATTAATTATTCCAAGCAGAAATAAGAATTTATTTTCTACTCCCATTTTTCTTTATACAAAGTTCACATTTTGCCAATTATCTCACTGATTTAAAAGCTATTATTTTTAATAAAATATATTTTTCACCATTATCCCCCATCACTTATCATCTAGCATGGTACATATTTATTTATGTATAAATATTTTCTGAGTGAGGTATTTGGGGTTCAGTCATTTAAAAGACACAAGAAAATACCTTCTAAACACTATCTTTTTTTGTCTTCTTTCCTTCCTTCCTTCCTTTCTTCCTTCCTTCCTTCCTTCCTCCCCTCCCCTCCCCTTTCCTTTCCTCTCCTCTCCTTCATGCAAAAAGATGGTTTTATTAAAGCATGGGGACAGGACATGTGGGGAGAAACAACTACCTTAAACACTACATTTACGAGGTTATATTTGTTTTTCTTCCTTAGATAAGAATTGGGCTTCTAGAACTTTACATAAAACGGATGTGAAAATTCTCATCCACATCCTGCAAGACCTCCTGAAGTCCCACAGCCTCTGGGACTGTTCCTCCTCACTGACCTCTACCTTCTCTGAACTGTGAATATAGGAACCTCTGAAAGAGGCTTCAATAGCTCAATTTCCCATTGGGAAAAACCTGGGAAAAACCTGTAAGTCATGGGGTGAGAGGACAGATCCCTCAAAAGCTGTGTCTTTACTTATTATTAAAATAAAATTCTCTTTCATAGGTTGGGGGAAAATGGGGATGGAAAGCTATTTCAAATGTTACATAAATTCAGTAATAATAGTTTTGCTCATCTGTCACATGCTCTGTCTTTTGTACTCCGTTGAAAGACATCAGAAGAGGAAGTGGACCCTTGCAGGGATAGTCTGCAGAAGGGCAGGTATTTAAACCTGGGGAAAGGCAACCAGATACTAAATAAAAGTGTGTGTATGTCTACATGTATGTAGGTATAATTTTCCCCCAGTTTTCATATCCTTTGGTGGCATTCCTTTTGGAACAAAACAGAAATAAGTTTGAAGGGGGAATCCACGATATATTTGCCTCATAAGAATGAACAGTAAAGGTTGATTTCTTTAAATATCACTTTTCTCAACTCTAAAAATACTTTCCTTTCTCATCTCTTAAGATACGTACAAGGGTGCACGTAAGTGCGCACTCACACACACAGTTTCTTCCTTGTGAACACACAGTAGTCTAGATGCTCATTGTCTTAGAAATGCATACAGTGAGCTAAGAGAAATAATTTCTCACTCCTGAAAGAAACTGAGCATGTGACTGATTTACTTACTATGGGCTATAATGGGGAACAGGCTAGAACCAATCATTTGTTCTTTCCATCCTCCCACCTCGTGAGGCCTCTGAAGTGTATGAGCAGAGTACTAAAAGCACACCAGAAAACACTGAACTAGTCCAGTGCCCTGTATTTCAATTGAGACAACAGCCTCAGAGAAGTGGCATGCATTGCCCAAAGTCACAGATGGCCAAAACTAGACCTGAAACTTCTAACTTCTATCATAATGTCCATTCCACTGAAGACCAAAGGATGTTAAATCTGATTGCATGAGACTCTCCTGATGGTCTGGGCAACTCCCATTTGTCCCCCATAGCCACTCTACACTCCTACACCCTGTGTCTTCCAGGAAGAGGACAGCTGATTTTTATGGCTCCCTCAGCTTCTGGCTTCTAGCTGGGTTCAGGCAATGAAGAACACCAGCAGGAGGTGGGGGTGGAAGGGGAGGAGAATGTGGTTGAAGTTCCTTCTGTAGCTGATTTCTGTGGGATTATCAAGAGCTGGCTGCATCCCTTGCTGAAGGTCACAGCTCCCATCAGGTGCCCCTCTCTACTGGGCTCCCATCTCTCTGGGTTCTGATGACTGCTTCTGCCCTTTCCTCCTTGAGACTGAGGTGGTAACAGCACTCCATTGTTCCTAGCTCCAGGGTACCGTACTATCACTTTTGGTTTCCCTCCACCCTGCTGGCGCCTTTGTAAAGAGCAACTTTATTAAACTTTCTTCAGGTTACCCAATTTGAATGTGCCATTGATTTCCTGTTGGGACCATAAATGATACACTGGGGAACTTTTAAGAAGTACAGATGCCTGGGAGGCTTCCAAAGTCTCCCCAGATGATTAACTTATAGCCAGAAATGAAAACTTCTGCATTAAACCATGATAATTTTTGTTGTTGTTGTTTAATAGCTAGTGTGCACATATGCATGCACGCACACACACACACGCACACACATTCACATTCACGGTGAGAATGAGAAAGTCTTTAGCAAAAGTGAGGAAATATGAGATTCTGGTGATCTATGGTTTTTGAAAACTATCAGTAAGGCTGATGAATGGATTGATAAATGTGCAAACACTTAGAATCCAGCAGCCTTGTAAACACATTCAAAATATTTACTTTCATGCTGCTGCTTTCTTCTTCTTCTAACACCCAAACGTCAATTTTAATGGAAGCCACATCTCCACATATTGATTGGTTCATCTTGATTTTATTAAGGTTCAGTGTGGCTGCCCAGGAAGCTTTCCTAGTGTTTGAAACATTTATAAAAACGTCTATTTGGGAGGGGCAGGGAGGGAAACAAGGTAGGTAGGGGCAAAGAAAAAAAAATCACATTCTGCCTAAAGTAAAACAGAGTTTGTTGCCAAGATTTCATTAATTCAATAAATAAAAATACAAGTAAGCTCCAACTTCAACAAGCTCAAGTTTCCCTCCTAGCTGTGAAACCACAGCACCCCAATGGCTTCTAAATGTGTCAACACATGACCTTCCCATCCCGAACTCACCAGCAGGGAGAACATGATTTATGAGGATGTCTGACCATCCCTGAAAGAGGTTTTAAATATTTTACTCTTATAATAAGTGTAGTTCCTTCATTCAGTGGTAAATGATAGTGGGTTCTTAGAGAAAAGCGTTTCTGGGGGGGAAAAGACCCAAACTTGGACGAGATCTGCAAATAGCTCCATGGCACCTTAAGGTGTGAGCTAATTTTTACTTGCCCTAAGTTGCCTAGTAAACGGTCTTTGTTTGGGAAGGTTAAGTTTCACCTCTGTTCCAAAAACTCAGAGCCAGACAGGGAAGGGAAAAAATGATGGTGTCTGTGGTGAGGCTGGCAATGCTGCCCGCCGGCTGGTTATTTGGAAAGGTTTTAGAAGATGTGTTATGAGGCATGGTAATGTGTGTCATTTTTCATGACTGAAGTCAAAGGATTTAGCAGGTTGAGTCTGAGGACTTGGATTTGGCAGTGGAAAATACCAAATACTGTGTGAGCTTTGCATCCCATCACTGCCTGAGCTCTCCTACCATCCGAGACGAGGGAAGAGGACACTATTATTTGGACTGCCAAATGTAACAGAGTTAGAAGACGAGAAATTTGGCTCACTCAACTCTAAAGTCATTTTTATGTAGAAGAAAAGTGAATTTTGGTTGTTAAAGAAGTCTCTCGGTTTATAATATATTAATGGAGAGTGTGAATGTTTTGAGAAGAATAAAATAGGCCAAAATGATGGCACCTCTTCTTCTGAGGAAGAGGAAGTGACCCTGGAAGAAATACAATACGCTGTACCTTTCCCTTGAAGTCTTCTTTTTGTTCTGGTTTCCTGGGAATTTGCATTCAAGGGGAACTAAGAGTATACATAGCCAAGGATCCTTCTTTCCAAGTGATGGAAACCCACTTGAAATAGTGTAAGCCAAAAAAGCAACATTTCTCATAAGGACAGAGGAGTATCTCATGGAAATCAACAGGGTCAAAGAGAGGTCAGTCTTAGGAGAGACAAGAACCAGGAGCCAGAAAACTAAGAAGAACCAAGGCACTGCTGTAACTAGCTGCCTGCCTCTCTGGTCTCCAGCTTTACATTTTCACTCCATTCTGCTTCTTTCTTGTCCTGAAAAATGGCTTTCTCTCCTTAGGTCCAAGGCAGAAGATGACCACTCCAAGATTACAAATGAGCTATCCCTTAGAGAGCTATCCCTTATGTTTCAGACTTAAGTAATCTACATGTTGTATTAACTCACTTAATTCTCCTAACATGTAAGTTTTGTCCCTACTTTACAGATAATAAAATTGAGGAAGAGAAATTAGGTGAATTGCCCAAATCCATTTAACAAATGGATAGCAGATACGGATTTCAAACCCAGAAAATCTAACTCCAGGACCCATGTTCTTAACTACAGCTATTTTGCTCCCTGAGTCCCAACACCATTCTCCAGAAGACATAATGTGGCTAGTACTTCTTAGATTGGGTTATGAATTCCACGCCCTAACCAGGGTGGTTGGTGGTGGATGGAGCTCAGCAGGACCACATGGTACAACATGAATTATAGGGCCCATTTCGTAGCGGTGGTGGAGTCAGTTTTCACAGATCGGGGGTTGGGGATTGGAGAGATACCCCAAAGTCTTCTATATTACTCCACAAAAACGGCTATGCTGTCTGAGCCAAGTCTTAGGATAGTGTGGTAATACAGGATTGAAGGCAATTACAATTTGTTAAGTAGAGAGGATGTTACTAGACATGATTATTTGCAATCAGACAACCGTGTATGTGTCTGGTTATTTTACTTTTTTCTACAATTCTCTAAAAATGAAGATTTTTAAATTCCCCACCTGGTAATTCAGCCAGATTCCTGGAGTCTAAGAGTTCTCCTCCCATCTCACCTAAATGCCTCTAAATGCAGCTGAAACTGATTTGTCTTGCTCTCAGGGTAAAAAGCACAAAAAGGAACATATGAGGATATTGAGAAGTAATTCTGGCTTTTTGGCTGAGTGTCACACTGACTTAATTAGAAAATTTTATCAAAAGACTAATAACAAATGCATTAAAAAAATTCCTGGAATTATGTGTCTGGAAAGAGTTTGATTAATTTATGTTATATATGTGTATATATAAATAAGTACATACGTGAGGAAACCATTCCAAATCTGAGAGAACACTGGCTCCATAACAGAAATGATGAAGAAGATAAAACTGTGAACTAAGAAATAGGCATTTTTTGGTACATATTTCTGACCCTCACCCCATAAATGCCCTACTGCATGAGGTCCTGGCCCATGTGGAAATTTTGATTCATTCAACACTTTTCTAATACAAAATTCCATTGCATGTATATAATATTCTACCACAGCAAATGAACGAAGTGAAAAGAAAAATCAAACAAGATAAGCTCATTTTATTCTAAATTATCCAAAAATGTTTTCAGCCTATTCTCTCCTTCCCAAACTTGCTCAAATTTTGCTACTAATAATCTTTTCAGCCTTCACACACCCCAAATCTTTGAGCAATCCTCATCTGTCTTCTATTGCTTTCAAATGTTTAACTGATGGTTTGCCCCACCCCCACCTTCCAACACACACACACACACACACGCACACACACAATTCTTGTGTCTACTCCTTGCCATCTTCCCTACAATTTTGGTTTTGGTCTATACCACTCCAAGCTCAAGCTATAACAATAAGCAGCATCTCAGTCATTCTAGGCCTTGTTTTCACTCTCAGAAAACAACAAAAGCAGTCATCTTCCACAAGTAGCATGTCCACCATGTTTTTGTTTGTTTGTTTTATCATGGCCTCTCATTACCTTACAGAATCAATGGAAGCTGAAACCCAGGGGCGCTCTGTGACCTCTAGAGAATTGCATGTCATGGGGCACCTGGGTGGCTCAGTCAGTTTAGCGTCCACTTCAGCTCAGGTCATGATCTTGAGGTTTGTGAGTTCGAGCCCCACGTCGGGCTCTGTGCTGACAGCTCAGAGCCTGGAGCCCGTTTTGGATTCTGTCTCCCTCTCTCTCTGCCCCTCCCCACTCATACTCTAGCTCTCTCTCAAAAATAAAAATAAACATAAAAAAATTAAAAAAAAATAAAATTGCATGTCATTTCGAACCTCTACATGTTACTCCAACTTTACTGAGCAACTTGCTCTCCCTTTCAATTTCTCTTCAGAGTCTCATCTGACTCCTAAGTGATAAGGACCAGGGAAAGTTCAAATGGATGAGCTATAATTCCCTGTACTTCTTGAGATAAAGGGAAAATAAGTCTTCATCTATGGATAATTCCACGAAGTGTAGACAAGAAAAAATAAAGAAACACTTTTCTCTATGTGTTCAGTAATACATTCAAGTTATTAATACTTGTCTCAGAGTCAAATAGCACCTTTCTGAGATAGGCAGATATGTATTATTTTTGTCACTATTTGATAGAGGAATCTGGGATCTTCTGATTCTAGGTCCACTCCATTCCATATCTCCTGGGATTACAATATTTCATAGGCATCAAAGCCTTGGTCAAGTGCTCCAGAGACCAAACCACGAGGCTTTACCCTAGAGATAGATGCACAGGTATACACAATAAATGTTTGATTCATTTATTCAACAAATACTTACTGAGCCCATGTACCAGTCACTGAGCCAGTACTTGGGATATTTATATACTTTATTCTAGCTTTCTGGAGGTATTTGCTGAAAACCTTGGCAGAATTTGGGGGTTGAGAATTTTAAGAGTGTTGAGTGAGAGGCCATAACCAACCCCTGACAGAGTAGGTTTTGTGCCTCTGGCCATGCAATCCTGCCCACAGATGCCCCCAGATGTATATGATACCACTGGTTTCTTTTGGATATCTCCTTTATTGACTCTTTCACTTTTAGCTTTTCTATTAGCCAATGTTTCTCCCCAAACACTTCCTTCACCTGCTTTCCTGCCTCTCACTAATGCTCAGGGTCTCCGTGCCCTCATTTCCTTCCACTCGTGAAGAAAGCTCATTGAACCAGCCAATCTAGAAGCTCTCCTCTTCCAGGAATGTTTTCACAATGCACAATGCTCAAAGGTGGCAATACTTAGCTCATATGAGTGAGTTGCTCTCTGAATTTCAGATGTTTCCTTGGTTGGGATGGGAAGATTTACCTACAAGGCTATTTTTGGCTGAAGGAAGCCTTCCCCAGATGGCTCAAGGTAGCTTAAAGAGTCCACACCATTCTTTCCACTCCCGAGGCCATCCCCGAAGGAAAGCTTCAGTATGCTCTGAACAAAGGAGGGTCTGGGACTCAAACAACCTGAAGTCATCTGCAAAACTGACTCCTGGGGTTTGTTTTAAACTTTAACCTGTTTCCAGTCCTGAATTCTCTTCCCTCAGTAGATAAGCAGTTTTCTTTGAGACTTAGCAGACTTATCATGAACACATTGGTCTTGACTTTCATTTCACCAGGCATAGTAGTATAGTGTAAGGGGGGTTGGGCTGCACAGTGGTACCAACCTGTGTGTGTGGATGGTGACTTTGAAAAAGACAAACTCTGGGAATATGAGGAAAAGTCAAAGGAGACGTGGTTCGGGCCAGCTGTGTGAGATAGTGGGTGCAACAGGCTAGGATGAAGAATGAGAAGACCTGACTTTCTGTCTTTGCTCTGTTCCTTCTAGGGCTGACTTTTCCATGGATTCTTCCCTCTCTGTGCCTCATACTGCTCATCTGCAGTTGGAGTATCCCGAACTCTTATGCCTTTCTGCAAACTCTGAGATTCTGGGATTCCTCAGACTTTGCTCTTAATCCTGTCTTTATGACTCTGATTTCACCAAAAAGTTTTTGTGAGGAACAAGGCCCAGCTGTGGGAGGCATCAGTGAGAGACATCAAGTCAAAATAAGGATGAAGAGAGCAGGAATTAACTAGGTAGAACTCACGATTTTCAATTTTTTAAGAGGTCTCTCAGGTAATAGGTAATACGCGATGGGCCTGGTCTATGGCAACAGGACATTGTGAAGCTTCCTGTAAGCTGGAGAAGATGTGTCCCACCCAAAGGCATTTCAATCCATATCTTTTAGGCACAGTACCTGTGAAGCAAATCTGTGGGCTGGCATTTACCCAAGGGCAGCAAATTTGAGATGCCACACCATCTCCAGAATTAAAGAAAATACTTCTTTCTGAGGGCAGCCAATTTATCTGTTACCAGCCAAGAAATTTTTCTTTTCAAAGCTTCAGGTCAGTGGACTTCATTTCAATAAGATGCTTCCCATAGAGAGACAAACAAGGTGAATCAGGCAAGGAAGGAGCTTAAAAACTTATAGTCCATCTGAATCACACTAGCCCTGAAGCATCAACCCCAAAGTTGGGTCTGCTGCTGAACTGAAAACCTTGTCTGCAGCCAAAGTTCTCTCCAACTGCCTTCTGAACTGTGTAGTCCCTGGGAGCTAGGGAGAGTCACATAGGAGTGTGGCTTTTCAGATGAGAGAACAGCAGGCAAGAAATGGAGACTTGTGCTAAGCCTCATTAACGTTTTAATAGGGCTTAAAGCAACGGTTCTCTCTGAAAACGCTTTATTCATAATTGACCAATTGTCATTAGATATAGTTACACTCCGTGGCATCTTATTAGAAGGAGCTTGTTTGAACCACCCTCCAAGTATTCATAGTAAATTCCTAACAGATGATGTCATAACAGGCCGTTACAATCCATAACATGTAGATACCATTAAAGCAATGTGTGTGCCTTTTTGATACTGAAACATCTAACTTTATTATGAAGTTTTCTATAAAACCTGCTATGATGTATTTAATAATGTTAAAGTGTTTATTCTTTAATATTGAAGTCACACTGCCCCTGTGATGCCTGTTACTTCTGCCACAAATGAGAACTGCCAAATCTATCAGCTCGACTTTTAAACACTTCCTTAAGAGATTTCTTTCTTCTTTCCTCTTCTTCATTACTATTTTTTTTTTTGCTATGAAAAAGCAGATGTTCTGAAACTCCAAGTAACTGAAAGCCAGCAATATATGCTTAGAGGCTGAAATCTAATATTTACAATAAGCTGATCCAAAGAGAAATGTCTCCCCAGTGACCCTGGTCATGAAGTGGGAATCTGAGTGGTCATTGGTCCTGGTTGAGGCAGTTGTCATTTATCAGAACCCCATGCACTGTGATTCTCAATTAGGGACTTTCCTGACATCAGCAACTCTCCACCTACTTGATACAAAAGGCGAAATAAATATGAAATCCATCGTTACTGCATCACATTCCATTGGCTTTACAATCGCCATATAAGGTAATTATTATGGATTCCATAATTTATGTGAGAAGATTTGGGTTTTTGAGTGGTGATGGCTCAACTTTTTGTCTCTGTTATTATAATAAACATTAAATTTCCTAATAAATTCTTCAGGTAGGAATCGCTGTCATAAATATGTATTTCTAATTCCTGAGAACTATAGATATTTATATGCAGACCAATGGCAAAAATAAGAGAATGAAAGGCATTCCTTAGAAGAAACCATAAAATTCAGACTGTGGTAGGGATCTGATTAAGTGAGGTACTAAACTGCTAACCTTGGACTTCTGGGGAATATATGCATGTTAGGGAGAAATTAGAGCCTCTCCCAAGAGCTTTTGGTCCAAATACATTCTGTATATTCTATCAGTTACAGATGAATTTGGTATAACAAAGTCCTCTTTTAAAATGCAAACATTCCTCAGAAGGGTTAAGCCTCTGGGTTATTATTTTTTGGTATACATTTCCCAACTTTAGTAATCTTTAGAAGATTCTCTTTAATTCAATCTACCCAACATTTTAGTGAGTACCTATTAAGTATAAAACAGAGCACTATGTCCATTATGGGGGTTATAAAAACAAATATTGTCCAAATCCTCTTAATGGCTCCTCAGAGACTACAAGTTCTCAACAAGAAGTGTTTTCAAGTTCCTCCTGCTCCTCCATGCCGTCAGACCTCACTGGATCTTTCTTATTATTTCTGTGGCCTATACCCATTGAGACAATGGATGTCCTATTTCTGTCCCAAGTCTGCCTTTCCATCTGGAATTTCTTAATCTCATGGCTGCACATGCCTACTCCCCTCTTCTAGAACTTTACTTGGACCAGAGACCTGGGCTTCCATTTCCCACGAAGAAATGCTCCATTTGTTCAGATGGAAAAGAATAGATTTCTGTGGGACCATCACTACTCAGCCTACAGGTATTGTTGGAGGGAGACATATTCCACACTCTAATAAATCCATGGATGGGATTGCAGATAGACCAACCCCTGTGATTTTCCTCCCACGCCCCTCATTTACTGACCACTAGTGAACCCATTCCCAAAGGAGTGCTATATTAACTGTGAGTTGAGAAGAAAAAATGGGCATACACGGCTCAGGCCATTCTTCTTTTCTGGACTCACCTGTCTGCAGGAGGATGCATCTATCTATTTTGGGTCATAATTAAGGGGCTTCACCTAGGAGAGAGACCTGTGATTTAGAGGAGAGAGGTCAGATTCAATTCAGCAGAGTGTTTATAGCCCATTTGGTTCCACATTTAAGCCTCCTTCTTTACTCCACCTTTAATCATTAAAAAGCTGATAGTTTGGATCTCTCCTTGTCCAACTTCTGTGCCTGCCTCTCACCTGTTGTGAATTTGTATAAGGAAGAGGGCTGTTATTCTTTGGGTTCCCTAAAGCCCAGTACCTTGATACCTCTCACGCTATAAGTGGTACCCTGTGTCTCCAGGTACACCTCCTATAGCATTTACTTGGAGACACTTTCCTTTAAAATAGATGTAGAATTATTCCATAGCCTGCCCTAGAAATTCTGCCTGGTACACTGCCACCCAATCACACTCCTCCTCATGGGAGAAATGCTTCTTCTTGGACACAAGTAGGCTCAGTAATCTGATTCTGATTAAATTTTTACTAGCAAAATACTAGGAAAGTAATACTATCTTGCATTTTCTATGAAGTCTCTGTAGTGGTTTTAATAGAGAATCACCTGAGGAATCAGCTCACCCAAAGTGATGTGTAGTAATGGTAGAATTTCAGGCCTACCTGAGCCAGGTATTTAGGGACAAATCTAATCGGCAAGTACCAAGGATGAAAAGCATAAATGCTCATAGAGAACAGGCAAGTAACATAAATGATTGAAGCTTCTGAGTGTAAGAAAACTACCAGCTCAAATACGGTGATAACTGGCAACTGGTATTTGGCTTTGGAATTAAGCAGTAATATAGAGTAGGGGTACCTGGGTGGTTGAGCATCCAACTTCGGCTTAGGTCATGATCTCATGGTTCATGAGTTCAGACCCCACTTTGCACTGACGGCCTGGAGCCTGGAGCCTGCTTTGGATTTTATGTCTCTTCTCTTTCTCTGCCCTTTCCCTGCTTGCACACGTACTCTCTCTCTCAGAAGTAAACATTTTAAAATAATAAAAAAAAAAAAAAGCAAGTAATATAGAGTAAAAGGGACTCAAGCAAGCCAGAGACTATGGACACCAAATAGCTTCAGTCAGTATGTAGCAAACGGATTTGAGTCCTTTTGAAAAATGAGGCAGCATTTACTCAATGCCAAAATATTGTCTCCATGCAGAACATGGTTAATAGATCTTTTGCATTTGCAAGCAAAACAAGTCATAAATGTGGGTTTTATGTTAACAGTGTACCCCTCTTCAGCGCTAGCAATGAATTCATTAAGAAAACAAGATGAAACAACACTCACAATAAACCCACCATCACCTTATGTTGACTCTGACTGTGTGAGAGGAAGTGTGAGATAGTTCTCGGGCCCAAGCTGGCCCAGGGGTGTTCTTTACCCTCTGTGGCCCTCACTGAACCTGGCCTTTCCTCTCCTCTCCCTGCCTTCCTGTATGTTAGTTAAAGCTGGCATTTTAAATCACCACAAAAGCTTTCAATGAAGTGAGCATAGACTCATTTTCAATAGAATGAATTCTGGGTAGCCTAAAAAAGGCATGTCTTTCAGCCATGAACAGCTGCTAATATCACCTTTAATGTATGATATAACTGGCGCCTTCTGATGTTACTTTTTTAAAAAGTTGAATTATACCAGAAGAGAAATATGATGGAATTATTATAAAATTCAGGCTCTTTCAAAGCACACAATTTTCCACCATGGACTCTAATATCTTTAAAGTCTAAAACACCTGAACAAATCTGGGAATAAGAATGTACCTTTCAAATTATAACGTTTATCGGCATTCCAGGTGTCTCTTTCCTCAGCCTCCCTCAGGTTTTCACCTTGAAACTTAGCAAGTTTATCCTCCTTACAACAACTTACTCTTCCAAGATGAAATAGGTGTAATCCTGCCCAAGTGAAACTTCAAACCTAAAAAAAGATGAATTCCTCCATTCCATTGGGTACCTGATGACAAAACCCTGTAGGTTTTACTGAGAAAACAATAAGGAAATTCAGTCTGAGTGCTAAAAAGAGTCCATGTGTATAATTGGCAGAAGTCAATTCTCTTTTGGGATCTCAGTAGGGGCCTGGTGCTGTTCACATAAGAGGCTGGTCAGCGCCATGGCTTGTGAGGGGTCCCTGCTGCCCAGAGTGTTTGGTGAAAACAAAAGGACGGTGACGACTTAATTCCATGCCACTTTCTCCTCAGAATATCCACCAGAGAGAACACTGTAGAGACTAAGTCCTTAAATACAGTAAGTCCATGGAGACAAAACAAGCAGTTTGGGGGTAAGAATCAGATATACTCAATCAAATGGCTGGGCCAAGGAAGGAGTTATTGACTGATGTGAGCTAGATTCCTCATCTGGCATTCAAAAGAGTTGTTTGGCTCAGTGGACCTGCCTACTGGTTTTTGAGTATGTATTGCTGCCCTCAGAACCACTGGTTTGTTGACATAGTTCAGCTCTTGTGAAGAACTGTGCTGTTTTGAAACTCTCAGTTCTTCAGATGCATTTGTTTCAGAAATGGATTTCTGGATTCAGAAACCATTACACCTCTCTTTGCAGCCTTCCTCATGGGCAAAAATCAAGTTTTGGTCTGTAACTCAGTTGCATCTGAGCAGATAAACATCTGGCTACCCAAAAACCTAGAACAAAACATGGTGGGGGGGGGGCAAGGGAGGAAGTCAATTACTTTTCAGTTCAGTTCAACAGAGAATTATTCACAGATTCCTGTCTTAAAAGAGTAGATAGCTCAGAAAACTGTGCATCAGCATACACTGAATTTGTTGGTTAATTAGAGTGAACATGCAGCCTGGCTAGCCTGGAACAATCCTAGCTTACCCTCTTTGCCTCCGTGCGCTTGTTACTCAAAGAAGTGCACCTGCTTGATAAGGTCACCAGATGTAAGGAGATAAGAAGGGGGATTCCCATTTTTTTTCCTTTGGCTCTAACTGTCTTCTCAAGCAAGGTGTGATGGCAATATTGTTTGATGGCTCCAACAAGGTTCCTCAAAGTCCTCTGGAAATGGTTCTGGTGTTTGCATCATTGCTGGTCCCCGAAGGAACAGGTTAGCTTTGTGCTACAAGTGTAAATGTCCTCCCCATCTTCCTGGCATGTGTTAGAGTAGGGATTTCAGATTTAGTAAACAAAAATACAGGGCACCCAGGTAAATCTGAATTTCAGAGAAATAGTGCATCATGTTTTAGTATAAGAGATTCAATTCACAGATCAGAGTCAACCGGTGTGTTAGTGGCTGTGCTTGTGAATACCCTGTCCTGCCTGTGGTCTCCCTGCTCGTAGGCACTCCTTCTCCAAAGCTGCTGACAGGGCCTGGACATCACAGGGAGCCCTAGGGAGCCCCAGCCTTCTCGACCTTCCTCCTCCCAGAGTCAAAACATTTTCTTTTCCCACACGGAAGATAAAGGGTTGCACAGGGAAGCCTGTCCCTAGAGGATAGTGAAGTGAGACAATAATTTTCTGGAAAGAAGGAAAAATACAACCCTTTGGAGGAATGAATAGCTTCTTGAATGGTTCAGGGCTCTGCCTGGAATGCTCAGTCCTTTGTCCTTGTAATTCTTCCTTCTAGCACCAAAGCAAGGGGATGTGCAGGCCCTGGAGGGGAGGAGAGCCAGACTCTCCCTCCCAGTGGGTTTGGGGAGAAGCTTCCAGTCTTCATCCTAACATCCCCTCAGGCGCTGTGGTCTGAGCGGTCTGCCCATGGGGCTGTGCATTAAAGCCTGCCAATGCCAATTTTAAATTGTGCTCACTTCTATCCGAGGGCAAATTTCAGGACATAGGGGCTGTACCACACATACGCTCACAAAATATATTTCACATCTTGGGTAAAATCTGAAAGAACACACATGAAAGGAAGAGAGAAAGAGGTGAAAGGAAGAAAGAAGTAAGAAAGAGGAAAGGGGGAAGAGGGATGGAAGGGGGAGAGAAGGAAGGGAGGAAAGAATGGTGGGAGGGAGAGGAAGGCAGTGTGGGTGAGGTCCAACGCAGCTTCAGTTGAGCTGTTTCTCCACTCAAGCCTCCTGTGACTTATTACTGTTTTTGATCTACTTAAGCTGTCTTCTTTCTGAAACTAAATTCTGAGTGGGCAACCTAGGTGCACTTTATTTTGATGAGATGAATATTCAAAGTTTATGAAGGTGAAACTAGGAAGACCGAGACCATTACTTGTCTAGGGTTCCCAACTCTGGATGGACGTGCTGAAATTCTTTATCTTCTCAAGTGTGGAAGGACTGGATGTGTGAGTGTACTGGCTCTAAGGATAGGTCACTGTCTTCAAACTGCAGGAATCTACCTATTACTGGGTTATAACATAAATGTGGTGATTATAATCACCCTTAAATCAATGAAACAGAACAAAGTATAATAAAAAAGAATACAATGAACATACAGCAATGATAAATATTGTTTTATAAGTCATCCCCTCTCTCTTCAATATGTATTAGATGTATGTACTAAACGATGTAAATGCATTTATATATTTCTTACTATGGGTCATGATCAAAAAATTTGAAACCTTCTAGAGCAGGCACCTTTTCAATAAGGACATGAATGAATGCATGTTGTGTGTGGGATGAGGGACATAGTTTGCAGCTGGCAAAGAGCAGGAGTATGTGAAGGAAAATATAAGTGTGTTTATAAATGTGTGTGTGTGTGTGTGTGTGTGTGTGTGAGAAAGAGAGAGAGAGAGAGAGGGACACTTTGTTTCACAGATTTCTTGAGGAATGACAGGAATACCAAGGAGCTCAACAAAGTACACAATAGAAATACATAAATAATGTAAAACTACTAGTACATATATCCTTTTGTAAAATTCAATGAACCAAAGATTATATGACAGCAACTTCAAGGGCAGAGCTTAAAACGCTATAGCTCATAGCCCAAATCCCTCCCACTGTCTATTTCTGTAAGTAAAGTTTTATTGGAACACAATCATCTGTTTATTTATGTATCAGCTAGCGGTGCTTTTGCCCTACCAGGGGGACTTGACTATGGCCTTCAAACCTAAAATATTTATTTTCTGGCCCTTAACAGAGCTAATGCCTCCTCTAAGGCAATGACCTATGACTCATAATCAGAGAGGTATTAAGACCATGTGACACTCCCCTACCAGTCTTCAATCCTGCTGAGGTTCTGTGTGACACATCCAGGAACTCTGTCATAGGAAGGCCCAGACTGCCTCCTGATTCAAGATGTTTGCCTGTACATACCAGGTTCCCTTGAGGTCTACCTTTCGGTTTTAACCGGCTCTCTGTTCTAAACAGACATCACTGTGTATTTTCTCACACAGTGACACTGCGGAGAGAAGAGGCAAAGCAGGACTTTCTGGGGCTTAGAAACAGATCCATTATTTGGGCTAATTAAAGCTTGGGTGTGGATGCAAGTACTTCTGGGACAGCAGTGAGGTGAAAACAAAAGAGGCTATGTTGGATTTGGATCCAACCAACACCAGAGAGAACCATTTCTCACCTTTCTCCAAGGGAGAGCAAAGGCAGAGATGGGGTGTGAAGAGAGTAAGAGCTACTGCACCATGAAGTCAGCTGCCTTCAGGCCTGGCTGTGAACAGAACCGAATCCAAAGTCCATATACCCAGACAGATCTGTTGTGCTTCAAAAGTACCATGAAATGTCTTAGAGTTTATGGTTCAGTCCTCATTTCACACATTTTTATTCTTTTCACCAAAGTGATTTGGTGTCACTTGGCACGATTAGGTTATTCTTGCTTTGCAAGTCTTTTTGGATAAAAAAAAAAAAAATTCCACAAACCAGAGAAAATCCACTCAGATGATGTGCTGAAATTTCTGGTTCAAAAAGTTTCAGCACCAGATCTAGAAACTAGAAATAGTACCTGCCTCTGGCAACATTACAAACTGAATAAAGTTCACTTTCCAAGGCATCAGCCTAGCCTGTCTTTCTCCTTTCTCTCTTCGATGGCACAGCTTTCCTTACCATTCTGACCACACGGTTTCCAGCATCATCACAGGCTCCTGGGCACAGGGGCTTGAGGTCAGTAACAGGATTCTCTCTTGGTGTTGAACTTAGGGGTGGTGAATATAAACCTCATTCTACCAATAGAGGGATGTTTTGCTCCATAGAGAAAGTGGTGGAAGAAACTAGGGGGCAGGGAAATCCACATCATTGAGAGTGTCATGGCCTGTAGTCTATTCCCTCCATTGGTGGCTGGGAACGAACATCCTGAGAACCAAGGCTGGAGGCAAAGTAATTTGAAAGTGGAACCTTCAACTAGTAATAAAGGGAAAAGTTGCTTGATTCTTACATTTAGGCTCAGAGTGGTCTGGGGAACTCCAACTCCTCCTCCCCCTCTCCCTCCCCTCTCTTCCTCATTTTCATTATTACTATTTTTAAAATATTTATTTACTTTTAAGAGAGAGAGAGGGTGAGTGTGAGCAGACGAGGGCAGACAGAGAGGGACACAGAATCCATAGCAGGCTCCAGGCTCTGAGCTGACAGCACAGAGCCCAATACAGGGCTTGAACTCACGAACTGTGAGATCATGACCTGAGTCAAAGTCGGACCCTAAACTGACTGAGCCACTTAGGCAGCTCTATTATTGCTATTTTTAATGCAGATCTGATCACCACTGAGAACTGAGGAAGTCTGTCAGTGGGAGAGGCTCATTTTATTCTTTGCAACTCCACAGCAGCACCTGTGACAACTAACATGGTGAATCTGATTTGGGCTCAGAATAGTGAGTTTCCTTCTAGCACCTATGTCTTCTGCTAGCATACTACTCCACAGCCCAAAGTGGTTTAAGAGAAAGTGTGACCCAGGAATAAAACTGTCCCACAGAATTGGCTGTATCCATCAGAAAGGACTTGAGCTACAAACACAGCTGGCCCAGCTTCTACTTTTGGGCTTCCTCCACTGGGCCCTGTGCTGGCCAGAGATTTTGGCTAGAGTTCATGGTTGCAGAAAGCCAGCTCACTATACATCAACCTTACAACTCCTAGAGCCCATGGGTCCTCTTTGCCCCTAACCAGACACTTTTAATACCTCCAGCCACTTTCAAGGTCTAACACTCCAGGCTGGCTCTCCTACCATTCACACTGCAAGCCTAGAATTTTCTCCTTTTGGCACTGCTAAGGGGAGAGGTGTTGAAAGGAAGCCTGAGCAGATGGGAATGAGATTCCATTACTTTGTAAATATCTGAATGGCATCTCTTCTTAATGCGATATGAGAGTTTTAGTACATTTAAAAATTTCCCTACCCTAATTATAAAACCTATTTTTATTAAAGGAGCACACACCTTGCTTGTAGCTGGCAAAGTTCTGGCTCTGAGGTTGGTTGCTGCATGAAAATTCCATCCGTGGTGCTGTTTTAGGTCTGTTAGTAACTGGCTTAGCACTTGCCAGTTTCCCTCCTGGGTAATGACAGAGATGCTAACACAATAGCAAAGCTGTTAATCCCAAACATGTTACTAATAAGGCAAGCTGCCTCACTCAGGGTTGCAAGGAGGAAGGAGAGATGAATGTGGAAATGCTAATATGCCAGCTTGCACTCTCTCTCATACCCACAGATTTGCGGATAATGAGGAATGTCCTGCTTTTCTCAAAATATCACTGCACTTAATCAACTCAGAGCTTCCTCACTAATCGCATGCTATTAACTGATGTTTGGTATTTGGGAGACCACGAAGGTGAACAGCAAATGTGAATGAGTTCACTCCATGGATGGCACCTGAAAGATTCTTGTGAGACTCAACTTTCTTAATCATTTTTGATATTCTTCTCTATGTGGTTTATTGACCCTTTAGACATATGGTAGACTCTGTAGCTATTTAGCTGTGAAAAGAAAATCAATAAATGTGTGAATGAAGCAAACCCCTCTCAATGTGGACTATAGTTTCAAAATCAAGGAAGCTGAATATTCTACAGTTTGTGTCAAAAGTACTTTTGAAAGTGTAACATGGTCAAGTTCAAGAATTATGAGGACGTGGATGGAAGAAAGAAGAGAAGTCATGGAAACTGATTATTTCCTCTTCCCACAGAACAGGTGCAAGCAGCTGTGGAGGAAAAACACAAACTCCAACTTTGATTTGGAAATAAAAATTACACTCTGGACAACTGATTTAATATTCACATAGCCTCAGTACTAGCTCAGAATCTCCTTGTTAGGAGCTGCAGACATGTTTGAAATTTGGTAGAATTCATCCTATGATAGATTTGCAGATGGCAGAGGGGTATCCACTGACCAAACTGATACATCCTGTTTGATATGTGAGGTAGTTCTGGAAAGCCATAAGAAATTCCTCATATTAGCCATAAATCAGAATAACTTCAGGAGCTTTAAAATAATATCATGGCCTGAGTTAACCTTGGGAGATTCCGTTTCAATCAGTTTAGTGTGGGCTCCTGAGAACTGTATTTTCCAAAGTTTTACGGATGATTCTGGTGCTCAATCATCTTTGAGAAGAATTTCTATGTTTTCCAGACTTTCACAGATGATTTATATTAAAAAAAAAAGGAGATTCTTTTTCTTAAATTCATTTATTTAAATTCAAGTTAGTTAACATACATGTAGAATTGGTTTCAGGAGCAGAACCCAGTGATTCATCATTTACATAAAACACCCAGTGTTCATCACAACAAGCGCCCTCCTAAACGCTCATCACCCATTTAGCCCATCCCCCCACCCACCTCCCCTCCAGCCACCTTGTTTGTTCTCTGTATTTAGAAGTCTCTTATGGTTTGCCTCCCTCTCTGTTTTTATCTTACTTTCCCTTCCCTTTCTCTATGTTCCTCCCTTGTGTTTCTTAAATTCCACACATGAGTGAAATCATACAGTATTTGTCTTTCTCTGACAGACTTATTTCGCTTAGCGTAATACACTCTAATTCTATCCATGTTGTTGCAAATGGCAGGATTTCATTCTTTTTTATCACCAAGTAATGTTCCATTGTATATACATATCACATCATCTTTATCCATTCATTAGTCGATGGACATCTGGGCTCTTTCCATGACTTGGCTATTGTTGATAATGCTGTGATAAACATTGGGGTGCATGTGCCTCTTCAAATCAGCATTTTTGTATCCTCTGGATAAATACCTAGTAGTGCAATTGCTGGGTCATAGGGTAGTTCTATTTTTTAATTTTTTGAGGAACCTCCATACTGTTTTCCAGAGTCCATACCCACTCTTTAAAATAACACATCTTCATTCTTCCCTACCCCCAGTCTCTGATACCCATCATTCTACTTTCTGCTTCCATGAATGTGGCTACTCTTGGGATCTCATGAAAGTGGAATGATACATTATGTGTCCTTTTATGACTGGCTTATTTCATTTAGCATAATGTTCTCAAGATTCATCTATGTTGTAGCAGGTATAACAATTTCTATCCTTTTTAAGGCTGAATAATATTCTATTATATGTATACACCACATTTTACTTAATCATTCATCAGTCAACTGACAGGTTACTTTCACCTCATGGCACCTTTTGCGAATAAGGCTGCTATAAACATGGGTGTGGCAACATTGGGAGTTTCTATAAAGCTGTGTGTAAAGATCTCTCCTTGGTGTTAATCTGTCCTTTCCTTTATGAGATAATGGTGATAACAGTTGGTTTTTCCTTAGTTGGTAAAGTAAAATGTTGACAGTCTTAACTCAATCTCCATTTTTAAAATATTTTTTAAGTTTTATTTAAATTCCAGCTAAACACACAGTGTAATATTAGTTTCAACTGTACAATATATGATTCGGCACTTTCATCCAATACCCACTACTCTTACAAGTGTACTCCTTAATCCCCATCACCTTTTTTTGGTTGAAGTTTATTTATTTTGAGAGAGAGAGAGAATGTGAGCAAGTGGGGGGCAGTGGCAACAGAGACTGCATGCTGACAGCAGAGAGCCCAATACGGGACTCAAACTTGCAAACTATGAGATCATGACCGCAAGTAAAGTCAGATGCTCAACCAACTGAGCCACCCAGGTGCCCTAATTCTCATAACCTATTTAACTCATCACCCCACCTCCCCACCAGTAATCATCTGCTCGTTCTCTATAATTAAGAGTCTGTGTCTTGGTTTGCTGCTCCCATTTTTTCTCACCTCACCTTATCATTCTCAGTCAGAATGGATAAAATTAACAACTCAGGACACAACAGATGTTGGTGAGGGTCTGGAGAAAGGGAACCTTACTACCCTGCTGGTGGGAATGCAAACTGGTGTAGCCACTCTGGAAAACAGTATGGAGGGTGTTTTATGTAAATGATGAATCACTGGGTTCTGCTCCTGAAACCAATTCTACATGTATGTTAACTAACTTGGATTTAAACAAATTAATTAAAAAATAAAAGAGTGGGTATGGAATTTCAGCTGGGACAGATGGAAAAGGTTTAGAGATGGATGGTGGTGATAGATGCACAACAATGAATATACTTAATGATACTTAACTGTACACTTAAAAATGATCAATTTTATTTTATACATATTTCAGTCCAATTCAAAGAAGTTTATCAATTTGACTTTTTTTTTTCTCATTTTGTTGTACAGGTTGGCATTTAAAAGCCACTATCCAGGATGAAGAAAGAAAAAGGAAGCTGGGTCTGTGAGTGCAGTGCAAGTAGCTGAGTCCAGTTCCCCAGGAGCCACTAACAGTCAGAAAGCCTCCAAGCTGCCTCCAGATGTTGCAACAACCGGACCCAGGCTGGATGATGGAGATGCACTTAGAGATTCTAAAACTCATTAGCCATGGCCCATGAGAAACTAATCTCCTCAAACATGGAAGCACCCTAAGCCAGAGGTCAACGTATCCATAAAAATACTTAATATTTTTTGTGGGTGGAGAGGTCTAGAGGATGATGCACCCAAGAAAGTCTTCACGAAACCAGAGATTTTTGTCTGCATAGGCAACGACATTGGGTGATATCTTGATTTTTCTTCACAAAGCAATAGAGCAAAGTAGAAAAAAACTGTACAGAGCTTAATAGCAAAGCAATCCGATACCCGCAGGAAGCCATTTATAGACAAGATGTTCTTCAGGAAAGAGTTAATTGTTGGTGAAATTACAGGATTACATGAAGAGCAATACTGATCTTCGACTGTAGCAATTGATTCTTACTTACGTATGCACTATACATATATGTACACATGCATGCACGCACATATTAAATGGAAGTTTATGATGACTGGTAAGTTTTAAGAATTCAGATTAATTTGTTCTTAGCAATACAGGCCCTGATAGCCTACAAGGCAGTCTATATAGCTGGAATTTATAATCATGTAATTTTCATACTGCATTAAGAATCTCTGTGGGTGATAATAGAGCACTAAAATAGCTAGCATTGCATTGATGTTTCTCACTCTCTACATTTGTTTAATTCCTTTGCCAGAGACACATACTTAACTTGTCTTGGTAGATTTTTGTAATGTGTCTTTCAAATGGAAAAACTATATTCAAGCATTCCAATTTTATCAAGTGGCAAAAACACCCAGGCTGTTGGCCAGGATTTGCATGTTTGTTACTGCATTCCATACCCAGATATCTCAGGGCTGAGGAATAATAACAATTTTCTAAAATGTTATTGGATCCATAATTCTGGCAGCAGGTTAATTCACTTAGCCATTTCCATTAAAGCAATAATTACTGGCACATAACCTTAGAAATCATTATGCAGAGTGGTAATCAATTCCAGTTGTAATCGTCTTAGTTCAATAAATGTTTGTTAACTACCTACTGTGTGTAAGACTATAATTTTTTACCTTTGTCTAGCACCTCAGAAATATGAAAATCATGTTCATTATTTCATCTGATTCTGACAGACTCAGTGAAGAGGATAGGAAGTTAGCATACAAGGAAACTGAGGCACAGAGAGATTAAATGTTTTGCTCATGATCTTGAAGCTAGTAAATGATACAGTCACAAACAAGATCCTGGTTTTCTCAAGCCTATTCCAATTTTCTCTGTGCTGCTCCACATATCCCTCCTCATTGTCAGTACACATTGTCAGTGTTTATACTGAACTGTTATTCATTATTTCTGAGTAACTTTTTTGTGCCAGTAGGTTTTTTCTCCTGGCATGCTCTGCAATATCACTAAGCAGAATGCCATGGGATTCAGGTAGTCTTATCTTCATATGTTTGGCTAACTCGGCTACCAGTAGATACTATCCAAGTCTTCTGTTTTCCTTATCAGTAATGATAGCTTTGCATGCCTTTTCCTAGGAGTTAAAACGAAAGGGGAAGCTTTGCTTTCATCCTAATGTAGGCAGTGTGACACAGTGTCCAGAAAAGTCTAAGAATCAAGAGCCCTGAGGTCTAGCCTTGGTTCTGTCGCCAGTCCATGATGCTACCATACACCTTAGTATCCTACCCAATAAGAACTGTACTGCCTTTTCTGACCTGCTGAGGTTGAGCTTAATAACAAATATGTGAAGATGAAAATATTTAAATTTACATTAATGTGTATATTACCAAGTCTTTTTACAATTCCTACTAACATTAAGCATGGAGAAATAAACTTCCCAATGACTGTTGTGAGTCAAAACAGATTTTTATTATATCTCTGTGTCTGTAGAGTAGAAAGTATAGATGGGAATGAAGGAGGAGATAGGAGATCACCTTTCACTTCAGGGACCTAATGCCTTTGTAATATTGCAAGGTAATAGAAAAAAACATACATATATGTCTCCCCCTCTTGTTCTTCTCACAGAGCTCCTAAACCCTTATAATTTCCTAAATGATGAGAAGACTAAGGAGCATCTTTTGTTCTAATGAGGTGATTCTGGGTGAGCTCCCAATGGCTCCCAAATGGGGGCTGGTGACCAAAAAGACCAAACCAGGAGTAGAAGCTTGGAATTTTCAGCCCTAGCCCTCATTCTCCAGGGAGAGGAGAGAGGCTGAAAAGGGAATTAATAATTGATTATGGTTAAATGAGAAAGCCTCCTTAAAATCTCAAAGTATAGAGTCTGGAGCATCTCAGGGGTGGTGAACACATCCATGCCAGGAAGGTGAAACACAACTCCACAGGGACAGAAGCTTCTGTACTGTAACCATCCCAGACTTCACCTTATGTATCTTTTCATCTGTGTTCATTTGTAGCCTTTATCTTAGCCTTTAACAAACTGGTAAGTAGAAGTGTCTCCCTGAGTTCTGTGAGCTGCTGTAGCAAGTCGGTCAAACCCAAGAAGGAGTCACTGGAACCTCTAATCTCAGTTTTGTTTGGTAAGAAACACAGGTGATCACCTGGGCTTGCACCTGAAGTCTAAAGGGGTGCAGTCTTGTGGGACTGAGCCCTTAATCTGAGGGATCTGACGCTATCCCTGGTGGATAGTATCGGGATGGAGTTAAGCTGTAGGACACCCAACTGGTGTTGGAGCAGATTGAGTGGTATAGGGAAATACCTCCACACATTTAGTGACCAGAAGTGTCAAAAGTGAAGAGTTTTTGCAAGACTAGTAGAGGAGATTTAACAGGAACGAAAGACCTAGTAGCAAAGAGCTGGGCTTCTCCCTATACAGAAGGTGACTGAACTGGATTTCCCCTTATAAATCCATACCTAGATTCAATTCTCTAAGGACTCTTAGTTACCCCATTGTGTATATTCTGGACACCAGAATGCAGGATTTCTGCATTTCTGGTATGTGTAGAAAATCCTGGATTGGTCATTTACACAGGCTCTGGTGATAAAAAAAAAAATGCTCGAGAAAATTAAAGAATAGTGGTAAGGACAATACATAAACATACATAAATAAAGAATGAACTAAAAAGAATCCTGATCCCAATCTCCACTTCTTACTCATTAAAGAACTAGTGATAACATTTCACGAAATGTGACTAGTGGAATCCTCTTTTAGGCTTTTCTTCATGTCCTAGATGTTACTGTTTCAAACCTTCAGCATGGATATGGCTGGGTTTTGTTTTTGTGTTTGTTTTTACTACAACTTTCTTACTAATCACATTAAAAAAATAATGATCTTTCTGCCTGCATTTCCCACATTTTAAGCACTAAAACTTTACCAATTTACACCTATGAAAAATTCTACTTCCCTCCAAGATTTTCTGCAAATGGTTAGAGACTGCTTGAGTACTTGTTAATAGAAATGGTGACATGACACTTCAGCTCTATGTTTCTCAAACCCTAACTTTGAAAAGATTTGCCTTCTTTTTATCTCATTCAGTGTCTTCTTTGTTATGCAGTATTGGGAGGTACATTTTAAGCCTCTTTTCATGGAAAAGAGTTATTTGCAGGTTAAAGTATCAGCTCAAAAAGATTACTCACTGCATTCCACCGTATCACCTCCTGTGTTACACATTCAACTCACCCCTGGCACCCGTTGCTCAGAATTAGTGCAAGGATATAATGATATAATTACCTTATGTTCAATATTACGAACTTCTCTCTCTTGAATTTCTCTCAAGACAGATCTGTACCACAAGAGAAAGCCCTTTGATGGCCTGGGGTTTCTTTGGGTTGAGAATCATGTAAAATATTGGCCAAGATTTTACCTCTCTAGTCTCCTCCCCGTTTTTCACAACTTAGTTTAGAAAGCGCATTCCCTCTGTCCCAGGGCTCCAGGCTGATGAGATTTGTCTCTGGTATTTGGATTACGAACAGGCTAATTACCTGCAACTTACTGCACTTGTCCTTGTGAAGGTTCATAGGTAATAAGAGCACTGCTTTTTCTCTGCCCATTGGACCATGACACATGACAGAAGAGTTGTTCGATACCTCATTCTCTTTGGTCACTACCAAACAACGAATTCTCTCAGGAAGAAAAATTCCCAAACAATGTCTCCCTGAAAAAAAACAAAAACTTAAGACTATATTATTTGATCTTTGGATCTGATACCAAGATTGTAACTCTAGGAAAGGTAGTCATAAGCAGACCGTTTGCCACAAATTTGTCTCTACAAGAACAGAATGACCTGTAGTGTGATGAAGAAGCCCACAGTCCACTGGCTATATCCTTCTTCAAGGTGGCTTACAATTACTCTCTCAGTGAATAAGTCTCAAAAGTCTGAAACTTTTCTCTGATGCCTTACCTTTGGGATCCTTCCACTCTTAGAGGCATATGCCAGATAGAGGCTGAGGAAAACAGAAAACAACCTAAACTGGGCAAAAATAGGATTATGAATAAGTAAAAGATGCTCTGGGCCCTGGATAAGCTGGTAGGCAGCCATGCAGAAAGTTGACTGCAATAACTTGTCATCACTGCCCTGGAGCTGGGGATCTCTAGGTTTGTGAGACCATGAGTAGGGCTGTGGGAGACGGATGGATCCTATATTTAGAGATCAGGTCATTTCTTGGGAGTTTTAGAACTTTCTAATGCAATTAAAATGATCTGATAGATCAAAGAATCCTGTGTCAGACTGGGTTTATGAGCAGAGAACAAGAATTAACTCTTTTCAGAGAAGTGTTCATGGAAAGTTCCCCTGGGAGAAAAAAGAGCTCAGTGCTCTGGATACACTATAGGCAGAACTACCAGATATGCTGCTTTTCCATGGATGCTTGAGGCTTACACTTGTTGCCCTGAGTCAATAATAATTCCTTTTTCATGTTGATAGTGTCTTAGTTTGGTAAATGAATTATAGAGTTACCCTACCTATATGATATTTGGATATTATTCTCCAAAAGTAGTGAGTTTATTGACCTAGCACATGGGTGCTCAGGCAAATCATGTGTTCATGTTAGAAGAAGGCAGTCCTTCTGTTAGACAGCACTGGATACAAAATTTAAAAGACAGACAATTCCAGCTAACTGAACCCCAATATATGAAGCCCCGAGAGAATGTAAGCCAAATGTCTCTGACACAAAAATTTCTCAACTCACTTTTTCCCTTCTCTTTATAACATGAACATGGAAGTAAAGAATTCTGATAAAAAAAAAAAAACAGCTTAAGAGTCACTCATTACCTATTATCTATACACCAAGAACAGTATACAACTCAAAAAGGAGATGGAAGGATTGGAAACACTGCAGATGCACAGAACAAGTTCCATCGAGTTCCATCACTTGAATACCCAAATCCATAATTATTGCACTCTATGCTATTTCTAGTCAAATTAGTGAAAGAAGTGCCATTTGGTGCCATGTGCGATCCCCTATCCCCCACCCCCAGAACTCCCACTGATGCAGATACGTTAAAATCTTGTAACAGACTACTCATCCAGTTGTGTTCAGGTCTGAAAATGACTGATATCAGCTGAGAGTTTCTCATTTCAAAATATACTTTCAGTCTATACATCATAAATTTTCATCATTGGATATAGTGCTCCATTTTATTGGTTATTGCACTGATTTTAAGTAAATAACAGGTTAGCATTACTAACATAAAAAGAATCTAACTTTGATTCCAAATAAAATATGAATTTTTTTAAAAGATTGACTCTGAAGAAAATTTAAGGAGGGGAAGGGTGACTGTCCTACAGCAAGAAATTAAAAGTGGATACAATGATGTTTAAAAAAAAGGTTTTATTAACTTTAGATTGAACAGACATGAGGTATTCAATTAAAATGATTTCTGAGGTTTTAAAACCATCATGTTCTGTGATTAATACAGTAAATGTATGTTTGATTGAAATATTAAGCAGAAGGAAATAAATAACAGAGTTTTAAAAATATATATTCTCATTAGCAATGCAGGGTTGAAGTAAAAAGTCCAGTAAAAATATGGCTTGCTTCTAGGAGATGAATAATATTATTTACGGAACTCTTTTGAACAAGTCAGGATGTTCTCATTTGCATATGTAGCCTGATTGGTGAATTATGACCCAAGGATTCCAAATCATTGTTCTCTAAACTTGAGCCCAGAAATATAAGGTACCTTGTGGGGCCAACCTCCTTTCTTCTGCCAGTTTTTCTCACTCTGCCCATAGTCTAGACTTGGGGGTGGGACATTTGGATGAAGTAAAGATTACCTCTCTATCATGTTAAAACAACTGGATGAAAAGCAAAAGAATTTGTCAACTGAGTAGTTGGTGTCATGCAGGGTTAAAACATTTTTTTTTTAAGTCTTGCTTGATTGGATTTAATCTATCCATCCATTTGAGGTTTTTCTTTGACTATTTAAGTGAAAACCACAACTAATATGCATAAGCACTAGAAAGAGAAAAAATCAATGGTCCAGTTCAAGAAGAGAGCAGAAATCAAATTTTAGTTGTAAACTTGCCTATGAATAGGCCACAAAAATCTCCAAATAGTACGCAAGTAACACAGTTGATTTTAAATTTCCTTTTCTGACACTAAGCAGTTGTTTGACTCTGGGCAGGTCAATGTGGTTTCTTCAGTCTTTGGTGTCCCGATCCACAAAATAAGGACATTTATGCCCTTTTCATTCAACTAATATTTTCTCAACACTCAGCATGGGTCAGAAACCGTGAGACACCCTAGGAATTCAATGATGGACAAAAACTAGGTACAACCTTTTCCTCATGGAGTGACCCCTCTAAAGAGAGACATAGTAGACTAAGAAATAATCACAAAAACGAATACAAAAATTGCAAGTGATACATACGCTTCTGCACAAAAAAATAAGCACTGAGAGTGACCTTGTCAGGGAGGTCAGGAAAAGGTGTTGAGGTGAAATTTAAAGACTCTACTAGATGAAGAACAAGTCAAGGGAACAACTGAAAAATGAAAAATAGCTTTGTATAAAGGTCACTGGTAGGAGGAAGCAAGATAAATAAGAGGGACTGAAAATAGACCAGTGTAGCTGCAGCCCAGAGAGCAAAACTGATGAAGGTGAGGCTATAAAGATGAGGTCAGAGTCCGACCATGTGTAGCTTTGAGGATTTGGCTTTTTCTAAGAGTCATTGGAAGGTCATTGAAAAGTCTAGAACAAAAGGATGATATGATCAGCACTGAAAAGTTCACTGTGCCACACAAATTCCCCTTCCTAATGAAGAATCTATTGCCCCAGCTGCTGAGACTGCTGCCACAAGACAGCCACAGGCGTCATATTTCTTCAGGAATTGCCTGAATGGCGGAGCCACAGCACTCAAGGTGACACCCTTTCCTAGGACTCGTATCTTGACCAATACAGGGGTATAAAAGCCCAATCTACTTCTCCCACTTGGGAAAGCTCATCACATTATCAGAAATCCTCACAGTTTGGCGGCTGAGGTTGGCTGAGGTTTTGGTTGAGACATCATTGCAGCTCAGCTTCCCTCTCTGCCCAAGCTTACTTCTCTTCCCTTTCTTTCCACCAGAAACACTGCTTAATCATCTGCTCACATTCCTGTCTCCATCTCAAGTTGGTTTCCCTGGAAATCCAACCTGAGACAGTCTGGAAGTAACATGGAGAAAATGATCTGGAGAAGGATTGGTGGTCAAAGTGGCCCAAGTATATACCCAAAGACGGTAACAACTGTATCTAGGATGATGGGGAGAGCCACAGGGACAGTGGGTAGACTTAGAAGACATTCACTAAGCAAAAACTAATGGGATTTGGTGATGAAATGGATATTAGGGAGAGTGATGACTTAGAGGGAGAAATCAAGAATGACTCCTTGGTCTCTAGTACACATAGAGGGAACACTGAAAAAAAAATTAGGAGTGAGGACAAAATCAGAAGTTTTCTCCTAGTACTTGTTGGGTTGAGACATTCAGGTGAAATTTTGAAAAAGGCACAGGCTGTAGAATCTAGATCACTGGAATACGTGTCTAGATCATACAGGAAGCGTGGATGTGGATGAGATCATTTAGGGAAAGAGAACAGACTCTGAAGAGAAAAGGGCCAGATCTGTACGTTGGGGAATTAATATCAATATTCTTCCAAGTTCTGATATTCTGTATTTTCACACCATCATGAGCTCTAGAAGCAGAGTTCATAACCTTTTAGAAGTAACCACTTCTTAAGAATGAGAGGGAAATTAGGGCCTGCTCCCAGTGGGGAAGATGCATTTTTTGTTCATATACACAAAGTCTGTCCAGAATTTCAAAGAGTCCCCCACCTCTAAGCTTATCCCTAAACTCCTTAGTGACCTAGAGTCTCCAGGTCATAAACTCACACTCTAAACAAACACTCTACTTTTGTAATCCTATAACTTCTGGGTCATTTTGTACAAACTGTTTTAATGTTTTCAGGCCTTAGCTGATAGCGATCTTGGCTGATGGTCCAGCATGGGTTTTTAAGAAACCAAGGCCCTGAGCTTGGTATCGAACTCCCTATCTGAGCTTCCATGCCACTCACTAGGCAGAGGTAGTGCTTACATTTATCACCCATCATATTCGTCATATTCAGGGTCATCCTGACTCAGAGAAAGAATAGTAGGTCCATACCATGAAACAGGGATTGGCAACCTTTTTCTGCAAAGGGCCAGACAGTAATTATTTTAGACTTTGTGTGACACATATAATATCTGCCTTATATAATTCTTTCTTTAAAATACTCCTTTCAGGGGTGCCTGGGTGGCTCAGTTGGTTAAGCATATGACTCTTGATTTTGGCTCAGGTCATGATCTCACATTCGTGAGTTCGAGCTCCACATCAGGCTCTGTGCTGGCAGTGTGGACTCTGCTTGGGATTCTCTCTCTCACTCTTTCTCTGCCCCTCCCCTCCCTCTTAAAATAAATAAACTTTTAAAATACTCCTCTCGAAATGTAAAAACCACTCTCAGCCCACAGGGCATAAATAGATAGACTCTTGGCCACCACTGCAGACTGCCGACTCTGTCACAAAAGGCAATCAACTTCGCAATCAGATAAATCAAGACTGCAATTCTCTTGCTCCTGAGCCTCCTAGCATTTGACCTTGGGGATATAAATTCTTTAACTTTTTGAGGCTTCTGTTTTCACATCTGTAAAACAGAAAACAGGAAAACATGTCTCCATGTTATACCTAAAAACACGTTTGTCTGTAACAGACTAGGTATCTCGTTTGTCAATGACAGGAAAATCCAGCTCCTTCATGATTCTATCCAACATTGACTCAAGATTAGAGGTAAGACCCTGAAAAATGTCTCACTTGCTGTCATTCCTTGCTCTTGTGCCTGTGCCTGCTTGTTTCAGCCATTTCTAACTGACCTGGTCCACTGTGTTGCTGCTTTTGGGGAAAAAAAAATGTCCCTCCCAGACTCTAGTATGTGTTGCCACCAAGGCAGAATTCTCCTCTCCAGTCTATATAGCATAAAGTCAGTTATTTGCATAGTTATTTGCAGAATGAAGGGGGCTGTCCCATGTCATACCACATGGACTCTTCCTAGTTTCCACTTAAGGTTTCAGGAGCCACAAATCTCTTCCCTCTTTTCTGTCCCAAAGGTGATGAATGGTCTTAACAAACCATATGGGCTCTGGAGAGCCCTCTGGAGAAGCTTCTGGTCCCTTCTTCCCTTCCCCATCATTAAATTCTACTGTATGTCCCTTCACTTCACTGGGCTACAAATATTAGATATTAGCTGCTCTGCCTGCTCCCTCACAGCTTGATAATAGTGGGTAAAATCCATAACTGCATACTCTTTGGAAGGGCAAATCCTCCCAAATATTTCTATAAATTCATAATAGAGAGAGCAGATTTTTTTTCTTAGGGTCACTTCAGCCTGAGAGCTCTAGCTTCTTTGTGCACCTCACTGATAAAAACGTGAAACTATTTATGTTACACACACATACACACACACACACACACACACACTCTCAAGAAGTATTTGCGTATCTGATGGATGCAAAGGAAGCTGTGGAGGAATTGTAAAGGAAGTCTGCATGGCAACAAGGAACATGATTTTAAACTACATATTCCATACTCTCATTCCTCAAATCTCCTTTGCCCCACTCCCAGGGAGGAGTCTCACACATTATCTCATAAAGAACTTAAGCCCTTGCCACATCCTCTTCCCTCCACTGCACTTCTCTACACCTATTCTCTTCCTTCCCCTTCTCTCACAGGAATAACACACATTTCATTCAGTCTCTCATGCAGAGCACTTTTACAGGGCTTTTTAAAAATTTGCACTCCCTTTGTAACTGTTGCCTTCAGGTCTCATCTTCTACCCCCAAATGTTTCAGTTATTTTCCCCAAACGATGAAAATTTCCTGAGAGATTATGCTAGTAGCTAAAATAATTTTAAAAATTTCACTCTCTTACACATATGTTACTTGGTTGAATTGCTACTTTGATACTCATTTTTTGGCCACAAATACTTTAGCTTAAATCGGTTAATCAGATGAATTGAAAGGAACAAGAACCCAGAAAACAGAACTGAGGAAAAGATCTGTTTTGTTTGAAGGAGAGGGCCAGAGAGAAGGCATAGAATGCAAAGTTTTCGGATAATACAAAATTTAACAAGATGCTGCAGGGGGATGGTAGGGAAAGAGAAGCAGTACTACATATAGGAGGACGGGAGAGCACAAAAAGGAAATTTATCTATTTTGCCTGGGGCAGGACCTCGTTTTAGGTGTTGCATAAGTATAGTTAAGTCCTCTGGTAGAGTCGTTCAAGAAGACAGGGGAGATCCTCCTTTGATGTGGAAATAACTTCTGAGAAAATCCACTACTCCCCCTGCACGAATCTCCTGATGTCACAGCTGCTCTGAGAGCCTGCTTTGGCTCTGCCTTGTGTGGGTGTGGGGACCCAGATGATGAAGGCTGGAATGTAACTGATTACTAAGGCTGTAAATGTACAATGTTAATGATGGAACATTGGGGTGCAGGGGGCAGGGGGACAGGGCGGAGGTCATTTTTTGTTATTTTCTGGAGCCTTCTTTGGAATTTTCCCACATCTTTCTCTACATAAACAATAGACATTAGCATTTTCATATGTCTTGAAAGTTAAAGCAAGATGTAGGAAATTCAATTGTTGTAGAACAGCATTCTCTAATTGCACTCTTCAGAGATTTCCAAATTTTTTGGAAAATGTGCATCAATGAAGAGTTTAATTTAATTATTGCTGGTGTTTCATTTCTAGCGATGGCCTGATTTCCAGTCCATTCTCTCACCCCAATGTATCTGCTTGGATAGGGAAGCTCCCACTGGATTCAAAAGGTAAAGAGAGTAGAGCAAAGATGCCAAAGGGTGAAGTCAGAGCAACGATCTTTTATCATTTTCTCTGTTTGGCATCATCACTAGAGAAAAAGAATTGCTTCTGGGAAACTTATTTATTAAAAACTGTTCACAAGAGCTAGCTAGGACCTGGATCCGGAATTTTTACTAGAAGCGGGTGTTTCATAGCTAAACACAGTGTCTGGTCAGCTCTCATCTATTTTCTTAGACAGTATTGACTTCAGTTAACATGTGTACAGTCAGAGCTGTGCGAGTCCCTCCCCAACACTAAACCATACATACTAGTTAGCAGCAGCTTGGCTCAGAACAAAAATCTAATTCACCCTTACCATTGCCTTATGTAAAAACTTATATCTTCTCTATTATTATAAAGCAAGGTTTGGGAAAACCCTTATTTTCCAAGCATTAAATGCCTTTCCTTGAACTCTGAAGATTTCTGCAGACAGAAATGCCTTTTATTGTGGCCAACACGCCATGCTCCATCCAGGTCTTGCTGACTCATAGATCTCACACCCAAGCAGAGCAGATGAAATGTAGGAAAATGCCTATGGGGGCAGCCAGGCCTTTGCTGATGAAACCACAGCAATGACTGAATGACCAGAAAACCAAAAATTTGCTTATTTTCATGAAGCTTTTCTCAGACATGTAGCAAAGAATATAGGGGTAAAGGTAAGGAATGAATTGAATAAGGAACATGATGCCCAGCCAAGATCCCTAGCTGGGGTCCAGCAGAGCTCACCGGCCTGAGGCATTCAAATTGACCATTGACTAAGAGGTCAAAAGGGCTTCAACTTTATGGAGCAGTTGGCGTGGAGCTAGATGGAAATCAATACCTGCAATCTAAAATTTTGGTTTTTGTGTGTTGTCAGTTGAAGTTTGATCTCTGTTTCCCTTTCTTGGAGTGATTTTCCTTTTGCAATCAGCATGATGAAAAAGAAAATATTGCTTTATAGTACATAGTACTGGCTGAGCTGGAGAAAGCTGCAGTTGCTGAAATTCTGTTTTCATGTTACATTAAGTGGCATTAATTACACTTCTACATAACTAAGTATAACCAGATGGTCATGGATCAGGATTCTACTCTTGTTGCAGGGGCAATGGGATACAAGTGGGTAGCTATCAGGTCGGGAGGCCAGGCCCTCTTAGTCATCTCTCAGAAAGGACTGTAACATTTAGCCCCAGGACTTCATTCTAGGCCAGAGATTGCCAAGTGCTTCCCCTTGGCCAAGAAGTGAACTAAGCCCAGAAGAGCCCAGAGGTACTTGGTCTATCAGGTGAGCCAAAAACCATTTCCCCTCTAGCCCAAAGAAGGAGGTGTGTGAAATGTGTCTGAGCCAGAAACCTTTCTCTATAGGCGTTTGGGCTGGCTTTGAAAATGAGGTCACCACCAAGTTTAGATTTTCAGATTTTCCCATTAAATCTAGTAGTGTTACAGACCAACGCAACATCGAACACGAATGGCCAGTTTATGATTCTACTTGTGAATGAGGAGACACAGACTCTAGTAACTCCTAGGTAACAGGAATTTCTCAGCACATTCCTGTTAACCAAGATGTCTTGACAAGGGAGAGAGAACAACACTGTATCCTCCTCACTACCATTAGTCTTCAATGAGGCCTTGAACAAAGTAAATTAGTAACTCTCTGACCCTCTTGTGAGTCACTGGTGGTGTGGAGATAGCTTAGTTGAAAAGTAAAGGCTTAACCTAGTAGAATTTCAAGATCTTATCAGCTTAAATCTGAGTCTCAAGGTATATTTATGTGTGTGTTTCTGAGGGCAGAGACCTTGATTCTATTTCAGTATCCTCAGTACTTGGTACATGGCAGGAATTTATCCATGTTGGACTGAATAATTAAATAAGTATAATTACAATGTTCAAGAGAAATATACCCTTACAAATAATGCACAGTGAAGCTACCCAATTAACTTTTTTGTTGTTGCAAAGAATGAGATTCAGCCAGACAGTCCTGCATACCAAGAGGCCCAGCCAAGGGCAGAGTTTTCAGAAGCAATGAGAAAAATGAGGACAGGTGGGGATACTCCTACCTTTCAAAGATCTTGGGAGCCTGAGAACACTGGCAAGTATGCAATCACTCCCAGAAAAGCCAGGCTGTCTTGTTTGTTCAGATTAGTGAGGACTTAAGGCTATCTGAAATGATCATTTTGTAGGTATGAACTGGCTGTTCTCTCCTCAAACCTATTAGAGGGCCCATGGCCCTATAGTATCAGAAGATATATTTATTCACTCCTAGACCATGGGGAATTTTGTGTGATTTGGGTACAAAATCAGCAAGGACAAATGGAGGCTAACTCCCCTTGATGTTTAGATGCAGTGCAGATCCTTGGAGCTATGATCTAATCTGTGACAAAAATAGGGGATCTAATCCAGGCAGACCATAGGAGGCTTGACTACTATGTGCTATACAGGGTCTAGAGAAGTCCAAGGCAGTAGGGTGCTATCTGGGGAAATAGGCTTCAGCAGATGGAGACAAGACATTAAGGTGTATTTTACTCTGTTAGTGTTAGAAACTCAGCTATTTGTGGGATTTCTTGGGAACTCATTTTATCAACTCTCTACTACAACTGTAATTGGGGTTATGTGCTTTCTATGCTCATAGTCTAATATGGCAAGTTAAGATTGCCATGGATAGAGCCGTTGCATACAGCTGTACGGCTTACCTGAACACCAAGGCACCTAACCTAGGAGGTGGGTGGGGATTAAAATCCAGCTTGGTCTCCACTCACTAAGTTATGGACCCTGTGCTGGGTACTTTGTTCCCCAGGGGTACTTTGGCTAAGCTACTCATCCTCGGAGCTACATTTCCCAGAGGAATTTTCTTTTAATTTGTCAGGTCAGGGAGTTATGTGCCAATTATCCTCCATTTCCTCCTCCTCCTCAGATCCATTCGTTGTTTTTCTCTGCCCTGCTTTGTGCTCCAGATCATGGTCTCTACACACTGCATCTAAGATTTTCATATCTTCTGGCTTGGCCAACTGAAATCACTAGTAGAAGACAGGAAAGGTGAGAGAAAAGAGAGGCCAGGTTATTTATTTTCCCCACCCCACCATGCTCCATGCTCCCTCTCTGTCCCACCATGGCTCTGATAGTAACTGCAGTCCAGCCGGGCAGCCCTTCCTCCTCACTCTAGGTCTCACTGGGTTCTAGTCATACTGCTCCCTCCCTTGTTTCTTCAGGCCTAGGGGTAAAAATGGCTTTCGCTGTTACTAGTCCCTAGGCACCTCATCAACCTCAGTGGGTACTCTTCTTCTTGGTCACGCATCTGTAAATAGTCCTTTAACTCAGTTCTATTCAATTAAACCCTTTATAATCTCTTTCTAGCTAGGACACTGATATGGGGAACTTTTTTTCTAATCTGCACAGACGGATCATATAGGTTAGCAGAGAACACAGGTGCAGGTGGTACTTACCAATTCAAAACAGGGGTGCCTAAGTGGCTTAGTCAGTTAAGCATCCAGCTCTTGATTTTGGTCAGGTCATGATCTCAGGGTTGTGAGATTATGCCCCACATCAGTGATTTTCCATATCACCTAGAGATCTCTGAGATTTTTCAGGACTGGCCTACTCATAAAATTATGAGTGTCTACTAAATTATGCATTGCTGTTACTGCTTTCAGAGGCTTCTGCATTTTGGCCACTACAGGGCGTTCACTACTCTCCTTGCTCTGGGCTGATTGCTCCTCGCTCTCATTCTAACATACTTTATGTGTGTTGCACCTCCACCTGAAGCCCCTTTCTTCTCTTTGGAAATGGTACGTGATAAAAAAATAAAATCTTATGCTTTTAAATTAGATATATATAGCCTAGATACTGGCTCTGTCAGTTATTCCTTGTGGAACTGAATTACTGGTCCCAATTCTTCACTCTCTTGTAATAAAAAGACACATCCATACCCTTCTAGGACCTAAGGATGGGTAACATGAACTTCTTTGCCACACTTTAAGCTTGGGGTTGGCCAGGAAACTTGTTTTGGCCAATGAAACATTGGCATCTGAGACTTAAATGTACCTGAAGTTTTGCTTGGGCTTTTGTGCTCCCCTGATACATCATGAGAAGAACATGTCCTAGTTAATTGTGTTTCCTTCAGCCTCAGCCCCAGAATGTGTCATACAAAGCAGACCACATGCTCCATGTAGCCATGGTCTAAGGAAGACATGGCAGGTGTAGCAGATAGAGGCCAGGACCTAGAGGCCAGAATCTGGAGACCAGCCTAGCTCGGCTGAGTGATAGCCAACCTATAGATTCAAAAGCATGAGAGTAAATGATTACCATTTCAAGATACTGAGTTTTGGCATGCTTTATTATACAGTACTATTGTAATAATAACTAATACATGACACTTATATAAACTTGAAAAATAATGCAACCTCTCAAAACTTTAGTTTCCTCCTCATAAAATGATAGTAATTATAACAATACTTGTTTTACAGAGTTATTGTGAAGATTAAATGAGACACATAGGGTGGTTTGCATAGTGCCTAGCACAATATAACTACTCCCTAAGTGGTGGTTATTTTTCTTAATTTGTAAGCATTGGAAATTCCATGCAGCCTCGAGTGTTCATTCAGCTCTCCCTTCATGAATGAAGTATTTGTTGAGCACTGTAGCTCCCACAATGACCATCTTTCTCTGAACTTTCATTCTATTAACTGCCTATATAATTAAGTTGGCTTCGTATCTTTTTACCCAATATTTTTATTTATTTAATAATTTTTTATTGTCAGATTGGTTTCCATACCAGAACACCCAGTGCTCATCCCAACCTGTGCCCTGCTCATTGACCGTCACCCACTCTCCCCCCTCCCACACCCACCCCATCCCTTAGTTTGTTCTTAGTATTCAAGAGTCTCTTATGTTTTGTCTCCCTCCCTCTCTGTGGCTTTTTTCCTTCCCCTCTTCCCCTCCCCCCCTGGTTTTCTGTTAAGTCTCGCAAAGTCCACCTATGTGTGGAAACATATCGGCCTGACTTATTTCACTCAGCATAATACCCTCCAGTTCCATCCATGTTGCCACACATGGCCAGATTTCCTTCTTTCTCATTGCCGCATAGTATTCCATTGTATCACATCTTCTTTATCCATTCATCAGCATTCTTTTCAAAGCTAGAGCCAACAATCCTAAAATTCGTATGGAACCACAAAAGACCCCAAATAGCCAAAGTAATAATGAAGAATAAAACCAAGGCAGGAGGCATCACAATCCCAGACTTTAACCTCTACTACAAAGCGGTAGTCATCAAGACTGCATGGTTTGGGCACAAAAATAGACACATAGACCAATGGAATAGAATAGAAAACTCAGAAATGGACCCACAAGTATATGGCCGACTAATCTTTGACAAAGCGGAAGAGTATCTAATGGAAAAAAGACAGCCTCTTTAATAAATGGTGCTGAGAGAACTGGACAGCAACATGCAAAAGAATGAAACTAGATCACTTCCTTACACCACTCACAAAAATAAACTCTAAATGGATGAACGATCTGAATGTGAGACAGGAAACCATCAAAACCCTAGAGGAGAAAGCAGGAAAAGCCTCTTTGACCTAAGCCGCACCAATTTCTTACTCGACACATCTCTAAAGGCAAGAGACTTAAAAGGAAGATATCCACTGCTTTTAATATCTACTAGTGCAAAGTACAAAATTCAATATATTGTACTGAGAGGATAAAGAGAGTAACACGTATTGAATATACATGGTGTGTCAAACACTGTTAGGCACTTTCCGTGACATTTACATTTTATAACAATTCTATTAAGTAAATATTGTTGTTTTTTTTTTCAATAAACTACCCCAGTGCCTTGGCCAATAAGTAGTAGGGTTCAGATATGTGTCTTTTTGCTGCAAAGGACCACTAATTCTTTGGTCTCTTAGACGAAATAACACACAGCTAAATAATTATAATTCTAGGTAGCTATATGTACCATATCATTAGGAAGACTGTGTGGACAGAGAAGATAGACAGAATTCCTTGCCAGGTATTTATCTAATATCATTAAGATAGGCACTAATCCTGGCATATGAGAAGTAACACAGTCAATTATTAGGAGGGGAACCAGATTCTAATAACTGAGTCAGACCCATGGAAAGATAACTTTAACATAATCTGGAAAACAGTGAAGCAATGAACATTAGGTTTGGAGAACATTTCCTGGAAGGAAGAAGATTTGAGCTACATCTTAAAAGATGATTCAAGCTAGTTGGCTTGAAGAAACAAACACAAGGCCTTTCAGGCAAAGAGAAGAGCATGAGCAAAAGCTCTCTCTATACGGTTATGCATGATCGATCATTGTCAGTGACCTGAGGACAAGAGCCATGTCTCCTTTCTAACCCTGGCTCTACATGCCATTCAACACAAGACTGAGGACATAAGAGGAGCTCAACAAAATCTTTCGTTTGATTGAATGAATGCCTACCACTCTCCCCTGAGAAAAATCCGGTCTCCTGGATTTTAAGGCCAGTGCCAGGTTGCTGCCCAGACAGCAGTTAAAACATATAGCTAAAGATAGGTAATATTTCTAAGTAGCAGGGCTCATCAGTGGTATGACTGGAAATGGAGTCCAGGTTGGCTGTGCTGTATTGATGTTAGCACAGGATTTCTCAAGATCCAGTGGCCCTGGTGTCTGAAGTTTCCCCAAAGCTAACTTCAACACATTCAGGAGACAATTTCAACATATGAAGAACATGAAAGCACTCCCCTAATTTCAGCAGGAGCAAACCAGAAACATGTGGAAAAACATCTTGTTCAGATGACTTATTTATAAATCTTCTCTTTCCTCTTATGAATATATCCAGTCATAGCCTTTGTTCATATGGAGTATTAAATAACCTCAGTTGTCCACATAGGAAAAAATATCCTTAAATTGTACTCGTGAATTTCTTTGACAAAAGGACTTTCATCTCATAATTGTGCATTGTTCTTGTTTATAACGCCTTAACAGATGAAAACTGTCCATAAGAGATAGTTCAGTAGGTAAGTTATCCCATCGTCAAGCAAAATTACAGTCCTTGTCAGCTTTGAGAAAATAACTCAATTTGCCTTTAAATGACATTTTCAGAATGCTTTATACATAGATCAAAACTATTTTAAAATCTGAACACTGGGAACTCTTATAAATAATGTGCAACTGATCAGCAGTTCTGAAAAATGAAACTATTTTCTAATATTGTTTATTTTTTAACTAAAGTACTGAGTGTCTCATTCAAGTGGCAATAGGTGGTTAATCTTCTATAAAAGTTCTTGGATGTATTCCTTGTAAATGCTAATTATTAAGAAGAAAACATTACAGGGTTTCTTAGGAAATCAATACTTTATTATGCAATAATTGCATCTGCAAATTTAATGTTCTCCATAAGCCACGGCGGAATGAAAGAGGTCACTGGGTGAGATGGTGCAAATGGTCCTTGCCTGACCTGCAAATTCTAGAATTTGAGGCCTAGTAAAGTGCCGAGATGTTATTAAAATATTTTCACAAGTACAACATTTATTATGGAAACCAAATTGTAAGAACATCTGTCTGGATGACACTTTGGCCCAAAGTTAGACCAAAACCTGGTAACAGTTATAATTGAAACTGTGGCTTCATTTTTCTCCCGAGATCTTTGAATTTTCTTTTGCTTCACAGAGCAATTTATTTCTCAATGCTACAGCAGTTAACTTTTGTTTTCCTAAACCTTCGTGGGTAAAAATCCCAGCTCTTCCAGCTTTCTACCAAGAAGTCAGAGAAGGTGGGAAGGAAGGAAAGGAACCCTCAAGGATAAAGAAGAGAGGTCAAAAATCACTCTTCCAAGAATTTCTGGGTCACTGTCTAATTGATATGCCTATTGGCAGGCCTCACAATTAAGCCTCTTCTGACTTCACAGGCAGTTCTTATTCTGCATGCAGCCATGTGTAAAGACTTGAGGCACTGAACATGGAACCCAAAAAAATTTGGCCAGCTCCACGTAAAGCACTCAGGCTGGGGAACTGTACCATAGCAAAATACCCCAAACAGTTGTTTTTCCATTATGATCCTCGGCCTGGCATTTATTATCATTTTTTATTGCACACTTTTAAAGGCAATGGTCCATTTTACTTAGATCATTAATTTGCAAAAATCATGAGATATGAGCAGAGATGGTGTTTTTTATGGACCATGCTACACCTCTATAGGACCCCAAAGGAAATGAGGTGTGGGTCTTAGCGCATTATAGGAAGAGGCCCTGGGACCACAAGCTCTATATTCTTCCAGAAATAGAAAACACCAGAGTAGTTTCACAGGAATAATACAGTTGGATGAATGGAGAGATGCATGACTGACAGTCTAAGTAAATGAATGGACAAATATAACAGTGAAAGTCTAACCAGCATTGAAGTGTAGCCATAAGACCCCTGGATACGGAGTCTGGAGATCTTGGGTCCACTTATGCCTGGTCAATTACCAGCTATGTAATTGCTGTCAGTAAGTCTCTCAGAATGTACCTCATGTTTGCGTCTGTAAAACAGTAATAATAATACCTATCTAATTAGGTTGGCAGGCAGCAGAACTCCTAGGAGACAAGTCATGGCCTACAGAGCCAGACTGCCTTGGTTTAAATCTGAACTTCTCTCCCTTGCTTGCTCTGTGTCCTTCTTTATCCTGTCCTCTATACATTTGTGTTTCACCATTGTAAAACAGGGATAATGTAGGAATTGTAGGAATGTATTTCTCCTCCTAGGAATAGAGGTGAGAATTAGATAAGTTAATAAATGCAAAGTGTCCAGAAGAATATCAGGTATACAATAGGCTAGATATATTATAATAACATTACTATTTTTACATACATATGGTGTACTGTATATACAATATTGTTATATAGATACCCTTTACATTAGTTATTCTTATTATTATTAAGATTATATAAATTGTGGTTTTCAGCTGTAATCAAGAAAGACAAGTTTATTAACATTGGGGGGCATGAACCCCTTTGAATCAGCATTTTTGTATCCTTCAGATAAATACCCAGCAGTGTAATTGCTGGGTTTCAGGGCAGTTCTATTTTTAATTTTTTGAGGAATCTCCATACTGTTTTCCAGAGTGGCTGCACCAGTTTGCATTCTCACCAACAGCACAAAAGGGTTTCTTTTCTCTACATCCCTGCCAACATATGTTGTTGCCTGAGTTGGCAATTTCAGCCATTCTGACAGGTGTGAGGTAGTATCTCATTGTGGTTTTGATTTGTATTTCCCTGATGATGAGTGATGCTGAGCATCTTTTCGTGTGTCTGTTATCCATCTAGATGTCTTCTTTGAAAAAAGTGTCTATTTGTGTCTTCTGCCCATTTCTTAACTGGGTTGTTTTTGGGTGTGGAGTTTGATAGGTTCTTGATAGATTTTGGATACTAACTCTTTATCAGATACATCATTTTCAAATATCTTCTCCCATTATATAGGCTGATTTTTAGTTTCCTTTGCTATACAGAAGCTTTTTATCTTGATGATGTCCCAATAGTTCATGTTTGCTTTGTTTCCCTTGCCTTTGGTGACATGTTTAGTAGGAAGTTGCTCTGGCCTAGGTCAAAGAGGTTGTTGCCTGTGTTCTCCTCTAGGATTTTGATGGTTTCCTGTCTCATGTTTAGGTCTTTCATTAGCTTTGCATTTATTTTTGTGTATGGTATAAGAAAGTGGTTCATCTTCCTTCTTTTGCATGTTTCCCTCTAGTTTGCCCAGCACCATTTGTTGAAGAGACTATTATTTTTTCCATTGGATATTCTTTCCTGCTTTACTGAAGATTAGTTGACCATATAGCTGTGGGTCAATTTCTGGGTTTTCCATTCTGTTCCATTGATCTGTGTGTCTGTTTTTGTGCCAGTACCATACTGCCTTGATCACTACAGCTTTGTAATATACCTTGAAATATGATATCGTGATGCCTCCAGTTTTGCTTTACTTTTTCAGGATTGCTTTGGCTATTCAGGGGCTTCTGTGGTTCCATACAAATTTTAGGATTGTTTGTTCTAGCTCTGTAAAGAATGCTGCTGGTATTTTGATAGAGATTGCATTAAATGTATAGATTGCTTTGGGTACTGTAGACATTTTAACAAATGTGCAGTTAATAACCACATTTTGAATCAACAAAATGGCAATTAACTACCATTTTTTAGATATGTCTGGATATGGATGAATATAGAGAGGTGAAAAATACGGCTTCTAGTTCTCTTCTACCATATCTGCATATTCTCCAAGTTACTCCAGCACTGTGGGCCTCAGTTTCCTCATTTAAATTCTTATCTCTTTAAATTTTTAAAGTTTTAATTTCTGCCTTGATATATTTACATACTTAAATATTTCTTATCAACAGAAATAATTATTCTTTTTCAGTTTAACAATCTTAAGTCCTGTCTCAAAAACTCTAGGAAACAAAGAGCTAAAAAGTCATGCTCTTTTTAAAGTTTATGAAAATCATGCCAATTATTATCAATGAAAAAAAATAGGTCAGATTGATATCAGTCACTGTTGGCATATTTTACTTTACTGTTCCAGAAATAACTTTTGTTTGCTTTCCTGCAGCCAAGTCAGTGAATGACTGGCTACTAACTACTGTTTCTAATTAATGTTGAATAAGCTTATATGATATAGCCAACGATATATTATGAAATCTATCAAAACAAGAAAACCTTTCAAAAGTTCTTGTTTCAGAGGCTGCAAGACATGAAGGTTAATTTGATTCACGTGGCTTAATCTTCAGAGTATATTGAATCTTCCCAATAAAAAGTAAACATAAGCCAACATTCTCATAGTCTAAATTCTACAGAAGTATCCATGCTAATATGATAAGAAAAAATAGTTTAAATTGTTGGAAAGGGTAAGAAATTTCATTATTTAAAAATTATATAATTTTTTTCTGCCTATAAAGCCCCAGAGAAACTACTGAAAAACTGATTATTTCTAATAGAGTTTAGAAGTAGCTAAAGCGACTATTTATTAAACAGTAATCGAAATCAATAAATTTACCCCCCAAAAATCAACAAATTTACAAAATAAACAGATTTCCTAGATGCCAACAATAATTAACGGGAAAATAAAAAAGAATAAATGAGCCCATCCAAACAAGCAGAAAAATACAGACTACCTAAAAGCAAACTTAATTTAATAAATGTGTAAAAAACAAAAAAAAAAAAAGAAAGAAAGAAAGAAAGAAAAGAAATGTGTATACCATGAGTAAGGAAAACTGTAGAGGTTGACCAAAGGATATAGAAGACTTGGGTAACTGGTAAAGCAAACTATGTTCTTGGGTAGAAAGTTTCAATACTGCAAAAAGTTAATTGACAAACTTACTGGAATTCAACTAAAAAATCTCAACAGTATTGTGGAGAGGGAGGAGGGAGAAAATGACCAAAATGTTATCTGAAGAAAATACATGCAGCTGATAAAACACTTCTCTGTGCATTCTAGCAGAGGCTTGGAGTCTAGATTGGATTGAGCCCTGTCTCTGACATTTAGAATTTGGAGGATCTAATTCAAATCACTGCTTTTTCTCTATAGCTTCTTCATTCCACTTTCAAAAAGAAATCGTCATTATTATCACCATCATCATATTCCACAGCATCCAACGAGACAATGTATATAAAAGTGTTTGGTAAAACTCTAAATGGAGACACACATATTAGTTACTATTCTTTTCCAAAATTAGATAGGAAAAGGAATAAGATCCTGACGTCATCTAATGTTTAAACATTTAGAGATACTCAAAAGCAGATTGGCCAAAACACAATGAAGCAAAGAGCTAGACTAGTTCAAGGAACCAATGAGCTTTTGAGAAGGAAGAGGTCTTTCAAAGTGCATTTATCAGGCAAGTTTTAGAAACACAGCTATCAGCATAAAAGAAAGTACAATAAAAATGATGCATTATTTTTGAACTACATAAAGTTGTACTTTACTGAGCATTTACTAAGTACGGTACAGAAGTATTGTTTCACATGAGTCTATAAAAACACTATCACTCCCATTTTAGAGATATGTATGTACAGGGCAAAACAAAGAGCTAAAATGGAAATCAGGCTGGTCCAACTACAAAATCCTCAACAAACTGCTTAACAACCATAATAAAGTGCTTCTAATTAGAACTTTTATCTTTGCAAAGCACTTTCACATTGGTTTCCTCATTTGAGCTAATCAATAACCTGTGTAGGTAGACTAATTCTTATGCTTCATTTTCTAGATGGAAAACTGAGTCACCAGGAGATTAACCTGGTTACATAGCAGTAGAGCTTGGTAAAGCTACAGATTCCTCTGAAGCCTATTAAATGAAAATATCTAGCACTGCCCACTAATTCTCAAGCAGCTGCACTGAAGTTCTCAAGAAAGTGGTTCTCAAAATGTGAGCTCCCCACCAGCAGCACAGCATTATTGTCAGAAATGCAAAGTCTCGGGCTGCCCAACCCCCGCGTCTTCTAAATCAGAATGTGAGAGGAATCTAGGTTTTATTGAGTTTTTTGTTTGTTTATTTTTTAGAGAGAGAGAGTACATGCACTTGTGTGCACAAGTTGGAGACGGGCAGAGAGAGACTCTTAAGCAGGCTCCATGCTCAGTGTGGAGCCCAACCTAGGGCTCATCTCATGGCCACGAGATCATGACCTGAGACGAAATAGTCAGATGCTTAACTGCACCCAGGTGCCCCAGAGAAACCTAGGTTTTAACACATCCTCTAGAGATCATGAGGTACACTGTTGTTTGAGAATCATCAATGTAGATGATGATTCTACACTTTTCAGAAGTGACACAGTATAGTGATTAAGACAACTCAAGCCTGCCAACTTAAATTTAATCCCATTCCTGCCATCTCCTGGCTATGGGATCTGAGGCAACCACTTAATGTCTCTGGCTTTGGTTTAAATTCATAAAATGGAGAGGGTTATAGTTTTCCCTTCACAGGATTATTATGAAGAACAAAGGAGTCAGAATTAGTAAAGAACTTATCAGTACCTTACACAGAGTAAGAGCCTGAATGAAAATTTTTAAGGTTCTTGCCCAAGATTAAAGCTGTGAATGAGATGAAAAAGACCGAAGAGGCTCAAGAAACAAAATCCTTGGGGAGACCAGCTCTAGAGGTTTCAACCCAGAACATGAGGTCAACAACCCTGTTTATATATTGCAATGACTACGGGGGAGAGTGTGAAGAACAATGAGAACAAGCAACCCACCAGGAACCTGGAACATGCCCTTGCTTGTAGGAGCCTTCCTGGTCTGCTAAGATGAGCACTGAACTGTACTGGCCCACCTGAGTCCTACCTGTGTGGTCTCAGGCAAGTTGCTCAACCCCTCTGGGCTCCAGTTTCCTCACTCAAACAACTGAGATAATAATAGTGACCACAATTTCTCCATGGAATTGAGAATCAAGCAGAAATAATAGATGTCATCATATATTTGAAAAACCAAAGGTTTCAGGCAAGTGTTAACGATTATTGTCATCCTCTCCCAGTCTAAGCATCTTGTAACATTGCGTTAACTCCTTCCAGTCCAGCATGAGAAGATAAACAACGATGTCCCTCACTTACAGAATTTTACACTGAAAAATCTATTAGCTCATAATCTCAGAGCTCCTGACCCCAATCATCAGCTTGGGGTGGGCCAAGCAGGGTGTTTACCTGGTACAGCTGTTTGGCCTAGGATGTGGATCAATATACAGAACAGTTAAGATACATTTTTTTTAATAATCTTTATAAATCAGGTAAGTTGTAATACACAGCCCCAAAGGAAAGCCTCACTTTTAACTATCTATTTAGGGACCTTAAAAAATATTGCTTCAAGTCTTGAGAGCATGTGGTAGCTGAGATCCTCTTTTGGTTCAGGGTTTGCTGTGTGACTTTTCTGGGGACAGAGTGGGCAGAGCAAGGCCTAGGAAAACCAGCTGCTTCCATAAATCCTTGTTTTCTCTGTAAAGATGAGGACAGACACTCTTGCTATTGGTGGTTTCTGAAGACTGTGGAGCTTCCTCCAGCACCACTGACCCCTCACCCTCTCTGGGCAATGTGCACTTCTGCTGTCTTCCTTGGCATCTTTCATCTAGTCATTCAAGGTACTGCTGGGAACCTGGCATTTCTGCTTTACTTGCACTCAACCGTAGATTGATATTTGTGCTTGGATGCCTCTGTGCTCTGGAGAGCTTGAGAATAGTCACTCATCACCAGTGACACAGCTGGCTTCTTCCCATTATGACCTCAGGAGCTGGGGAGGGGAAAAACCTGCTGGCACTTTGCTTCATTGTTACTTGAGAGCCTTGCCTGTCTGGCCCACAGGCCTGTGACCACAGCATCTTTCCTGTACTCTTCTGAGGGCCCATAACTATGGCGAGTTTTTCTAGCCTGCCCTTACTGTCAAAGACGATTGCATTCTGGGGAGAGCAGGACCCTCTCCTGGTTAGCAAACACCTATCCTATCTATATCATAACTCAATCTCTATCATGCTTCAATGGCTTCCTCTAGGATCATTTCCTAGTTTTCTTCCTTTACTGGTGGACCAAGCTAAGTTCCTGTTTACAGAAAAAGTCAGAGCCTTTTAAAGGCTCCACTTCCCTAATCTGAATGAAGTTTTAAACTTGCTGCTTTAGGTTTTCCAGGAATCCAGTCTGCTTAGACTGATTCAGCAGGTGGAAATAATTTTCAATGCCTGAAACACTCATTAAATTTCTGTGATCATAGAAACCCATGAGAGACAGATAGTAATGGCAGACCCTGTCCAGGACCCACCCACCTACCTCCCTACCACCTTCTTAAGCCACCTAACCCAGACCTGTAGCCTCAGCTTCATGGAATCCAAAGAAACAATTCTGATCTTGGAAAACTTCAGTTTAAGTAGCTCTAACTCAAGAATGATTACCCCCAATCACTCACTTCTACTATGGTTCCTAACTTATGTTGCTGTGTTGCCAAGGTAGGGCATTTTACTTATTTCTGAGACCCAGGCCCCTCTCTGTCCTTTGTCAGATAACGGGGCCTCTGTCTAAAGTTGTTCCCCAGGCCCATTATGTCCTGCCCACCCCTGATGGCTTCTCTTCTTCCTGTCAACAGAGGTCCTATTTCTGAACCTGAGTCTACAGTTGGGGCCTACTTGCTAAAAGACTTCCCTGGATTATAGAGCCTTCTCCACTTGATACCTTATCATATCCTTCATAACCTGCTATTGCCTTGTTCTTATGATACCATATTTTACCCACCAACCTGGAGTTCCTATCACTTAGTCCATTCTAGCAGGGAGGCCTATGTTTAGTCATGGCCTTTTCCAAGCTGCCCGATCTAACTGCAATAAAATGAGCCACAACCCATCATACCCTATAGCAAGACAGATTATAGGTTTGAATGGTATACCTCCTGAGCAATCATGGACAGAAGCCATTTGCTATGGCACAAAGTAGGTGTTGAAGGAATAAGTTAATGAATGGAGCTTTTCTGCCCCTAAGAGTCTCTTGATCTTTAAGGAATGCAAGATCAGATATTATCTTAGGTCCCAAAGGAATACTTTAGCTTGCACCATGCAGAAGAGGATATAAACAGGGATTTTACTGCTTGGGTTGCCCAATCAGCCTCAAGATTGCAGGTATCCTTGGGGATAGTTCATCTAATAAGCAAACAAATTCAACCAGGCAATGGTCTCAAGAACATGGAAGTGAGGACAAAGATACATACACAGAGATATTGGGAAATAAATCTCACCCGAACCTGATGACCTGATGTGCAGGGATAGAAGGACAGGAAGCTAGGAGCTCTTTTTCTTTAAGAAAATGATTAACTACAAAAAAATAGCTCAGTCCATCCCTACTGCAGGCAGAAAGATACTCTTTCACCTGCTTTTGCTCTTAATGTTGAACTACAGAATAAGAATGAGGCAAGAAAAAGTAGAGACATTGTACGTGTTCAGAAGACTCCAAGGACTGGGGAAGGGAGATCTGGAGGAATCTAATTCTGCCAGATGCTGTCTGTTAATTCTGGTGAAAGGAGACTCATGAGAGCATAGGATTCCAAGTGCTTCTCTGCTTTCAACTTTTGCCTGAAAAGAGGGTGGACTGCAGAAGGAAGAGAAGCTGCATTCTTTTGGCTCTCTGGCCAGAGAGAACTTTGGGATTCAGAATTCTGAATAAGGCAGTGGTCAAGGAGATAGGAACTGCCTAAATGGTAGTAGCAATGGAGACTGCTTCTCCCTCAGCGTTTGTGGGCATGCCCAGATTCTGACTCCCCACAGCATAGACTTGCCAGATAAAATACATGATGCCCAGTTAAAATGTGAATTTCAGATGAACAATGCATAATTTATAAGTACAGGTATGTCCCATGCAATATTTGGGAAACTGTATTAAAAAATGTGTTGTTGGTCTGAAATTCAAATTTCACTCTGCACCCTATATTTCTATTTGCTAAACCTGGAAACACTACCCACAAGCAGATGGCTCACTCAGTCCCAGATAGGTCTGATGATGTGATGATGTGACAGAAAAAAGGACTCTGGACTATGAGGGGTATGAAATTAGGAAACTTCATGCTTCTGAGGCTACACACTAGCTGAATTTGTTCCCCTTCCCTTCCCACCAATCCAACTCTCATCATTTCTTACTCCTTAGTTCATATCTTACCATCCTTGGCTGCCTTCCCCACAGCAAGGCATACTATTTGACTTCCCTTGAGGTTAGATGCTGAATTGTAATGTTCTCCAATGATGTCATGTATGGACATTTTGATTTTTCAGTTCTACTTCCTACTTCCTTCTATACTACTTCCTTCTATATCTACTTCCTTCTATATCTCCCGTGTTCCCCCTAAACACATACATCCCAGAGCTCAAGGGTTGGTAAATTGTAACGGTTAAATTATAAGTTCAAAAGTGTTCTGAAGTAAAGAAATCTTGGAAGTTACCTAGTCTCACTCCCTAAATCTGCCAGTAGGGAGAATGAGTTCCAAAGAACTAAAGGAACCTACCCAGAAATATAACACTGATTGGTGGAGAAGGAAGCACACAAATTCTGATTTCCTGGCTTCGCTCTAAAACTGGCTATTGTATCAATGCCTTGCACAATACCTGAAAATAGTCATCCTCAGTAAATATTTAAATGAACTGAGGAATAAATAAATGAACAAATAAATGAAATCAATACCTCAAGACTGACTCACTAACTCTATGGTGACTCTATCCTAGGGGAGCTTCTTGGCCCCTGAAATAGTAAATGCAAGCAATGAAATCCAGGTATCTTTCTAGGAGAGACACTCTGTGATCACAGGACATGTGCAGCATGAATGCCATTTCCTTCCACACGACTAGGCTGGATAAGTCTGGGCTGCGCTGGGTAGTAACAAAGAGCAGCCTCCTTACTAGGACAATGGCTACTCCAAATTGCTGCATCTATAATTACAGGAACTCAAAGAAAAGAAAACTATTTTGAAATATTTAGCTAGCTCTGTGACCTTTAATAAGGTAATAACTATCTTAACTTTTGGATTTATTACCTGTAAAACATAAATATAATAAAAAGTTACCAGGATAAAACATTATTTCACTGTGCTAGGCACTTCCTCCTGGTAGATATCTAGTAAACAGCTATTTTATTTTTTTTCTTTTCTGAAAGAGTAACATTCTTAGTCAACAGGTTTTTATGAAAATGTATTCTTTCTATGTTTTAGCAGGCCAATGATTCTCAAAACGTGGTTCCACGCAGCAACAGCATCCCCTGAAAACTTGTTAGAAATGTAAATTCTGGGTCCAACATGGTGGAGGAATAGGGGTACCCAGTATTCCCCATGTCTTTCAAACTAAGAACCGAAACCAAAGCACTCTCAACCCCAAGAGTCTGGGAGGAAGGTGTTGGAGTCTACAAGAAAGAGAAAGCGAAATCCAGAAAGCACCACAAGGAAACGAATCCATCCCCGCAGCAGTGGAGGCTGACCTGCCTACACCAAACCACGCCCCTCCTCATAGGAGAGACACCTTACTGTGGGAGTGACAGACGCAGAGATCAGACTTCTGCCTGGAGTAACTCCAGGTCAATTCTTCTTTTTTAAATAGATGCTCCCCTTTCTTCTTCTTACCGATCACCACCCCTGAGCTGGTCATCCAGGATATTGACTGGTTTAAATAGACATTTAACCCACTCTCTCAACGCATGTTCTATACTTCATTCTGTACCTTCCTATCTCTCTCTCTGGAATAACCAGGCCACATAATTATCATCTGGGTAACGGCTATCTTCATTTCTTTTTCCTCACATCTTTCCTTATTCTGATTTCTCTCTTACTGGATTAAGCCCTTCAGTCTATCTACCCGGCCAAAGATCATTTTCTTCTTCCCCCCACACCTGTCATTACTCTCACTGTATATACTCTGCCATAGCACAGTGCACACCCTGTCCTTAACGTGTAGCTGGTATGTGAGGTTGCATGCCCTCAGAGTGTTGTCTGTCACTTTTTTTTTGTGGTGACCCACACGTCTGTATCATTTGTTGGTACGTTTGAGTGTTTCTGTTTTCTGTTTGTCTGTCTGTCTGTTCTCCTTTCCAGGGTGACCTCAGGAAAAATACCAAAACACACCTAGCCTAAATGACAAAACTGAAGAATTCTCCACCAAAAAAAAAAAAAAACACAGGAAGTAGTGACAGCACAAGAATTGATGAAAACAGATATAAGCAACATAACAGAACATGAATATAGAAAGATAAACATAAAACTAATCGCTGGGCTTGAAAAAAGCACAGAAGAATGTAAGGAGTCCTTAGCTGCAGAGATCAAGGACCTTAAAAACAGTCGGGAGGAATTAAAAAAAGTTTTCGATGAGGTGCAAAACAAATTAGAGACGGCCACAGTGTGACTTGAAGAGGCAGAAGAGAGAATAGGTGAATTAGAAGATAAAATTATGGAAAAAGAGGAAGCAGAGAAAAAAAGAGAGAAACTGATTCAGAACAGGAAGGGAGAATTGGAGAGTTGAGTGATGCATTCAAATGGAACAATATATGTATCACAGGAATTCCAGAGGAAGAAGAGAGAGAGAAAGGAGTTGAAGGGGTACTTGAACAAATCATTGCTGAGAACTTCCCCAACATGAGGAAGGAAATGGGCAAGGAAATCCAAGAAGCACAGAGAACTCCCCTCAGATGTAACTTGAATAGACCTTCTACACAATACATCATAGTGAAGCTGGAAAAATACAATGACAGAGAGAGAGTTCTGAAAGCATGTAGGGATAAACGGGCCTTAACATACAAAGGTAGATGCATAAGGTAGTAGACTTATCTACTGATACTTGGCAAGCCAGAAAGGAATGGCGGGATATCTTCAATGTGATGAGCAGGAAGGATATGCAACCAAGAATCCTTTATCTGGCCAGCCTGTCATTCAGAATTAAAGGAGAGATAAAGGTTTTCCCAAACAAACAAAAACAGAAGGAATTCATCACAAATAAACCAGCATTACAAGAGATCCTGAGGGGCACTCTATGAAGGAAAGGTTGCAAAGAACACAAACTAACGGAGATGTCCTTCTAAGCATGAAACCCACAGATAACACAGTGACTCTAAACCCATATTTTTCAATATTAACACTGAATGTAAATGGATTAAATGCGCCAATCAAAAGACATAGGGTAAGAGAATGGATTAAAAAACAAGACCCATCTATTTGCTGTGTTCAAGAGACTCATTTTAGACCTAAGGACACCATCAGGTTGAAAGTGAGGAAATGGAGAACTATCTACCATGCTACTGGAAGTCCGAAGAAAGCTGGAGTAGCCACACTTATATCAGACAAACTAGACTTTAAAGTAAAAGATGTAATAAGAGATGAAGAAGGGCATTATATAATAATCACAGGGACCATCCAGCAGGAAGAGCTAACAATTATAAATATCTACACGCTGAATTTGGGGGCATCCATATTTGTAAAACACCTAATTACAAACATAAGCAACCTTATCGATAAAAATGTCCTAATTGTAGGGAACCTTAACACTCCACTCTCAGCATTGGATAGATCCACTAAACAGAAAATCACTACATAAACAATGGCCCTGAACGACATATTAGAACAGATGAGCCTAACTGACATCTTCAGGGTCCTTCATCCAGAAGCAAAGGAATTTACATTCTTCTCACCTGCACACGGGACATTTTCCAAGATAGACTAAATTCTGGGGCATAAGGAAAATCTTAATAAATATAAAAGAATTAAGATCATACCATGCACATTTTCAGACCACAATGCTTTGAAACTTGAAATCAACCACAGGAATAAGTCTGGAAAATATCCAAAAACATGGGGGCTAAAGAACAACCTACTAAAAAATGAATGAGTTAACCAAGCAATCAGAGAAGAAATTAAAAAATACATGGAAAAAAATTAAAATGAAAATACAACAATCCAAACTCTTTGGGATGCGGCAAAGGCAGTCCTGAGAGGGAAATATACTGCAATCCAGGCCCACCTCAAGAAACAAGAAAAATCACTAACACAAATTCTAACAGCACACCTAAAGGAACTAGAAGCAGAACAGCCAAGACAACCCAAACTCAGCAGAGAGAAAAAAAAAATCAGGGCAGAAATTAATAACATGGAAACCGAAAAAGTGGTGGAACAGATCAATGAAACCAAGAGCTGATTCTTTGAAAAAATAAACAAAATAGACAAACCTCTAGCTAGGCTTCTCAAAAAGAAGAGAGAGAACCCAAATAGACAAAATAACAAACAAAAAGGGAGTGATTACAACCAATCCCTCAAAATACAAGCAATTGTAGGAGAATACTATGAAAAATTATATGCCACCAAACTCGACAACCTGGAGGAAAGGGACAAATTCCTAAATAGCCACACACTACCAAAACTCAAACGGGAAGAAAAAGAAAACTTGAACAGACCCATAACTGGTGAAGAAATTGAATAAGTTATCAAAAATCTCCCAACAAATAAAAGCCCTGGACCAGATGACTTCTCTGGGAATTTTACCAGATATTTAAAACAGAGTTAATTCCTATCCTCCTCAAGCTGTTCCAAAAAATTGAGATGGAAGGAAAACTCCCGGACTCATTTTATGAAGCCAGCATCACTCTGATTCCCAAACCAGATAGAGACCCAGCAAAAAAAGAGAACTACAGGCCAATATCCCTGATGAATATGGATGCAAAAATTCTCAACGAGATACTAGCAAATCGAATCCAACAGCATATAAAAAGAATTATTCACCATGATCAAGTGGGATTCACCCTGGGTTGCAGGGCTGGTTCAATATTCGCAAATCAATCAACGTGATACATCATTTAACAAAAGAAAAGATAAGAACCATATGATCCTGTCAATAGATGCAGAAAAAGCATTTGACAAAATACAGCACCCTTTCCTAATCAAAACCCTCGAGAAAGTCAGGATAGAAGGAACATACTTAAACATCATAAAAGCCATTTATGAAAAGCCCACAGCTAATATCACCCTCAATGGGGAAAAACTGAGAGCCTTCCCCCTGAGATCAGGAACACAATAGGGGTGTCCACTCTTGCCACTGCTATTTAACATAGTGCTGGAGGTCCTAGCATCAGCAATCAGACAATAAAGCAAAATAAAAGGCATCAAGATTGGCAAGGAAGATGTCAAACTTTCGCTTTTCACAGACGACATGATACTTTATATGGAAAATCCAACAGAATCCATCAAAAGCCTACTAGAACTGATCCATGAATTTAGCAAAGTTGCAGGATGCAAAATCAATGTACAGAAATCAGTGGCATTTCTATACACAAACAATGAAGCAACAGAAAGAGAAATAAAGAAGCTAATCTCTTTCACAATTGTACCAAAAACCATAAGGTACTTAGGAATAAGCCTATCCAAGGATGTAAAAGATCTTTACGCTGAAAACTATAAAAAACTTAAAAAGTAAATTGAGGGAGACACAAAGAAATGGAAAAACATCCCATGCTCATGGATTGGAAGAATAAATATCATTAAAATTGCAATACTACCCAAAGCAATCTACACATTCAATGCAATCCCAATCAAAATTGCACCAGCATTCTTCTCAAAACTAGAGCAAACAATCCTAAAATTTGTATGGAACCACAAAAGACCCCAAATAGCCAAAGTAATAATGAAGAATAAAACCAAGGCAGGAGGCATCACAATCCCAGACTTTAACCTCTACTACAAAGTGGTAATCATCAAGACTGTATGGTATTGGCACAAAAACAGACACATAGACCAATGGAATAGAATAGAAAACTCAGAAATGGACCCGCAAGTATATGGCCAACTAATCTTTGACAAAGCAGGAAAGAGTATCCAATGGAAAAAAGACAGCCTCTTTAATAAATGGTGCTGGGAGAACTGGACAGCAACATGCAAAAGAATGAAACTAGACCACTTCCTTACACCACTCACAAAAATAAACTCTAAATGGATGAAGGACCTGAATGTGAGACAGGAAACCATCAAAATCCAGGAGGAGAAAGCAGGAAAAAACCTCTTTGACCTGAGCTGCACAAATTTTTTACTCAACACATCTCCATAGGCAAGGAAATTGAAAGCAAAGATGAACTAATGGGACCTCATCAAGATAAAATGCTTCTGCACTGCAAAGGATACAACCAATAAAACTAAGAGGCAACCAACCCAATGAGAAAAGATACTCGATAAGCCTCAGATAAAGGCTAGTATCTAAAATCTATAAAGAACTTACCAAACTCCATATCTTAAAAATGAATAATCCAGTGAAGAAAGGGAGGAAGATATGAATAGACACTTCTCCAAAGACATCCAGATGGCTAACAGACACATGAAACAATGTTCAATGTCACTCGGCATCAGGGAAATACAAATCAAAACCACACTGAGATACTTCCTCACACCAGTCAGAGTGGCTAAAATGAACAAATCAGGAAACTACAGATGCTGGTGAGGATGTGGAGAAACAGGCACCCTCTTGCACTGTTGGTAGGAATGCAAACTGGTGCAGCCACTCTGGAGAACTGTGTGGAGGTTCCTCAAAAAAATGAAAATAGAGCTACCCTATGACTCAGCTATAGTACTGTTAGGAATCTACCCAAGAGATACAGGAGTGCTAATGCATAGGGGCACGTATACCCTGATGTTTATAGCAGCACCTTTGACAATAGCCAGATCATGGAAAGAGACGAAGTGTCCATCAACTGATGAATGGATAAAGAAGAAGTGGTACATGTATACAATGGAATACTATGCAGCAATGAGAAAGAATGAAATCTGGCCATGTGTGGCAGCATGGATGGAACTGGAGGGTATTGTGCTGAGTGAAAGAAGTCAGTCAGAGAAAGACAGATACCATATGTTTCCACGCATAGGTGGACTTTTCAAGACGTAACAGAAAACTAGGAGGGAGGGGAAGAGGGGAAAGAAAAAAGACAGAGAGGGAGGGAGACAAAACATAAGAGACTCTTAAATACTAAGAACAAACCGAGGGTTGAGGGGGGGTATGAGAGGGGGGAGAGTGGGTGACGGACACTGAGCAGGGCCGTTGGGATGAGCACTGGGTGTTATATGGAAACCAATTTGACCAAAAATTTTTAAATAAATAAATAAAAATAAAAAATGAAATAAATAAATAAATAAACAAACAAACAAACAAACAAACAAACTTGATCACAAATTAAAAAAAGGAAAGAAAGAAAGAAATGCAAATTCTTGCACTCCAAGGCAGACTTTCTGAATTAGAAATTGGGGGATGGAGTAAATGGAGACTGGGGTAGGGGATGGACCTAGTCATCATTTATTTTAACAAATATATCAGATGCTTCGGATGCACATTCAAGTTTCGGAACTACTCTGCTAGGCCGATGTTTCCAAAAGTATAGTCAATGTACCATTCACATCAAAAACACTGTAAATTTCAATGCCGTCCCTCAGATTTGCTAAATCAAAACGCCTTGTGAGGAACATAGAACTCTTCTTTTTTAACATACCATCCAGGTGATTCTGATGCACTTATACTTCGAGAGCAACTTGACAAACTGGTGTCAAAATAGCAAGTGATGGCGCTTTGGCATTTGTGGAGGTCAGATCAGAATTCCTGTTTCCTATTCTTTGTGACCCTAGAAACTCAACAGGAGGTACAGCTCCATAACCAATGCCAACAGACTCTAGAGGAGTGGTCTGGTGGCTCCATGGTTACAGTATCACCTTGGGAGGAACATATTTGTCAATGACTGATGGGAACATGCCTCCCCACCAACCTGCTCTCCTAACCAGGAATGGCTCAGATCCAGATCCCTTGTTCCTAGTGGCAGAGCCCAACTGGTTTGACAAATTAGTAGTTTTTAGAAAATGCACACACACGAAGTGAAAACAGTATCCTGAAAATGTTTTTCCTGGTTACATAAGTCTTCATCTTATCTGGTGAGAGATGCTCAAGGGAAGTCACAAAATATGCCCTGAGTGTTAATGCAACACAACCCATTTCTTTCATGGAGCCTGAAGGTGTATGTTGAATGATAAGAAACTAAGTACAAATTTCGGTCTGTTTGTCTCTAATTCATAGATTAATTATTGGAACGCCTTCTCTTTTTTTCCCTTCAAATTGGCCAAGGGTGATGAAGTACGGTGGTGACAACTCAGGTAATGATTTTATCTACAAATTCCCTCAACCCAATGACATAAATGCATACATACTGTTAGTAAAAGTCTATTCTAGTTTCAGTGTGATGGACTAAGAGTTATTTAAGCCACTTTCTGAGGGAACTCTACCACAGTACAAAAAGGTTTTCCCCAGCATACCTTGAAAAACTGATATGGACACCTGAAGTACATTTTTTAGTCATTTCTCTTAAGTCTGTAAGATCAAATGCTGTGTTAATTTCAGGACAGACAGAACTAAGGTAAAGTTTACTTATGACCAAGAGATCCCTGACCCTCCAGTACATGGTGATAATAATTAAAAAGGCAAGCTTTCTCTTAAGGTAAGAACACCAAAACCTACCACAGAGGTTCAACTCATTAGAATATCACCACATAGACATTTGCGAAACACTTGCAAGAACAGAAAGGGCTTCTTTGTTGCTTTTTACAGAGATCCCCTTTGTAAATTACATCCTGAGTAGTAAGCAATCAGGCTCCAATGTTATCTTTCACTTGAGGCCTATGTTCAACTCTCACTCTGTAAATTAAAGTGGCAAGAACGAGTGATTCAGTCTTGCCATAATGCACTAGCACAGATGCAGAAGTCCAACTCATCTGACATTCCAGGAAGTGCTCTCCTAGTGACAAGGAGAGAACCTAGAACTTGCATTTGGTTTTTCACGATCAGTGTAGTGGTTTACTTTGTAGATGAAAACACAAGGAAACCACAACCATCACTTTAAGAAAGCCTTGAAGCTCTTGAGGTTCTTTGAACTCTATCATGATTAGTACTTAATCTTCCTTTGGGAATGAGAAACAATAGAAGCACTGCTATCAGTAATAGTAAGAAAAGTAGTATCAGCCATCTTGACTGAACATTCATTAACCAGTCTTGATGCCAAGTGTGGAACACTGGTTATGTCACTTTACCTTCTGGAAAATCCTTAAGGCAGGTATTACCACTTTACAGACTAACATAAAAGCCTCCAGAGAGATAGGTAATCCACATAGGCATGGTAGTTCAGCCCTATACTCTACTGACACTCCTTTGATTCATTACACCCTGTTATGGACTGAGTGTCTGTGTCTACCTAAAATTCATTATGAGGTCCTACCCATCAGTGTGTATCTGTATGTGGAACCTTTGGGAGTGAATCAGGGTTAGATGGCATCATGAAGGTGGGCCCCTCAAGATAGAATTAACATCCTTACAAGAAGAGGGGAAATAGATCTTTCTCCTCCCCATAAGCACACAGTAAGGAAATGCCACATAAGCACACAGTGAGAAGACTGCTGTCTATAAAAGCCAAGAAGAAGGCCCTGATCTCAGACTCTCCAACCTCCACAACTCTCAGAAATATATATCTCTTGTCTAAGTCACCCAGTATCAGCTTGAGCTAATCATTCCAGCTTGAGCGGACTAAAACACTCTCTTCCCCTTTTTGGACTACTGGTGCTGTATAACATGATGACGGATTTCCTTGTACTATATTGTTACTTAAGTCTCTTCTCTATGGAACCTGAAGTCAGGATATTCATTCATTCATTCACTCATGGAACCCAACCAGGCTGCCTTAGTATGTTGATTCAGGGTGCATCTGAAGTCACTCAGTGGCTTTCACCACAATCTGATATCCAAACCTATAACACTGCCAAGTTGCCCAAAATCACATAGCTAAGTACAGGGGGAGAGGAACCCAGGACCCCTTCTTCCCAATTCTATGTTCTTCCTACCAAGGCATTCCTTTCAATGTAAAAGAGGGGCTTTTAAGTGATGCCAAACAGACAGTAAAGAGTACAGAAAGACAGCATCCTGTATGTTTCCAAGAGAGGAAAACAAAGAAACAAAACAGATTAGATATTGGATTTGTTTTCTCCCACCTCTGGGGGCAACCGCAGCTGCTCATAGAGTGCTGCAGAACCTAAAGAGTGAGTCTACGGGAAGAATGCATCCATTTCCTCTGGATGAAGAAACGGACAGAACAGAAAGCCCCTAGGAGCTCCAGTCTAGAGAAGTCTCTGCTGGTGGACCAGGAAGCAGGGCCTCCGCATCTGGAGCCTCAACCAGTCCTGCCAAAGTTCTGACCCACTTCTGGCTCCCTCCCTGCTGCAGTTGTGTATGAGGTCTTTCCAGCTGGAAAAAAACACATCGAAGTGTCAGGGAGTAGAGCTAAAGACGATTTTAATGTTTTAAAATATTTCTTGTGTCTTCTAAATTTTCTTCCATGAACTTACATAGTTTTTATAATTAAAAATTACTTAAATTATTCTTTAAAAAAAGGCAATGGCTCTTAGCATGGCTCTTTATGAGATGAAACACTCTCCAGCCCTCAACATTTTCATGATCTCTTCCTGTGTTCCATATTGGCTGAGTGATTGATGCCTCATTGAATGTAAAGTGAAGGAGCCACAGGGCTGTGGGTGGATCTAAAGCGACATAGAAAGTCTTTGTTGCTAGCCTGGTTTCTTTCTAGAAGACTTTTTTGAGGCTTTCATCTAACTGCCTGCCTGCCTGCCTGCCTGTCTGCCTATCTATCTATCTATCTATCTATCTATCTATCTATCATCTATCTATCATCTTCTCTGTGTTGGAACCAACTGATCCACTCCACACTGCCAGGTTGAGGTCTCAGAAGGACTCGCTGACTTTTTAAAAATAAGTATACAATTATTTTAAGAATGCAAACCTGTGAGTATTCAAATTGCATGGAATGTGAAACAGATGCCACAGCTAAAGACTGGCTCTTCCTTGTTGTTTGGCCCTCAAAACAATATTAATCCTCCCTTTTTCAAAACTAAAAGCCGAAGCAAAGGGACATAAACACACAAGGAGCTGAAACCTTAGCAGCTATTTTCAATCCAAGTTAATTGTTTCTTGAGGTTCTGCAAGTGATTTATGTCATTTATAAGCACATTCAACTGCTACTTGGCCCCATAGGGGCAGAGATGGATCCAATTTCATGGCGGAGGTTGCTTTTGTTGTACCCGAGTTCCCTCCTGGAGCCTGTCTAATGCTCTTTTCCTGGGATTCCCGACCCAGCCTGCAGCACAGTCACAGTGGATAGCCGGGGAGGGTTGAGCTATCCAGGGAGATGCACGTGAAAACCAAAAGGACCCCACACTTCTCACCCAGATCTGCAGAAGAGCCTCCTAAGGGACCTGTGTCCTCTATGGATGAGAAATACATCTGACCTGAACCTGGAGGGAGAGATGTGCTTTTTCTCTGGTCTGCAGTCATTCAGCCCTAGCCTCTATCTGCATTTGAGTGAAGGGCCTAGCTCTGTACATACCTTGCCCAATTCAGAAGAAGGGATCAATGACTTGGTAGCTTTTAATTCAACACTGCTTTGCAGGGGGTTTGAGAAGGGGTGATGGGTCTGGGATTCAGGAATGTAAATTAATCACCGAAAGAATAGCCCATAAAAATAAGAATAGAAAACAGCTATAAAGAAAGGCGACTTGGGATATGAATTCTTGTGTTTTGTACCTCCAGACACAGCCTGTGATGTAGCAGAATATCTTCACTCTTGCAATCTGCCCTAATTTAAATATTTGAATCATCCATTGATGAAACACCAAAGTGCAGAATTTTAAAAATATCCTGCAAAGAGAGCCTATGGCTAACAGTGCCAATTTTCTACACCTTGTATATATGGTGAGCTGGGAATTATTTTAAGTGCCTAGAAACATTACACTATTTCTTTATTCTTTTGACAGAGGTATTAGACCCACTTTCTAGATGGGAAAACATAAGATTCCATAGGCAAAGAAACGGAACATAGCTCTTTTCATTGTCCCAGCTTAGTAAGAAGAATTAGTTGGTCATTTTCGTCTTCTCTTTCAGATGGCATTATGGTTTGTGTCCTGACGATCATGGGTCCCAGTACTTGCACAGGCCACTGTCATTTTATCTCCAAACTGTTTTCTCACTTGACCATGATTTCTGCCCTCCATGAGTCATTCTCACCAGACAAGTACACTGAAGTAGCAAGTTGGAACCTAACTAGGAACCAAAAGAGAATGTGCAGAAGCAAAGTGTCACTAATTTCAATGCATAGTTAACACAAGTGTAGTATGTGCTCAGAATGGACTCTTACTGCTTTTCAGGGAAATACTTTTCCACACCAATTGTTTTTAAGTGTTATTTCTGATTAAATATGTGCTATTCTCTCTCTCTCCTTCCCTTCCCCCCCTTCTTTACACTCTCGCCCTATTTCCTCCTCCTTCATTAAAGGCACCATAACCTTCCATTTCTCTCTCCCTGTATCTTAATTTTTCAGCATGTCTACTATTGAAAACAATTAGGAAAGGTGAACAAGTAGGTGGTTAATATGATCTAAAACTCTTCCAAAGCTGGGAAGAAACACCACCACCTCTGTTCCAGCTTTGGAACATGCTTGGCAGCAAACTGCAAGACAGGAGAGGGGGGGGGTCATAATCAGGAAAACAGAAACACATTACATTTTAATAGTCGCCTACCTTTCCAATAGCTTTGAGCTTTCAAATGTCACCTCCAGTTACAGGGAACTAAAATCAACCTGCAAGCCCTCTCCCTTTCCACTCAGCAGAAAGAACAGCAGACAATTGGTGACACTTGTCAAAGGCAAAGGACCAATAAATATGAGTTGCATGCTAGAAGCAATTCAGCAAAATCAAGCTCATCAACTTCCCAGCATGGATTTTATTTTATTCTAAATCAGATACTCATTAATGGGGAACATTCTTTGAATCATCGTTTTATTTACACTACAGAAACGCAAGACACATTGTCTGACGAGGGAAATGAAGTGGCTCCCTCACTGCTCAGTTGTAGGTATTTTCTTCTGCAGCCTCCTGAATTTTCATGCTAATGGAAAACACCCAGGCCAGATGCTCACTAGTAACGAGTTAAAATGGCACTGAAAAATAAATAATTTTCTTTGGTTTAAAAAAAAAAAAGAACATAATGAATGGGATGACAGGCAAAAAGTGAAAACTTCTTATCTGCTGTAGACGTCAGAATCAAGCCACACAGATCATGCTACTTCAGGAGAACCACAGAACAGAACCCCTTCAGGGGTTGTGAGAGGCAAATCATGCTTTGGTTGGAGATGGTGCCTGCTTTCTTATCATCCTCTTAGGAAATGAAGTCCATGAGGACTCTTGTTCCCCTTTACAGCTATGTCTTCTCCAACTTCTATCTACAGATCAACACGCACTAGGTGCTCAATAAATACCTGAGAAGTAAATAAACACCTGAATTCTGGGAGATGCCCTAGCTTTGTTAAATGTTAATAATTTATTTCAATTGTAATCAATACCAAGCTAGTCTACAGGCAAGAAACTTAGTACACTGCCCCCCCCACCCCCAGCTCTGATCTGATGTGGGTACAGAGTTGAGTAAGATCTCCTACACTCATTCCTATCATTCAGTTTCTTCTTTCTTAATTTTTAAATTTTTTTATATCTTTATTTATTTTTGAGAGAGAGAGAGAGAAAGAGAGAGTAAGAGGAAGAGAGAGAGGGAGACACAGAATCTAAAGCAGGCCCCAGGCTCTGAGCTGTCGGCACAGAGCCCGATGTGGCGCTCAAACTCATGGACCACGACATCATGACCTGAGCCAAAGTCAGATGCTTAACCAACTGAGCCACCCAGGCGCCCCAAGCTTCTCCTTTAGTTTTTACCTTGGCTAGGCAGAAACCTCAGTGCTGCAGGTACTGGCAACCTTCAACCATTCCCATTTACAGGGTCCCTTCCCATCTTCAGGAACCTAAGGAGACACTCAAGATGGCAGAAGACTGGGCAGTATGAAATGAGTGACAGATACATTGTTTGCTTTTTAGTAAGTTTACTTTTTTAGATAACAGCCATTCAGAGGTGGCACCTACCCTCAGAGTAAGGTGTATTCATGCTTTGTATTTTCTATGGAGTTATAAATAGGAAAGCAGACCAAGAGAACTCTGGTGTATCAGTTCATAGACTACCCTACAACATACCAATATCTATTATTCACTCCTTCAGGAAGCTGTGATGTTTTTAGGGTTTTGAACTTCACTTTAATCCTATATTTTCACAGCATTTTCCAGTTCATGAAGTGTTAATCATAATTACCTCATGTTACCCTGACATCAACTCAGTGAGGTAGGTGTTATTAGTATCCTTCCAGGAGAGGAAACTTATTTAAAACCATTGCCTTTCTCAATAATAAGTACTTTCTTCCCACAGTAGTGTGACTTTCTCAGAGATAACTTCAACCTAATTAACCGCTATCTTCTCTCACACTCTCCAGAGCTTCCCTCCCTTGCCCATCCAAACTTTAGCCAAGATGCTTTCTTGTTATGCAGACTCTTTTTTTGCTTTTTTTATGTGACACCTTTCCCTAATCAGAGAAAGTCCTCTGAATCTCTAAAAATAAATGAATGTCTGACAAGAAAGAAAAAACAGAAGGGGCAGAGAAATGTTTTAGAACTTGAGGATTTTGGAGAACCATCCATGCACAGATGGTATTTAATGTTCTCCAAACACCAAATGCTAGTTGCCATGCCTGGCTTCTTGTTGTTATTTCCTGGTCACTTTGAACTGACTTATCAAATTGAATAGATTCTTTGATACATATGTTGGTATTTTAAGTCCTGGTGGGAACAAGGCCTCCCATTTGTTTCAAGTTTTGCTCTTCAGAAATGTTTTTAAAAACCCTGCTTAGAAAAGGAATCTCAGTCAAAACCCACTATAACTTTGGTCTTCACCCATTTCAACAAATGATGCCAACCACTGGGCTTTTTATTAAGAATGATTCCAACTGGCTCCATTTTCTACAGGGAAGTTAGTTTAGATTCATGGAGGTGCCAGCCAGCAGATTGCTGGCAATATAAGTTCCAAAAATAGGATATTGAGACTCTTCTTCATCCAAGTTCTGAATCAAATGAAATAAGAAAAACGAGTTAACATGTTGAGGCTGAACCACCATCTTTATATGCATAAGATGCATGGGGGGACACAGACTGGGCACAGAAGCAAGCAGACCTAGTAACTTCCTGGATGTTCCCTTTCTCTTTCCCATCTGGACCCTGGAGCAGGGAGTTTTAGTCTGCAGAGCAGACACCTTTTACTCACATTACTGTCTCGGACTGGTCCCAGTGGAAAGAGAAGAAAGACAACAGACAAATGAAGACCCAGTTCCCGCTAGTCAAGGAAAAAGAATCAACGTCGACTGCCTACCAGTCCTGAGCCCCCTCCTCTTTTGTGTGGGAAGACCACTTGGCTTTTCTGGGCCTCAATGTCCTCCCCTTAAAAAAGGAGTGGATTGTGCTGGGGGATGGCTGTGATCCAGTGCAGCTCTAAGATTCTGTAGTTAGCCCCAGCAGTGACCCCAAGGAGGTTTAGGCCAAACTGTGCCTTCTCCCTCAAGGCATCAGTTCCCTTTGCTGAGATTCATGGTCAAAGATCACACCCCTGAGACTCACCAATCATCTCATATGATGGCAACTGTGAGGGTGACTCAGTGCACATCTGTCCCCACCACCAGAAAAATCACTCCAAATGCATAGGTCAGTGAAAGCATCTCAGACCACCAATAGTACTTTATCATCAGCATTAGCCTAGGAATATACAGGCCTGTCTATTTCCTAACGACCCCACTACGATACTTAAGAACATTATGAAGATTATGATGCAGCACAGTGGTAGGGAAAGATGAAAAAACCCAGGGATTGGGGTCCTGTATTCTCCCTTTTGCTAATGGCACTAACAGGCTGGGTGACCTTAACATCTCAGGGTTCTTTCCTCACGGACGAAGTGATGTAATCAGTTTTCAAATTTAATTCCGTCTTTTTAAAAATACAAAATCTTACATGGAAGGGGAGTATGTAGCACGGACAAAAATAAATCTGCTCTGAGAGAAGTGTGGGGAGTCTTAGGCCCATCCTATTTGAGTTCTCCCTACCCTCTCGACAATATCCCCACTGCCAACCATGGCAGGCCCTAGGTCTCACAGATAGTTTGCCTGAGAAGAATTTTCTCTGTGCCAGGCTGCATTTGGAGCCAACACTGTTTCTGATGTCATATCCATTTGACAGCCCACCTGGTTTTCCTGAAGCTACAGCTTTGATATTTCTCAGCCACCATGAAAGAAAAACTGAACAGTGTGTCTAACAGTGATGTGGGCCCGTTATCATCAGAGTTAGCACATAAAAACCACACACAAAATATACTTGAGTTTTCTTGACCAGACTAAATTTTAGTTTAACAGGAAGAGAGAGAGTAGGGTAGAGCATAAAGGCGCAGGACTGTTTATATACAAAATAATTTACTTTCGAAAGTATTCTGCTCACTACTCTGTGTTGCACAATCCAGGCTCACGGCATGAGATTTTTACCATCAAATGATGGGAGAAGGGTCAGGCTCTCCTGAGAGAAAGTGCTTCTCTCTCACAGGAAACATGAAGCAGTTCTGGCCTTCCAGAGAGATGGCCCCATCCGCCGGTCACCCAGCCCCCTCATATATCTCCTCTGCATGTGTTAATTCTTTTGAAGGTGATGGGGGTTCTTTGCTTGGAAGATATATGCAGCTCGATGGCGGGAAGTGAGATCCTAATTATCTGCAGCTGACAACCTTTCAGGGCCCATTATAAAAGACACGTCTGCACCAGGCGCTCAGAGCCCTATATTCCAGCTCCAGGGAGTTTGAGGGAGCAACAAGGAGTGATTCCAAGAGCCTGATTTATCAGGGAAGATTAGAAGAGTTACATCTATGGTCTGGTGAAACAATGACAGAGGGGGAGCAGGCTAATGGTTGACAAAGCGGCAGAAGAAGGAGAAGAGATTTATGTAGCTTGGTATGAGGGTGAGCAACTGGAGAAATGGAAGGAAATGAAGATGGGAAAGAAAGTCCTGAGTAAATATCAGGGAAACGTTCCTTGCTGATTTATTAGACAGATGAGCACATCTTCCAGATGAAGTTTCATCACCACCCTGAGAAAGAGTGAGCCTACATAAATGTGCCATGACTATTTGTCTCTGTCACTGTAGGACCTGTAGTGATATCTAGCACAGCTTCCCATCTTTCTCTTGAAGGATGTCCTTAAAAGAATCAACCCTTTTCTCTATGGGACATGAGAAAGCTCCTAAGGGTTATGAGGCCCATGTCCACAATTCTAGGCATAGCCACTTGTTAACCATCACTAAAACTTAATTTCTACTTTCCAAATTTTAGAGAAGCAGAGTATACTTGTCCATGGTACCCAACCCAGAATCTCTCTCTACAGATGGAGAGGAGCTTATGCTTGGGAGATAAGCCAGGAAGACACTTCAGAATTCAACTGACATCCTCTCAGCAGGTACATAGGGAAATGTTCTGGGGAATCTGACTACTTGCAGAGTTCCTCTATCTGATTCTAACCTGGATGGGGACCCTCTTGAGTGCCACTTCAGATCCTCTCAGACTCCCCTTGTTCCAGATGCCACTGCAACAACCAGCTCTACATGAGCTCCAACTGACATCACGCAGGCTCCACCTGACGTACCTTACCTCCGACCTGGGAATGCCCTACTGCTTACAGAAGTGCAGCATGCCTCAAGAGCCTCCACACACCCACTGAAATGCAACCAGGAGTGAGTAGTTGATGCACAATGGAGAAAACATTTGACTCATGAGAGATGGGTGGTGGCAGATAAGTCTTTCTCTTTGTTACTCCCAGATGGACTGTACGGTTATGCAGTTTTAGATGGTTCCCAAGAGGACAGTCCCACAAGACCAAGATCAAGATCAAGCAATCAGTAGCAGCCAACAGATAAGACATCCTCATATTGGCTCTCTCCTCCTTACTCTCCTTTCCCTTTCTGGTATCCAGGGTTGAATCCCCTAATAGCATCATACCACAAAAGCCTTTGTCTCAAGTTTTGCTTCCTAGGGGAACCCAGGCTAAGATGACCAAATATTCAGGGCCCAAGAGTTACTAAAATGTCTGAATAATGGTAAAACTTCTTTACTCATTTGGCCTGGGCAGCTGGTCCAACCATTTATCCTAGGCATTGTATAGAATTCCACCCTTGGTCCCCTCATAGTGCCTCCATTAAAGTCCAGGCATAGCAAGGATCTTTGTATGGGCCCCATCTTATATTTCAGCATCTCCACTGGTTTACTCTACTGGAGAGAATTGGCTAGCTGGGGAACTTGAGCTCCACCATGCAAGCATTTCCTACTTCACTCCCCATAGGAGCCAAGATATAATATATAAGGTAAGCTGGGCATCTGAGGAGTAATGATCAGCTCCTTTGGAGGTAACCTGAGAGATTATGGACTAGCTTGTGGCCTTTCCATTCAGCTGTGAGGTCTCACTGCCACAATTACTTTTGATTCTATTCTTTGTGTTTCAGGTACTACAATTCCAGTCAAGTACTGGTAAATTCTGAATCCTAAAATCATCATTCCTTATTGCCAAAAGCCCAGTCCTTGGTGCTCCAAAGAAAGAATACAATTCTAAATTATCTGTAAATTCTGCAAGATTTTGTTGTTGTTTTTGTTTTTTTAGTGTGTGTTTTAAGTTCAACTATTTTTATGTCCCCACACAAAAAAAAATTCCTTAGTAACCCATTATGGGTTAGTGAATTCCCAAACCGTTCAAAAATACTTTAAAGTTCTTTTGGGACATAGCCAGATACTTAATATTGTATTACATTTTATAGTTGTCACTTAATCAAGCTATTTAATATTATAGTACATTTTAAAACTGTCACTTAATCACATTTTCTTGACCCTTTTATGGGAATTAAAGATCACTGTAGATAAAAAATGGCATGCTTTAGTTTAAATAGATTCAGTATGTCCAGTTTGACAGTTACTTCTGAGACATTAAAAGAATTTTCTGTGATTAATGTGACCCACACACGTTAAATGGTGTAATGTTCCATTTCTTCAGCCATTAGCGGAAACAGCATCAGACAGAAGGAGCCAAAACGTAGCCAACTGTATGTAAAGCTGGGAGATGGGGGTGGGGGGAGGGGACTTAAAGATAATATAGAGCCAGGCAGGCTGAGATAAGAGAGAGATTTAATATTTGCTTTCTCTGGGCATCTTGAGAGTGAAGTCTGAGAAACACAAAGGTCAGGCCCTGGTAATGGAGTGAATGCCAGTCTAGCAAGGCAAGCACTCTGAGGGGTGCGCTCTCCACAAAGGGGGGAGTGCATCTCGGGCAGGCAGTAGAGTGAAGTTGCTTGGCGCTTATTATACATGATTGATGAACATTGCTTCTAAATTTAGAACAGCTCTCTAAATGGACATTTACTCACAAGGAAAAAAAAAATCCTCTGAAAGGTCCATCCCTAGAACAGTTTTGTTTATGGCGCTGCGATAGTTCCGGGCAATTAATCCACAATTGCGTCACTGAAAGATTTTATATTCTTAAGTGTTCACTCATGTAGTTAAAGTAAATTATGTCCTTTTCCAAACATCATGTTTCAAAGAACTGTACTGGGTTTTAAAAATCCTGGTCCCTAAATCCTACTTGTTTGTTTAATTAATCTGAAAATAACTGCTCCTGCTTTGTTTCTTAATCACAGATCACATGCAATGTATTTGTTAGCAGCTGCGAGTGAAAGCATGTCCCAGTGTGTTTTTCTTGATTGTTTAATAAGAGTTGAATAATACCCTATTTAATCCATCAAGTAGGACATTACAATAACATTGATCTTTTGTTTGACAGCAAATTTGTTTGATAACAGAATAGAATATAATGTAACCAAATCAGTGTCAGAAATGCATTTCAGAGAATCCAATTAAAAACACCCGTATACCCCAGACACTGAACAGTAGGGCAAAGGAAGTACGCACAGCCAGAAACACTGGACAGGAGAGTACAAAGGGAAAAATCTAGCCTTGCAAAATGCTCGCGGCTTTCCTAGAAGATGCAAGCCAAGCACTCCACAGCCTAGAAGTGTGTTTGGCTGAGGAAGGTCAACCTGCTCCAAGATCAGAACAGACCAATGACCCCCACTGTAGTCTTCCTTTATGGCTCAAGTGCTGTAGTTCTTGGGATCAAAGATGTCAGGTTCTGCCATCACTTAGCACCCCTCCTTTTCCCTCCTGCTACTACTCAGTAAGGGTTCTTGAAGAATGCTATTGTTCATATCCCAGAATCCTTGACTGGTTTCCAAATCTCTATATAAGAAACCCTTTATTTTCAGCATCCTTTATCTCCAAGGAGAAATAGGAATTGGTTCAAAGGACTGTGCAAGAACCAACCTTCATGAACTTCACTTAGGACGACAAGTGGCAGGCCTGGAGTTTATTGACACACATTTACTAGATGTTTTACAGTTGGGCCCTTCCTCTCCCTCAAAAACCCAACACGGAATATTTGGTATCTCTAGATACCAAAACCAGATAATGTTACAAAGAGGGGAAAAGATGTGTAACAACAACAAAAATTCTAAGTGCTCAGTTTTGAGAGTCATATATCTTGTCCCAAAGTTGAGTAGGCAGGGTTTCATACAAAGCTGTTTGTACCTACCACCCCCCCACGCACATACAATTACTGAGGTCAACCAGTTGTGTATAAAATAGACAGTTGCTTGAATAAATGAAATCTTTTTTTTCCTCAAAGATGATTTATGTACGCATGCCAGCCAGATTCAATGTGCTGTCCCTCTCTCAGAGAATGTGTAAATACAGAGACCCAACAAACAGTGAAGGGAATGCAGAGGATTCATTCTATATTGTTGCGGAGAGGAAAGAAGGCAGTTGTATTTTAAAAATCCCTAAGAAAACAAATAGCCATTGGATACGTGTACACTCTCTTTAGAAGCTTTTAACCAATTTATGTAGATAAATACAAACCCCACTTTCCAATGAAGGCAGAATGAGAGTTCAAAAAGGTAGTTTCAAATCTTTACTGGTGAATGAATAGGAGCTGAGAAAGCAAAAGAAAGAGTACTATCAAATTTCCCAAATCAACCCTAACATGTGCTTATGGTTCTGCTAACTCCGATCTCAGGAGAAATTTAATTGTTACATTTTAAAAACATTTACATCTAAAACTGGAATTTCCCTGTCACTCACACTTCGTCTTCATCTTGTCACATAGGGGGATAGCCAGGATGATCTTGTGGATCTAGAAAGTTGAGGAGTCTTTGTTTTAATTCCTCCCTAGTTTTTAACCGCCAGTCTCCCTGTCTCACATTATTATAATTCCTTCCCTCTCTCCATTCCCTGCCTCCTTCCTTATTCTTTTGTTCTCTGACTAATCTTCCCTTTTATATTAATGAAGTCCTTTGTAGTTTCTCTTCAAATCTTCCAGTGGATTCCTTTGTGACTTCTGTTTTTTTACCTGATAGGGCCTTTAAAAAAAAAAAAAAACCATGAAAATTATTAATACTTCCATCCTTTCTGGCACTGTACCACTGGCCTTAAAACATTCTATTACATTTCTGATCTGAAACGGCTTTCTCTTGACCCAGAAGTATCGGCAAATTAGAGACCCCAAGCCAATCTTTTATGAAGAAGGTCTGAGAGCAAGTGGTAGCCTTTCAAGTGCTTAACCATGGAGTCATAATCTTTATGACAAATAGCCTCTTGCTTTGCAGTTACGGCTAGTTTACTATGCATATGGCTGAAAGAGGGCCGCTTAAAGTGGTCAGGGACTTTTTCTCAAGCCCCCTCCCAGGTGTCACATCATTCCTTTTTACTGGCCTTGTTAGAGGGACAGCATTAGCCCCACAGATCACCCGAGCTTCCTGACCAGCTGCCAGGCTGTAAAGCACGTGGAACTGGGGTGGTCGATCCAAAGACATCAACTTGTCACTCTTGATGATCATTCATCTGCAACAGAAATAGCCCATGGTGCCTCGGAGATCGATGTGGAGACCACCGCTCTTCAACATTATTGCCACTAATTATTAAGATGAATGCGGTGATTAATGGGAGCGATGCTTTTTCACTTCATGCAAATGACGAGCTCATGCATATACATGGCAGAGGGGGCTCACAAACCTGGTGCCCTGAACGTTGCTGCTCAGCCCCCTTACTCAGCTGTCACTGTGACCCAGGTGCAACGACTTAGAGCGATTTAAAAAGAAACGCTAAAAATGAATTGTTGATCAGCAGCCTCAGGCAGCTTTTTGGAAATTCCCTTCTACAAGGGCTGTGCTTTGATTAGGAAAAGCTCAATCAAGGCAATAACTAGGGTCATTAAGGATGCTGCATTAGCCTGTGGTCCTTTGAGTTCACGTTGTCTGAAGGAAAGAGCTGGTGAGGAAGGAAAAAAATGCAGCTTTTGCTGTGATGATGTAAACTGAGGCAAGTCAACCTCCTCTGGGTCTTAGCTTTCTTCTTGGTAAAAATATGGGGGTCCAATTTAGTGACATAAAGTCCCTTTTAACCTTAAAATTTTAGGATCCTATAAGGCACAGGATAAGTGGGATATGAACATGCAGCCTATTGTCTTCTACCCGAAATGAAAACTTTCGGCCACAATAATCCTCAGTATAGCGTATCTTTCATTACTTGTTGTATTCCATAAGCATATATTTCATTCATTTAACAAACATTTCATTGAGCATCTATTCTGTGCATTATACAAAGTAACTCTTCCCCAATAAGAACTCTATATACTTAAAGCTTATCAGTATATCCCACGTATTTGCTATGTGTCTTAGATGTAAGTTCTCTATAATGACTGGAGCTGAATCTTATTCTGCTTTATAAGCTCAGTGCCTGACATAGACTTGGCACTCAGTAAATACTTGTTAAGTGAATAAATATTAGGCAGTGGAGAAGAGTAATTACAAAAGAATTTAAGAAATTGCTTCTGCCCTCTAACATCCTACATTCTATGTGAAGCCAAAAATACACTCAGGCAAGTAGCCAACACAATATCACAATGCATATGGTAGTTACATGCAGCTACTGGTGGCTCTTGAACAACGAGTGTCATCTTAAAGAGGTGGTTAGGAAGAGTAAAACTTTACTAAGGAAATTCATGAATGGGAGGCTTTTGATAAGACATTCTAGAACTGGAAGGAAATATGAGTACCTGACCACTGGCCTTCAGTCACATGCCCAATAGATGGTGTCCTACCCCTTCTTAAAGATCTTAAGGTAGAGATTCCACAGTCTTTGATGGTTACCCAGACAAGCTCTCTGCCCAAGAATTCCTTCTAAACATCCATTCGAAGCCTCTCCTTCTGCACGGAGTGAATCTGGATGCCTGATGGTATTGCGTCGCTGAAGGCCCAATAGGGACAGTTACTCTGGCGACTTTAGAGACTGTGCTCTCTAAATGACTGATGGCTTGGTCAGCATCCTTCTCAAAAACAAACCCCTGGAGAACTGAATCACAACCACAAGTGACCAGCGAGCCATTTTATCTCCTTGTCAGATATCCTAGAGGTAGAATCTCAGGTGGGTCCTCAACTACAACCCTGGGCTCTGGTGATCTAATCTTCTGTTTTGTTTTGTTTTGTTTTGTTTTCCTCTAAGGCAGCAGCAGAATTCAAGGTTTTGGGGTGGCAGTATGTGATGACGAGAACAAGTGTTCTATAGTCAGGCTAGAATCTGAGTTCTGGTTCTGCCCCTGCCAGCTGTATGTAGTCTCACCTGCCAGATGGAGAGAATAACTGTATACGTCTCACAGAGTTCTTTGGAGGAATAAAGGAGATAAAGCGGGTAAAGCCCCTGCCACACAGCAAACCCTAGAGAAGCGAAACATATAAATACCACTTTTCCTTCTGTCTGCGCTAGCTGGCCTAAGGAATAGGGCTGAATGGTTAAGTCATCATCCTTAAAGAAAACACAGAATATCTTCTGGTTCAGTTTATAATTTCCACCAGGCGAGTCTCTCCTAAGGGTGATCACAGTGATACAAAGACTACATCAGTTGGTCCTGATCAGGAACATCAACATTTTGTCATGACTTACGGATTTCTAGATAAACAACCTAATTTAGAAGAATGTCAATAAAAACTCTACTGGAATATGCTGCACAAAGTTTTGCTTTTCAGATGATACCAACCCAGCGACTGCTATACCTGATGCCTAAAACTGCTTACCTCCCACATCCGGGATCCCAGGACATGCCATCTAACTCATGTCGGCAGCAAGGAAGACTTACTACAATGTTGAAAACACAACTGGTTGGATGTACAGAAGGTGCAGGATTGGGAAACACTGAAGGGAGAATGGGAAATTACTCACTGTCACAATTTCTGTGATGGACAAAGTGAGAAGCAGGCGAGGATTTCACAGTAAGCTTCAGTCCCTGTAGACCTCTGGCCTCTCAACAGACGCTAAGGTTCAGTTAGTACTCCATATACTGTACAATAGGAGGCCTATCCCAGGCTTTGTCCACACACATTAACATGCATTTTCCATTATTTAAAGGCAGCTTTTAAGCAAGTATTTGTGGGTATGATGGATGCCTCTCCAAGGACCTCCTCCTGTATTCTTCCTGTAGGCAACTCCCCTGCTGGTCACATCTGCATTTGTCATGAGAAATCCTGCTTTCACCAGCCTCTCGAGCTCATTTCAATTCCTGATACAGACAATGCTTCTCAAAAGACCTTGTCTCCCAGGCCTCTGCTGGAGAATTTAGTTAAGTCCTCCATCCTGGGCTTGGCTTCACTCCTGGTAGCCTGACTTAGCCATGTTGCTAAACCTGGCTGCTCCAAGTGATGTTTGACAAATGTTTTCTCCCTAAGTGTCTCCAGGGCAAAGCACGGAAAACCATCAGGTCTTTTCTCCCTTCTCCATGAAAATCTAGAGTATGAAGCCCTAACTTTAAACACATCCCTTCTTCAAAGGGTCTCTCAGTATCATGGAAAGTTGCTGTTGCTGGAGGAGAACATCAAGACCTCCAGTCTATTACCTCAACCTTGAGCATGCAGGTCTCAGAGAAGGTCATTTTCTAGGTCCCAGGCCCAGTCATGGTGGATCCAGGAGGACCACCACATCAGCCAATCCTTCCCTATTCCCATTACTCCACAACTAGGGCCTCTCAGAGTTGCAAAAGGGATGGTCTCTGCCCGTATCTTCCTTTCTCTCCTTCCTACCTATATCGTGCCTGCCTGGCTTTCCTTCCTTCCTTCCTTCCTTCCTTTTTCTAGGGGGAGAAGGGGCTTGAAATATATTAAATAAATGAAAAAAAATACATAAATTTCATATATTTTATACATTTGTAATTAATAAACCATGCCCTTTGCAAAGTAGTTAAAGATTTTTCATTTTAAATGAAGGCACAGCGTACTTCTTTCAGTCCCTGGGGAGGGAACTTCTGAGTTTGAGCCCTATGTGATGTGAGGGCAGTGAAATGACCTTTCCAACTACAGTGCCAGACCTCCCTCTCAGTCCTCTTGGAATGGGCTTTCACTGCAGCACAGGGCTTCCTGTTTGGAACAGAGGAGGAAGTAGAGACATAAGAGAAGGTGAAAATAAAGGGGGTAGAAAACAAGAGAGTGAAGTGGAAAGAAGGAAGAAGAAACATCTACCCACCTTGATGCTAATCTCATTCATTTTCAAATTATTCCTTGACCAAGCACTAATGTAAAATCACAGAGCAAAAAGGAATCGGGATCATAGAGGAGCTCTGTGAAAATGTGTCCCCCCTTAAGCAGGTGCAAACTAGCATGTAGCCAAGTGCATGATCCTTCCAGGCTCAGATGCAGCCTGGAGCTGATAAGTGGTGAGCTGAAGCTGTGTGGTCACAGACCTGGAGATCCTCGGCTATTTATTTACTCCCAAAGACAGCCTTTCACTGCACACACAGTTCTTTATGAGTACTTGATACAGGCTCATTATATTGTTAGAGATAACTGTTGGATCAAAAGTGAAATGAACTGATAAATGCATTAAGTGGATCAGTGTATGTGCCTTTTTAAGAAAAGTTATTTCAAAAAGAACTGGGAGTTTTAGCTATCACTAATAAATCACAGAAAAACTCAAGACAGTAAGCATGCCCTCTTTTTGAATAGAATGACAGACTTGGTGATGCTTCACCCCACATTTAGAGAGATGGCTAGCCAGCTAGATGGTAGGATGGTCATGGAATGGGGAGTCAGGATGGACCACAGGAGACTTCGTCCCCAGAAAGGGCTATGGGAAACAAGGCAGCAGAGACTGAGTGATTGAGCTCTGCTGTCACAGAAACTCTGGGTCAAGGGATAGAATTTTTAAGATCTACAGGGAAGATGTGGAGCAAAGAGCTGTCCACTGAGCACGAGCTAAACATATAAATGTGCACAAATAATTGAATATAGAATGCAAACAACATATCCTGACAGGAGGTGGAGAAATGTGGTAAGATCTTGAAAATGCGGCAGTAGTTGAAACCTTTGAAAAAGCCAACAATAACAAAAACATTTTGTGGGAAAAATCTAGGAGGGACATTCCATCCGAGAGGAGATTCTTTCCTTCTGCAGAACATACTTAAGATAACCTGGCATCATATTTGTATCTAAATATTTAAGTCCAGTGTTCAACACAGAATTCTGTAGTTTCCAACAGGCATTTTCTTTCAATACGGTTTGTGACCACCTTACTTAACACTGCCTAGAAAATAAAAGCCTTTTCAGCTGAAGCTAGGAAAGGGATCTTTTTGTCTTCCGAAGAACAGGAGTGGATACCTAGTGTCCCTTCAGACTCAATGATCTTTGAAATTCTATTGCTTGTCCTGATCCACTATTATAAGCAGAAGCTGGGACGGAAGGAGTTTGTTAACATCATAAATATTAAAATGGCATTGGTCTTTTGCATACCAATAGCATAAACAGTACAACCTAAGAATTAGGCAAAGCACATTTTGCAAGTCTACACAGATGTGCAGGAGTATGTAAACTACTTTCTCTATTTCTGGAAGCTAAAGAAATCTCATTTGTAAAACAGTTTTTCTTTCCTGCCCTTTTCTTAGCACACCCCCTCCCAAACTTCAGCTGCTGTTCCTCTTACTGCAAATGGAGTATTTCTGTTGTTTTTTTTCCTGCTACAAAACACCAAATTTATCCCCATCTCCTTCTTTCATGACACGGTCCACAATTGATGAAATTGAAAAGTTACTTTCTTTTTTTACTGAAGGTCAAGTTATAAAAAACAAAAATCAAAAAACAAAAAACTTTTATTTCCCTTTGATAGAGTTGTCAAACAATTCCCTGTGTTGGCCCAATTTTTGGAAAACCTATCATTGAAATCCTAAGTATTTTGAGAAGATACCAGAAAAGGTGTCAGGGCTTTACACCTGGATAAGATATGCACACTACAATAGCATATCTGCTATGCCTTGGGTTCCATCAAAAGACTGTGGACAGACGCTGAGTACTGAGTCTGAGTTTTTCGGTTATGAATTATTAAGAGCACCTGCCTTCTTTCATTTTTCTCTTGGCTGACCTTTTCCTGCCCACTTATACTTTAGGTTCAACAAACATTTTTGAGCAACTATTATATACTACAGGTACTTGCTAGGAACTACCTATTTTGTCTTTTCCAAAAGTCTTTGGACTCTATAAGTCAGGCTCTTTCCACCGTATCACAGCAACCTCTGTCGCGTGTGGTCAGGAGAAAGGAAAAAAAAGAATGACCCTCAAATGAATTTATGTGCAGCTCTGGTAAAAGACTTCAAGAAGCAGAAGGCTCAACTAAAACTTCCAGCTAAATCAAAGCTTCTGCATTAGGTGTGCTTATTTTCACCCATAGTGGCGAAGTAGAAAGATTATACTCATTCACTTAACAGATGGGAGATTCTCTGCAGAGATAATTCTCCATAGCCAGTCATTTTTAAAAAGGTTTTTTAAAGTGGACAGGCTTCTGAGAAAGAGATATAAACAGCTAAGTTCTCTAAAATTCATGATCATACATTAATGAAACCAATCCTAATATATGGAAAAGGGACTAAATTCTTGTTTGAAAAACCTTAAGAATACTTTACAAATAAACTATAGTTTATTAGTTTCCATAGCTTAAGAATGCATATGAAAACCTCAGGACTAGGTGATTTCTAAGGCTCCTGGAAGCTCAGACCATCTGCAATCCCAAAAGATCAAGGGTAATATTTGGCTGATATAGACTGGTTGTGAAAATATTTAAACATATCTGCATCAGTTATTGAATGGCAACTGTTTTTAACTCACTGATGCTTCCTCACCAACCTGACCTGGCAAGACAGGAAACTTCCTGCTCCTGTGCTATGGCCAGCATCCATACAATGATGGTTGTTAAATATTTTTAATATCACCCCTATATAAGATAGGAGTCACACATGTATCCTAACTCAGAAACCTTGGCACTAAAGTCTTTTGATGGTCAACATACTACATCTGCAAAAATATTTAGCACTTTCAGTGAAAGGACAACCATCTACTCATTCATAGTAAAAAACAAAACAAAACAAAAAACAAACTTGTAAGTTTCAAGGAGACTTCCATAAGTGAGTTAATTGCTTGCCTATAATAGATGCTTTCTGGTGGCTTGAGCATTGGCAGAAATTTGGAGATTCCTCTGTAAGCCATAACTGCAGAACTCTTAAAAACTATCTAATGGCATTGAACTATAAATTAAAGAAGAGATCAAGAATATGCCAAGGGAAAGAGAGAGTCTTTTCAATAAATGGTACTGGGAAAACTGGACAACACACAGAAGAATGAAACAGAACCACTTTCTTACACTTTACACAAAAATAAACTCAAAATGGATGAAAGACCTATGGGGCACCTGAGTGGCTAAGTGGGTTGGGCGTCCAACTTCGGCTCAGGTCATGATCTTGCGGTTCATGAGTTTGAGTCCCACATCAGGCTCTGTGCTGACAGCTCAGATCCTGGAGCCTGCTTCAGATTCTGTATCTCCCTCTCTCTCTGCCCCTCCCTGCTCGCACTCTCTCTCTCTTTCAAAAATAAATATACGTTAAAAAATTTTTTATAAAAGAGACCTAAATATAAGTCCTGAAACCATAAAATTCCTAAAAGAAAACAGAGGCAAAAATCTTTCAGACTCTGGCCTTAGCAACATATTTATGGATATGTCTTCCCAGGCTAGGGAAACAAACGCAAAAATAAACTATAGGGATTACGTCAAAATAAGAAGCTTCTACACAGCAAAGGAAACCATCTAAAAACAAAAAGGCAACGTACTGAATGTGAGAAGACATTTGCAAAGATATATATAATACAGAGTTAACAACCAAAATAAGAACTTATACAGCTCAACACCAAACAAACAAACAAATAAATTAAAATAATGGGCAGAAGACCTGAATATACATCTTTCCAAAGATGATATACAGGTGACCAACAGACACAGGAAAAGATGCTCACTACCAATCATTATCAGGGAAATGCAAATGAAAATCACAATGAGATATCACCTCACACGTGTCAGAATTCCTAGAATCAAAAAGACAAGAAATAACAAGTGTTGATGAGAATGCGGAGAAAAGAAAACCCTCATGCACTGTTAGCAGGAAAGCAAACTGGTCCAGGCACTGCAGAAAACGATATAGAATTTCCTCAAAAAATTAAAAATAAAAGTACTATATGATCCAGTAATTCCACCATTGGATATTTACCCAAAGCAAACAAAAACACTAATTCAAAAAGATATACATTCCTGTATTTATTGCAGGATTATGTACAAAAGCCGAGATACGGAAGCAACCCAAATGCCCATCCATAGATGAAAGGATAAAAAAGATGTAGGGTGTGTGTGTGTGTGTGTGTGTGTATACATACACACACACACCCCCACACACCCAGACACATGTATACATGTGTAAATATACACACAAATACAAGAAATTGAATATTACTTAGTCATAAAAAGAATGAGATCTTGCCTTTTGTGACAACATGGATTGACCTAGAGTCTATAACAGTAAGTGAAATAAGTCAGAGAAAGACAAATATCATATGATTTCACTTATACGTGTAATCCAAAAAATAAAGAAGCAAACAAACAAAAAAATACAGAGAATCTGTGGTTGCCAGAGGGGAGGTTTGGGGTCTATTTAGGGGTCTGGGTAAAATAGATGAAGGGGATTAAGAGGTACAAATTTCCAGTTATAAGATAAATAAGTCACAGAGATGAAAACTACAGAAGAGGGAATGTAGTCAATAAGACTGTAATAATGTATGATGATAGATGGGGAATACACTTACTGTGGTGAGTACTGACTAATGTATAGAATTGTCAAATCAGTATACTCCTTATAATGTCATCTGTCAATTATACATCAACTATAAAAAAGTAATATTCCTTATGAAAAAAATTAGTCAAATAAATAAATAAAAAGAAGAGATCATTCCACTGTATCCCTTCTCTAAGGTTTCCCTGGGGTGCCAAGGCAAAGGTTAAATGATAGTTTTTTGGGTTTTTTGATGATTCAAGGAGTTATGTACAAGTATACGTTTGTACACTTACAATATATTTATAGAAACACAAAACACACACAGTTTGAGTATTTTCCCCTTAGAATACACAGACTGGCACTTCCATGGTGACCCTGCTATAGTAGGCTGGCTATTGTCACTATGAAAATGGCCCTGGTTTCCAGAAGATATCACAGGGAGGCATTAAAAAAAAAAAAAAAGAGTATTACCAAACCAGAGTACCTATATGTGCCAAGAACTTTTCCAAAACAAAATTCCCTGTCCTTAAACAGTTTAAATTATGGACAATTTAATTTATTTATTTATAAACTTGATTTTATAAATCAAATATAAATCAATAAACAAACCTATTTTAGGCTCTGGATAGCTCTACATAGAAGACATGTTAAGCTTAGGTGAGAGAAAGTAACAGAGTGATTAGGGAAGAATCTGCGGATGAGACATTTAAGCTGAGACCTTAATGTGATAAAATGCAGCCATGTGAATTAAGGAAAGAAACTTTTAAGGAAAACAAATAACAGGTGAAAAGGCTCTGAGACATCTGTGAGCTTTGTATGTTTGAGTTATAGAAAGGCGGCCAATGTGGCCGGAGCCCAGGGAAAAGGGAAGACTCAAGGGAGATGAGGTCACAGAGTTAGGTAGGGAATTTTGCTTCCAGCAGCGTGGCAGATCAGCTACTCTGAAAATCCTCCTGCTGCAGAACCCCTAGTGTTGAATCAATTACAACATATTTTTAATGCATAGCTGAAATTGCATGAAAGTAAGGTAGATCCACATGGGTGAAAAGCTGCCTAGTGAACTGAAACCAGAGTGGTGAGCTAATGGGGAAGTTGGGTCTGCCCTGGGGCAAATGTTATTAGGAGTCTAGAGCTTTGGGAATTAATAAGCACATGGGGGAACAGAACAGACTACATTGGGCACACACAGATGGGGAGAAGACGATGAGGCCTCCAGTCCTCAGTGAAAGAATGGGTTAGGGGAAAGAAAAAAAGGGCTAGCAAAAGCAGCCATAGTGGAAACTTTTATCTCTCAATTGCAATTCCTTTTGGAGAATAGTCTGGGGTTCAAATTTATTCTATCTTAGTAAGGAAATCTCAAGCTCAGAAATTAAATTAAAATGGTCCTATAACTGTCCCCGTAGATTCCTGTAATAGGAAATAGAAATTTTCTTAAAGGAATCTACCTTCTATTTAGGTCTCTCAGGATCCTACTTCAGTGAAATAGGAGCTCTTTATTAAAAATTACTAAATTCCTGGGGCGCCTGGGTGGCTCAGTTGGTTAAGCATCTGACTTTTGATTTCAGCTCAGGTCATGATCTCATGGTTCATGAGTTCAAGCCCTGTGTTGAGCTCTGCACTGTCTCCCACTATGTGTGCTCGTCCCCAACTCACGCACGCACACACACACACACACACTCTCTCTAAATAAATAAATAAATAAATAAATAAATAAATAAATAAATAAATAAACTTTATCTTTTTAATTCTTTTTTTTTTTTTTAATCTTTGAGAGAAAGAGCGCAAGCTGGCGGAAAGGCAGAGAGAGAAGGAGACAGAGGATCCACATTCTCAGCGCGAAGCCCAGTCCAGGACTTTAACACACAAAAGGTGAGATCTGATCTGAGCAGAAGTCAGACACGCAGAAGTCAGACACTTAATCTACTGAGTCACCCAGATGCCCTTAAATAAATAAACTTTTAAAAAATTACTAAATTCCTATGGAATCAAGCTACAGTAAGAGCCACCATAAACAACAAACAAATGCTTAAACTTCTAAGAATTTCAGATGATGAAATTCCTAATACAGAATATAAAATAACTACACAAAGTATTTAAACAAGTCAAAAGTGAAACAGAAAAAAATGAACAAAGAACAAGCATTTCAAATGATCGAATTGAAAAATAAAAAAAGAACCAATTTCTGGAAGTAAAAAAAATAAAAGTTAACATCAGATGCTCAAAGGATGATTTTCCATTAACAAATAGCCTGGATTATTTGAAAAGGTCAGTATCCCAAAAAACAATAAAACAAGAGGGGATTCTTTTAGATTAAAAGAGTCTAAAAAGACAGAATAACCAAATGCAATTTGTGAACCTTGACTGGACCTGGTTTTTAAAAAATACTGTAGAAGAAATTTTACTAAGTGCAGAAATACAAATATGGACTATGAATTAGATTCAAATACTAACCTATTATTAATGTTCTTAATTATAAAGATGAAACTAGTAGGAGTTGTAACCAATTCCTTATAGGTCTACTTGTAATCCCAGAAAGAGACTAGGGTGGAAGGGGGGATTATTTTCTGTAATAGCTTTATTGAAATGTAATTCACAATTCACCCACTTAAACTATAATCAATGTTTTTCATATATTCATAAATATATGCAACCATCACAGCCGATTTTAGAACATTTTCATCACTTGAAAAAGAAACCCCATATCCTTTAGCTATCACCTCCCTATCCACCCCACTCTACCCCACCCCCAGCTCTAAGCAACCACGAATCTTCCTGTCTCTATAGATTAGCATGTTTTCAAGGTTTATCCATATGATATCATATATCAGTATTTCATCCCTTTTTAGAGCCAGTAACATTCCATTGTTTGGATTATACCACTTCTTATTTGTTCCTGAGTCAACAGACATTTCAGTTGTTTCCATATTGGGGCTATTAAGAATAATGATGCCATATAAACATTCATGTACAATTTTTGTGTGGATGTATGTTTTCGTTTCTCTTGGGGAAAAAGTTAGGGGTGGAATTTCAGGGTCATCTGATAACTCCATGGTTAATCATCTGAGGAAGTGACCAACTGTTTTCCAAAGTGGCTGCACCATTTTACATTCCCAATACCAGTGTATGAGGGTTCCAATTTCTCCATATTTTGCCAATACTTATATTCTCAGACTTTTTGATTATAGCCATCCTAATAAGTGTGAGAGACTAAGTTTTTGACAAGAGGATTTTCTAGGATTGATGGTAAATATGAACCCACAAGTATAAGAAGCAGAATAAACATTCAAGCTAACGAGGAGCATTCACCAAGATAGACCATACTCTGGGCATTAAAACAAACCTCAAAAAATTTCATTGTACAACTGAGATACATTCTCTGAACCCAATGAAATTAACTAGAAACCAATACAGAAAGAATAGTTAGAAAATTCCCAAATATTTGGACATAAAGCAATATACTTATAAACACCTAATGCTTCAGACAGGAATTCACAAGGAAATTAGAAAATATCCAGAATTGAATCAAATAAAAACATAATATATCAAAATTCGTGAGATGCATTTTACCAGAGAAGATACAGGAATAGCAATTACACATGAAAAGACGCTCAAATCAGTAACCATCAGGGATATGCAAATCGAAGTCATAATAAAATGTACTATGCACCTATTAGAATGACTAAAAATTAAGCCCTGAAAATACTAAGTGCTGACAAGGACAAAGAGCATTGGAACTTCTGATTCATTGTGGGTGGAAATGCAAAGCAGTAGAGCCACTTTAGAAAAGAGTTTGGAAGTTTCTTATATTCTTAAACTTGCACTTACTATACAACCAAGCAATCTTACTCCTAGCTTTTTACCCAAGAGAATGGACAACATATGTGAACACATAAATCTGTATATGTTATATCTGCATATGATATAAATCTTATATCATCCTTATTCATAACCATCTCAAACTAGAAACAGCCTAAATGTTCATTAGCTGGTGAATGGATAGGCGTGAGCCTATAGGAAGGCATGGAAGCATTTTAAAGAAAGGAACGGTGTCATCTAATTTATGTTTTGGAAGATCCTCCCGTGCCCTGTAAAGGAGGAGAGGGAAGGAAGCAGGGGGCAAAGTAGATCACAGGCTCATACTGACCACTGAATCAGGGACCAGGGGGCATTTAAATGTCAGCCATCTCTTTCCGTAAGAACAAAAGACCTGACCCAGTCAAAGACATAAGTTGTAATTGTGAAGTCAGGGCCGCCAGTTTTGAATGTTACTTCAACTGGAGCAACAGCCTATGATGCCCCTTTCCCAGTTATTCTCTGGAGGATCAGGTCAGACAATCAAAGAGGGTGTCACAGGAATAGAAAGGAGTGGCTCAGGTGGATTCAGCTGGTCTATCGACACCAGCTGAAACCTTGTCTTCAGTTGAAACAGGAAGCATCCCTCTTATACCAAGGGTCCTTACTTAGTATCACAGTCTAAGTCCAAGCTCTCTTTACATGAGGGTGAAAGAAATTTAGGGACCCATTCTTCACCATATGCTATGCAGTCATGTTTAGTACCATGACACGCAGCTTTTTATAATCTGTGCTCATGACATGGACCTCTGCCTCCATCTGGCTGAGAGTCCTGCTCAACTGACAACCAGCTTTTAGGAGCTTTGAAAGTCTATGATCTCTTCTGGAAGAGAACAGCAATTTCTCCTGCCTTACATGGACTGACATGCACACCGTAACATATTGCTTCAGTGTTCTGTAACTGCATGATCACTGTGAAGATATTTTAACGCAGTAATTCTCAAAGTTTGCTGCATGTGAAAATCATCTGGGGAGAACAATTGCCTTAGAATCTCTGATTCTCAGGCATCAATATTTTTTTTAAAGTTTTCCAGACAAATACAATGTGGAACCAAGTGTTTTATGAAAGTAGTGTGAACAAATGTAAGTCAAAATTTAACCCCCATGTGATGCTATTAATACGGATAACTGAGGTGACAAATGAACACATTCTACCAGCCACAAATTTTGCATACATTCAGATAACCCATATGTCATGACTTACTGGTCTGCTCAGTAGCTGTAAAAATTTTTTGATATGATTACCAAGTTCAGAAAAGTTAAAATGTGAGGAAACATCTGGCTTAGAATTTGGGAAACAAGGTAATGTTATTGGTAACCAGAGGTAAGTGCTCTTATAAGCTTTTCAGCCATAAGATCCTTACTTTGACTTGAAATTTGGATTCTCTCTTCAAAGGCCTCAATCTATTCAGTGTGGTCAGAGGGCGAAGAGCATGAGCATAACCTGTGAGCTTGTCAGAAATGCAGATTCCTGTCCCATCACAGACTGACTCTGAATCTGTATTTTCATAACACCCCTACGTGACTCACATGTACATTTAAGTTGGAGCATCACAGGAAGAAAAAAAGGTAGGCAAACAAAATCAAGCTTTAAAATTTAACAACTCAAGAGATCTCAGTACTTTACAAACTCACTAATCAGACCTTCTAATGTTGAGCGTTTGAATTCTAATAAAAAGAGAGATATTTTATTGTGGTTTCCTCCTCCACCTCTCACCAGCTGTGTTGAGACACAAATCTTTCATGAAAAGTTTTGAGAAGGACATGCTGGGCTATACACTGGAGACTGGCATGTCAGTCTTTACATGTGTCTCTTTCTGTGATTTTGGTTACTAAGGACATGTACGTGATGATAGGGTCTGTGTTCCTTAGAAGTCCATTTGTTCCATCTACCTGAACTTGTGCACAGCTTGGGGCCATGATTATCTCCATGGCAACTGATTATGATTTCATAAAATTGGAATTAAGACCACAGGGGAAAGGTAAGCAACAAGAGTTGATGTGGTCCTAAGCAGCAAAGCCACCCATGTTCACATCAACAGCCCTTGTACACAAGCAAACATTAATATTAAACATTACACATACACAGAGCAGGCAAGGTGAGACAGATTTGGGGTTCATTATGATTCAACAGGGTGGTTTCCCAAAACTGCAAACTGTCTTTAATGCTTCAAGGCTTAAAAAGCTCCTAAAACAATGAGAGAACACTTCATCCCACCTCTGCTCACAACTTCTCCAAACCCTACTTTTTGCTTTCTCCAGTTCTGGAGGACTACATTATTTGAGCCAAAAGCATACAGTTGTAGGGTCTTCAGAAGGAAAAAGACTAAGTTGCTAGAAATATTTTTATTCAATAGTGGGAAGCAGATGGAGCATACTAACCTTTCCAACAACCAAAACACACATGCATGACTGTGCACTTGTGTCTTCATATGTAAAATCTCCCTAAATATTGAGATGTTCTATTCAATTCAACAAATATTCCTCAGGCACCTGCTATGTCAAAGGCAATCTGCAGGGCTCTTCAGGGAGCACCCAGATGAGTCATAAAAAACACTCACTGATATCTCACAGCATATTGCATTACCATGGTACCTGCCACATTCAATAAAATCCTTTGAGCTTCAAAAAAAAATACACTGTGAAGCAGAAAAGAGAGGATAATAATAATAGCAGGTAATATATACACTGAAGGCACGCTTTCCATGTGCTTTTGCATTTGATTTTGCATTATGACTAATTCTGTAGGTCCTGTTTTCATCTCCTGAGTCCGTACATGTATCTTAGGATAAGAAAACTGAAGTATAGACTAGTCCAAGGACTCACAAGGAGAATCCACCAGAGCTGGTATCCAGATGATACTCTATCCATAATCCCAAGAAGTTATAATCCAGTGGTCATGAAATCCAACAACATAAGTAATGTGATGTTATCCTAATGGAATGGCAATAAACCATTTATTTACTTGTCACCCTGTCTTGTGAGTGTGTGTGTGTGTGTTAGCGTGTGCGTGTGTGCGTATGTGTGTGGCAGGAGATGGGGAAGGTAAGTACTATGAGGAAAGAAAAATAGCAAGGTTTGTGGTGGCTGGACGGCTCAGTCGGTTAAGCGTCCAACTCTTGATTGGGTTCAGGTTATGACCTCACAGTTCATAAGTTCAAGCCCTGTACTGGGCTCTGCACTGACAGTATGGAGCCTGCTTGAGATTCTCTTTCTCTGTCCTACCCTGCTTGCTCTATTTCTCAAATAATAAAAAAACTTAAAAAAAAAAAAAAGAAGAAAAACAGTAAGGCTTTCCACACTTGTAATAGTTTTAGGTAGGAGGTGGCATCTGAGCCGAAATTTAAATAGCCAAAATAAAGGGAAATAATTCAGATGAGCAGAGATCACAGTCAGGAAACAGGGAAACTACTGGCTTAATATGATGTGATACTCACCTGATTTTGCTCCTCCCAGAAACCCAGAGAGCAAGGTAAAAAGGATTTCTTTGGCAAAAGATCTCAAGAAGAGGAGACAATGACCAAGAACGTGTGAAAGCTGGAAAGTGGGTGTTCTGCAGACCTAACCACTGGCAGTGGAGAGAGCTGAGAACTGACCCTATTTTAACCACAAAATCCCCAAAAGATTCCGCATAGGACAGCACCAAATCCCTCTAGAACTGAGGATGAAGGAAGGATTAAAGTAAAAAAGATTGGGAAAAGCTGGCTGATGAATATTTTTGGCTTTGTTTTCAGAGATGTATTATAATCCCTAATTTCTTTCTCATACTCCAAGATGCTGTGAGGCTTCTCCTCTGCAGTTAAGTGCGAAGCCTGGAGGAATTTTCTCTGGAGAAGATGTTAAGAGAGGGCCTCTGGACTGGGATGCCATGACAGCTGAGGGTACGGGTACTGTGCCAAAAGAACCATGTGTGTACTGATGCTGAGACCCCAGAACCTGGCAGCCAACTCTCATCTTCCATGGAGGATATTAGAAAATCTTCTCAAGGGAAACTGATCAGCTTAAGGAAAACTGTGTATATATACCGACTTCAGGCCTTTCCCCTAAAACCAATGTAACTACTGTACAGTGAAGTTTAAAGTGGGAAAGCCAGACCCACATGCCCAGAATTTCTATCATCTGTTCAGTTCTCCAGTCTTAGGCATGAGGAGATGGCCAAGAATGACCAGATATCCAAGGAAAACTTCTAATATGAAAGGCAGACACCAGAACACATGCATGCATACACACACATACACACACACACACACACAGCTAGAGAAAGTTCAAAAAAAAAATCAGTAATATCCTCAGAGACACAAGATGATATATCTCAGAAGCAAAACTAGAAAGCTATAAAAAAGAAACACTTAGAAAGTAAGGAAGAGCTCTTAGAAATCAAAAATATATAAGCAGAAATTTTTAAAATGCAAATGACTGGAATATAAAGTTGAAGAAATCTCTTAGAAAATAGAGCAAAGACACAAAATTGGAAAACAAACAAAAAGATAATCACATGCCAAATCAGGGAAGTGAACCTATTAAGTAGAGTTTCAGAAAGAAAGAAAACAGAGGAGAGGTTATCAACAAAATAACCAAAATGCCCATAAGTACAGGCTGACAGGCTCACTAAGTACTTAGCATATAGGGTGAAAACAGACCATGTCACTGGAAAATTTCAGAACACCAGGGACAGAAGTGAATCTCACCAGCTCCCAACAAGAACATCCAGGACGACGATGAAGGGGATCCAGGATAATAGCTGGGCATTAGACACAGAGGTGACTTGTCCAGGTCAGAGTAGTTTGTAAGGCTTTTGTCACCAAGGTCTCCAACAACACTGTACTGCCTTTTCAATCTGAGGAAAGAGTGCCTAGTGCACCTGGCACAGATTCTTATCTGTACTTGGCCGTCTTTATTCCATGCAGGTCAAGTTTCTGTGCTCCATGCCCTGCTGCCCGGATCAGCCAAGGGAGTCCATCTCATACACACAAGACCTGCTCCTGAGAGTTGGAGGTAAAATGGAACAGAGAGAGCATTCACTCCTGTTTTAATCTTCGAGGGCTGCCACAACAAAATACCACAGACTGTGTGGCTAAACAATAGATACTTATTTTTTCACAATTCTGAAACCTGGAAAAGCAAGATCAAGGTGTCAACAGGTCTGGTTTCTCCTGGGGCCTCTCTCCTTAGCTTGCAGATGGCTCTCTTCTCACCACGTCCTCATATGGTCTTTCCTCTGTGCGTGTGCATCCTTAGCATCTCTGTGTGTGCAAACTTCCTCCTCTTACAAGAATACCAGTCGATTGCAACAGGGCCTGCTCTAAAGGCCTCATTTTAACTTAACCACTTCTTTAATGCCCCATCTCCAAATACAGTCACATTCCAAGGAACTAGGGGGTCAGGGCTTTGACATACAAATTTGCTCAGCCTGTAAAGACTCCCTTTTGCTACATTTCTGACTGCACAACAGCCCTTACAGATGCCCTGCCCACTGACTTCCCCTCAGAGGGGCTCAAACCAGACATGACCCAGAAACTCTATTCAGCTTATCTTCTCCTGGGGCCTCCATCAGAGAGTGGTAATACTACTTTTTTCTTACACAGCTTCGTTTGTGCCTGCGAGTGTGTATGTGGTTATAGAAATATAGACATAGGTAAAATAACTACTAAAGGGAGAGAGAAAAGAAAAAGCCCAAAGGAATGAGGAAAACAAAGTTAAATTTATTCATCTGTGAACATAGCAGATAGAAGTATAGAAGGGCATTCAGTGGATTTCTATTTCTTAGCCTTTGTGGTCGATACGATCATTAATTTTGCTAATCTTTAAACTGTACATACACCTCTTATATACCTAAATTAAAAAACAAAAAGAGAGGAGACAGTAGGGTTGAAAGGCTAAGGAGCATGGAGTACATGGAGAGAATAATGAGTAATTCTGTTTACCTGGAACATAGAATGAGTTGAAGAATATTTGAAAATAAAGCTGGACAGCAAAGGTAAAGTATTTGAAACTTAGGAGCAAGAACAAAGTCAGTAAGCAGTCTGTGAAGCCATTGATTACTTTAGAACAAGAGAGAGATCTAAATGGACTTGTCATCTAGTAAGAGGTAGAGGTACCTGGTAGCAGTGCACAGGCTGAAGAAAGTTGGCCGCTGGCTTCCCTTGGCTGTTTGAAGCCACCGGCCTGGTTGAGGCAAGTCAACCTCCACGATGGCAGTGAAAACCACATCCTCAGCACGCCAGGGGAGTCAGGTCCTTCCTGTCCCTCCTCACCTTCTATGTCATTGAAAAATAGCCCTGCAGCTCAGGTAGAAGCATTGTGCCACCTAAATATTCTGACCCAAAGACTAATGGAAGGGAGGTATGTTGATGGCAATCTCTGCAAGGTATGTTGTCAATTTTATGGAAGGTATCAGTAGGTCTTTGCAAATGTGGCATAGCAGGTAGATTTAGAATTTAGGAAGAATACAAGGGAGCCTTCTTTCAAGTGTTAGAGGTCATAGCTTTCCCCAGCTGCCTAAAGGACCAGGCTGGCAGTGAGTTGGCTAAGATTTTTGCTGTTAGCAAGCCCAATAAATCTCATGATACAACATTAAGTGTGACAATCTAGTGAACTCCTTAATGAACCATATGCTTGACACATGATGTATCTCACTATGTTTGCTTTTCACAATGAGCTCATGACCAGCTAAAACCTCACATAGCTTTTCATGTAAATTCACGAGTTAAACCCCATCTGAACATAAAGCTCATGCTTTTCCTACTATGACATGTGACACAAGCGGTTTTATCTATTTACTTACCTTTTAGGCCATAGCTTCCTGACATCATGGAATTATGGGGAACTCAGAGGTCGGCTAACATCTTACACATGGCAGCAAGCCCTTTTACCGCATCACCCACTGCTTGCAACTCATCGGGGATGGTGGCTCACTCCATTACGTGAGGCAGCTTTGGACAAAAAGTTCATTTTGAGGTATGATGTACTCTCCTGTTAAGTTCACTTCCTGGGCTTTGTTCTGTGCTCAAGAACAAGTCAGAGCAGGTTCATTTATCTTCCTTGTGATGTCCTTCAGACATCCGAAGGCAAGCATCTTCATTTTACTTGGGTGCCCTTCTTCTATGCTCAGGACCACTATCTTCTCAGGGAGCACATCCCCTGGATGTCCTCTGACTTGTCAAGGATCCTCTAAGCGTGTCAAGAAAGAATGGACCACAGTACAAGCCATAGACTATCCTGAATTGCTAATTAACTCCTCATGTATGTATTCTGTCCCTCACAGATTACGGAAAAACAGTAAGCATGACTCATTACTCTTTTCATCCCCAGTAGACAGGTCTTGCAAAAAGAAGGTGCTTGATGGTGTTTTTGATTTCTTGATTCATTTTTTTTTTAGTAGTATTGTTATCACTCCTTGGGGCCCTTCATATGCTCTCAATTATCTGAAGAACTAGTTTCAGGAATTGAAAACAGCATGGTAGGGTTGCTCCCTACAAGCCATATGCATCTTGGGACCACTTGGGGGCAGTGACAAATGTGACAAGGTCTATGAGATACTTGTCGATAATGCACATAAAACTATTTTATGTCAGTGTTCATTGTACTTCGATTATAATCTATCTAGAACACAATGTCTGCAACACCAGTCTGAATCAAATCCCTTTTGTACTAGTTATCTATTGCTGCATAACAAATTATGCCAAAATTTAGTGGCTTAAAACACAAATAAATATTTTTCTGGGTGTCCTTCACATTTTGTGTGTGTTAAGAATTCAGGTGTGAGGTACCTGGGTGGCTCAGTTGTTAAGTGTCTGACTTCAGCTCAGGTCATGATCTCATAGTTTGTGAGCTCAAGCCCAGCTTCAGATAAAACATCAGCCCCAGGTGAGCCCCACTTCTCTCTGTCTCTCTCCGACCCTCACACACTTGCACCCTCTAAATAAATACACACATAAAGAAATAAATAAGTTTAAAAATAAAAATAAAAAAAGAATTCTGGTGTGGCTTGGCTGAGCACTTCTGACTCAGGGTCCTTCCTGAAGTTGTGCCAGATATCAGCTTCAGCTCTGTCACCTGAAAGTTTAACTGGGGTTGGGATATTTTATTCCAAGCACTTACTTATATGGCTATCAAGTGGTGCTGGTTATTGGCAGAAAGCCTCAGTTCCTCTTCACATGGGGTTCTCCACAGAGATGCATATCTTCACAGCAGGCGACTGACTCTCCCCAGAGTAAGGGAGCCAAGAGACCAAGACATAAGCTGCAATTTGTCTTTTTGACTGAGCTATGAAAGTAACACACTGTCACCTGCTGTATTCTAATGGTCATGTGGATCAGCCCTGATTTAAAGTAGAAGAGATTACAAAAGAGGTTACAAGGATCAATGGAGATCTTGTTGGAGGCTTTCTTGAGTATTTTATGTGCAGACCTTGGCTCTAATTCCCATTGTGAGACAGTGTATGGTCTTCACTCAGAGACCTAATTGCCCAAGCTAAGGGATTAGTTAGAAGAAGCCAAGATACCTAAATTCATGAGGTTTTGTGATCCTAATGAGAACCATCCAAAAGTCTATAGTTTATTTATTTATTTCACTAAATACCTATTGAACATTTACTATAGGCTTGGCACATTTCTAGATGCTTAGAATATATCAGTGAGCAAAACCAGAAGATATGTAAGTATATTTACTCATCATCTGTCTTCTCTGTAGACTGAAAATGAGAGATGAACATCTCATTTCTGGGCTTCCGGAACTCATTCTGTTAACTCTAGAGTCTGGCCTTCCCATATGTAAAGCCAAAACAACAATAACAGCAACTATTATTATTGTATAAATAACGTTTGTAGGACATTTACTATGTGCTGGATGCATGGTAAGCAGTTTTCATTTATTATATCATTTGATTCTCTTAACAGTTTAATGCAGTAAGTACTTTTGTCATCAGCACTTTTCTTTTTTTTTGCAAATGAGGAACCTGAGGCTTAGTTAAATAACTTGTCCTAAGTCATACAGTTAGCAAGTAGAAGATCTAACCATATTGCAACAAAATCTGTGTTCCTAAAGTTGATGAATCATCCCCTAGCAGATGTTGAAACTAAATGCCTCTAGAGGCCAGGTAAGCGATGTAAGGGGAGAGAGCTAACGAGACAATAGGGAGTAGTAGGACATTGGTGAGCTATCGACTCATGTCTGTCTCAAGGCACGAAAGTTCACATTTTTCTTAAACACTTCATTGGCCAAATAAAATACATCTCAGGGCCAGATTCAACTAGCAAGACCCAGGTTCAAAACTTAGGTATCCTATCTTAAATTCAATTGATTTCTCAACCACAAGAATTTTTAAAAATCTTGTACAGCTTGGTTTTCATCCAAACTTTATATTTAAAATAATGGTTTCTCATGGTGAATGAGACAGTGGAGAATAGAAAATGACTAAGACTTCATTCTTCATTTGTTCAGTTAATAAATATTTATTGAGAGGCTTCTATATGCTAAGGTCTGGGGTTAAAGCAGATAACGTAACAGATGTCATTCCTGCCTTCTTGGAACTTAGCTCTAGTCAGAAGTTTTACATCCAAACTCAAGAGAGAATATACAATATTCCTCAAGTTTATTTTAACATTTGCAAGACCCAAGTGTTCCAAGGAAAAGACTTTGGGAAGTACTTTACCCTAAACCAGGAGATGCAAAAAAATAGCCCATTAGCTGAGTACACATACTTGACTGGCCAGCACAGTAATTTAAAGCTTTTGGAAGGCCCTTAGGAAGGGCCTGAACTCTGCTGTTGGCCACAGACTTCACCCTTTATCTACTAGAAATCACCTGTCCTGTTTCAAACGTTCATATTGCCTAACGGCTTCTAAAAGCATTTGCATTTAGTCTCTTTTCAGAACACAGAGTCCCTCCTGCTCTGAAATCCTCTTGGCATCTCAGAAAAAACTAAGAATGAAAATGGATGATTTAAATATTTTAGGTGGGGATAAAGGCTGGGCAATGACTGGGAAGCAAAGAAGCACATGCCAAGGGGGGCCTGGGTGGCTCAGTCGGTTCAGCGTCCGACTTCAGCTCAGGTCATGATCTCACAGTTCGTGCGTTCGAGCCCCGAGTTCGGGTTCTGAGCTGTCAGCTCAGAGCCTGGAGCCTACTCTGGATTCTGTGTCTCCCTCTCTCTCTTCCCCTCCCCTGCTCTTGCTCTGTCTCTCTCTGTCTCTCAAAAATAAACATTAAAAAAGATGTATACTTAAAAAAAAAACAAAAAAAAAAAACAGGCATCTCTGTGGAAGAGCAGAGAAAGCAGAGATGCTGTCACGGGAAAGGGTCTTGGGAGACAAAAGTGCAGGCAACAAAAACAGATCCATGCTACCTTGAGATGAAGGTAAAGTACAACTCCTCAAAGAATGCCATATAAATTACAGAACTTCCAGTGAAATTTAAATTTCAGATAAATATGACTATTTTTTTTAGTATAAACGTGTCCCAACTACTGCATAGGACATACTTATATTAAGAAATTATTTATCATTTATCTGAAATTCAAATTTAACTGGGTATTCTGTATTTCTATTTGCTAAACCTAGCAACAACTCAGGAGACAACCAGCCAGTGACTTGATGGCCATTTGTGGGTTTTACTTTTTTCTAACATGAAGGAAAGAAACTACTGGTCATCTCCCACCTTAAGACTCCACTCTGTGGCCTGTTTCTGATTGTAAAGGCTATGGAATACTGCAACCATCAGGAATACAAGGAGGCTGAAATCTAACTATCTGAGAACAGAGTCAATGGTTTGGGCCTAGGAGGAAACCTTACAAGTTATCTAGTCCCACTTCCCACAGAAATATTATGGAAATGGACAAAATAGTGATTTAGGCCCCTGGTCTTGTATCTTGCTTCCAGATGAAGAAGAAATATCCAGAGGTTGGTGCCACAGAATGCTAATCCAAATCTTGGCCAAAAGTCAGAAGAAGAAAACTGTTTGTTTCTTATCTTTCTTTTTTTCTTTTTCTTTTTTAAAGCACCAGCAAGTGTTTGCTGTGGCTTCTTCTGGATATTTGAAGAGAAAACTTTGTATTCATTTTTAAGTTTTAGTATAAAAGACTATCCAATTCTACAAAAATACACATCTTCAAAAACACAACTTTTGTCATTTCTCAGACCAAGGGTTTCTCCCCACTGGAATGAGGAGCACTGGTACACTTTAAAATTAAGTTAAGATTCTTTGAAGAGAATTCTCCTGATGGTGATCCATCATCCTCAAGGACCTTCATAAACAAAAGGGAGTATCACTGTACAAAGGTTTCTTCCCTGGACACAGTGATATGCGAGCTGCAACAGTTTTTAAAAATCAGACTTTCACCTTAGGAAATTTGAACAGGAAGGAACAAAGGTTGTGGAGAGTTTCCAGGGATAACTTTTCGATTTCTTATCCAGACAGAGGAAATGTATGGGACACAGGGGGCTGTGTATCTTTCATTTCCTTTCTTTACTAATTACTTTTGCCCTGAAGCTCATCTATACTTTTACATGGATGTGCTTGGGGGACACAAGGGAGTGTGTCCGTGTGTCCGTGCATGCATGTATGGGTGTGTGATGAATGTATGTGTTTCTGACACCTTGTGTTATATGGGCACTTCTTCCTTTGTACTCTAGTTCTTTTGGCTTTTAGGGAAAAACAAATATAAATATTCTCATACTTGGGTCTTGTGATAGTTAATTTTAGGTGCCAACTTTGGTAGCTCACAGAACCCAGATATTCAGTCAAACACGAGTCTGGAGGTTGCTGTGAAGGCTGGCTGGCTTGCTTATTTATTTATTTATTTATTTATTTATTTATTCATTCATTCATTCATTCATTCATTCATTCATTCATTCATTCATTCACTTAAATCAGTAGATTGAACAAAGCAGATTACTCCCCACAATGTGAGTGGGCCCTTCCCAATCAGTTGAAGACCTTAAAAAGCCTGAGGTCCCCTGAATCACATTATCATCTCTTCCCTGGATCTCTAGTCTACTGGTCTACCCTGCAGTTTTCAGACCTGCTAGCCTCAATAATCATGTGAAGCAATCTTTAAAATAAAGCTCTTAATACAAACAGATATGCGCACACATATGAATATAGGTTTTTCCCATAATTTTATACAGTAAGATGGCCAAATTCTTTTTTGCATTATGAAATCAGTTCCTGAAATCCTTCTGGAATCTTCTCTGAGTTCTACACGGTTTTTTTAGGCTCTCTGTCTTGACATAAAAGATTCAAGCAGAAACCCATCTTTATACACTCAGCATTGGCCAAGTAGCTCAGTGGGCCCCCTCCTTCCTTCCTTTTGCCACTTCACTCAGAAAGGATGAATTTACCTACAAACATGTCTTCTCCCTCACAGCCTGGAGCTTGTGTTTTAGCTTCAGAAACAGGATGGGGAGTTTATTTGAAAAGCCAGCCAAGACGCAAATGCTGCTACTCTCACTGTATGTGTGAAATTTTTGCACAGCTGCAGGCTTCAAGAGCCTCAGTGTTAGGGAGAACAGCAGTGGGCCAAATCTCAGCTTCCCCAGAAACTTCAGGGACATGAATCAGAATTCAGCTCTCAGGGCTGAATTGAGGAACCACCACAAGGACCATAAAGACAGGCTAAAGATGAATGGGAGTCTGTGACCAGGCCTCCTCTGATGACGTCGCTGTTACCCAGATGGCATTAAACAGTTACGCTCGGCTTCAAGGGAACACTGAATCACGTGTGCCCCGTGTGTATTAAAAATCTACCGGTGAGGTTAGCCTAAACGTTCACATTCTGTTTTCCTGTGCATGGGTATCAAAGTTAGTGCAGGCCCCTCGACACCATAATCCATTATCAAAAACTGAAAGCAGCTGGTTGGATTTCTAAACTTTCTACACAGAGAAACGCATCTGGTCCCAGTTTGCTGCAAAGAAATCAGTTTCCTTCTTTCTCATTGTCCAGCTACAAAAATCACTGGGAGCAGCCTGGTTCCTCGAATTAAAGGGCCATCGTGCTGGTCTTAAAGGTTCATTCATGCTGAGGAATCTGTAGTCCATCTCCACGGCCAGTGCTACTCTACGTCTAGCCTTGGGGCCCCAGCAAAGCAGGGACTCTGAAAACCCTCCAGTTCAGAATAAAGAGGCTGAGGATTAACCTAGGCAGCTCTAGACCCTCATGGGAATCTCTGCACAGATCATGTGTGTATGAGGGAGGGAAAAAAAATCATTTGTAATGGATTGTCTCAGAACCCATTTTTTAGGATTGTGCAAAGTTGAAGTATCGACTAACTTTCCACTAATTTCAAAGGCAAGGCTCAGCCATAATTTATCCCTTTGATTCCACTGACCATCAGCAGTTGTGGCCATTTTCTGCCTGGCTGTGGAGAACAGTTAAATGATGGTGTCCTTACCCCCCTTTGACTTCCCTTCCAGCATGTTTCAGCAGTCTCACCCAGGCACTTCCTGTCTCCCAGCTCCACTGTCTGGCACTTATTTCAGACAAGTCAATACGTTTAAATTATATCTGAACTCAAGGTAATTAATCATAAAGCTTTATGCTTTGTAATGTGTTTTTTTTTGTTTTGTTTTTTGTTTTTTTTTTTTAACTTCTGGTTGGCATTCCACTGAATCACAATTAAAAAGAAAAAGCTATCTGTGATGCACTGTGAATATCATGTAAATGCTCAGGCTGGAAATCCTTTCTGGACAAGTCTGTACAAGCAGCACAGTGAAAATCTCTGGTCTTTTACAGATCCAAATAAGAGGGTCAGGATTGCATTTGGGGAAATGTTGAGCAGGTCAGATGAAAGACCCATATGAGCTGGCTGGATCCCAGTGTGGAGAAACCCATTTGAAAACATAAAAGTCAGGTGATGAGTTGACTCTTTAATGCATTTTGCAAACATAGCAAAGGCTTTGAAGCTTACTGCATAAGTATGCCACAAAATCGTACTGGATACATGTTACTGAAGATCCATAGGTGGTTGCTTCAAATGAATTGTGGTCTCCGCCAGCTTTAAGGGGTGGGGGGGCTCAGAGCACATAACCTTAGCATTCAGTTTCATCATTTATATCCAGTCCAAGACTTACATGCATAGGATGTAATGGTTCCCAACTGACTCTCTTGAGTCATTCAGGCTGCCATTCCTCAGTGAAGAATTCCTCATCTAGGAAGTGGGTGAGGATTACCATTCAAGACACTTCAAAAAGGCTGGGGAAACAGCAAACTCAGGGTTCAGAAAACTCAAGCTGGAGACTCATTTAAAGTCTTCTAAAAAACATGACTAATTCAGACACATTTCAAAATTTATTAAAATGATATACATTGCTATGTCAGTCAGGATTCAGTATAGGAAACAGATACTCTAGGTGTTAGAAGTAGGAAGAGATTTACTCAGGGAATTAAGTGCTTTCAAAATTACTGAATGGGCTGAAGGAGGAGGTTCAGGACCAGGCCTTCTTGAATGACTCCCAGAACCATCTACCGCTGATAAACAGGGGAATGATGAAAAACATGTAAGTAGCTATTGCAGGGCAGTAACTCATCTCTTTCCAAGGCATCTCAAAGCAAGATAAGTCTTCCTAGTCTAAGTAGCATCTTCATACAATGTGGGCTTAGATATAACAATAACAAAAACAATCACCAACCAAAAAAAAACTTCCCAGCTCGGGGAGCCTGAGTGGCTCAGTTGTCTGAGTGTCTGTCTTCAGCTCAGTTCATGAATTCACAGTTTGTGGGTTCGGGCCCCACGTCGGGCTCTGTGCTGACAGCTCAGAGTCTGGAGCCCACTTCAGATTCTGTGTCTCCCTCTCTCTCTCTGTACCTCCCCTGCTCATGCTCTCTCTCTCTCTCTCTCTCAAAAAAATACACATTAAAAAAAGTTTAAAAAAAAAACCCAAAAACTTCCCAGCTGAATACTCCATGCACATTCTCCAAGGCCCTTTTTTTTCTAAGATTCTTGCTAACCTGAGATTGGCACTCTAAGATACTTATGCAACTAAAAATAAAACAATTTATCTAATGTCAAAAACAGACATTGTAGGGAAGATAGCACATATGTATTCATCTCGGCAGATTCTCAAAGGAGGCAAGTTTAAAATGGATGGCGATGTACAATTTATTTTTTTTTTGATGGTTACATACTTATGTTTATTTTTCTCAATTTTATTTAAATCCAAATTAGTTAACATAGAGTGTAATAATGGTTTCAGGAGTAGAATTTAGTGATTCATCACTTATATATAATACCCAGTATTCAACTCAAGTGCCTTCCTTAATGCCCGTAACCAATTTAGCTCAGTCCCCACCCAACACCCCTCCAGCAACCCGCGGTTTGTTCTCTGTATTTAAGAGTCTCTTATGGTTTGCCTCCCTCTCTGTTTTTATCTTATTTTTCCTTCCCTTCCCCTATATTCAGGTGTTGTGTTTCTTAAATTCCACATAACAGCAAAATCATATGCTATTTACCTTTCTCTGACTGACTTACATCACTTAGCATGATACATTCTAGTTCCATCCACATTGTTGCAATTGGCAAGATTTCATTCTTTTTGATTGCCAATATTCCATTATATATACATCATATGTATTCCATATGTATACATCATATGATGTATATATAATGGAATATTGTACATACATATATACATATGTATATATAATGGAATAAACATCATATGTATGTATGTATGTGTATACACACACACACACACACACACACACACACACACACACCACATCTTATCTATTTGTCAGTCGATGGACATTTGGGCTCTTTCCATACTTGGCTATTGTTGATAGTGCTGCTATAAACAGTGAGGTGCATGTGCCTCTTCAAATCAGCATTTTTCTATCCTTTGGATAAACACCAAGTAGTGCAATTGCTGGGTTGTAGGGTAGTTCTATTTTTAATTTTTTGATGAACCTCCATATTATTTTCCAGAGTGGCTGCACCAGTTTGCATTCCCACCAGCAGTGTAAAAGGGTTTCCCTTTCTCTGCATCCTTGCCAACATCTGTTGTTTCCTGAGTTGTTAATTTTAGCTATTCCGGCAGGTATGAGGTGGCACCTCATCATGGTTTTTGATTTGTATTTTCTGATGGTGAGTGATGTTGAGTGTCTTGTGTTTGTTAGCCACCTGGATGTCTTGTTTGGAAAAGTGTCTGTTCATGTCTTTTGCCCACTTCTTCACTGGATTATTTACTTTTTGGGTATTGAGTTTGATAAGTTCTTTATAGATTTTGGATACTAACCCTTTTTCCAATATGTCACTTGCAAATATCCTCTCCCATTCTATCACTTGCCTTTCAGTTTTAGCTGGCTACAATTTAATCACAGTACTGCAGTGAGAATGAGAGAGCAAGCATTAGTTCATCTCAGCCAACATATTAATTGCTTCTTGATCAAATTTTAAGACATGAGAGAGTATAAAAAGTATTCTAGGACAGGTGTGGGCAAACAATCACCAAAGCCTATTTTTTTTCAATAGAGTTTTACTGGAACACAGCTCCATGTATTTGTTTACAAGTTGTTAATGGCTGCTTTTGCACAGCACTGACAGAGCTGAGTAGACAGGACAGAGATAGGACAACCCATGAAACCTAAAATACTTACCATATGACCTTTTGGAGAAGAGCTCCGTACCCTCTGGTTTAGGGTAGTGGGGATCATGCAGAAGATTCGTAGATGCCAATTCTCAGTATGAATACAGACTGCCACAAAATAATTGCTACCATACCATTCATATGTTGAGTCACAGTGGAGAATCATGTTTCCCACAAGAAAAAGGTATTTGGTATTTTCTTATCTGACAATATAGGCCTGCTTTTCTATTATATTTGGGCAGGAGGCTCTTAAGAATGCTGTCTAGCAAAGGAAAGCAGTTTTCCAAAGTTTTAAGATTAAAAAGAAGAGGAAGCTTTCTAGATCAGAGCTGTCCAGGAAAATTTTCTACAATGACAGAAAGGTTTTGTATCTGTACTGTCCAATACACTTGAACTGAACTTTAAAGTTCATTTGATTTTAATTAATTTCAATTGTCACACATTTCTCATGGCTACCATACTGGGCAATGCAATTTTAAATCATAACATATGTTTTCCTGGTTGTTCCTATCAGTCATTAAACCTTGCTTACAAAAGATAAAAGATTTCAATGGAATTGATAGGGATATAAACAGACTCCCAAATCAATAAGGAACTCAAAAATTTATGAAAAGGCATCTGAATCTTGTATAAATGGCACATAGAAAATACTCTTGGGGTGCCTGGGTGGCTCAGTCAGTTAAGTTTCTGACTTCAGTTCAGGTCATGATCTCACAGTTTGTGAGTTCAAGCTCTGCATCGGGCTTTGTGCTGACAGCTCAGAGTCTGGAGCCTGCTTCGGATTCTGTCTCCCTCTCTCTCTGCCCCTCCCCTGCCCATGCTCGTGCTCTCTCCCTCTCAAAATTAAATAAATAATTTCAAAAAATTTTTTTAAAAAGAAAATACCTTAATAGCAGCACATAAAATCAAAATGTGAAGACAGTGAAATCTGATAGAATATAAGGGTGCTACTAGGCCCCGATGTTGAAAATATTTTCACCTTTTTGGAGGCTCTGATTTCTAGAACTTTGAATCTCCTTTTGTATAACTAGAAGTCAAGCCTTTAACTTAGTTCATAAAGAAATATTTTAAATCATTGATCAGTTCTAAATATTCATATTTACTACCACATTTTCCTTTCTGGTTTGCATCATATTCATTAGTTAGGCTTGGGTTTTCCTGTTAATTTAAACGCTCTTCTTTCTCATTTGGACATCAATAATTTGGGGAAAGCTACTACGAATGTTTTTCACCACAGACCATTAATCCAATATAAAATTCATTTCTGAATTTGAACAGATGTTTAATTTCTAATGTTCTCTATTGTATCTTTTAGGATATGAAAGAAACATACTGGATACTCCAAATACACCCACTCAAGACCAACTCAAAGGAATAGGAGGAGCCACAACTCAGCTGCCAACTTCCCTTGTCCCAGACTCCCAAGTCTGTCAGATGAACAGGATACAGGCTGCATTTCTCCAGCTGGACGTGTGGGCTTTGCAGCTGCCACAAGGACCCCATGTGGCTAGGAATGTCTACTTAAATCTGTGAATGAGTCAAGGAAAGGAGAAACAGGAGGAGTCTACATGGTACCTGAGACATCCCATGTGACGACCTGTATCTCATACCTTTGCCAAATCTCAGAGAATATAATACAAACCAGAGCCACTTAACTAAGTCATAATATGCCAAACTGCCACGTTTGGGAAATAAACAACAAAAAGTTGCCCTGTGACAGTGAACAAGCTTTGAGGCTCTATCCCGTTTTAAGGTCATTTGTTCCCATTGAAATTTAATATCTAAGAAAGGAAAAAAATGACTTTGGGTCTCCATGCAAGGACATTGACAAGGTGGCAGTGCTAAATGATGCAGTTTCTCAAACTTCAGTTACCAATTATTACAGCATTCTTTTCATAAGATAAGGACTTCTCAAGGGAATTTATGCATTTAAATATCTAAAAAACAATAGAGAAATCCAGAAATCTCTAGAAAGTAACAAAAGAAGAGTCTTCAGCAGCAACAGTGTCCATGACATTAGAACAAGGGAGGTCCCTTTCTCGACCACCCGATAATCTTGTTTAGAAAGTAAGCCATGACTTGAGGGTCCTCAAAGGCACAGTTTCATACCACAGGAGGCTGGAACTCTCATGTTAGGTGTACTGACAACTTTGGAAAGTCAAAACCACCACTCCATTCAGGTTCCAATAATAAACAAAATGTGTGTGTGATGGATGCAATTTCTGACTGTGACCCTTTCTACATTCGCTACGGTGGTACAAGTTTCCAGAAGTATCGTGGCTGGAATTTTGGTCTAAACTGATCAGTCATGGTCCCCAAAGTCACTGTAATCAGAGTAACCAACACCTCTGTGTTTCTGCCAATTATGCTACTGTGCAGACAAACCATGGATGATAAGATTGGCTTAGTTGCAACTGAAATAGTCTCCAATGGGCTACAGTGCCACATGCAAAAGGCCTTATAATTCTGATCAAGGCAGAGATGCTGGCTAAATTCCTGTGCTACTGTATCTTAACATGTTTACCCCAGAATTTCATCCAGGGAAAGACCCTCAATGAAGGCAACTATGGTATAAAAAAAGCACTTGTGGCCAGAGGACCCACAACCCACAAGTCTCTTAATTTCTGTCTCAGTTTCCTTATTGTAAAAAGCTACCTTACAAGTAGTTTTAAGAATCGAATAAGATAATATAAATGTTCCTGTTACATGGTGAGCAATTATAAAAGTGTCAACTATAAAATGCCATGACTTTATGACTAAAGTGGAAGGGACTATATAATGTCAACCAAAAAACTATACCAAAACTAATTATTTTTAATTTCTCTAATACCTGGAGGTATAACTTCCTAGCTACAACCATTTAATGATCCCTACAATCAATATTCACTCTGGTGGCCCAATTTTAAAGTATACGTGTAAAGTCAGACTTAATACTTTTAGGGATGATGGTTGTCCCTATAGTTCACTAAAAATGTTTCCTGATATTGTTACCATAACTCCATTTTTCCCAAAGGGGCCATGACATAAAGGAAGTCACTACATAGCTAAATCAGCCTACAGCTAACAAAATCCCCAGATGAACATTCCAATTCCAATCTGTTACACTGCTACTTCTCTAACCAGCATCACACCCACTTGCTCTGTGTTATGGGTTGAATTGTGTTCGCTCCAAATTCATATAGTATCCTAACCTCCAGTACCTTAGAATGTGACCTTATTTGGAGAGAGAGTCTTTATAGCGAGGTTAAAGGGAGGTCATTAGGGTAGGCCCTAATTCAATATGATTGATGTCCTTATAAAGAGAGCAACTTTGAAGACAGACACACAAGGAAATGTTATGTGAAGATAAAGGCAGAGTTTGGGCTGATGCTTCTACAAGCTAAGGATGCCAAAAATTGCCAGCCAATAACCAGGGGCTAGGGGACAGGCATGGAACTTGCCCAGAGTCCTAGAAGAAACCAACCCTGTCCACACCTTGATCATGGTCTTCTAGCTTCATGAACTTTGTTACAACAGCCGTTGCAAGGGTTACATTCTAACACAGAGACGGGTTTTCCTACAGGAGAGAGGAAAGGGGATGAAGAGAAAACTAACATTTGTTGGGTACACACTTTATTTCAAGGGTTTTACACTGTTGCGTTTTATCATTTAATATTCATCATATCCCTACACAATAGGTATTCGCCTTTTTGCAGATGAAAAAGCTAAAGCTCAGAGAATTTAAGTAACTTCCCTATGATCCTAGAGGCAGCAAAAAGCAAAACTACAGTATGGACCTGTATCTAGCTCTGAAGGACCTGTGCTGTCCCCACTTCCTTACTTTGCCATCTAACCCTTGAGATGGGAGTCTCATGTCATCTCTAGACATTTCAGAATACCTGTCCTTTTGTATTGTCTTAATAGAAATTCAACTTCTTGATCTAACTGCTCCTTACATTTACACTACCTGGAAGCTAAACCAACTACAAAGAGAAGGAAGGGACTGTTTTAAATTTGACATTATCTTCTGGCTGGATAATTATTTTCCAGTAACCTCAACTGTAATCAGACATATATTTCTCAAAAAAAGCGAGACTGCTTTCTAATTACCCCTCAGAGTTTGAGATGCAGGAGATGCAGAAGGTGAAATAGCTAACCCATGAAAGAAGAGCTGACATCCAGTTTCGGACTGGCTGGAGTAGCATAATACAATCTGGGATCTTTTATGTTAAACTAGAATCAGAATTCACGCAGCCTCTGCTCAGAATTTAAGTACATTTTGCAGCGACCATCCAGAGAAGCATGTTTACTCTGTTCCTGCTCTCACTTTTATGTGTTAACTTTCGGGGGTTTGGGGAGTGGTGGAGGAGAGATACTACTTTTGTTTCTCATATATACAGTAAGAGTTTCAATGGAGATCTGTTAGAAGCCAACCTAAAGTGAACATAAACATGACAACTCCTTTCTACCATTTGCAGTTTGTGTAACTTTCGCTACATGGCCCAACATTAGTTTTTTGTTTTGTTTTGTTTTGTTTTTCAGGACGGAAGATATGGAAGAATAAGATACTTATAAAGATCCTGTCCTCGGCTCTTATATTAGCTTCAAAGTGGTGGGGGAGCTGCATGGAAAATGAAATGGGATTTTAAAGTGGTTCAGAACAGGGCGCTGGAGTCAAAAGGGGATTCAGATCCCAGTTCTTTTTTATAATCTTCTGGGAAAACGTTTAACCTTAACTGCCTTATTATTTAAAAAATAGAGTACACAGGAGGGAAATGTTCTCAATTCAAACTCCGTAGGACTGGCAAAAAGATTAAATGACACAATCTGTGTAAAGGGCATGGCATTACAGTAGATATGCTCAAACCTGGCAGCTCTCCTAATGATAAGGTTAGAGAATACGTTCCTTAGCCTCCTCTAAGGCCTAAGCCAGGGTACACTAGCCACTTTCCTTCTCTGTGCCACAGGACTAAATGTACAGTGAGGCTGACACCTCCCTCACTTGCTTAAACCATGCTCACTGCTGCATGCTATACTTGTGGAGGAATCTCTGGCTTAATTTCTGCCTTTGTGATCTCTGTTCTGTAGAAGTTACGTAGCAGCAGCACATCATTATGCATGCTGGAGCCCTGCTGGCAAGGACCACAGCATACAAAAGGAGACACACAAGCTAGACCTGAACTCCAGCCCTTACAACACTCAAAGGTAGCAGCTGTGAGCGACTCTTTACTCTGGCTGCTCAGCTTATTTGGAGCTAACAATTGCAAAGTATGTCAAAGCATTCAGAAATACCTCTTCTCTCCACGCCCTACCCCTAACTCCTTACCCCACCAACCTGTCAACCTACAAGGGCCAAAGCAAAGCCACCATTCCAGAGAGGCCAAAATGAGAAACACTGGGGGTGGGGAGGGAGGTGTTAACCTGAGGCTACAAAACAACCATTGGGAGAGTCCTGGAATGGAGCTCACATCTCAGGGCTGGGGAGGCTGGGGAGGCTGGGGAGGCTGGGGCAGGGCCCTCCCTTTAGGGAGTGACTGAAAGGACAAACAAATCACTCCTAATTTCCATCCCTGAGTAGACTTCCTTAAGCCCCAATTACACTTGGCCCCACCCCAGGTTCCTATGGCTGTAAGGAACTTTAGGGATTTGGGCCTGGAAGCCACCGCCCTAGGCCTGGCCAAGGATGAGTGCCTGTCTCCACAGCACAGGAGGAAGGGGATATTCACCAGATACACTCTGAATAGGTGCCACTGAGATGGCCAACAAAACAAACAAGATAATCATAATGACCCAACCTGAAAGGTATGATCTGATTTCTAGACTGAGAAGATTAAACAAATTTATCATATCTCAAATGTCTAACCATTCATTTATTCAACAAATATTTTTCAGTTACTTAAAATACATCAAGCCCTATTCTAGACACTGGGCATACAAAGTCGGGGGGCGGGGGGAGGGTTGATTCAGATATGTCCCTAACCTCATAAAGAGTACAATCTAGGAGATATGAGACACAAACGGAATGCTAGGAAAGTTGAAAGTGACATTTATTTTGGTTTTCTGAGTGGAGATTTTTCAGTGATGCACACAGAGCAAGAGTGCAGTAAACTGTGTTAATGAATGAAAGAAAATACTAACATTTATGGAGTGTATACTATGTACCAGGCACTGTTCTAAGCATGCAAATGCATTAATTCATTTTATACATGTAATATATTTAACGAACTGATACTTATAATTAAATATATGCAATTCACTCATTTAGTAAGTGAACACTCAGCCCCTAAAGATTCTATCCTGAATGTGTTTTGAATCTGTGGAAGAAAGAATAAGAGCAAACAATAATGGGGGCGCCTGGGTGGCTCAGTCAGTTAAGCATCTGACTTGACTTTGGCTCAGGTCATGATCTCCTGGTTCGTGAGTTCAAGTATGGAACTGGGTCCTGTGCTGAGAGTGCAGAATCTGCTTGGGATTCTCTCTTCCTCTCTCTCTGCCCCTCCCCTGCTTATACACGCTCTCTCTCTCTCTCTCTCCCTCAAAAAATAAACATTAAAAAAAAAGAATAGGGAGGGGGGAGAGTGGGTGACGGGCATTGAAGAGGGCGCTTGTTGGGATGAACACTGGGTGTTATATGGAAACCAATTTGAAAATAAATTATTTAAATAAAAAGAAAAAAGAATAAACAATAATAGCAGATAAGCTTCAGGTTAGGCAGCAAGAAATCTACATAAACATGCAAATAAAATGGTTTTTGCCATAGCCATAAGAGTAAGCTGAGTCAAATTCTAACTTCACCTCATAGCCAGGGTACCTTACACAAGTAGTTCATAACTTCTCAAGCCTTGAATTCCTAATCTGGAGAAGAGACTTAATATGCCCACCTCATGGGGCTCTTGTGAGGGTAACATCCATCAGGTTCTATATGAGAAAGTGCCCCCAAACTGGGAGGCACCCTCAAAATAGTAGTTGTTCTGAATTTAGGACTTATTAAGAGGCAGCAGAGCACAGAAGGAAGTTAAACTTAGAATCAAAGTCCCGAGTTCTAAATCTAGGTTCCATTAGCTGACTGAAATATGTAAACAGAGGGATTAATTGAGATGATGTGAGTTAAGATGCCCTGTTCAGAGCTACTATAGAAGAAGAAGAGGGGAGGAAAAAACCAAGCCTTTCTTGGGGAATGAGTCACCAAAAGCTCTCAAAGTCTCTGGATAATCTTTCTGAGTTAGTTTAAATGGACTGAATGAACCGGGTGAATTCCCAGGTCCCTATTCTCCTGGGAGCCTGTGATCATCCCACACGGGTGTGAGAATCATGATTGACTCTGCCTGCCTCAGGATGAACAGCACCCATATGGGTTTTGATTCCTGGGGTCACCTGTGGCTAACAGAGGAGTTACAGCTACTAAATAAAGAGTGACAGGGCAAGATTAATGCAGGCAGGTGTGGCCCTTCTTCATTCTCAGAACCAGGGCATCTGCAGGTCTCGGGCAGGTATGGGGACAATCATCTCAAAGAAACATCTAGTCAACTGCAGGACAATGTCACTATTTAGGGAAAATTCAACACGTTCTAGCTTTTAGCACAAAGTATCCTCCTTGAATAAATTTGTACAAGGCATAGGCACAGTGGGTTAAAAGATAATACAGACATTTTACAGACCCTAAAATAAATTCTTACTTTTTTGTCCTTGGCCCACTGAACACAAGACACATTTCAAGAATATTAGTTATTTCCAAGTTTTTACAAAGTGCATACAGAGTCAATAAACCCTCAAATGTCTGAGTTAATTAGATGTATTTGACCCTTCACTTTGTCTATGTTCCAAGGGGACTGCGGTACATCTGTGGTTGATTGGTTTAAAATTAATTCATTAAGATACTGGTTCAGAAAGAGTTAACTGACATTAAGACTCATCTCTTGAGAATTTCAGCTGCTTTCCCAAGTACTCTTAACATCACAAGAATTTCAAGTTTTGGGTTCAAAACTTTAAACCTGTGAAGTTATAAACTTGGCAAAACCTGCTCTGCCTTTGCTATGAACAGAACACACGCTATTTTGAAACATAAACCCACACAGCTCAATTTATGACTCCTTAGGTTAAATGTTAGAGAAGTTAAAACAAACTGGAAAATATGTGTAGCAGGTAATCATTTGATTTGCAGGGAAAACTGTCAAAGGAGCCCATTTGCCTAGTATCTTAGAAAGATTGTTTTTGTTTTTTTCCAGTGGAGGAGAGGGGAGAGGCGAGACCTATGAGCCCTGGTCAGTGCTGGTCAGGTAAGAAGAGTCTTCAGTACCCTCCATCTGGGATCGATGTAATGGGCCACGTGAGGTTGACTTTCAGACTGTGCATACTAAAATTAAAACCAAAACAAAAATGTAGAAGTCCCAAGAAACTTCTTATGCGACATGGTCCTTTGTTGTTACTGATGCACCATGTTACAAATTTTATCTAATCAACTGACATTCTGAGGAGTGGCTAATTCAACAAGAATAATAACATGGTGACAATTTAGTCTTTTCCCCCTTCCTAAAAACACGTCTTCTATTTGGTCTTCATTCAGGTCAAGACATTTCACTAATTAGCTAGTCATTAAAAAGATATTTTTATACCCAGCCTGTAATATTATACTCTTCAGTGATTATGATAGCTCCCAACAGAATTCCAGACTTGATAATGAAGGCTGGGAAGCTGAACTACAATTATGATACTTTAAATAATTTCACAAAAGTAGAACCACTGTTAAATAATTTATAGTCTTTGATGTTGTCACAGATCTACTGAAATCTTCACATCACTCAAGCTAAATATTTTCAAACAGAAAAGGGATAGTTACTTTCCCCTCTACCACCCACTCACCCGGGCTAAAGACAGAAAGTTTCCAGATGTTTGTCTTATAGAGAGGTCAGACCCCAAGAGGGGCATTTCTGCCAACCTTAGGGAGCCTGCCAGAATCAAACACTTTACTTGGCATTTGACTCTGCTTGTCTGATTTGAATATCTCTAAAAGTAGAACTGGTAGGAAATGAGAAAATAAGTAACTTATTAAATTTATCAGAATTTTTCCAAGAACGAGACTAGATACATGGCTCTCAAGCCTCAGCATATGTCAGAATCAATCACCTGCAGGGCTTGTGAAAACAGAGTGGCTCTAGTCCTCAAGTTTCAGATGCAGGAGATCTGGGGGAAGACCCAGGAATTTTCTTTTTCTTTTTTCTTTAAAGATTTTAAAGGAATCTCCACACCCAATGTGGGGCGCAAACTAGCAAGCTCCACAGACTAAGCCAGCTAGGTGCCCCAGGAATTTGCCTTTCTAATGAGCTCCTGGGTAATATTGATGTTGCTGGTCCCAGCATTGCATTTAGAGAACCCGTGAGCTAAATCTATGGTTGCTATTTCCTTAGACAGTGTTAAATTGTGACCTGAAGGATGTTATCTTTAGATTCCATCAGATATGTCATGGGAAATAAGTGCAAGGGGAAAAGGGGCCAGCCTATGTCTCTCGAAGGCCATATCTAGAACTCATTTCAAGGAAGCAATTCCCTGTTAGAGGAGCCTTCTATCTTCACAGTGGCCCTCGACCCATGACTAGGGGAAGGATAGTGTTCTAAACTGAAATGGGAAGCAGCCTTGGAACTCAGAAGTTTTAGCATCTGAGAGAAAAAGCATCAAGATGTTAAATCACCATATGGGGGGAGCAGGCAGAGGTGAATCTCATTTCACTTGAAGAGCAAAGAAGGGGAAAAACCCAGAAATAATAGTTCATGATATTATGGCTCTTTCTTCTTCTGTGACAATGTCTTTTAATTTTAAACAAATCTTTAACTGTCATATATTTCAGCTATTTAACATTTACAAATAACATGTTTCCAAACTCAGTTTGGGTTGTCTTTACTTGCAAACTGAGACCAGACCTTTTTGGGAATTCATATGACAATGATGGTTGAGGATGCATGGAATCTGTTTACTAAATTTACTTTCTTTAAAAAAAAGATTGACAGGGAGAGGCTGGGGGCCAAAGAGATTATCAGGACATTATTTAGCTTTAGAAACAAAGAAAGCTCAAGCCAGATGAAATTTCACAAGCTCTCCATTGATTTGTTTGCAAAGTCTGTGCTAAGGAATCCTAGAGAAGGGTTAGGTGATGATATCACTGTTCCCTGATAATCTCCCTCAGTAATTATCCCCATTTTTGCCTCAGGGATCTAAAGAACTTGCGTTAAAGCAGGTAGGTTATTTTGCAATCATTTTCCAGATAACTGCAGCTGAGTGTATCTGGACAATTAAAAAAAAAAAAAAAACAAAAACCTACCAAAACAGAAATTGTTAAAAGCCATTGGAAGGAATTATTCATTTGTAAAAGAATCTTTAAAGGTAGCCTTTGCACAGGGTGGAGGAAAAAAGGTATCTGAATTATTCTGGGCTTGTTTTTATTATGAAGAAAATGTTGTATTTTAGCGTTTCCAAATAAAAGTAAACTACAGCGAGACATCCAAAGGCTATGCAGCCAAGCTGGTAACAGCAATAATATCAAATATTTACTGAGCACATACTCTGACCTTCACAACAACCCCATGAGGAAGCACAGGCCTGGAGAGACCTTGGTAACAAGCCCAGGGTCACATGGCAAGCAGCAAGACTGGCCTCCAGACCTGGGACTTCATCTGTCTGACTCCAAAGCCCCCTACAAGGCCAGAGAGAAGTAAAGAATTTGCAAACTGAAACAATTTGTTTTCTATAAACAGTGTTGTTGCTATTAGGGGGTAAAGTGAGAAGATGCAAATAGAATATTCCTTTGCCCAGTGTTCTGTACACAGGTGGAAGCTACAAAACCAGCGCTCTCGTCACTATGAAGAGCAAACATCAGAGGTCAGGGCAAGAGACTATCCCTACAGACCTGAGAACCCAAGACCAACCCATTTTTGTTTGCTGTCATTTGAGTAGTCATTGTCTACACTTCTTTGTGTCACGCAATCTGTTGACAGAGCCATGTGCTCAGCACCCTTCCTCGTATCTTACTAAATATAAATCTCTTTCCCAGATCTTCATAATCCACAATGAGAGATCATTCCATTTATTAAAATGCTAAATTCTCCCGGCTCAGTAATTCTGAGATTTTTAAAGGTGGAAAATATATTTAGCATATTACAAGTGTGCTATACCTGAAGTCCCCAAATGTCTCTCTAAACCTGCACTTCCCCATCTGTTCCCAACCTCAGTAAATGGCACCTCTCAGCTTCTCAAACTATGAACATATGTCATCCTTGTTTCTTCCTTTGTCTCCCTCCCTCTACATCTGGTCTACTGGCCATTCCAAAAACTGATCTCCACATTGTATCTCAATTCCTTCCATTCTTGCCACCTCCCAATCCAGGCTACTATCACCCCTCACCTGGGCAAGTCCATTAATCTCCTACATGATCTTCAGCAGCCAGGGGCATTGTTTCCCTCCAACCCTTCAAAAATTTCCTTTTCTTTTAAATTATACAACAAGTATATAAACACACTGTGGGAAGATGAAACTAGCCATGGAAATCACATCCATGTCACAAATCACATCACGTCTTTTTTTTTTTTTTAATTTTTTTTAGTGTTTACTCATTTTTGAGAGAGAGAGAGAGAGAGAGAGAGAAAGAGAAAGAATTGAGGCAGGCTCCAGGCTCCAAGCTGAGCCCTGTATAGGACTCCGGGCTGACAAACTCACAAACTGAACCATAAGATCATGACCTGAGCCAAAGTCAGACACCTACCTGACTGAGCCACCCAGGAGTCCCTATCCATGTCTTAATCCTAGGCTGGTAAATGTGACCTAAATTGGAAAAAGGGTCCTTGCAGATGTGATGAAGTTAAGGATCTCCAGGTGAGGAGATGATCCTGGATTACATGAGTGGGCCTCAAATACCAACTCTTCTCATGAGAGAAAAGCAGAGAGAGATGAGGCACGCACAGAAGAGGAGGAAGGAATGTGATTGTGGAGGCCGGCAGAGACTGGAGAGATGCAGACACAAGCCAGGGAATGCGGGGGGCCTCAAGAAGCTGGAAGGGACAGACTCTCCTGAGAGACACAGTCTTGCCAACACCTTGATTTTGGCTCTGTGAAACAGATTTAGCTTTCTGGCCTCCAGAACTGTGTGAGAACAAATGTGTGTGGTTTTAAGCAACCAAGTTTGTGCCAATTTGTTATAGCAGCTACAGAAACTAGTACATGCACTATCAATGTAGAGTTCGAAAATTACAGGTAAGGTTTAAATAACTCTTGACCATCCCCTCTCCTCCTACCCATTCTATTTTGCTCATCTTGGGTACCCATGGTCATCAATTTTGGGGTTTTATCAGTCCAGTCCTTTTCCTACGCATTTACATGCATAGATGTGCTGAAGAAAGATGCTATTTATTTTTATATTTTGATGAACCCAAAGTGCTCTCCCAACGTTTATGGTTAAGTTTGTCTGCTTTCAAACTTTATGTAAATAGAATAATTCTGCATACATTCTTCTGTGACTTAGTTCTTTCACTCAACATTATGTTCTTCAGATTCATCCGTATTGTTATGAGCACAGATTCATATAGTTTGTTTTCTCTACTGCAGCATATTCCATTGCAGGAACACACTACACTGTATTTTTCCATTTACATCTGAACTGATCTTAGGAAAGAGTAGTCCCATCATAATATTCCCCGCTTGGAGCCCTCCACTGGCTTCCTACTGCAGTTTCAGAACATCAGACTCTTTCCGTGGCCCATCTTTGCTTCTCTCATCTCATTTTATCCCACTTTCTCTGACTCACAGCCTTTCTTTGGGTTCCTTGAACACACCAAACTCATTCCTACCTTAGGGCACTTTCTGTTGCCCCTCCCTGGACCACAGCATCCTCAGGTGTTTACATGCCTATCTCCTTTTCATTCAAATTCTTTCATATTTCTTTTCATCTCTGCAGAATCCCTGACCACCTGACCAAAATTAGCTCCATTCTCACTCGTTTGCTCCCATAGCCTTATTGTCCTCCATGCACCTCTCCCTATCTGCACTTGCCTCGAGTATTTGCTTCCTGGTCTGTCTGTAACCCCACACTGTAGCTCTCTGAAAGCACAAACGTTTCTTATCCACCACTCCATCCCCAGCAGCTGTATTGGTCGGTAATGGCTGTCCCATGGAATGTGAGAAGCTGCAAGGGCATCTGTTGAAACTGGGTTTTAATTTTAACTATATGCGTTTCCCCTCTCTCATATTTTCAAGCAGGGTGGAGTGTGCGCTCTCAGGTGACTAAGGCAGGAGACCATTATTAGTGAAGCAGGGGGTGCTGGTTACCACACTAACCAGGCCTCTCCTTAGCCAGAGGGACAGGATCTACCCAAGCCTGTCTGATGACTTGGACAGGGTTCCAAAAGGAGAACAGGCTGTCCCCCAACTAGGCCTGCCTTCAAAAGAACAAAATGTCATGGACACACCAAAGACCAGTTTGGGGTTCAAAAATAAAACAACCAAAACAAGAATTTCCCTTGCCATTCACTTCACAAACTTTCAGAGCCTCTTATTACACTCCATGAATTTTATTTCAAAATTTATCTAGTTTCATTGCAGATATATACCATTCATAATGCCTTGTAGATAGTCCAAGTTTTGGACTTTAATTATTTTTTAACTCTCTATAGCCAAAAATACTGACAGAGACTGGCCAACCAGAGGGCTAACTACTAAATTTTAGGTGTCAACCATGCTGTATGATCTTTAATAGTTTACAGTACTTCTTTGAGCTCTGTAGATTTTTGTGAAAATTAAAAGCATTACTAATTGTAACACGCATATATAACCAAGGTCCAAGAAAATGTTAGTTTTTTGTGTCATTAGTGGGTTAGTATCAGATGGTAGTTGCTCCAAGTCATTGTTGCCTCAGTCTGAAGCTACTGCTAATTCTGAGCGTTCTTTTCTAGAGTTTGTTAAGGAAGCACAGGGGAAGAAGCAAGTCCTATAGAGATGTAAAGCTTCATTCATGACCCTGAACCCAATTTTCCATCATTTCACTGACTCTAATTCTACTTAGAAGAAAGCCATGAAGGTACTATCTTTGTAAATTCTTTTTCAAGCTGTTTCTGCTTCAGCAATTTCTGTTCTACTATATCAAAACATAAGAAGTGATATTGTCACCATGTCATATATGATACATTGACTTTCCCAACTGGGCTCATGGTCTCTTCAGGGAAGGGCCCAAGTGTTACTTTTTCCTATTACTGCATGGTACCTAACATGGCAGTCACGTACTGGTAGAAATAACCTATCTACCTATTTATTATCTATCTAAGCTTTAAGCTCAGGACTTCTATTTCCTGTCCTCCCCATGATGGCTGCACATTCTCTGGGATTTAGGTGGACACTTCCGAGCTGAGTGCCAGATTCTATGAGCTGAGAATCCTCAATCTCACACCAGCCCCACATCCACAAGGGTCTCTTTCTCCATGCTTTGCATCAGCCCTGGTAGAGAACTCAGCACTGTCCTGGACTGCTACAAAATTAAAACAAAAAACAGAAGCCATTCTCACGAAGAAAGTGTATGTGTTAGGAACTTCGCTAAAGATCTGTAGTGACGGGGGACATGTACAGCACAGCACTGCAAATAATGTATATCGTAATGTCGGATCCCTATTCCTCTTGCAGGTTTTCTTGGTTTCTCTGTCAATAAGTTTCATGTCACGCTGTATGGCTCTCCTCTCTCCTTCCAGTCTCCCTGATCTCTAGCCACTCAAAGACAAAAACAAAAAGAATTCTTCCATTTTACAAGACTGATTCTACTCTCCACAGTCCCCGCTCTCAGGTGGAACTTGGCCCACGCCCAAAGCCTTCTGCATGTCCTGCCACATGTGCTTATTAGGGCTCACACATTCTAGCCCTCCATTAGGACTGGCTACAGGAAGGACATGGTGTCAAGATTCCTGGTCCCTCCGATGTGAATTACACCACCTCCTCAACAGGCAGAAGAAGCTAACGTCAGGACTGGGTTTAAATAATATTTTGCCTCCATTTTAAAGGACGTTTGTCATGGAGGCACGATGGCCTGACCTGCTAAGATGACCAAACAGAGACTTCAGGTTCTCACTTTATTGTACGACAGTTATTTAGAAGCCACTCTAGAGCAAACATGTTTTTGTAACGTAACAAATCATTATCCAATTATCAGTTCTAGATAATAGTTCCTTGGTTGATTTGTGAACAGACTTTGTCAACCTGATCCTGTTGTCACCTGAAGAAGGTGGCTACCAGGGAGCCAGGCACTGACATTCTATGTCTCAGGTTCTCATCTGTTAGAAAAAGAGAGAAGGGACCAGATGAGTGCAGTAAATCTAGGATTATAAATTATTGTGTGCTACAGTGCAAAAAAAAGCTGAGAAGCACTAAGTATATTCTAGTAAATACAGCAAAAATAAAATTTTCAGTAGATCATAAATTGAATATGTTTTTTATCTCTATATTTATATTTTCAACATTTGTGTAATTTCCTGTGAGGAATTTAAATCTACCAAACTAGGAACACAAAACTAGGGTAAAATGCAGCAAACACAAGTATTAACATTTTCAGTGAAGTCATTAAGTGGAATACTTTTTCCATAAAATTCAGACTGAGTGCCATACCTTGGTTCAATTAGTATTGCCTTATATGTTTTTCCCATATTACTGAGCTAGACAAATCTGAAACAACAAAATACTCTATGAGCTAAGCCTAAAACAAGCCAGTACTTCATTTAGTGCAGCTCATGGATTTACCTGTTAAGAACAAATAAAAACAAGCTACCAAACTAAAAAACATCTCTTTGACATTGAAATATTTTTCCTCTCTAAAGAGAAGTAAATATCCATAGTTTTTCTTCACTTAAATTCTGTGATCAGGTAATTAAAGAGCCAAAAGAGAATAATTTCCCTGATCTACAAAAGACCAATTAATCATAATTAAAGGGTTTTTTTTTCCTTCATAAACCCCCCAAAAGTGGCAACTTCAAAAATAACTCAAATATAAGGGCTACAGATACACAAAATAAAAAATTCGAGGCAGAAACCCAAAATAAACAGACAGAATTTCAAGAAGTGAACAGAATATATATATATATATTATATATATATATATATATATATAAAATATATATATATATTCTAGCCCTGTGTTCATTCTTAGTAACACAAGAGATACTTTATATTTTCTTGGCCATGTTTAACCCATTCAAGTACTATTGCTGTAACTTCGTATTCACTTCCTAACCTTTATTTCACAGTTTCAACTTTTAAAAGAACTTTATTCAATCACCCCAACTCAAAAACCGGTAGGCACATTTTAAGTATGCTGCCACCAAGTGGCGGTCCTGCTACAGTCACCTTAGTCAAACAAAAACCTTTGGCTTTGCCTGCCGTTCAGAAGTAGATCTCTACTAACACGTTTCTCTTTACAGACTTATCAGGCCTCCTTATCACCTTATTTTCCCACCACTGATACATCAAAAACAGCTATACTTACCATCACCTAATAATACAGTTCTAGCATAAATTCCATAAAAATGCTAAGTAGAAACAGAACTAAGTCTCCATATGAGACACCAATCACCATGTTAAATGGATAATCTCGAAGATTATATTTCAGAGCAAATTTTAAAGAAATGAACATCTAAAGTACAACTTTGTACCTTTTACACTAATTCTTAGCTTTTCTTTAAATTGCTTTATCTAAAATGCTAAACTTGGTATTAAAATCCCTTCTCAGCAATCTATCCAAAACTTCGAAGTTCCCTCACGTTTGAATAGCCCTCTAGGCTTTGTTGATATCACTCTCTCTGTCTCACTAACAGGTATTCTAGGTACCTCATCCAGGCTGTTGAAATGAACTCTGCTCAAAGCCTTTTCCTTTCTCTTCATGTGACAGCACAAAGTACACAAGCCTTCTTTTCTCTATCTACAAGTACAAGTAGCTAAGTTTCCACTTTTTTCATTTTTGTCCCAACTTTCGTAATCCCCAAGCAGCTATTTCCAATAAGAGCATCTGGCAGAACTTGTTAAAACTAATTTCTATAGAGGACTTAATTAGTTACATCAAGCTCTCAACTACCTTAGCAGTACACTCAGATCTTTCAGCCTTGTAAACTGTCTCAATGATGCTTTAAAAAAAAAAAAAAGGCAGTGCAGAAATTGCTTTCCAAAAGCACCTATATCCCTTACAGACAGATCTCTTTTACAACGATGAAAAGTTATTACATTTTTTTGACAGAAATTTAATTGGTTTCATGACAGGGGAGTATTCGTATTGCTTTGGGGGCATATTTTATAATGCATTCAAACTCAAAACAAACTATGTGCACAGCCTCTAGAAGTGTATGACAATGGGGTGATTTTAAAAGTAATATTAATAAATTGGCCACAGAGGTTCTCTTCTAATATAGAAAGTCTAAACATCTCTTGTTTTTTCTTTCACACCCTCCTCCCACCCCATCCTCTGCCTCTTCCTTTCTTGGTCTCTCATAAGCCTCTCCTTTCTCTACTTAACCTTTTTCAATGCTTGGCTTTGCCTGCACTTCGCAGGCCAGCCTCACCGCCCAGCCTACTTCTACTCAAAGTCCCAGGAGATGGGAGCAGGTCCCAAATTCAGCATCTCCTAAAACCTCTTCCTGCTCCCAGCAATTCCAGGGAGCCCCACTGACAGTACTGCTCCATCAGAGAAAAGCCTGTTGAGACACAAATGTGTGTGTCTATCTATTGCAGAAGAACAAACATTTGATTCACCCACTAACGTTTAAAATCTTTATATATTGTTTTCTCTCTCCTTCTCTGCCATTTCCACAGGAAGACTGCTTCAGACTCAAACTATACCTCTCTGAAGTTTTTGCCTTTTAAGTTAGGGGATTAGACTAGTTAAAATATGAGGTACTTTCCAGCTTAACATTAACAGATGCCACCCTTAACAAAATAAATTCAAATAATTTCTGATTAAAAATAATACTTAACAAAATGTCATCTATGGAATGGATGCGTTTTATGTACCAGACATTAATATACTATATAAACATAATAATTAGCATCCATTGTGTGCCAGCCATATGGAAAGCACTTGATAAATGGTCTCATTTGCCCCTTCAACATTAAGAGATATGTACTCTCAGATTCCCCTTTTTGATAATGAGGAAGTTGAGACACAAGAGAGAATGAAAGTTTGTTCAAGGTTACACAGCTAGTAGGCGGCAGAGACAGGGTATGACCCCTGTCCGTCAGACTCCAGTAGGCAAGGTCTTAATCCCCACTTTCTACTCAGAACAACTCTACAAAAGCGGTATTATTACCACACCTTGTAGTAAATAAATATTTGCACACTGAGTTACCTCCCAGAGAAACATTAAACAGAAATATACACTGGTTTTTGTTGTGGTTGTTTCTTAAAACTGAGAGCATCACGGTCATGTATAAATTGACATCCAAACAGAAACATTAGGGAAAGAGAAACAGAATCATCTTAATCAAATATCCTATCAATAGAATGTTTTACATAGATTAAGACTTTATCATAGAACTGGTATAAAAAAACTAGTCACAACATATATAAAAATGTGTTGATGTTATAACATTAAACATAGAAACATCATTAGGCTATTATATTTTCTTCTAGAAATTCTTTTTATCAATCTGCTTACTCCTTTTTTCATAAAAACATATTATTTTTATAATTTTATTATAAAAATTAATAATTTTTATTATTATATTAATATTATATTATATTATATTTATTATAAAAATTAATAATTTTTATTATTATATTTTCCAAAACCTGAAGGTATTTTTAAGGTCTTATTTTGTTACCTGTTGTTTCTGCTGGCTTTTGCTAATAATGTCTTCTTTGAATACTTAATAATTTTTTTTACTATAAAGAGTTAATTGCATGTATAAAAATCTTTTGGGCCTAGGATAAGGGCAGATTCCTCAAACAGAGATTAGCATTTGTTTCTGTTTGTGAATGGAGAAAACACCAATACTGGAAAATGAAAGAAATTCACCATCTTGAGATATTTTAGGTCACCCAGGTGATGTGAATTTGGTCTACAAAGATTCATGACAGATGGCTTATGGTTCATAATTTTCAAGGAAAAGTTTTTCCCTACTAGTTCATTGCCAAAGTTTGAGCCAGTTTTCCTTGAAGTCCTTAAGGGAGGGAGAAATTGTTAGTTTTATTTTTAACTCATCTGGCATTGTTGGTACAAATCCATGGAGCCCCAGGTTTCTGGAGGGTTATTCTACTAGATTCTCTACCTGGAGTGGGCCATGAGCTTTGTCTTCCAAACCCCAAACCCCATGAGACCTTGAAAAATGACTAGTTTTATCCAGAAAATGCCCTCATAATAGTGTTAGGTAGAAGCTAGGTGTGAGCAGTTCAAGGAATGCCCTGAGGCAGAATTCCAAGTCCTTGAACAGGAATGATAGAGACGTGAGCAGGAGGGAAGAAAGGTGGGGGGGCAGGGAACCCTACACATTCTAAGTCCTATAAACCCAGTAGCTCAACATCTTGTGGCTTCCAAGACCTTGGCCCCGGCAGAAAGAAGAGCAGCAAGTTTAGAAACGGAACTCTCCTCTCGCACCTTGGCCCCAGGATAACTCCTAAACTCATTATAATGTATTTGCATCATGGGCACAGCCCCGACTCGCCCAGTGGAGAAAGGCTGCCTTGGGTTCTGGTACAAACTTTGTAGGGTCAAAAATTCCCCCTCCCAATCTGTGGGACAAGTTTCCCAAATGTTTGGAAGCAGCCTCAGGTTAGAGACCACTCCACTGTAGGTCACATCTCCTTCCAGCCCAGAAAGACTCAGGAATATCCAATCCCAAAACCACCCAGGGGCAGGTTCTACCTCCCGGAACCTGCCTGCTTTTCAACCTTGAAATATGTATACTTTCACTTTAATAAACTGCTTTGTGATTGCTACTTTCCTTCCTGCTATCTTTACTGAGTGTGGATCCCCACATAAATCTTGTGGGAAATCCAAGGACGGAGACCTCTAGACACACAATGCAGACACGCCCTCACTCCTTAAATTAGTAACTGGATTCCCACCTTCATTCAGTTTAGTGCCTGAATATTCCTTAGTTTCTTACAAGCTCATGGACAAATTATATAAAAAATTCTTAAAATTGTTAGCATATTTAGTTGTTTTCAGTGGAGGGTCAGTTCTGGGTAAGTTATTACATGTCATTGAAACCCAATTTCCATACACATATGATGGATTCAATCTTAATAATATTAAATTTACATCTTATTAAGATTGCACAAGATTAACTATATGAGAAATACTTTGAAAGTTGTCAGGTCTACGTAAATATTAGCTATATTTCTTTACTCATTCACAATTACCTATTACAAGCCTACTGTGTGTAAGACATGATTTTAGATGCAAAGGGCATACTGGATTTAGAGAAAGAGAGGAAAGGAAAGGCTAAAGAAATGGAGAAATAGAAAGTTACAGTATGTCTCAGTATATTAAAGTTTCCAAGGCCCTACTGACATAGGGGAAGCCATAACCACATATTTTGATTCAACCTCAATAGTCTCCCTTGGCCAAACAGGACTTGGGTAGACAGCCTGAGAGCATCTTCAAGGCACACAGGATGTTCTGTGAATTAGCAAGTAAAAAAGAGAACCTCTGATAGGGCTGGGGACAGAGCAGAGTGGGAAATTATTGCCTTTCATCATAATCTTTCTGAACTGACTTCTTACTGTGTAATTATATTTCTTTGACAAAAAAAAAGAATAAGAAAAAAATTCCCACAATCATACCCTTAGTGTCTGGCTAATGAATTTTAATGAGTAATATGTACGCATATTGGCAGGAATGGCCTAGAGCCTATATTGGTCAACATCTCCTAGAGACTCAGTAGCACTGAAGGCCTTCTATAAATATTTTAAGACCAAGTGAGTGGGTAAGTGACTAGAGCAATGAATGAAATGAATTCATGTTAAAAAAGGCAATGGGGTAGTGGTTAAGACTGGAACACATATATTCTACAGGTTATCTGCAAAGGAATTACAGAAACACTGTCCCTCAGGGGCATACAGCCCTGTACTAGGGTGGAGGCTTGCCAAACTGAACTTGGGCTGAATTTCAGCTCCCATTACTTCTCTTGGCTGGGCCCCTTTCTCCAGTGAAAAACCTGCTCAACTATACAAGGCAACTCTTAGCTCAGAGCATAGGTTTGGAGTCAGATGCAAGGGTTCAAATCTTATCTCCTCTTTCCAGTAACACTATGACCTTAAGACCAGTAATTAGGCCTCCAGTTTCCTGGCAAGTAAGTCGTGTGGAGATAACAGCACCTGACCAACAGGCTTGTTATGAAGATCTAAGAAGTGCACACAATACGGCACCTACAACACTGTTTTTAGGGAGTAAGTGGTCAATCACCGTTTCCCATATTCCTGCATCCCTCACTTTGGGCATATCTGCAAAATGTATTTCAGTTTGCAAAATGCCTTAGCTGTAGTCTATATGTGGGTTTTATCTTTCTGTGAACAGAGCACTGAATATAAAGACTGAAAACCTCTTTTCCACTGAACTTCTGCCATACGTCAACTCAAAACTAAGTGAGTTGGAGAAGCTCACTTTACCTTCTGGAGGATCAAGTTTCTTTGTATCTTAAACTACAGCCTCATAGCCTAGCTCTAAAGTTTAAATGAGATCGTGTGTATAAAAGTGTTTTCATTATAAAGTACTATATGATCAGATGGTATTAGAAGTAACTGAAGAGCATAAAGCATAAATCCATTCCTACTTTTCTCCTACACCCACAAACACAGGAAGCATTCAGTAGATACTTCTAAGTAAATAAAGTTGTCAAAGAATGAGAGTTTTAACAGTGATTTTCAAAAGGATTTAGGAGTCATCTACATCAATATTGCCTGGGGAAGTTGTTTAAAAAAATCCTGGGGAGTAGACTACATTAGTAGTTTGCAGCCTTCAAACTAAACACTAAAACACTAAACTGACTGGTGGAGCTTTAGAAATTTCTGATGCCTGTGTCCCACCCTCCAGACCTGAATGAAATTGGTCTGGGAGTGTGGTCTAGGCTCCTCGATTTTTAAAGCTCCCTTGGCTGATTCTAATGTCCAGCTAAGGTTGAGAATCACTGCTCTAATTTAACGATCCTGAACAGTAAGACAGACACTGATAACAAGAAACTCAAAAGTCATTTCCAGGGGTGCCTGGGTGGCTCAGTTGGTTAAGCGTCTGACTTCAGCTCAGGTCATGATCTCAGGGTTTGCGAGTTCAAGACCTGTGTCGAGCTCTGTGCTGACAGCTCAGAGCCAGGAGCCTGCTCCAGATTCTCTGTCTCCCTTTCTCTCTCTGTTCCTCCCCGACTTGTGCTCTCTCTCTCTAAAATAAACAAACATTAAAAAAAAATTTGTTCAAGTCATTTCCAGCCCCCTTCTCCCTTGCCACTTCCCTCCATGAAACTTGGAAAGAAAAAGGACTCATTTTTTTTTTTTCCAGCTTTCACTAATGTTAGGGGAGGCCATGTGCCTAGGTCTGGGCCAAAGATCTGCTGGTTAGAGGAAGAGGCCTCTTCAATGCCTTCACTGTTCTGATAAAAAGAGACAAATTTGCCTATTGTGCCTCTCCTTACATTCTTCCTCACTTGAACACCCATGTGAGATTGGACCAGCCACAAACCATAAAAGGTCAACCAAGAGGGCCTCTGAGGTGTTAGCCTTGACATTGTTGAGCCTCTGAATCAACTTCAGCAATCACCTACCTCTGACCTTCTTGGGATGAGAGAAAAACAGACTCCTATTAAGTCATCAAAATCCAGCTTTCTGTAGCATGCAGCTGAACACAACCCTAAATGACAGAAATAGATTCTATTTTCTTTTGTCCCAATCTACACAGAAGACGCTAATATATTAAATACGTTTATGTCAAAGTGACTACATGTTTACTTACAGAGTGATGAGTCTGCCTGGGAAGGAATTTTAAGAGTGGCTTACTTGAAGGTGCGGCCTCCTCTAACTAAAAATTCTCAGAGATTGTCCTACCTGATGAAACACCCATGATGTAAGTGGGAGAAGGGGCTTTCACCAAAGGATTTCCTGCACAGTTTTCCTCTTTAATTGTTCCTTTACAGAATTGCACAACACGTAGATTAAGGACAAGCATTAGAGAAAAAGTACACCCTCCATTCCCAGCTGGCCCACCACTCCCAACCTTGGATGACTGCTCCAGGAGGAATAACCAGGTTTATCCCTGGCTGACTCTGGCAGCTCTTTCGGAACTGCCTGGCAAACAGCTAGCTGGTCCAGGGGTCTCCTGCTCTCTCAGCTATCTTGTTTTCCCACCAAGTCCCCTGGTACTATTAGCATAGCTCTGTCACTCCTCTGGGCAGTGGACATTGCCTACAAGATGTCTGTCCTTTCTAGCAGGGCCCCTCATGACGGCAAAAGCCTTCGCTCTCACACTCTCGGTCAAAGGCTCCTTGCTCCCCAAATACCTATAAAAAGGGAGAGAAACAGGAGAGTTCTTCTCCTAGAACTGACTCCTAGAGTGTCCAACTGTGTCCAGCCACCCTCAGGCCTCTCCATGGGATGACAGATGAAAGAAACTGTGCTTATCCTACTGCTGACCCTTTGCTCCTAAGTTCTAGTCTGCATCTTTAAACAGTTGTACTCGTGGGCTCTTTGCTTCAGCCAAAAGGTTGGCTGCACTGCTCTGGAGTATCTAAACTTCCTTCTGCCCCTCCCCACCTCTTCCCTTGGGATTTCTGCCAGTCTAGTCACTCAACCTCTATCCACTGCAAAATAATACATTGTCTTGTCTTATATTATGCAAAATAGTTTAAATGCACTCCTATAAAATTCCAAATCAATGAATTGGTATGGAAGGAAGGCTCATACCGTATTGTGAACCCTAACAGCCCTCCCATCATTATTCCCTACCTCTCTCAAGGGAAGGATTGGTACCATACTGTTTTCCTTCCTGCTTCACAAACACCATATGAAAGTCCCAACAAGATTCTTGAAGTCAAGATAAAGTGCAGTATTTGACAAAACTGTTTAATCATTGGAATTATAATTGTTGAAATCCAGTTTCCCAGGATCTGCTCCAAGAGAACTTGATCTTTTAGTTCTAGGATAAAGTTTGGGGATTTGCCTTTTCACAAAATATACTTTTGGTGGCTCAACAAATTTGGGAAATATGACTAGTAAAGAGAAAGAAATGCCCTCCTCCTACCTCACGTTGTTCAAAACCTACCTCTCTTTCAAGCCTGCCTTAGATCCTCACCCCCGAGGCTCTTGGAGCACTCCAACCCATGATGCCCTCCCCATGTCCTCCGCTTACCTTCACCTGGCTCCAGGCAGTCTTTCCCGAGGCCGTGTTGCTGACCTCTCATGTGACTGCATGCTGTATCTCATTAACCCAGGAGTCCTTAAACAGAGGTGTGTGCATCAGAATCACCCAAGGAGTGTTTTCAATGTACAGATATCATGGTGGCTTTGTTCCTGTTGACTTTATTCAGAAGATATAGTATTATTCCAAGACAACTGTACTTTGAAAAAACTCTCCAGATGATTCTGGTGAGTGCCTACCCCTCTTTTACCTCACACCACACTTGGGGAATTCTTGCATTCTTCATATTATGAGTTCTTTGAGGGCGAGGGCAAGGGCTATGTCTGACATTTCCCTCCAGCTGTCACATGACTTACTTCATCACTTGAGTTTGATGAAATGAATATTTAATCAAGATGCATGAGGGGTCCCTGGGTGGCTTAGTCAACTGAGTGTCCTACTGTTGCTCAGGTCATGATCTTGCAGTTCGTGGGTTGAAGCCCCATGTCGGGGTCTGTACTGACAGCTCAGAGCCAGGAGCCTGCTTCAGATTCTGTGTCCCCATCTCTCTCTGCTCCTCACCCTCTCATGCTCTGTCTCTCAAAAATAAATATTAAAAAAAAAAAAAAAGCATGGACTATTTGAATGATTGAATGATGACTGACTAAAAAGGGTTAAAAAAATAAGGCCTCTGCAGTGGCCAACAACTTTCATTCAGCTTCTGTTCCTATCCCATGAACCCACTCTACCTATCTGTTACAAATTCTGAAATGTCTCACAGAGCTATTTGTTCCATGTATGAGAACATAAGTACTGATAGTCAAATAACAGTTAAGAAGTTCCAAATACATTGGAAATATGGATGACCTCTCATTTTCCCCAGAGCATCCAATCAAGGGTTCTCCCACCCATGCCAGAGGTTACCTACACTGGAAAATCTGGGGGGCATTTCCAGAGGCACAGTCGACATCAACCTCCAACTGCCATGGAGCTACCTCAAAGGCTACTCTGACATTCTTCAAAAAATCTTCCTAATAACAAAGCTGAACTGGAGCTGCTTTGACTCTTACATTAAAGCAGGGGCCATCCAGCAAGTAACAAAAACAAACAAACAAAAGAAGGCAAAGGATAGTGCATTACAGGGATCAGTTCTAGCAATTAGAATAATAATGCGGCGGCCCAGATGGTGCACTCTATAATTCTAACATTGTAGCAAGGTCTGCTTGCTGAAAATCTCTTCTTCCCTGGAGTCAAGGAATCCACTGCAGCAGTTCATTACAATGTAGTGGGTTGTTAACAAACAGGCATTATTAACATCTCATGGTGACTGATTTGTCATATTGGTTTTAGTTACCCATCAGGGCTTTAAGGGAAAGAATTTAAGATGAATAGTTTTAACTGACTAAGAGACAGGAGTAAGGGCAGTAAGGTTAATTATGCCATGCCAGTGGAGGTTCTGGCTGTCAAGAACATAAAAAGACTAAGAAGCAGGAAGAACTAAGGGAGGGTAAGGGAAGGTGCTGAAAGAAAGTGATTTAAGAATTAGAGTGACATGGGGCTGACTCTGGTTGTCAGCATTACAGAAAGCACTGGGAACATAGATGTTTGGGTGCTGTGTTTGGGATTATGAAAGTGGTGTTTTACGAAACCGTATGAATCTAATTCCCAGGATCTAACAGGGACCAACCAGTTTAAACCTCCAAATAGGAACACAGTCTGATTATTGTTCAGAAACTACTGGTTTAACTCACATACAAAGACCATCCATCAAAGATGGGAGTCACCCAGTGGACCTGTTTGCTTCACTCCAAACTTCTGTATTCACTCTTCTGGACTATAGAACACACAGAAGTGTAAGTGGACTTCTCTTAATTTACCTTTATTCCTCAACAGTTCAACATTTCATTAGGCTGAACTCACATCACTGTTACTATTTATGTAAGGAACAAACTGTTTCTCAATATTGAATTGAAAAAATAAGAAACCCTTGAAGAAAGACCAATAAAATAAAAGAAGGAAAGGGAGAAAGAGGAGAAACAAAGAAATAAAAAAAGAAGGGAAAGAGGGAGGAGGAAGCAAGGAAGAGACCCAATGTTTCATAGTATGCATATGATCTGGGAAGTCCCCATGGCAGAGGGAAAGCCTGAGTTCAGTAGAAATTGACAGCAAAATCAAGAGGCAGAAAGACAAAGATGGATGCCGTCTTTATCACGGCCAGTCTAAGGTTCTAGCCTTGAGTACCTTCCTCAAATACCAAGAGCTTCTCTCCCACCTAGTGTTTACTGGTATTGTCGGCTACTGCCAGGACACTACCTCTGTCACGAAGATCTTTAAAGTAGCTGTTCTCAGAATCTACCTGGGGTGCTGGAAATAAAGATTTCAGCAGCAGCCCATGTCTTAACAGAAACCAGAATTCTCTGTGAATCCCAACTTCCCTATCAAAGAAGGATCTTGTGTAAACTACTGTATTTATGGCCACATGAGGCCCCTTCCAAAAGAGCCAGAGTGAGTTAAGAACTCTGCAAGTATAAAAACTTGGGGCCTCAAAGGATCATACCTAGGGAGAAAACTACCTGGGTGATGAGAAAAGACTTGACTTTTTTTTTAATCCTTATTTTCATGTATATAAGAGGTTCCAATGGTGCTAATCTCCTATTGAGCTAATCTGTACAACTCTTGCCCTTCAAACAGCCACTTCTCATCCTATTCATGACCATGAGTGAGCACATGTATTTTGAGGTTTAGGTCCTGGAAATTAACAATAAAAATCTTAAAGCAACTGCAATGCCCATTTTATTAAGAAGCCATGATCCACATCAACACACAGCGAAGTGGTTCCATGAATGAGCTTCAAGCTCATCAGTTGTGGGTTGGAGTCTCAGCTCAGTGGTTAACCACCTAGGTAAAAGAAGAAAAGTTCTATAGGATGGCTGAACCTCAGTTCTTCATCTGTACAATGCACACAATAAAGAGCTCCCTATAGGGCTGTTTCATGGATTCCATAATTTAAGTGATATTTGTTATGATGGTAACTAAGTCTTCCAAGGTCCTGGAATTCCTTGTGGTACACTGGGCCAGGATTCCAAAAGCCTAGGCTCTATGCCCAGCTCTGCCATAAATTAGCCATGTGGCCTTTGTTTTATCTTTTCATCCATTAGGTTTTAGTTTCCTTACTTGTTAAATGAAAGTCTCAACCAGCTGGCACTCGACTAGGCAACTAGAGACATACTAATTTTCTGTGGAAGATATCATTTCTGAAAGAAGTTGGAGAAAACTGTGATCACTATACAGAGGTCATGTGAAAGAAGTGATGCCTTCTGGAAGTCTCAAATAAAGATAATCTTGATGAATTTCAAGGCTCAGTTAAAAAGATATGAGATAGATACTTCAACCAAAGAGAGAAAGCTAAACATGGCATTTCCAAAATGTGAACTCCATGTCTACCTTACCTGCTGGGTGCCTGATAGACCATTCCTCTTTAATGTTGGATAAAAAAATAGATATAACCCTATCTGAACCCCCTCTCATTCTCCCATCCCCACCCCCCCTTCCCCATTCCAATGAGCCATGATCTTCTGCAGAACTGGTTTGGTAAAGGTGTTGGGTAGGGAAGTTCACTTCATCAACACTAGATGGTTCGAGGAAACCATTGAGGTCTGACATTGGGTGAAGAGTAAAGGTAAATAATAATAAAAAAAGTGATTTGGACAGAATTTTAAGACAGACACAAACATCATATTTCTCAATGATGATGGGGATAAAGTCAGACTCCCACTGGGTATGACAGTATAAAGAGGAAAAAAAAAACCAGAGACACTTCAGATCTACAAGTTCTAAAAAAAAAAAGCTGATGAAAGGCGTGACCCGGAACATGGACTCTTTAGACCTGAAGCGTTGGTGATTACCAGGCAGTATTCTGAAATTTGTGTTTCTCTATGAAAAAGTATACAAGGAGAATAGATCAGAAGTAACAATTTTCAAAGAATTCAAGAAAACTGTAACGAAAGAGTATTCCTTGTATGTATTCTTACTTGTTTTAATCTTCCTGGTCATATTAAAACCCAGAGATCAAGAACTGGCAGGTAATTTACAAAGTAATCTGTCTAAATTCCTGACTCCTATAGGCAAAGTTTCATCCTCATTTACCCATGAAGAACTAAGAAACTGAAAATATTAACTTGAAGGTACATGGTTACTCCTGTAGTTAACAATGAATGGCAGGAGGAACTGGAAGGTACAAAGTTGATGTTTTATAAGAGCTCTTAATTCCTGGAGATTTCTTGGAATCATTTTGGTAATCACCTGAAAGAATTAGTATCAGTTCAGTTTTTCTAGGCATTGGCCTAGATCAGTGCTTCTCAAACTTAGGCATACATCAAAAGTCACCTAAAGAAGCTGTGAAAACTGTGGGCCCCACCCCTAGAGATTCTGACTCAGTACATCTGGAATGGGGCCTGGGAATTTGTAATTCCAACAATTTTCCAGGGATGCTGATAAAGCACATCTGGGAATGGTCCAGATCATTTCTTGGAGTCTATTTCCCTACATCACTTATTGGGGTGTAAGTTTTGATGAGTAGTAGACTGCCTCAGTCCAACTTACTCTATCCAGGGAAGAGAGGGGGCAACTTCCCACACAGGTTGAGGAAATGTGGTACCAATTCTGTGATTAGTAGAAAGAGGTCCATGACATGATGGTATAAGTAGAGTCAGGAAAGCAACTTAACCCAAATACACTAGCAAAAGAGCTGGGGAAATGATGCATGTGCTTATCTGCTTTCAGAAGGTTTTGCCCCAATGCTGTGCTAAACTCTATGGGATCTGGAGTAGGTACTTTTATATCTTAGAAATAATACATGATCTCTATAAATGTCTTCCTTCCTTCCCTCCTTCCTTCCTTTGGGAATCACTGAGTTAAAAATTAGACAAACTAAATTAAATTGACAAAATACAAGTTGAAACTCATCTCAAGACTATTTACCCTGAAGGCCGCCATTCTGTTTTTCCTGGGCTTTTTGCTAATGGGAAGGAATAGAGATCCATCTTGGAATTTTCTCAGCATCCTTTACAGTGGTAATCTCCTGTGACTAAAGCCCCTACTCCACCCTATCATTATGTAGGACTTTAGGGTCTGGCCAGCACAAAGACAAGGACAACCATGAAAGTCAGGGTTGGGGGAATCATCATCTCACTGTCAATGGCATGCATCACTCTGATGCTTCAAGCTCTATATACACACATCATTTTGTGTGATTTATGGCCCTAATTAGATCCCAATGGCAGTATTCCATCAGTTAACAATGCATATCCTAATCACCTTTTCTTCATACAAATGATTTCCTTAACTTTGCATGCATAACTTAACAGCTTTTATTTTAAAAACTCATGTTAACAGCTTTCCTGTGGTAACCAGTAGGGGTGCTATGATAAGAATCTAATTTGCTGTAAAAATGACTCATTTGTCAAATAAGCATTAAAATAATTGTTCCCCTTTTGACTGTTACCCTGCTGTTTCCAGTCATTTTCCAAAACTAAATTATTTACTCATTTGAAAGTTCAGCTGTGCATATTTTAATTGATATTCCCTCATAGGACTCATATTGTTAATGACAATAATTAACCCGAAAAGGCTGCTAAATAATTATGCTGGAAAGATATGAAGTATTTGCACAGAAAGTAAAATCAGCATTTGAAAAACTATCAAAATGTAAAACTTTCATATTTTATGGCAAAGCACAGTAATAGTTCATAATCAAATTAAAGAGAGAAAGAGAAAATGTAGATTATATGATTTGATGCAGAATACTTTATGTTTTCAATATAGAAAAGTAGTCTAGCTAACAAGATTACTCTGTCATCTCAGTAAGCTCCTAATATTACTATTCTATCTGGCAATATAAATTGTTCTCCAGCACTTAGCATGGCTTGGAATGGGAGCAAACTTGCTCTTAATAACAATACCTAACACATATTCCTCTCTGTTAGATAAATCTTCCTGTGATGGGCTTCACAAGCGACACACATTTCCAACAGAGACACAGCACTAAACAGACTGTATCCCTTCTCCTAAGAATGCATCTGCCTCTCAATTTCTGGGAAGTTCTCAGTGGATGTGGCAAGCCCTTATACTCTGGGACCCAAAGAGAGCCAAATTCAGTGGAAAGAGCTGTTGTCTCTGAAACCTTGTCAAATTAGACAAAGAAAGGACCACAGTGAGTCTTAGACTTACAAATGTGCGGTCCTTCCTGGCCAGTGTACCAGGCTTCTAGAATTCCACAAAGTTGACATTCCCATGGAAATGGCTAAAGACCATTTACCCAGGTGGTAAGTCAGGACTTCCACACTCCTAGTAGCCTTGAAGTACAGGGTCAGAATCTGACTATGTATGTTCCACAAATGCTTTTGAACTAAAGCAGAAAGTAGCTTTATAAAAGCCACAGAAGTGCTAGGGCTTCGGTTAAGGTCTCCACTGGTATACTGGTATATGCCTCCCATATGGCAAGAACAGTCAGATTGAACATCAAGAAATGCCTCTGTCATTGCCTCAATTCCCTTAATTTTTACCTTACAGTTGATATCATTAGTAGCATGATAATGATGTAATAAAAGTGATAATACTTGGTATTTATATAGTTCGGTTTATTTTTGCTCACAGGTGCAAAGACTAATGCTAATGGGAGGAGGAAGAATAAATTATGAATACATAGCCATGCCTGACTTCCACAAATATCTCCTGCAAGTACTGAATACGTGGAATAAATGGACGGGTGAGTATGGTGCTAATTATGCTTGTCATCAAATAAAATTGCAACTTGCATAAAGAACAAGATTTCATTTTAACATACAACTAGATTGTTCATTTGTCATATCCATATCACTTCCTCAACAGGTATTCTTTCTATAAACATTAATTCAGCAGCTACTTTGTGCTTAGTACTCATAATATAGTGGCCAACAGGATAGACAGAAGCCCTACCCTCAAGTTGCTTACATTCTGGCAGTTAACATTTCTAATCAAGATGGTGAAAAGTGACAATATTTTGATGCGGTCCTTCTCTCCAAATGTGCAGAGATAATATAAAGTAATAACTGAGCTCAATAAACATCCCTGAACCAGAAATGCAAAGAAGTACACTTAGCTAGAGCAACTGGCCCGTTGGGCTTCAGGTGTGGAGGCAAGCATGGGAGCCAGGAATTCAGCTCCATATTACATGAGAGACTGAAATTAGAGAAATGAGCTGAGGCTCCCCTAATGATGAAACGAAACCAATAGTAGGGGTAGGAGACCTCTGTCTTATTTTGTCTGGCTCTATGGCCACGGTTCTAAAGAGGAGGGTAGGGGAATATTCAGCTTCACAAGAAAGAACTGAGCTAAGTCAGCCACTGAACCAGTGACTGGACCTGCCATATTCCTAATATCATCTTAAAGAGGAATAAAAAATGCTATTATTTTCAGACCCAATCCTGAATTTGGATCCGAGAGAGTTGAGGGTAAAGTAGAGACAACCACAAACCCACTAAACAAGGAGAGGCGATCACAGATAAAGAGAAATACAGCTGGGGAGACATACTCAGAATGAGCCTATGTAACAAAATTTTAAAATATATGATGTAATCTAGTGCTAAGAAAGACACCTAAAAGAATTAGCACTAGGAATGTGAATTCAAGCAAGATAAAATTAATTTTATGAATAACATAACAAAGACTTTAAAATAAATTTAAAGTACTCAAAAATGAAAAAGGAGCAAAAAGTTGTGAAAAAAGGACAGACATAATATAAGAACATGAGCCTGAAAAAGAACAATTAGAAATACTAGAAATAAAAACTATAGTCCCTAAAATTACTAAAAAAAAAAAATCTTACATAAAGAAGTAAAAATCTAGACTGGACAGAATCAAGAGCAGAATTCTAGAACTGGAAGATATTACTGAAGAATTTGTCCAAGGCAATTTATAGATTATAGGTTGAGATGCTCTATAACAAGAGTCAGGGAACTGACCCATGGGCCAAATCTAGCCCACTGACTGTTTTTGTACAGCCCCTGATCCAAGAGTGGTTTTTACAATTTTTAAACAATGTGGAAAAAAATCAAAAGAATATTTTATGTGACACATGAAAATTACATGAATATTTAATTTTCAGACCCCATAAATAAAGCTTTATTGGAATATAGCCATGCTCATCTGTTTACATATTATTTTCGATGGTATATCTTTATGACTACAATGGTAGAATTGAGTAATTGAAACAAGAACAAAATGGCCTACATAGCCTATTTATGTTTACTATCTGGCCTTTAATGCAAAAGTTTGCACATCCCTGATCCAACCTCCTAGTTTAAGAAAGAAAAGAGGAAATGGCACATAAGCTATATCTGAAGAAATAATAAGTGAGAGTTTTCCAGAATTAAAAAAATATTTGATAGTGACAAGGATTTAATACTCTGCTTCTTAACTGTTCCTTCTTTTAAGAATATTGATGGGCATTTGTTGGGCTATCGCTGAGTTTTACAATCAAAGGTTCACAGCCAATTGTACTATTTCACTGAACTGACCAATTAATTAGACAACTCATCAATCCAGTCAACCATCTGTTGTTGGTTCACTGAAATGATTGTTAAATTTTGCTCAGTGACATCCAGAAGCTCAAATCTTATAAATCTAAAAAACTCTCTAGGCTCCTACCCATCCATCTCACCAAATTTGTGCCCTCTCCTGAGACATTATATCATGAGTTATCTAGTTCACTCAATTCCTACTGTCAGCCCTGCCCTTCCCATAGTTCATGCTGCTATGTGTCAAGTTGCAATCTTTCAAGATTCAGCTAAGACATTATCTTGCTCATTCAGTATTAATTCTGCAAATATTTTTTCAGTGTCTGCCATGTAGCAGGTGTTCTTTTAGGTCCTCCGGAGATAACAACCCCTGCCATCAAGGATCCTACTATATTTTATAGTTAAGCAGATAATTAAAATACACAATAAGTTCTAAAACCAGGAATAGAAGAACAGATGAAAAGCATATAACATTTGACAGCTTGGTGCCATCAAGGCAGTTTGCTCAAGGAAGATCTTAGATGGTACATTAAAAACGATGAGTAGGAGTTGGCTGGACAAGTATGGTGAGGAGTAGGAGAGAGAATTCTAGGCAGTAGGCAGATCATGTGCAAAGGCCAAGAGGTAAAAGAATGCACAGAATTTCAAAAAGTATGTGCAGTTGGAAAGTAGAGGCTGATAAGGGGATAGTGGATTAGTCATAAATGAGGCTACAAATGCAAATCAGAGCTGTATCATTAAGAACCATTATAAGTCTTACAAAGAAACCTGGAGATATTCCACAGGAATAAGGGGAAATAGGGCATTAGACAGAGGGCAGTGTGATCTTTGAACTTTAGAAAGAACAATTTCTCTGGCAACGGTAAGGAGGAAGGCTTCATGGGGATAAAACAAGCATGGCTGTAGGCAGAAAATTTTGGTTGCAGGAAACTGAAGGACTCCAGATAAATGATAAGATGGCTGGCTAATACAAGTAAAGATGGTAGAGGAGATTTGTCATAGCTGTCATGAAAAACAGGATAAAGTGATAAAGAGTTGACTGGGAAAAACAGAAAAGAAAACTGCTAAGCACACTGAGATTGGAGACCTTGGGTTTTTGGCAGCACCATCTACTCAGCAGCCTGGCATAGAAAAGACAGTGGGTCAAAAATGTGATAAAGGGATAATGAACCAAGGGAATTAAAGAGGCTTTCAAAGGAGTGGCTGAAAATGGACCATGGGACCAGGATGAGTACTACATCAAAATCTAGAGGGTAGCCATGGCAGTAAGTAAATAAAGTCAAGTGGAAGGTAAAATTAGGAACTGAAGCAATAAATAAAGGAACTATGTGGCCAGGGCATTACATGCCCATCATGTGAATGATGTTTGCACCCTGGACGATGGGAAATCTTGACCTAGGGATAGAGAGGAAGATTTAGCCAGATGCCACTATCTTCACTGATTAAAAAAGGAATGATGTAGAAAGAGAAAATGTACATAAAACGAAGAGAGCTAGAGGAGAGTAAATTGGACAGCATGCACCTCAAAGGAGAAAAAGTGATTACATGTAAAATAATGGCAAGATCAGGGGCGCCTGGGTGGCTCAGTTGGTTAAGCGTCCAACTTTGGCTCAGGTCATGATCTCACAGTACGTGGGTTCAGGCACCGCATAGGGCTCTGTGCTGACAGCTTGGAACCCGCTTCAAATTCTGGGTCTCTCTCTCAGCCCCTCCCCCATGCGTGCTCTCTCTCTCAGAAATGAACATTAAAAACAATTTTGAAAAAACTAATGGCAAGATCATAGTCTTAAAGGGACCTCGAAGGAGTCAAGAAGATGCTAACAGTACCTTCCAGATTGGAGTCATTTCTTACCAGGTGGTGGAAACTAACTACAGAAGAAGCCATGTGCTCAGGGAAAAGTCAGGATTTTAGCTAAGTAGGAAGTGGATTCCAGCATACGGAAGAGAGGAAGAGATTGAGAATGTGTAACAAAGAATTTATCCCAGAAGGGGGAATTCGAGGAAGTAAAGTAGAAAGGTTTGGAAGAAAGGGAACTCCAGACAGGTTGGGTCAATTCACTTTATATCATTTACTCATTCAGCAAATGTTTATAGTATCTTCCAAGTGGTACGTCATGGGCTTGGTGTTGAAGATGTATATATGGAAAAGACATGGACTCTCTCCCCAAGACACTACCTATTCATCACAAGCTACACTGAAGCTCCCTCCAAGCAGCTTCTTCACAACTGCATGGAGGATTCTGAGACTACTGGGGCATTTCCAATAGGTGACTACAGTTCACTGCCACTTTCCTGAATAAAGACATGACATGAAGTAGGCAATGACTTCATGAGTCTCCTGCAATGGTTCTAAAGCAATTAGATAAGGTAGCACAATCTGCCACCAACTCTCTGTACCAATGTAAGAGAAGAGGGAAAATCCTATGCCAGGTGTTGCAACTTCTATCTCTACACCAAGTCATTTTTTCAAGGTGCCAAGAAATGAGCAAAAAGAAGCAGCATTAACTTCACCATCATAGGAGAAATTGTGCTCCACTCATGTGACATCTCCACATTAGGATTAAAAGGTCCTAAGAAGGAGGAGTCGTTCTTATTTTTTCTGTACCTAACTATGCTTAGCCCAGTGCCTGGCACATAGTAGACATTCACTAAGTATGTATTGAGCTGGAATGAACTGAACTGACATTTGTATGATATTTAATAAGTGATCTAACAGCTTCACATTAATTATTCCATGGTTATAAAAGACTTTGCAAGATGATCATTCTCATACCTCTACTTTCTTGAATGCTCCCTACCAGTTACAATCAGCATAATTACTTCCCTTGCTTTACTAAAAAAAGTGAGGTTTAAAAGTTAAGTGACTTGTCCTGGATTATATTAAAACTAGCTACTGGTGGACCTAGGACTAGAATTTGTCAAATCCTGGGCAATTTCTAACACAAAATCCTGTGATGCACAGGGAATGAACTTCTTGATGGTCACTGAATGTATTATAACAGTACTGATGGTATATTACTATAATACTATTACCATAGTATTGATAGCATAGTAATGCTAATATATGAATACTAACAACAATCAGGAGTGCACTTGTTGTGATGAGCACCAGGTACTATACATAAGTGTTGAATCACTAAATTGTACACCTGAAGCTAATAGTACACTGTCTGTTAACTAAAATTCAAATAAAAACTTAAATAAATGAAAAAAAATCATTTACTGCTCCCTCTATTCTATACCAGGTTTTACCTCAATAATCTATAATACAAAAACCTATAGGATGCCTATCATTATTCTCATTTTATACAAAAACTGAGAATCAGAGATGCTAATTTATTCAAGGTCGCAGAGCAAGAAAGAGATCAATTTCAGCTCCAAACTAAAGTCTATCTGTAACGAAAGTCTGAACTCTTTCTCCCATTCTACTCTGCCTCATGAATCATCTCAAGTTAGCCCCTGAATGCTATCTTGCCTAACTCTTCATCTTCAGTGTTCTAAAATCCACGGCAAGAAAAAGTTTTGGCAGTTCTGTGATATGAGCGCTGAGAACCAACCACACTTACTGATCACTATTCATTATTATGTAGGGGATAAATAAAAAGGTGAACAGAAAACAGAAAGAAAAGATACTCATTCACTCATTTCTTCTGCCTTTCACTAAATATTTAGTAGACTTCACCATGGGCTGGTCACTGTTCTAGGCACTGAGGATGAAGAAGGGAATGAAACAGATGATCCTCATGGAACACCTATTTCAGCAAGTCCCCATCCTCTCTGTCCATAATACCCATAGCCAGAAAACAAAAGGTCCCCTTCACTCATACAGAGATGTCCCTACCTTTGCAAATGATGCTCATGCTCTTGGGCCCCCAGTCTTGAGGAGAGGCAGGTCATTTTGTAATCAGAGCCTGCAAGAGGATGTCCAAAGGATTGGATTTTTACAGGGCTTAGAAAATGGCACCCACATGGCCGCTTGGGAGAATTTGCAGTCATCATTTCCATTAGTCAGAAGGGTATACGTATAAGTGAAGAAAGCAGATGGTGAGCAGGCCTCAAAACACTGAGACTGAACCACACGCGCTCAAAAGTCCACTGCTCTACTGACTTCAACCTCAAGTTTACTGTTTGCTGAACTAACAGTTATGTTGGGATTGTGCCTCTCAGTCTCAGTCATCGGCAACAGTTGTGTTTCCTTTTAAAAGGCTTTTGTAATGTTACCCACCCCTCCCTCCACAAGGGCAGTCCTCTTCACTGCCAAGCCTATTTTTATGGTTCATCTCCAAAACAAGTGCAAAATAGTGTTGGCCTCAGATGAGCCCTCCCTCTTGCTGGCCACTAGAACACCATCTGTGAGTTGAGTGGGAACAGTAAACACTGCAGGTTAAGTAACTCATTACTAATATTTTCCTTGAGCTCTGAAACTTTTTAAACAAACAACAACAACAATTGTATCATAATAACCTTTCAGAGGTTAACAGCCAGCAGGTGGTCCAGCTCAGTCTAAATGCAAACCAGACAGCTGTTTGATTATAAACTGTTGATTCTTACGGAGATCTGGGGAAAACTTCTTGCTGAAAAAGGGTCTTCTCTTAAAATTCCCTAATGAAACAACACATAAATGTCAAAATGACAAAAATAAGGAAGTGTGTCATAGACTAAGCATTTTAATGTCCTTTCTGGCTTCCTCCAGAGTGTACTCTGGATCTAGCCACATTTAATGGCACAGATTCTTAAGGAGGTGGTGCACAGCATGAATTTTTATGACACAAATAAAACTTGGAGAGGGTCACTTTCTCTGCCATAGTCAGTGTCCACAGCAGATGTGTGGGAGGCTCATCTTTCCAACCAGCCACCCACACCAGTGTTTTACCTGGACCCAGAGGCTATAAGCACACATGAGACAATGTAAGGAAACCCTGAGGTGTATAGCATTATCCTGTCTGTCTCCAAGTCATTAAGACATTGCAGGGATTCCCCTGGGAAGTCTTGGCAAAGCTAGAGAAAATTCCAAGGGCTGATAAAATGGTTTGAGAATGGCAGATGAAAAGTTTCTAATCAAAACCTTACATTAGCACCATACAGACCCATGGATTGATGGCTATGACTGTTTTCCCCCCTTGATGATGAAATGGGACAAAAGAAAATCATTCCCTAAATCAGTATTTAATTACTGGTCTATTATATTACAATCAGAAACATTTCAGAAAGCTCAGAAAAAAAACAAAGTTGAACCTTTTTACGCTGAAATCTGCAGGGAATGATGAAATGCAAAACCCTTAGGACTCCAAGGAAAAAAGAGTTATGGAATGGCAATCACCTTTTTTTTTTTTTTAAATAAAAGAGAAGGAACAAAAATGCAAAGTGTAAAAATGAGAATTTCACAGCTCCTAGTTTAGTTATAATAAGTTGGGAGAAAGAGGAGATGACAGAATGTGGGGGAAAAAATACTTTTTTGTTTAACGCATTTTGATGGGGTTTTCTGACATGATCTTATAAGCAAGCGGTGGCAATGAGCCAAATCCCCAGAGATAGGATAAGAGGTACAAAGGAAGCACCCAAGATGTCTGACAGGTCCTTGATACTTTCTGCTACAGAAAGAGGAATATGAGGGTTGTAGTGCTTCATTCTGATAAAATAGGGTGTAAAGTCATTTGAGGACTTTTCATACCACACTAGATCCAAGCTACAGCTGCTTCTCAATTCTGAGAGGCTCTGAAGGTGAAACAAGCCATAATTTAATAAATACTCATTGAAGACCAGTATATAATAATCTTCTAGGCAATTTGGAGCTACAAAAATTAAGATAGCTTTGACTATTTGCTGCAGATTTCAATCTCCAAAGAAAAACACATGAAGAACTAACCAGAAGATAAAACATAAAGGCATGAAAACTCTGTCTCTGCATTTCACGATGTTTGTTATACTCATTAATTATTATTTAGTCAGGGAGCATCCAGGAATGCTACATGGGGAAAGAGACTTTGAACTTGACCTAAAAGATTCAGAAGGATTTCAATCATCCAGGTTAGTTAATTTCATAGTAAACTGAGAAGCACAAGAGCAGAAAATGAAAACTGATACTGAATTTACCTAGTATCCATACGTTTCTTCCTATGTTTCTCCTACTCTTTTTAAAACTCTAAATATTAAAGTCATTAGTACCTGTAACATATATTTCATTTTAAAGAGTTCCTTATTTTTAAACATACCCAAGTGGCTTTCTCTCTGAAACATTCACCTACCCCAAAAGTACTGAAGATAAAACTGTTACCTATAATTACTAATAATGTAGCCATAACCCTACCTCAAGAGGTTATATCCAGAAATTCCCATCCTGTATATGCAATATAAATGTACAGTTCAGTCTTCAAGTCTCATTGTTATGCCGAGGTGATACTTATATTTTTGTCATTACTTTTCAGTACTTTCCTCATAAAGTCTGGTGAGCACCAAGGCTCCATTCAGCTCTCCCTTTCCTCCCCCCTTTGGTTTGTTTTCCCTTTTCTTTCCTATCCTCCTGCCTTCTCGCTCCTCCAACTATGTGGCTTACCTCCTATGGCCCATGGGCCAGGGACAGGTTCTTGTTAAGAATCATACCTCTTGAGATTGGAAAAATGATTGAGGAAAGTTCCGCTAATGCAGATAAATATACCTTTATTCATTTTTTAGGGCTGTCATAACCAAGAACCATAGACTGGGTGGCTTCAGCAACAGAAATTTTCTCACAATTCGGGAAGCTACAACTCCCAAGATCAAGGTGTTGGCAAGATTGATTTCTTTTCTCCTTGACTTGTAGATGGCTATCTTCTGATAGCCATAGAGGGATGGTCTTCCCTCTGTGTCTGTATCCTAACCACCTCCTCTTTTAAAGTCCTATTGGGTAACCTCTTGAAATGCCTTATCTCTACATACAGTCACATTCTGAGGTTACTCGGGGTTAGGACTTTAGTATATGAATTTTGTGAGTGACACGATTCAGCCCATAACAGTACCAAGTCACTAAAATTCTTTAATTATACACTGCCATCTCTGTAGAGAGTCTTTAGAAAATGTCCTAAGTATTCTTCATTTCTAGAAGGCCATGCGGGGAGAGAGCTGCATGCCCGTCAGCCTTCCCCTGGCTACTTCCTATAGAAATCACCAGTCTGTCTCAAGGCCTGATGAATTACCAAGAAAAGTGTGAAAGTCTCCACTGGATATCAGTGAGGAACTTGAGATTCAGAATGATCAAGTGATTTGCCTACAATCATCTTAGATAGTTGAAAGAGAAGGGTTTTTTTTTCTGACTTCCAATAAAGTGTCTTATAAATAAACAGATGAAAATAAGCCAACGTGTCATCCTTTAGGTTTAATAAAGGAAACAAATTCTAACATTAATTTCCTAAATATAATTAATCCCCCAAAAAGCCCTAAGTAAGGGTAATAATTTAAGACTAGTCTTGCTGAGTGTTTACCTTCATGGTATTTTCAAGATGGCCAGGAAGGTTCTGCTACTTAAGAATTTAACTTCCTGGGGTGCCTGGGTGGCTCAGTCAGTTAAGCGGTCAACTTTGGCTCAGGTCATGATCTCACGGTCTGTGAGTTCAAGCCCCGCATCGGGCTCTGTGCTCAACAGAGCCTGGAGCCTGCTTCAGATTCTGTATCTCCCTCTCTCTCTCTGCCCTTCCCATGCTCACGCTCTGTCTCTATGTCTCTCAAAAATAAATAAATGTAAAAAAAAAAAAAAAATTAAAAAAAAAAAAAAAGGAATTTAACTTTCTTACCTGCAGCAGGATGGCTGGAGTTTCACTCTTAGAACACAAGTTCTCTAACTCAATACTTTTTTGTTGTTGTTTAGAAGTATTAGTTTTGATTAGTTGTGATAAAAATTCTCAAACAAACTTAACAGTAAAGATACTATCTAATGAACCATCATATGCCCATCATCCAGCTCCAATAATATCAGTATAGGGTCCAACTTATTTCATCTCTATTCCACCAAACACTTCTCTTCTATGGGCAATTTTGAAACTCCCCATATCATACATATAAATACTCCAATACACTTGTCTTTAAAAATGTAACCATAACACCATATCACACCTCAAAAATATAAATATTTTTATAGAAATTGAATATGAAACTTTTAAAAATTTATATTCAGATTTCTAATAATTGTTAAGTAACATCAAATATCTAGTCACTACTCACACTTCCCCCATTACAACAAAAATATTTGACAATTTTTTGAATTATTTCCAAGTAAGTTTCAATGTATCTGTTAGTTTTCTGTTGAAACAACCGCTTATTATTTTGCATGATTCTATTGGCTGGTTGGGTGATTCTTCTCCTGTTTCACATAGCTATACTCAGCTGGCATCTTGACTGGGTTGCTGGAATAACCAAGGCTTAACTCTCATGCTGCAAGTCTTGACGAGAATGTCTAGAAGGCTGAGACCTTTCTCTCTCTCTCCATGTATTCAATCCAGGAGGGTAGATGTACCTCTTTATGTGGTGGCCCTGAGTTAACAAAACCAGATGATGCCAGGCCCCCTAAGACCCAGGCCCAGGACAATGTCAATTCTAACATATTCTACTGGTCAAAGCAAGTTAGAATCAATCCAGGCTCAAAAAGAGGGGAACAGACCCCATCTCTTAAAATGAGAAGGACATGACTGTTTTCGAGATGGGAAAAATTATTGGTGACCATCTTTGCAGGGAAACAACCACATTCACTCACTGATATTTTTTGATATTTTTTTTAATCTGTAATATTTGCCAGCTTTATTTCTTTGGCTTAGAGATCCAGAGGTAACTTGTGATTTACATATTTTATAGTTGTTCTATCAAGAAAATAGGTGCCTCCACTGCCTTTTTAAGCTGGATGCAAATTATTTGACTCTTAATTACAAAACCTTAATTCTTTTTGTGTGTGTGACACATGCTCAGGAAAAAATACATATAAGTGAAAAGAAAAAAACTCACACCATACAGAAATAAGCAGTCAGGTTTTTGATATATGTATGTATACACATATGCATGCATACGTACAATTTGTGATTTAATCCTACATATGTGAGCTAATACTAAATATACTGCTTTGTAAACATGTTATGTTTTACTTTGCAATATAGGATGAATAAATTTTCATGCATATGTGTGAAACTTTCCAATTAAAAAACAGACCTGCATAATGGGTCAAAATAGAAAATCCAGTGAGATGCTGGCAACAAGGAACCTACCTAACAGAAAATACTACCAGATCATTTAAAGTAAAATGAATGTCAAAGATACTTCAGAAAACACTAACTGAAAGAAAGCAAGGGCCAGATTTTAATATCAGACAAAAGAATTCAAGGCCTAAAGCACACAGGATAAGAACAGCTGCATGAATATGTTTGCTTCCAATGCATCATCACAAACTTGTTTCTTACTCTTTTTATCCCTTCCCTAAGCTGATCATCTACTCCTCTTATCATTTCTTCAGGGTCCAAATGCCTCATGGGAGTGTCCTCTTTAAACCCCCAGGCCAAGTTGGGTCAGCCCTCCGCTAAGGCTTCCTGCTTCCTGGCTTACACCTTTGGAAGGTGGAGGATTTCCCTCTGCCTCCTGTGGTACATCTTCTGAAGGGCAGTGTGCCTCCGCTTTTGGCATGTTCTGTGGTTTTCCTTCATTTTCCTTTTTGCATGTTGAATAGGTTTTTGTTATTTCTTTTGAATAAATTAATTCTGAAAGGATTAGGGCACTTTTGCTCCTTCTCCAGCAATACAGAGCTCCTACAGGGAAACCAGCTCTGGGCTATACGTGATAAGTTTCTTAAGTCATTTTTAATCTATAGATTACTCTTCTGTATTATTTTCCCTCTTGAAATTTGTTTAAGAAATTGTTTGTTCTCTAGAGTGTCCCGGAGTCTAGATTTTGCTGATTGCTTCTCCCTGGATTTTCTAATATGTTCCTCTGTTCCTTTTATTCTCTGAAAATTGGTAGTTCAATCTAGAAGCCTCATAAGATTCTGGTTTGATTTTTCCCCCCAAGATGGAGCTTGTACCTCTATTAGGAGGCATAAAACCTGGTTGTCTCTTTTATTGTGATATTATCAGGTACTGATATCATTATCTAGATCAGAGGTCTGCAAACGACAGCCTATGGACAAAATCCAACCAGTGCTCCCTGTTTTTATAAAGTTTTACTGAAACAATCATGTCCATTTATTTACATACTGTCAATGGCTGCTTCCACACTCCAATGCAGACTTGAAGAGTTGCAACAGAGACTATAGGGCCCACAAAGCCTAAAAATAGTCACTATTTGGTCCCTTACAGAAAAGTTTGTTGACTTCTGATCTGGATTCATCCAGATTGCAAAATCATACTTTTCTTTTTCCTTTTTACAATATCATAATTTTCTAATTCTACCATTTCTTCTTTTTTATTAACTAAAACAATCCTATAAAGAGAAACCTTACCAACTACCTAGTTATCATATAGAAACAGCAGGATACATGCTGGATTCTTTCTCTCTGCTTACCAGTTTTTAGAATAAGGTAGTTTCCTAGTATTCTCCAAAAGCAGCCAATAAAGAGTTGAGAGTATTTCTGTGTGTGCATGTGTATGTTGTTTTAAAGTTCCGTTATGAACCTGTGGATTTAAACACATTCCCTATGCTTAAATCAACTGCATTCAATTCTTATTAATGCTCAAAATTGTCCCATCTTTTCTAAGTAGTTTATTTAAATTGTCTCCTGAGTCTTTTTAAAATAATCCGCATATTACTGAGAGCTTTTATTACTATCTGGTTTAAGAAGATGTTCCTGGCTAATCCTGTACATTTCTTTCCCCATACAGGGAATTATCCATTTCTCTAAGGAGATGTCATCCCTTAGTAAGAAATGATATTTAGCGAATAGAATCCAGATACATGGGGTACACACTGATACTGGGGAAATTATTATTTCCAAGTCTTTTTTGATAACAGAGCTTGAAAATATGTCTTTTTGTTTTAAAGAAAAAATATTATGAATTTCTACTGATTCTTCTGATTCAAATTCAGGATTTCGGGACTTTTACTTTATCTCTCTTGATCTTTATCTCCTTAACCACTATGAAAATATCAATTTTAAACCAAAATAATACTCATTTGAATTATCCCATATACACACACAGCAACCACAGGATAGGAATATAAGCACTATCATCAATAATATGATTACCAAAAAGCTTATGATTTTTTTGTGCAATTCTTTTTTTCTATTGGAATATATTCCACTGGGGTTATCCAATTGAATCACCCTGTTAGAAAGTTAAGCTCATATATATTTTTGATGAAAAAGGACATTTTGACATGATTGTTTCAAACAACTCGAATTACTGGGGCATTGATTTTATTACCAAGTAATATCTGCAACAGAAACCATGGTTCCCCACTCCATTTCTGAACCACACCCCCAGACAGGATAAAGAGTGGGATGAGGCTCAGAAATGAGGTGTGTCCACCGCATACATTACTAAAAACAAAACAAAACTATGTCTTAAGAGGAAATAACATATTCTTTCATTTTATTTTTTAAAGTACAGATTCCCTAAAAGGAGTAATAATCCAAACTATTACTAGTAATTTACTCTTTCATATTAATGGGCTCTGCTAAGAACGGGGGATGAAGTTTGATGTCACTATCTAAGGAAGGAAAGGGAAGTCAAAGAAGAATTTGAAAGAAAAGGGGAAGAGTGTGAAGATCCTCAAAATACAACTCAAAAATGTTTCTTTCAGTTGTGAATCACTGTACTGTACACCTGAAACTAATGTTACACTGTATGTAACTATACTGGAATTTAAATCAAAACTTAACGTAAAATGTTTCCTTCATCCTACTTTTCCCAAGGGTGACCCCTTAGAAGACAACCAGATAGAGAGGTGGGAGTGATTTCATGGTAGTCAGCATCCTCAAGCTTCCTTTAAATTACCAAATTGCTTTTGAGAGGCCTGACTTCACTCTTGGTGAGTACATTTCTGTTCCTTCTTTTTTCCTCCCTTCATCAGCAAATAGACCCCAACTCATTACCTGACCTTTATTGCCCACCTGCTTGCATTCCTCAACCTTTGTCCCACATTTTTCCTTATGCTCTTCTTTCCAGCTTATCCCTGAACTCAGGCAAATGGAACGCAGAAACTACCCTTCCAGTGATGGTGACCTCTACCTGGCCCAGACCAGTTTAACCCCTGACTCAAGCCTACACAGACAGACCAGGAAGTGACCTCTAGAATGACAGACAACTACATTTACCTCATTATAATACTAAAATCCCTGCCAAAAGAGGAATACAAGCCCCATTTATAGAACACAATAGGGGTGCCTGGGTGGCTCAGTCGGTTGAGCATCCGGCTTCGGCTCAGATCATGATCTCACAGTTAGTGAGTTCAAGCCCCACATCAGGCTCTGTGCTAACAGCTCAGATCCTGGATTCTGCTTCAGATTCTGTGTCTCCTTCTCTCTCTGCCCCTCTCCTGCTCACACTCTGTCTCTCAAAAATAAATAAATATTAAAAAATTAAAAAAAAAAACAACAATGTATGCACTGGCATGCTGCCTTAAGGCACATGCCAGACCCTATGCTTACTTTACAAACAATGACAGGGCTTCCCTATTTAGATATTCATCCTAACCTTAAATAAAAGGAACCTATCCACCCTTGCTCAGAGAGTCAAAGCTTTGGAAACAATTCCCCCATGATCTCCTTATTTGCTGCCAATAGTTTTCTTTGTGTGGCAATTCAACCTGGTGCAATTTCTGACTCACCAAGGAGTGAACTTATGTTGGTTAGGAGTGAACTTATGCTGGTTAGGAGTGAATTTATGTTGGTTTGGTTACACCTTCCCCTGTCCCCCTTTCTTCCCCACTATGCCTTGAGACAGGATTTGGCAAACTATAACCAACAGCCAAACCCAAGTGCCACCATTTTTTTGTAAATAAAGTTTCATTAGAACATAGCCAGGTCCATTTGTTTATATGTTGTCTATGGAGGTTTTCACACTCTAATGGCATAAATGAAAGCTGAGAAAGAGACTGTATGTACCACAAAAACATTTATTATTTAGCTCGTTACAGGAAAAGTTTGCCAACATCTGCTCTAAACTATGGGTTGACACTAACTTCAACCTTTTGGGATGTGGCTCAGCTTTTCTAGGCTTGAAAGATCACTAAGCATTAAATTAAACTTGCCAGTGAAAATAAGCTTACTATCTCAATAGCACAGAATACCAATTCTAGAAATTGAACTAAACTCAGATTCAAGAGCAGTGCTTGCTGAGAGCAATCTGAAGGCATAGATTCAACTTGCTATTTTTTGAGAATTCTGAAATAAGCTAAAAATTTTTCTTTTAGGCACAACACTACCTGAAATACTCAAATATTTCAAATAAGGATAACTATGACTACTATCACTGCATACTTTTTATGTGCTAGGCACCACGCTATGCACTTTACATGTCATGTCTTATCTTCTTTAATTCTTATATCAACCCTAGGAGGTGGGCACTATGATTATCCATATTTTATAACTGAGAAAACAGAGAGAATAAGAAACGTGCCCAGGGTCACACATTGCTGGAAAGCAATGGGGCTGAAATGCAAACCCAAGCCTTCTCAGATAAAGTCCATGCTTTAAAACAACTAAGCAGGGGGCACCTGGGTGGCTCATTGGGTTAAGTGTCTGACTTCGGCTCAGTTCATGATCGCATGGTTCATGGGTTCAGGCCCCACATCAGGCTCTGTGCTAACAGCCTGAAGCCTGCTTTGGATTCTTTCTCCCCCTCCCACTCTCACTCTCTCTCTCTCGCTTTCATAAATGAACATTAAAAAATTAAAAAAAAAAAAAAAACAACTAAGCAATGCTACTCTTAAGCCAGAACATTAGATTTTACCAGAGTCTCAAGTCTACAATTTGAAGTTCCCCTGAGAAAGGGCTGGCCTTTCTTGCTCAGGGCTCAGACTGCCTAGAGAGAAAATAGTTGTGAACAACATGGGAAGGTAAGGAATCAGTCACCAAAGCTATGAAGTAACTTATTTTATGAAAGAGTTAAATATGTCTTCCTGACCACAGACCTTTAAACTTTCTTCTTCCTGAGTCTCCCTTAAAACAATGATAAAGGAATAAAAAAGATTTAAGTCCTTAGGACAAGAAAGCTGAAGAGGAGATATCAGGAGATGAAAAGTTTAATACATTTTTAGAAAGAAAATATATCAAGGAGGGGTGGTGACCAATCTAGCTGAGTGGGGAAAGTTAGAACCATAAGTCCTTGCAAAGGGAGCTACCAGGATGGGAAGAGAGTGATGATCCCTTACCAAATGCCTAAGAGACTCGGGAACCAACAGTGCTGGATATTATAAAAGGCAAGGGAAAGGCTCAAGTCTAAACAGAGATTTCAGAGACAGGAGGAGTAATAAAAGTACACATATAAATCAGTTGCCTCCTTAAATCTCTTTCCTCATACCACATAATCCCCAGGCAAAAAGACTCTAAGTATACCCTTATAAAAGGAATAAAGTAGAGAGATTTCAGTCATAGCAAAGGGATGGGTAGTATGAAGATGTAAAAACTAGAGGAGTAAGGAAGTTTTGTGAGCCTGTTAATGAGCCTACTTTACTTATTCTGTCTCAAGAACTCCTACAGCAAAGTGTATGCCCCACCTTCAGAGCTCTTTGCTGGAGATGATAAATAGTCCCACACTTTCACATGCTGATATATAGGCATTCTCCAAAGAAAATGCTACTGTCTGGACAATGACATTACAGTGTAGCTTGCCTGTTAACAGGCTCACAAAGCTCTCAGTCAACCCCATTCCTAAATGAGAAGAGACAGTCACAGACCATCAGATTTGAGGAAAGTCTCCAGAATGAAAAGAGAGAAGAACCAACAGAGTAAAAGAGAGCTAGATGAAGCACAGATAATACAGGAATAAAATAAAGTTTCACAAACTCTAATTAGTATCTTCAAAGAGATAAGAAGATACTATATCCATAAAACAACAATTGGATGCTACAGAGGAACAGAAAAAAAGAAGAGTTCTTAGAAGCTAAAATTATGATAACCCCAATTTAAAAAAAAATCAGTACAAGATTCAGAAGATAAAATCATGCAAACCGCTACAGAAAGAAAAAAAAGAGAGAAGGTGCTAGAGTAATGGCAAATAGCAGAGAAACAAAGATACATGAAAGATAAACCCGGTTAGCCCAACACCTAATTTATAAATGTTCCATAAAAAATTAGTGAGATGAAAATTATCAAATTAAAGAAAATTTCTCTAGACTAAAATTATGAATGTTCTAAGGGCCCCACATTCTTAGAACTCCAGTAAAACATGGAATAGTGAAGAAAAAATTATTTTCAAAAGACTCATATCAAGGCACATCATTGTGAAATTTCAAAATAAGAATAAAGTGAAAATTCTAAAAAGAGTCCCCTCAGACAATCCAGGTCACATGAATCAGAATGACATGGGACTTCTCAACAGCAATAAAATGCTAGATGACTATGGAATAATTCCTTCAAAATTCTTAGTGAGGAGTGATTTCCAACTCCAAATCCTTTATGCAGCCAAGTTAAAAATCAGTTCAAGGTAGGACTAGGGAAGATTGCTGTAAAAAACTCAGCTATAACTTCCCTGTATCTTTTAGCTCCCCTAAACGCTTTTTTAGGAAGCTACTGAAATAGTACCCCACTGGTGAAAAGGAAAGAACTAAGAAGGAAAAACATTTAAGTAGGGAATGGCAAAGGAAAGTCTCCATTGTGACAGCCGTGCAGGAGGTCTTCGATTTAAATTTAAACATTTGGGAAACAAATAATTGTGTATAACAGACCAACTGGGAAAATTAAAAGATTCAGGGGTAATTTTAAATTCTTTTCACCAAATATTTTTAGCTCTCCTCCTTTCAGACCCATAGCAGAACTGCTCTTTAAAGGCATCTTGTGGTTGGTGAAGCCATGTAATTAGTTCGGTCCAACAAATTGTAAGCAATCATGATTATATCTCACATTTGAGCCACAGCGTTTAAATACTGGTAGCACTTTTCTTTCTAGCAGGAAGACTGACCAGGTTCAAGATGGTGGGTTCTCCAAAAGCCAAGGACCTTTAAGGATTCCAATGAGTAGAGTCCCTCCCCCACTCCCTTTGTTGACCCATAGTGGACATACAACATGAACAAAAAAATAATCTCTGTTGTTTTGAGCCAGTAAGATGTTAGGGTTGTTACCCAACAAAATGTAGACCATCCTGATATATAGAAATCCATATATATGTAAAAATAGGACAATTACTAGAACCATAGTATATGAATTCTATACTGATAATATTTGCATCATTGTGATAATAAAAGTTCTGTCCATTAATTTAATTAGATTTTTTTATAGGACTATATTGAGATGTTGGAGGAAGAAGGGTCATGGTTTAAGAGAACTCTGTCATTATAAAAAAGCCAACATATAATGTCTAAAGTTGGTAAATAAGAGTAAATAATGTTATTTTGGCAATATAGAGATAAAAACTAGGAGAAAGTTTAGAGTATTGAAAGAGATTTCTCGGGGGGAATGGAAGTGTGAATGGAGCAAAAGACCGTTGGTACCATTTGATTTTAACTATTTGCATGTATCACTTAGATCAAAAATAATTTTAATAGTGACTCTAAGCACTTAATTGTATTTCATAGTTCTATCTTAAAAGAGTTGAACATTAGGTTCGGTTCCCCTATATTTCACTCAACTTGTGCCATGAAGGCAAAGTTGTGTAAATCTTTTTCTACCCTAACTATGAGCCTTCCTCTGGACTGCCCTGGTGTTCCCAAGACCTGGGAATGGGGGTAAGGGGTAGGTGGATGGGCTGTAGGTCAAACCTAAACAAAGGTGTCTGGGCCCCCCTAGGAGGGAAACTGAGTCATCAGGTCTGAGTCATCTAAAAAATGAATGCTTTGTAGAACCCACCCCAGGAGAGCTGCTGGCGAGAAGCTGGAAGAAGCCACAGACTTTTCTGAATAAATTATAATGCCTGGTGACACAGTAAGCACCGGTCTTCTGAAATTAACTCCTGGTCTGGGAGTTCCATACTTGCTCATAAGTTTACCTGTAAGTATAAGGTCAGTCAGGGTAAGGTTTAAAAAGACCCTCCCTTTCAGAGGCTTCATCTCCAAGTCAGGTAAAACTACAAGGTCCAATAGCTCCAAGTAGCCGGCAAAGCTGCAAGACCTTTCAATCCTCCCAAGCTGCTCCCTGGGCTAGACTGAGTCTCCAGAAAAGAAGAGTGCTTATCTATGTGAGAGAAAATGTCAAAGCTCAACAAGCCATTCAAATAAATGGCTGGAAGCACTCCAAGAATTATAGATTGTTAGGATGAATGTTATTATTCTTCAATAATGACTAAAGAAACAATAATAGCCTTGCTACAGACAAGAAACTGTTCTAAGTGCTTTATGAATAATCTTGTGTGGCTATTATTATAATCATATTACAAATAAGAAAACTGAGGCACAAAGAGGTTAAATATCTTGCTCAAGGTTGTGAAGAAGTTGAACAGATGTTATTCAAATCTGGCTATGCCAATGGACTCAGGGTCTAAAGTGTATCACTAGTAATATTTGGATGAAGGATAATTTTCCAAAATTCCATATCAAAGTTCTGCATCAAAAAGAGTGGGGGCTGCTTTTCAAAGATGCTATTGCTACTCACAATTCCACAAAGCATGGAAGTATGTGAAACAATCATTCCCCCAAGTGCATAGGTCTACTATTTATATGAAGCTATTTAACTTAATTACAAATAATTTAGGCTACAGATGGGAGCAAAGCAACATTAAGGATCTTGATTTTGAAACTGTTCTAAAATAGCTATTTAAATCTAGGAGGCAAATTGTCTTTCCAAATGGAAATGAATGTGTGATACAGTGAAGTCTTAAAGTTATTAGCATTTTTTCCTGAGCCCCCATCTATTTTGTCATTTACACGATGTCTAGTCCTTAATTTCAGCTCTGTGATCAAAGAGATATAACTGGAGAAGCTCACTATTAAAATCAATGGCTACACCTGGCAAGGGACACAGCAGCGATGTGATGGCAGCTTCTGACGTACAACAAAGGGAGACCAGAATCTCTTAGTGGTTTCAGGGAGAGATCCCAGCTGAACCTCTAAACGAAGAGTGAGGAAGTGCCTCTCTCCTTCTAACACACACACACACACACACACACACACACACACACACACACACACACAGTGCAAGAGAGGCTCAGCCTCACCCATCCCATTCCACCGTACCTGTGAGGGCTCCACTGCTGAATGCAGTGCCAGGAAACATGTTTTCAGGAATTCGGAGTATCACATTTCATAATTTGATTTAAATCAATTATCCCATCCCTCCCTGGAACAGGCACAAGCTCCAAAAATACAAAATGTAAATGGAACCAGCTGCAGCAAAAGCCTTGTGCCAGGATGGATTTCAGTCAATGTAATCAGCCTCCTTTTCGAAGTACATTATTGTTGAGACCCAGAGATTTGGTGAAACACTTCCAGTGTCCTGGGAAGGACCAGGATAACCAATTATTGGAGGGGAGAGAAAGAAGGAGCTAATCTTCTCCATCCTAGCTTGCCTTTGCCCTGCACTCTTATGAAGAATTAATTCACTCCTCTGGGGGATACTGGGAAACTGAGGTCGTTACTGGCAGCCTTCAAACACTATCCTTAATTTATGGATATTTACTAAACCACATAATCACCCTGAGTTATCCCATTACAGGGCTCAGTAGAGCTGAGGTCTGCAGCCCCGGGTGTGAAGATCAATTGTGAGAGGTTTTGTGAATGTGTGTGTTTATTAAAGAGGGCATGAGTGTACAATTATTTAGGCTCCCAACATGCTGCCCAACAAATGGATCCCATGCGTAGGGTTTGGCATCCTTCCACTGAAATCTTTCCCCCTAATTGATTTAAAATGATAATTCAATTAAAATAATTATTCTAATCAAACTTCGTATCTTTTTGGCAGGTTCTATGAGGGCCTCTGCCCTCAATGTTATTTTAGTATTTTCTTTATTTGTTTTCTCACTGAGTTGACTTTGGCTCTCTGAATCTTTGGAAAATTTTACATCATTGGGTAGTCACTGTACCTTTCTGGAGCTTTCCACTCAAAACGCAGGGAAGGAGGGAAGGAAATATCCTAAGGAGATGCTATGATTTTGGATTTTGAAGAAGTAGGGGGCCAAGAAACGACTGAGAATGATGCATGGACATCTTACCCACCAGTTCACCTGTAAAATGCAGACTGTAGAATGGCTGGTCAGCTTGCTAAAGCTGTTAAGGGAGGATGAGTGGTAGTCCCATCTCTCCCACTGTCTATTTTTTCATTGCCTCATTTTTCTTTCAGTGGCTGTTGCACTCGTGAAATGTTTAACAGTTGTATGAGATCTGAGGAACTCTTCTAGTTTTTCAGATATTATAATAACAGTTCTCTCATTTCTTCTACACAGGTATGTCAGAAGCTAGGTAGAGCAGATCCTCTCAGGCCCATTTTAAGGATGAGAAAAAAACAGTAACATAAAAGAGTAAGTGGCTGTACCAATACCACACAGTTATCTGGAAGGGTGGTCACTTTCCAATTGGAGAACCACACCACAATACAAGTGAAGAACAAACTACTTTTATATTTTAATTTTTTAGCCTTAACACAATTTGCAAGGACACTGGGACAGTAGGATTTGCATAATGGCCAATTTTTGAATTAAAAAAATGTTTCTGCTTCTCCTGGAAAAAAAAAAAAAAAAGACTCCAGGTGCAGTTTTGCCTGAGGGATGCCATCCTCTTGACCTGAATCATTGATGCCCGGAAATCCAGCTGTGGCCTCCTTCACTTTTCAACCATGCTAATGAGCTTACAAAAAAGATCTGCAATAGAAGAGACAGGCTTCTTTCTGATGCTATTCTAAGTTGAACACTGGATCAGAAGTTGAGAGACTTGACTCGACAGCTCTGCACTGATTAGCTATGTGACTTTGGAAAATGTGCTTCAGAGCACACACTAGACCTTCGGATTCTAGTATCTGTTTTTAGCCAAAAGAGCCTTAATTTTTGAGATTCCAGTATTAATGCCATTTGAAACAATTTCTTTTTTTTTAATAATTTATTGTCAAATTGGTTTCCATACAACACCCAGTACTCATCCCAACAAGTGCCATCCTCTGTGCCCATCACCCACTCTTTCCCCTCCCCCACCACCCTCTCCCCTCAGTTTGTTCTGAGTCTTTGAGAGTCTCTTATGTTAGCACATGCATTTTTAAAAGCATAGTTGGTGATTCTCATTTGTAAGTAAGGACGAGAACTGCTGTTCTAGGAGTTATCGGTTTAATATGAATTTCAGATTTTCTTTTTTTTTAATAATTTATTGTCAATTTGGTTTCCATACAACACCTCATGATAATCCCAACAAGTGCCCTCCTCTGTGCCCCTCTCCCCTCAGTTTGTTCTTAGTCTTTGAGATTCTCCCATGTTATGTCTTCCTTCCTCTCTGTAGCTTTTTTTTTCCCCTTCTTTCCCCTCTTCCCCTCCCCCCCGGTTTTCTGTTAGGTCTCCCAAAGCCTACCTATGTGTGGGAACATATGGCATCTATCTTTCTCTGCCTGACTTATTTCACTTAGCATAATATCCTCCAGTTCCATCCATGTTGCCACACATGGCCAGATTTCATTCTTTCTCATTGCTGCATAGTAGTCCATTGTATATATGTACCACATCTTCTTTATCCATACATCAGTTGATGGACACTTAGTCTCTTTCCATGGTTTGGCTATTGTTGAAAGTGCTGCTATGAACATCGGGGTACATGTGCCCCTATGCATCAGCAGTCCTGGATCTCTTGGGTAGATTCCTAACAGTGCTATTGCTGGGTCATAGGGTAAATCTATTGCCGGGGTCCTTGTTCCGGCGAATCTAGGGGTCCACGAAGGACAGACGGTCAGGCGAAATGAAGTGAGAGAGCCATGAGAGAGATGGAGTCTGATGACCAAGCAGGCAGCCCTGGCAATTCTGGCATCTCTGACCTGCTAGTCTCAGTGTCTTTATTTTTAAAGGTAGCGAGTTACATTACAATGAGTGACATTCCACAGTCTGATCTCTTTAACAATAATCGTTTTTACCAGCAAGGCGGCAACTTCCTTAATCCTGTATGTTGGTAACATATAAATTTAGGGTGGGGGAGAGAACAGGAAGTTACCTAGGCCTGCCTATGTTAATTTTCTATAGATAGATTAGGAGACATTCTATCCATAATCTTTAACCATAATGGGGGAGGCAGAGACATGATCTCTAATACTTGTCTAAGTTCTTTTCCTTTATGAGTGAGTAAGCCTATATCATAAGGGCTCATATTTATCTGTTCTTTATACAGCAGTTTCTGTAAAAGTATTTTGTTATTGCCTTTTTATTATAAAGGAGCGTGGGGATGGGAATAGCAAAAGGATTTGTGAAATGTTAACCTCAGGAAGGTTGGCTATTGTTTGTACCTTATCTGTAAACAGTGCTTCTAACTTCTGGGCTAAGCTAACCTCTGGGGAAGGTCCTAGGTCTCTTTTCAGTCTCTCCTATCAGTCTGTTAATCAAATACTGAGAGAAGCTTTACAGAGATGTGCCTTGAGGTTTTATGGTGGGGCTGAGGGGATGATTAACACAATGCGATACCTGCAAGGAAAATCTAGTTTGGTTCAAGGAGTCTTGGGGCCTAAAGTCTGCTAATTTCTAGCTAACTCATAACTGCTATTCTATATGATCAATTTGTGTAACCTATTCCCAAGAGGCAACTTTGAGGTTACTTCTGACCAGGTTACTCTCATTCAGATTTTATCCATCAAGACCAGGTCCCCTTTTCCATATGCCATAAAACCAAAGAGCATTATGTCCCTTAGGCCAACGAAAGCAGTTCAAGAAATCCAGGCCTGAAAGATTATTTACAAGGCGGTAAGATTAGGCGCCAGTTTGGCTGGCGGGAGCTTTGCTTCAACCTTTTCCACATGGAGAGGGGTCTCAACCTGCGAGCCCAAAACGGCTCCCAACAATCTATTTTCATTTTTTTGAGGAACCTCCACACCATTCTTCAGAGTGGCTGTACCAGTTTGCCTTCCCATCATCAGTGCAAGAGGATGCCTGTTTCTCCACATGCTCTCCAGCATCTATAGTTTCCTGATTTGTTCATTTTAGCCACTCTGACTGGTGTGAGTGGCATCTCAGTGTGGTTTTGATTTGTATTTCCCTGATGATGAGTGACATTGAGTATCGTTTCATGTGTCTGTTTGCCATTTGGATGTCTTCTTTGGAGAAGTGTCTATTCATATCTTCCTCCCATTTCTTCACTGGATTATTCGTTTTTCGGGTGTGGAGTTTGGTACGTTCTTTATAGATTTTAGATACTAGTCCTTTATCCGATATGTCCTTTGCGATTATCTTTCCCAATCCGTTGGTTGCCTATCAGTTTTGTTGGTTGTTTTTATTGCTGTGCAGAAGGTTTTTGTCTTGATGAGGTCCCAGTAGTTCATCTTTGCTTTTAATTCCTTGCCTTTGGAGATGTGTCAAGTAAGAAACTGGTGCGTCTTGGGTCAAAGAGGCTTTTTCCTGCTTTCTCCTCTAGGATTTTGATGGTTTCCTGTCTCACATTCAGATCTTTTATTCATTTAGAGTTTATTTTTGTGAATCGTGTAAGAAAGTGGTCTAGTTTCAATTTCTAAGAAAAAAACTGGGCTTCAACAAGGCAAAAGGTCACCCTTGATTAGTATCCTCTTGGCAAAAAATTTATCCTCTGGATCCAAGAAAAATCCTGTTTAGGAGTACACCTTTATATATATATAAAGTGCCTTCCTCTGTACCTGTCACCCACTCTCCCCCTCCGACACCCCCCTCATCCCTCAGTTTGTTCTTAGTCTTTGAGAGTCTCTTATGTTTTGTCTCTCTCCCTCTCTGTGGCTTTTTTCCTTCCCCTCTTCCCCTCCCCCATGGTTTTCTGCTAAGTCTTTCAAAATCCACCTATGCGTGGAAATATATGGTATCTGTCTTTCTCTGACTTATTTCACTTAGCATAATACCCACCAGTTCCATCCATGTTGCTACGCATGGCCAGATTTCATTCTTTCTCATTGCTGCATGGTATTCCATTGTGTATATATACCGCATCTTCTTTATCCATTTGTCAGTTGATGGACACTTTTTTTTAAGAAATAACTTTGCAGTACCTTTGATGATGCTTTGATGGAATGTAAATTTTGCTTTTATACCAATGATAAAATACAGACCTGAAGAACTGTCTTGAGCATCTCATCATGCACCTAGAGACAACATGGACCCTAAAAATGCCAAGAGGGAGGAGTCATGCCCATGGAGCCTGAGTGGGAAAGCTAAGAAGAAACCTGAGCAGAGGCTTAGACTCTGGGTCCCAAATCTCTGGCCACTGGTTATGGTATATCTCTGCAAGTCCTGCCCTGAGTAGAGCCCATCTCAGGCTTTACATTGAAAGCCATATGGAAAACTCCAAGGAAGAAAAGGGGTTGTGGGAAAGCGCATTAAAACATCATTCAAAAGGAAACTAGGTCAGACAGAAAGTTTCTTCCAAACTCACTCTTTTGCAAATTACTTCTATGTAGGACTATCCATTTTAGGCAAGCCAGTTTCCAGAGGGAACCTCTTTGTACATGTAGTTTGTCCATCGCAATTGTAGGAGGTTAACAAATTGAAAACAAATTATATGTATATCAAAACAATTTTTATGTACATATATATAACCCAACCCAAATTGCAGTTCAAGGAAACCAGTATTTTATAAAGTATACTATTCTTTTCTTTTTCTCCTTTTAAATGTCATTTTAAATGTCCAGAAAGATGAAAACAAACAAAAAGAAAAATCCCTTAGGAAAGTAACTGAAGGGAATGTAACTAAATCATCTCCTAAGACCATTTTTATGCAAAAAGCCTATTCGACAATTGATTTCTTTTTTTAAGTAATTAGAATTAGAGGAGTCATTCCATATTAGATATACAAAGGATATGAAGAAGGGCTGAGAGACACAGCAAAGAAAGACTTTTGTCATGGAAGGAGTAAGTCTCAGAGGTCTTTGTGGAGAAAGTAAGTGATAGGTAAGGTCTTAACAAAATATGATCTTTAAATTCATTGGAAGGAACAGTCTTGAATTCTGGCTGTTGCTAAGCTTAGGCAGATTCTCTGGAACCATGGACAGAACAGTATGTCCTTCCTGACCTGGAGAGATTATTTTCTCTTTCCTAGTTTATCTTCCCAAACTAAGCTGACAACAGCTGTAAACATCCATCCATACATACACATATCTATTCAACCATACATCCATTCGACTATACATTCATACTACATACATTCAAGTAATCATTCATCCATTCAATCTTTCATTTTTCCTCTGAAGGACTTTGCTTTTCACTGGGGATGCAAAGAGAATGAACCCACAGTGTTGCTCTCAAAGTTTGTGAAAAAACAAAAAAATCAAAAAACACAGCTCATGAGTGAGAATTTCTCAGTGGCCATAGTTGCATCCTAGGGAGCTCAACCTAAGTAACCCAGAAAGCTTCTCTTTCAGACTTCTCTTTTTCCAGATTAATTCATTCTTCTCAGTAAGAGAATAATTGGAAAAAGAGCACAGTATTATGCTCCAGGCGTGGATTCTGGAGCCCAAGTGTACGGTATGAATCCTGGCTCTAAAAGTAGCTTATAAATCACTGCCCGCTGTAGGATCCTGGGCAATTTATAGAACATCTCTAGCCCTTGGGTCTTCATTTATAAAATGGGGACGGTAAGTTAATATATGTAAGTGCCTACAAGTTCCACAGGGGCACTGTTTAGGTGTTCTTTAGTAAGTGGATGCCTCCTCCCATATCAGTCTGCTGCTTGAAAGCAGGAAAATTTGTAGTCCCCAAATCAACCACAGATGGGCAACTCCCAAACAAAAACATCTCCTACATGGTAAACATTCAACATGTACATTTCTTTGTGGACTGGCCTGGGAGCTTCTTCAAACTGGCCTTTCCTTCTGGCCTGAAAGTCGCCATTTCAGTGAGATGGAAAATAGCTGGCAAACACTCTTTCTACAACTATGCTCCTACCCCACACTGCATGACCACTCCAGGTCACCCATCAGGCTCTTATTTTTCAGGCTAACCCATTCTTCAATATTGGCATACAGAGATGCTCTCCTAACCCTTTCACTTGGCCCAGCACCAGCCCTAATTCTTTGCTGTGTACACGTTAACCAGAAAAGGCTCAGATAAACATACCCTATTCTCCAATACTTCTGACAAACACTCTGGTGCATTACACTGAAATACTCCTGAAAACAAGATTCCATATACTTTCTTATTATTTCCTTTACCATAACCTAATAAATGAAGAAATCCCAGATGAAAAAGAACTGGTTCATAAGTGAGAAATACATGTGAGCCAATAAACATCCTCTTCAAGACTTACATCAGAGCTAGAAAGCTTCGTTTCATGTGTCAACCCCATGTGTGTGTGTGTGTACACCATGAAGTCTTCACCCTCGTCATTTTCACACTGAGTAGGATGACAAGGAGGAGGTGGTGATGTAGTTGGTCTCGCTGTCCCAGGGGTAGCAGAGGTGGAAGAGATGAAGGTAGTGGAAAAGAAGGCAGAGAGGCAGGCACATTAGGTGTAAATTTATGGAAATACAATGTAACTTATGTGTCTGACTTTTCTGCTTTTTCATTTCTCTAAAAACGTTTCTATATGGTACCAGTCCTTCCACCGTTTCCTTTAGTTTCAGTGTCTAAGGCATACAAGAGTCCATGTCATAAGTTGGAAGCAGTCTTGAACAACTGGACTTCTTCTGCCAGACTGTCTAAGGTCAATTTGTTTTCTGGCACTGCTTCTACATCTTCTTCCTCATCATCTGCACTGGTTCAGAAGCACTCATTTCCATCAAGTTGTCTTCTGTTAATCCCTCTGGTGTGATGTCTATTAGCTCTTGAATTTCTTCAAGATCCAGATCTTGAAACCCTTCACCCCCCACCTTTTTTGACATATCCACAATCTCTTCCATGATTTCCTTGATTGGCTCTGTCATAAATCCTGTGAAGTCATGCACAACATCTGGACACACTTTTCTCCAGCAGGAATTTATTGTTTCAAGCTACACAGCTTTCATGGCTTTCTCTATAACAAGAATGGTATCTTCAATGGTGTAATCTTCCCAGATTTTCATGATGTTCTCTCTGTCGGGATTCCCTTACATACCACTGACAAGCCCTTCGTTGGAGTAACATATGTAATGAGCCTTTAGGTCCTTATGACCCCCTGATCTAAAGGCTGAGTTAGAGACACTGTATTTGGGGAAAGTAAATTACCACAATGCCTTTGGTATTAAACTCATGGGGTTCTAGTTGACCAGGAGCACTGTCCAATATCAAATGAACTTTAAAAGGCAGTCCCTCACTGGCATGGATAGGACTAATCCAGAAAAAGGGTTCTCGTTGTCCAGGCCTTCTTGGTGTACAACCAAAAGACTGGCAGCTTGAGTTTATCTTTTTTTTTTTTCCCTCAAGACACGGGGGTTAACAGCTTTACAGATAAGGACAAGCAGTCTTGATCATAAAGCAGACTGCATGCGCACAAAACAGTAGAGTTAGCCTATCACTTCCTACCTTAAATCCTGGTACTCACTTCTCTTGCTTACTGATAAACGTCCTTTGTGGCATTCTTTTTCCCAGAATAGGACACTTTAGTCTACATGAAAACACCTATGCAGACAGATATTCTTTCTCCTCAATTATTTTCTTAAAGGTAACTTGGAACTCATTAGCTGCCTAACAGTCAACAGAGGCTGCTTCTCCTATTACTCGACATTTTTAAAGCCATATTTTTTTCCTACAATTATCAAAACCACCCTTTGCTGGCATTAAATTCTCCAACTTTAGATCCCTTATCCTCTTTTTGCTTTAAGTTGTCATATAATGACTTCTCTTTTTCTCAAATGATAGTAGAGACCACAGGTATGCCTTTCTTGTAGCCATCACATACCCACATAAAAGTTGCATTTTCAATATGAGATTAAAAAAAAATATGTTGCAAAAAGTGCAAAGTGCTTTGCACCTGTTGGTATAGCTCCATCAATAGCTTCACTAATTTCCTTTTTTGTTTTGTTTTGTTTTTCAGATGGTCCGTACACTGGATTCATTTACCTTGGAACAGTGGGCAACCTCAGCTATGGACTTCAATCTAAAATACATACCAAGCAATTTGACTTTTTCTTGTAATGTCATGACTTTTCTCTACTTCTTGGGAGCACTTCCAGCATCACTCGTGGCACTCTGTATGGGTCCCATGGTGTTATTCAAGGTTTATGGTATTGCACTAAACGTGATGAAAAATACGCCAAAAACTGCAAGAGATCACTTTTTACTGTGATACGCAATTTACTGGAGAGATGAACTGCTCACATGGAGATGATTAGTGTCACATGGCATTTTAAGCAGATACTTGCAACACTTGAGTTCACCACAATAGCAACAGGAGGTGGCTGTGACATTATTACAGTAGTATAGTAAGTACTAGCATGAATTTTATATAGTTATGATTTAATACCACATCTTTACAATTGTTTACCTTTCTCTAAACCATGAATGGCACAATGTACAGTCTGTATTTGTGAGTGTAGGTTTTGATAAATTTTCACTCTTTATAATACATTTGTGCACATTTTATGGTAGTGAATAAAAGAGAGTGGTATCTACATATTATACATACATGTCATACTTGTTCTTAATTCTTTCATATTTTTGGGTTATGCAGTTTCTGTACTTTTTTTTACATTGTCACAAATCTTCAAAAATGTTTCCAATATACTTATTGAAAAAAAATCCAAGTATAAGTAGACCCACACAGCTCAAAACCATGTTGTTCAAGAGTCACCTGTACTCCGATTTGAAGAATACAATACACCCTAAAGGTCAAATATTTTCTCAACTATTTTGATCTATCTATAACCATCTCTAGGATTAAAAATCTTCAACAAGGTCCCAATTAGCTTTAAAATGTGTTTCTTGGGAGGACTAACCTAAGCTATTATCAGCTTATTACTATTAAATCTCACAGTAACTAGGTAGTCACCTAACAAGGGCCTATAGAAATGGTCTCCAGGACAGCTAAGTTTCGACATGGAAGATGAAAAATAAAGGAATTTGGGGTACTTTCCAAAAATACACACACTGACAAGGTTCCACAGTGCAGCCTGGGCAGTCATTATGGGGCATTAAGGCACACAGTACTGGGGAGAATAATAAATGGAGTGTCACAAAAATGAACTGGATTAAGCAAGATGGAGACATCTGAAAAGCATATGCCATCTGCTTCACAAATTTGCTCATCTTTGGGCTTAGGGAATAATTCTAACTTTCCAAAGTATGTAAAAGATATGCAAGAGGCCAAAGTCTACTCCTACTCATCAACTAGATAAAGTAAACCATTTAAGGTCTCTTTGGCCTGCTGAAGAGAATCCCAAGGAAGTGAAGGCCATCAGCTCAGTGTTTTGGTGAGGGGGACTGAACGAAGGGGTAGATAGTCTCTCTTCCCTCCTGGGATTTTTAAGTCTTTTATTACTATATTTTACCTGTCTCTAAGGCTGTTCACACATTAATATTTCTAAAATTAGGATGCATCTTACAATCAATGGCATATCAGAGTTTCATTGATAACTTTATTTCTTAGTGGAAAATAAAATAATGGCATCTATTACATTTGATGGCACCCTAGACACAATGAAATATAGTACAATGGCAGAGGGGCTATGATATGTGAGAATATGCAGGAACACTTTGCCATTTCTTCTATGGAGTTCAGCCACAATGACCACAGCCCTCCAAGTCTCTGTCTTCGATTCATCAGCTGTTTCTGGAGTCCCCAACATTCCCAGGCACAGTGATTATGTTTGTGTGGCTACATGAAGAATCTAGTCAGAAAGGGGAAAGGCAAGGTGGCCCTATTTATTTTAATATGTCTTCAGCTATTTTAAAGGGTTTTTCTTACTTCCATGTTGGAGGTCTTTCTACTAGTTTGGAAGAATGCTCCCCTCCCTCAATTCCCCAAACACACCAGCGAAATTTTAAAGCTTAGGAGTTTTCTCTGTGGTCCTCTGTTTCCGTTAGTTCAGGGAACAGCCACTGAGAAAGGAAGGAATGCTTTCAGAGTGTCGCTTACACCCCAGAGGCTCTGTACCACCCACAGTCTTCCCTTTTTGCCTCTCAAACGAATCAGAGCAAAATTAAATATCAAAACTCACTCAGACATTCTCAGTTTCTCCAGGCCTTCAATCTAGCCTTTGCCACCTGGTGAGGACTATGGCTTAGCTGAGCTCTGGGAATATAAAATAAAGTTGCCATTGGTGCCATGTCAATCAACATCCAATCCCATGCAAAGGCAGAATGTGCAGTCATGTGCCTGCCACATGTAGAATGTTACTCAACCACCTTAGGGGAAGGGAACAATTCCTCCAGGGAAATTATTACAGCCCAGACATTTGACTCAAGGATCCAAGCAGGAGAGGAGAGAAGGATCAGGAATGAATTCATGGCAGGTAAACCTGACCTCTCCAGTCTTGACCATCCAACTATGCATAGGGAAGAAAAAGAAAAAAAGAGGACAGACGATAACAAATGGAAAGGAGAAAAGAGGGCAAGGATGTTCTCTTCCAGAAGCATAGCCAGGGGCATAAGGGACGCACTCTATAAAAAGATTCTCTAAAAGTGACACTCCTCAAAAAAGTTCTTAAGGTGCTATGTTAACATCACTATTGTCAAAAAATATAGGTGAAAAGACATCAAATAAAACAATATGAAAACAAGGAGAAGCTAAGAGAAACCTATGTGGTAAAACCTGGAAGCAGAAAGTCAGCTTTTCTCTTTGCCATAAATAATGCTATGTGGCAGCCATGACTCTGCCTACAGAAACTGGCTTTGTCAGGAGCCAAGAGATGGTGATAAGGAAGAACCTAAGTTGACAGTCATCTGGGTGGACTTCAAGGAGTTTACGCATGGCTAAGGTGAAAAATCAAGAATTTATTAGCTGCGTTAACTGGCTAAGAGAAAAAAAATACATTCATAAATATGTGCTTTCCCTCCAGTGAATATAATGGATCTCTGTATCTCTCTCAATCAATTGACCTGAATCAATGTCAGCTGGGAAAGCCCTAAAGGAGGATATCTTCTCCGAATTCTACCTCCCGGTGTTATTTCTCTTCGAATTACATTTGGTCATGTCTACGGAGTATTAAGACACTCGTTGATTTATCAAAGGACCTCACAGGAATGAAACAGTCTTCAAACTGAGCCTTTACCAGAATTGACAGACGCAGCAGTTCCCTGTAGAACAGCTAAGACACACAGAGGAACCTGAATATCATTGTCCTAAATTATCTGCAATAAATTGCCCAAATTCCCCCACTTAAGGCACTTCAACATGTCTCTTTCTCTAGGGATTGCATGAGAAACAAACACACCTTTACTTGTCTGATCTACTCCTTTGTGGTTTTAAGTGGGGAAGAGCAGGTAATGTAACCTCATCAAAAAGAATATTTTTCTTCTCTAACTGAAAAAGCTTAAGAAGAATTCCTCACATGTATAAAGAACTTTATACTATTCCAAGAACTCTCAGCTATTATCACATTTGATGCTCACAGGCATTAAAGCTCATAAATAAGATGTGTATTTACAGTCATCTTAATACTGCAAAGCAAACCAAAAGTATTTCTATATACATTACATACCAGTTGTTCATAACCTCAAAAGATCTTTCTCTCCACCCACTGTCCTTTCTGCTTCCCTAAAGCTTTTTTTCTCTCCTGACCAGTTCTCGCTCTTTTACAACTTTTATTACTGTCGTTACACTTTACAGGTGTTTGCATTTCCCTTGCCTCTGACGATCCTTATGCATAAGATGGTAAATCTCCCCCATTTTCCTAATCTTTCTTTAAACTCTCTCTTTTGTGCTCCCATAACCCTGATCAAATGATGCCCACGTTTCACAACAGATGATGTTTTGTTTTACCTTCACAACCCTCTTCTCCCGGCCATAGCCTTTCAGTACTTATACTTGTTTTCCTTGTGATTTGTATAGAAAGTATTTACTCGCTCTTCCCCACCCTGGTTCTATTTCTGCTGCCACAAAGATATGGTGATGTTAGTCTTGAGCCATCAATTTCAAAGATGGAAATTACTTATTGGTACAGAAAACGCTTCCCAAGTCCTTCTTACAAACTCAGTTTTTATTCTTCAACCCTGCCACAAGGTTTTAAAGTTGAAAAGGACCTACGAAATCTAATCCAACTGTCTCATTGAAGGTGATTATACAAGGACCCAAACCCAGGTTTCGTCAGTTTTTGGCCTTTGCAATGTCTACTGTCATCTGGCCCAGTCGCCTCTCCCATCAGAGTCTTTTACTCTGAAATAATTTGACCTTATCACCTAGTGGCCCAAATGTATTCTGAACTCATTCAAATGCCATGCTGAGCCCTTCCCCTTCCCAACTCCTCCTCTCACTTCAAAACCTGGTGTGCCTCTCTGGTGAATATACCACCATCCATCAGGTGTCATTCTTGATATGGGTATCATCATAATGCCTCTCCTCCTCCTCCCCCCATCCCCAGCTCATCTCTTGATCTTTCTCCTCTTCTCAAGCCCTTCTATCACCAGCCCAGTTCCAGCCACCAACAGCTCTTACCTGAATTACCCCGACACCTTCCTAAGTGATTTCCCTGTTCCCCCTTCTTGTCCACATCTAATTACAACCACCTCCTGCATCAGGCAGATCTAGAATTAAAATTTGATCATGCCACACTACCCTCATTAAAACCACCAATGAGTCCCCATCACTATGAAGATAAAGTTTGGACTCCTGAGTCAGGCTACAAAGTTGTCTGTGTTTTGACCCCTCCATATGTGCAAGCTCACCTTTGGCTACCCTACTTCTCATTTCAAACCAAACTTCCTTCAGTCACTTAGATGAGTCAAGACTCACACAAGCTACTCCCTCTGGCTACAAGATTTTTCCTCTTCCATTGTATCTGGATAACTGGCAAGCTCCTATTCATCATTCAGGCAGGAACTTTAGAAATCTTTCCCCTGCCCTGGTCTCATGCCACTTCTTGCAGTTCTTTGCTCAAATGTCACTTTTTTGGATAGCCCTCCTCTCACCAGCAGTTCACTTGTCAAAACCTAATGAATTGCACACTCATTTGCTTATGTTGCCTCTGCTCCTTCCTAAACTGCTCTCCCCACCATATTAGACTTTTTTTTAAGTACTATGAGAATGGGGACCCTGCCTGTCTTAATCATTGCTAAACCCTCAGTGCCTAGTAAGCACTTACAAGTATTTGTTAAATGAATGAATATTCTCAGTGTTTAACATAACTTTGTTTATAGTAGTAGCTTCATAAATATTTGTAGACAGACAGAAAGGACAAAGAAAGAAAAAAATCTAAAACTGGGAGTTTATACTAGCTTTCATCTTTCTTTTCTATAAAAGTTGCAACATCTTCTCCTTTTATTCTGTTTGTTATTTCATCATCTTTCCCCTATTAGCCATTGAGAACAGTTACCCCCAAAATAGATCAGACTATGAACGACTCAGAATCCAGTTTAGAAATTAGGCCCACATTCATGAACGAACCTCCAGATTTCTGTGAATAATTTCTTAAGCTTAGAGGTCAGCACTGAATCACCAATTCCTGCATCTTGATTGAAATGCCGAATTAGTCTACAGCCTCACCCCATCCCTTGCACTTTTCCTGGAAACAATTCCATAAAACAACTATGTTCTACCCCGTTTCTCATACACCATCTCCTAGCATCCCACAAGCTGTGTGTAGGTGGCATTGTTGTCATACCTTGACCTGCTCTCATCCCTCACCATCTCCACAGTGTAAACATAGATGTCTTTCATTTGTACTATTCCCTCCCCCCCATTTAGTTCACCTTTATTTAAGAGAGTATTTGCTTCCTATTCTGAATCTCCTCAGAACCTTCCTTTCAACAATTTGAGAATCCTGCCCCTTTGACTGGAGTTTAAGGGCTTCACCTTTCTTTCCTTTTTGAAACAAGGATCTGCACTTGCCCACATCCCATCTGCTGCCCACCACAGTTGGTCCATGAACACTGGGAGTGACCTGCCCTATCTTGTGCAAGAACATAGAAAGGCATCTGCTCTAGCTAGGAAATTAGAATTCATCCGGAGCAGGGAGGTCCCTGGATCTGTTCATTCACGTTGGGTCTCAGTTCCTTCCTACTTATGTTTGTTCTTCCTTTTACAGCCCCAGCATCGTTCCTTTTGGCAGAAAAGATGAATGTAAAATAGCTCTGATGGAGCTTGCACTGTACTGACCATTCATCAACAGCACCCTGGTGCTGCCAAGCGCTCGGCCAAAGAGATTCTTTTCTTCTTATTCCATGCTCAGTATTAAATCCCTTTGCCTATGCTAAGCATTTTTGAAAGCCTAGGTTCACTCTGAGCTTCAGCTTTCTGGCTTCTTTAAATTTTTCTTCTCATTTTTTAAAAAATATCAGACATTCTATTTTATGCATCCCTGGTTTAGGTTTTATTCTTTTATATTTTTAAACATCTTTAAAAATCTGAACTCATGAGAAAAGGACCTATGGAGCCAACTTGGATTCTATGAGTTTCTTTTTCTTTTTCACTTAGATCTATTTCTCTAAAATCATCACAATAGTATCATGGTGGAATCAGGACTAACTTACCATAGAACTTGGTTTCATTTACTTTTAAGGTACTCAATTTGAACTTGATTCATAGAACACTGTAGGAAATACAGAAAAAACATTGAATATATCCAAAACCTGGCCCACAAGGAATAATCACCATTGCCCCCATATGTGCAGGGTTTCTTTCCCCCTATGAATTAGCAAAGAAAAGGGGGGATCATTTGTGCATCCCATTTTACTGCTTCTAAACTCACTTAACATCTTTTTGTGCATATCTTTCTGTGTTACTAAATATTGTTCTACAACACTGTTTTTAAGGACTAGGGAGTATTTCATGATAAGCTATTATTAATTCAAAAAATGCCTGTTATGAGACATCGGCTGTTTCCAACATTTACTATTAGAAACAACTGTAATGAACATTACTATAGGGGAATCTTTGTGCCTATCAATGATGGTTTCTCTAAGACTCATTCCTAGAGATGGAACTGCTAGGTCAAAGGGTATGAATTTTCTTTTAAAAGAAGGGGTATAAATTAAAGTTAAGAATACATATAAAAATCACCTTTCATAAGGGCTTTACATTTGCTGTGTGTTTATACAAAGTTATAGTCTCTGGAGATGAGCATATGTACCTTTCACATTCCAAGCAATAGTAGGTATCATTTTTTCAAAAACTAACCAACTTTATAGGTAAAAAATGGTATTTGTTGCTTTCAGTTACATATATTTAATTACTAGTAGATATTGGTATTTTTCATATGTTTATTAACTTTATTTTTCTGCGTTTGTGAATTATCTGTTCATAATCCTCTGTACATTTTTTTCTAGGATGCTTTGTCTTTTCCTTAAAATACAGGAGTTCTTTTATACCTTGAGAATATTATTAGACCTATCCTTATAAATATTTTATTCCTAGTTTTCACTTGCTTTTAAATTTTCATTATTTTTATGAAGCAATGGTCTTTGTTTAGTAAATAAAATATATTATGTATATATATGATCTGCCTTTCATGTCTTAAATGTCTTCCCCACAAAAAGATCACTTTTCTAAAACACTCATATTTTCTTCTAGTATTTTTGTGGGTTCTTTTTCGTACTAATTACTAAATTCATATGGAACTTAATTTGTACATGGCACAAAATAGGAAATCTTAATTTGTGCCCCAAATGCCTAGCATTTATTTTAAAACCATTTATTAAATAATCCTTCCTTCCCCAGTGATATTTAAGAACCATTCTTATCATATGCAAATTCTTATATATACTTAGGTCTATTTTGGGATATTCTATCCTGTCAATTTGAAAAGATTTAGAAGTTTTACTCTTAAGTCCTCTTATTCAGAAATGAGGTAAATAAGGTATCATTTATCAAGATACTATTTCTCAATAAAAGCTTGTTTTTTTTCAAATAAGCCTTTAACATGTCTCATTAAATTTGTATGAACAAATTTGATATTTCTGATTGCTATTATTAATGGAATTGCCTTTCTCATCAAACTTTTTATTGGGTTATCACTAGTGCACAGGAAATGTAATGGCTGTTTTGAGGTGCTGCTCAGACCCTCCCTTGCAGTTTGCACATTCACTTCCCTAGCTGCTGGGTGGTGATGGATGGCAGGTTTAAGCTAAGTTCCTCTGTAAAAGTCACACGTATCCGCCTGGAGAGTCCTTGTCCAGTGACTGGTACATTAGAGGTATCAAGGTCCAGACTTTGCATCAAAGCAGGAAAATTCTCAAGAACCATCTCAGCTTCAAAGCTCCCCATGGAAAGGACTGTGGTTCTCAGGGCAGCTGCATCATAGTCTAACACCTCCCTCCATTTCCCCTCAGGTATTGAACCTAAGAGCACTTACCAATCAACTTCCCATGTGTAAGCCTCCATCTCAGAGTCTACTTCCCAGGGAACCAGTCCGTTGCTGTCAGGAGTAATCTGAGGAAGAAGACTAAGCTCAAGTGTACTTTTGGAACTGGATCACCTGCTAACCAGTTGGCAAGGAGGACCTCATTCCTATCAGTAGGTGGAGCACTAGAAACTGCAGGCTTGCTCTAGCAGCACAACTGCTAAAAGTTTTCACCAGTGACAACCTGGGATAGGATACCCTTAGAAGAAAATGCACTGACAGGTGCAGTAGCTTAAGTTTTGAGAGGTTCTGAGGAAATTCTAAGGACAATGGAATCTAATGGCTGCTGAGTGGCACTGATGCACTAGATAGAGACAAGAAAAGGCTGAGAGTAGTTAATCACCAATTGAAGGCTAAGAGTGAAAATCCGAGGACCTCTCAGGCATCATGTAAAGAGGTTATGATTTCTAATCGCTGGGGGAAGGAGGAGGTTAAGGATCAATCCCAAGACTTAATTATAAGAGTAGCAAAGCTCCAGATAAAGTGAATTCTCAGCCTTGGTAAGTCTGCTATACCAAGATCAGGGTTCTGATTGGGAAGGATCATTTGGACCAATACACTTGAAAATAATAACATTCCAGATCTCCCTAACCTCTCTGGGCCTATAGAAGTGGCCCCCGGCTCCCTAGTAGTTTAAAGCATTCTCTGCTTAAAATAAGGCACAGTCTTCTGTCCTGCAAAGCAACAAGTACCCTCCCCTCAAGTTCTTCCCCCAACCCCTGCTAGGCAAGAGAAGAATGTGTAGGGTCAAGTCATATGGTTACCTGGAAGATGATGAGCTGGGCCTGCAAAGGGGAGAGAGAAACTATATCCCCAAAATATTATTAAGACCTGGCCAACTTATACTAATAGGAGCTGAAGCAGATGTATGGGACTGGATGGTGGAACAAGAGTGAAGAACAAGTGGGAAAGGAAGAGTTTATCAGCATGAGGGTACTCTCTTACATTAGGGGATCTAATTTAATATCCTGGCCTATGAAATGGCACTAGCACACTACTAGCTAGCTCTTGGAAGATCAGAGAAAGAAATAACTTCTATTAAATGAAGTAGAAATATCAAAACTGCCTTAACAGATGGTAAAATGAGGAGTTTAAAAGCCCCAGAAGTAAGCAGCTAGAGTAGGTAGACTTCGTAAGGCCAGAAAGATCACCTGATGATTATGTTCTGTAGCAGGGTCCAGAGAACACCCCATTTACCAAAGCAATATGGCAACAGGGTGCAGGCTGATGAGAGAGGCTGTCTACTGCAGGCCAGAGCAAAGGAAAGGAAATACTATTAAAACAAACAAACAAACAAAAAACAAAACAAAACAAAAAAGTTCACTGGTAGCAGTGAAGATGATAGAACTAGAAAATAGAGGCCTGGTTTTCTGATTCAGAAGCCATTAACTCAAGGAGAGACTAGATACTCCGAAGTTAAGACTTTGCAACACCAAGGCCAAGTATGCACAATGATAATTTTCCCAATTCTTCTCTAAAAAGACCTACAGTCTCTTACTCTGGTAATTGTATACTGGGAAAAAGTAAAAGACACCAACATTTCAAGGACTGTTGTACAAAAGGTAAAAGTTGATATCTGCACACATAAAATATACTCAAGGCCCCTTTAAAATGGGAGCTTCTGAGAGCCAAGTAATAAATGGTGTACAGTCCTAACCTTGGTTGCAATCTTGCATCCAGTGGGTCCACAGATACGCTCTGTGAAAATGTCCTTGGATGTTAAATGTATAAATGGAATGGCCACATTTGGTGGCTGGTATAATCCCTACATGGGTTCCTTGGCCTTTAGAGTAAGCTAATATAGTAGAAAAGATCAAATGAAAGTCACCAAAATAGCTCCTTCCCCGCCAAAAATTATCAAAAAACACACTATACTATTGTATCCCAGGAAAATGTCAGAGATTAGTGTCACCCTAAAGACAACCCAGAATGATGTAGTCCCCATTATATTCTCATTTAATTAATTAGTCTGGCCACCAGAAAAACCAGACACACCCTGGAAGATAACATCAAATTCACCCTGGTAGTAGCTCCAATTACAGATGTGATGGCTAACTATGGGACATCAAATGAGTATGTGGCCAGAAGCACTAATCATAAACTAGGTTCTGTCAAATCTATCAGGCTTGACCAGCAGCAATTCCTCATATGATGAATGTTGTCCCAAAAAGCAGCGCCAGACAGCACAAGCAAGCAGCACAAGCACATGCCTAGACTTCCATTTCATTCACTGCTGTTACTCACTACCCATTACTCACTCTCAGCTCAAATCTATGGCTACATAGGTGGGGGCCTTTAAGATTCTCTGATGGGGGGCGCCTGGGTGGCTCAGTCGGTTGAGCATCCGACTTCGGCTCAGGTCATGATCTCACAGTCTGTGAGTTCGAGCCCCGCGTCGGGCTCTGTGCTGACAGCTCAGAGTCTGGGGCCTGCTTCACATTCTGTGTGTGTCTCTCTCTCTGCCCCTCCCCCACTCATGCTCTGTCTCCCTCTGTCTCAAAAATAAATAAACATTAAAAAAAAAATTAAGAGTCTCCGATGGACTCAAATGACAACAGAAAAACTGCTGATCTTGGGTCAAAGTTGTGTCTGTTCAGTAGAAGGATACAGGGTGAAAGTGAATAGCTACTATACAACAGTCTCATGCAGAGATGACCTAGAAAGACAATGGTACAGAAAATCCTCCTAAAGGATAGAGCTTCAGAAGTCATGACTTTATGTGGAATGAGAAGTGACTCAAGGCAAGAACATATATGAACTTAAAACCAATAGTATGTCAGGCTTATTTGGTGTGTCAGGAGCCTGAAGGAAAAAGACTAGAAGATACTAAACGAGGCGAGCTGTGGGAACAAGAAAGAAGATGCATCCATAGAAATAGGCACAAATTGTGAAGATCTTTACCCCCAGAGAGTATCTACTGCAGAAAAAACTAAACAACCAAGCAAGTAGGGTGACTAGCTTATCCAGTTGACGTTAGCCAGTCTCTGCATCAGCCACTCAAGTGCTGCAGAATGTATACAGGAACAGAGCAGCCATAGACACAGGGACAGACACTGTGCAGGGGCCTAACAGCATGCGCTCCCAGTCACCAGGGCTGATCTAGCTTCTGCTGCCACCAAATATCTAACCTACCAACAACAGACACGAATGCGGAGTTTCTGAAATGGTACCGTCCCTCAGAGAGTCAACCAATGATTACACTGCATCCTAGAAAGGGCGGAATTCATTGTGAATGCACCTGAAACACATTTTGAGTATGAGCTTGCCTTTCCTGTCTGCAGGCCTATCCTGTACTACTGTGGGGACAACATTTGATCTATTGACCCAGGTTCCACAAATATCACATTGGACCAATGTACCTATTTTACAGCAAAGAAAACAACACTGTATACAGACATGTTCATTAGATCCACTGGTATTATTACATATTGCATCGCCCAGAAGTTGTTGGCCTGACAGAGCAATGCGATGGCCTCTTGAAAGTACAACTGGGATGTCAGCTTGGAGATGACACACTGAGAGATGGGGCACCCTATCCATGATGCAATATACATCCTAAATCAATGCAGAGTATAAGTTCCTGAATCTCTATAGATTGAATAAATAGATTCAAGATAAAATGGTTGAAACAGAGGTAAAACCACCTTCATCACTCACAGTGACCTGCTGGCGAGAATATGTGATTCCTGCTCCTGAGCTCTGTAGGTTTAGAGATGCTGGGTCCCAGGCGAGGAAAGCTTCCATCCATTAGGTAAGAAGAATCCCACTAAACTCTAAGCTATGACTTCCATCTGGTCACTTTAGGATCCTCATGCCAAGAGAAGAGGTAGTGAATTACTAGGGTAACAGACCCAATCGTCAAGAGGAAATGAGGCTCCTGAAATACACCAAGCCAGGGAAAATGTTTTTGGAAACCAACTGATCCATTTAAGGATCTCTTGGTAGAAATCTGTCTAATTTTGACAGTAAGTTGGGTGTTGTAATCTCATTTCAATGTCTAAATAACCTGGAATTATGATTTTTATTTTTCTTAAAACTAAGGATTTAAAATGCTTCATTTTCTTAAATTTAACTAAAATTTACTTTCACAAATTTTATATAGGGTCTCTTTAACAAATGCTTATATCAATTCAGTAATCTAGTACCTCTGATTTCCACAATCAAAACACTTGACTTAGCTATGCACAAATGATTTCTAACATCACTTTTTCACTATTTGATTCATCCCTGTTCCAGCTATGATCCCCTTCTCCATTCTTAAAAAAAAAAAAATCTTTCCCAGCAGGTAGTCTACCTCCTCCAACTTGCTACAGCCTAACTTCCCATTCAGATTGCCAAGTTCAAACCTCATACCAAGCTGCTTTACTGGAACTGTTACCACAAGCAAAATCCCTCCTAAACAAAGTCCCAGTGTTTTCTATACTTGCCCTTTCATTCATGAACAGAATGAATAGAGCCTCTGACCCTGACCTGCTTGATTAAAGCTCGCCACGTTCCTCCAGCAGTCCTTTCCTCCTGGCAGAACTTCCATGCCAAATCCAATTCCTCTGTGGGACTTCACATTGAACTCCTTGCCTGCAGAAATATGTACACTATAAATAGCATCCTTCCACTGAATTCATAATCAGGGTTCCCACACTACACTGTGTCTGAGTAGCTGCTTTTTGCCTCAAGAGGGAGATCCAAGACTCAAGTGAAGCATATGCCCCAAAGGTTTATTCCTGCCACTTCTTTCCCTCCCAGGATGTGTACAAGTTTTTTTTTTCTTCCCCTGGAAACTCACAAAAACCAGCGATGTCTCCATATCTTGCTTTCTCTCTCTCTGTTCTTTCTTGCTATATCCTTCCCATTTTACACCATGCCTTAATTCTAGAACACTTTATCTCTAGAGTCCCAATTTGAATGACCACTAGCACTCCCATATTGCCACAACAAAAGACAGATGAGAAAGTCTCAGGGTGCCAGCTACATTCCTGTAATTCTGCTTTTAAATCCACCCACTAGGGGAATAAGGTAAGCTCAGCCCAGGCCCTAGCCAACAGGCAGCTGCCAAGACTTTAGGCCCATGGAAAGCCTAAGTCAGATTTCTGCAAGGGGCACACCGAGCCAAGCTGAGGGTCACATTAGAATGTCAAAAGCATCATACAGGCGCAGAGCCAATGTTCACATGAACTGGATTGGAATGGGAGCAATCAGGCAAGTCTGGCCACCAACTGCATTTAGTATCTCCTCATTCCCTTTGCTGATGTGTAAGAATATTGTGTGTGTGGATGGTGCCCTCGCTGAAAGAAATACTGTTGGGTATCTGCATTCTTCTAAGATATGCGATTTTTTGTTGGTGCCACATTCTGCATGCCCTATGCTCACAATGGTTTATCCAGCTGCCCCCATTTCCTCATGTCTTCTATTTGTACCACTAAGGTACCTCATAGCTTTCCACTTACATATTTGGAGGTTCTCTTGGCTAGCTTCATCTCAACAGGTACTGCCCATTCACAGGCAAAGCTCATCTCATCCCTATAATAATGAGGTGAAGTATGTAGAGTAGGACTACATCCACCCTACAGATGAGGACACAGACACATTAAGATATTAAGTGATTTATCCTAAACAAAGTAGTAGCAGAGCAGCATCTGGGCTAGAATTTTTATCTCCTAACTTCTATTCCAATTACAGTTACCTCAATATTATGTTGAAGTGTGTAAAATTGTGTTCATATCCAAATGGGCAATTTCAAATGGAAAACAATAGATGTCTGGCCTTTACTGCCTACATACCAAGATGACACAGGACATACTCAACACTTTCTCAAATCAAATATGCATATTCTATAGTCACTGTGGCCTTCAGGCCACCAGTATACTCCCTTGTCAATCTCAGATGACTGTTCTTAGTTTTACCTTATTTTACCATCAACTAGCAGTATACCCCAATTCTGTAACCTGGAGCTTGTTTGGAACCTCTTATTTTCCAGTGTAAATATTAAACATGTAAAGTTCTATAAATCTTAGAGATGAGAAACAGTTACCAGAGCCCCAAGGAACATCAGCTTTGCTTTTCTATTGTTCAACCACCATATGGGCCCCTTATTCCCTCCAATATGAACTAGGTGTGTGCCATGGTACTGTACAATTGAAATGGTCTCTAAAGTTAAGGGTATGGGAAGAGGAGGAAAATCAAGCTTCGGTGTTGATTTCTCCTGTGTTTCAGCAACATTTTATGACTCTGTCCACACACAGCCCAAATGCTCTGGCAGAGCTACTATGCAAAGACAATGTGTTGCACCTCTGCATATAGTAAAGATGTGTAAAAGTACACACTTCCTGACATGTGAGACCATTTGGACTCACTCTGCTGCAGAACAACTTCTGGCCTCAGGATTCATGGGTAACCTCTGATAATACTCATGATCTCTGTGTCAGCAAGCACCCGCTTTCTACCAGTTCTTCTGGGGGATACAAGCATCAAGCAAGGGGATTTCCAGCTTTGAACACTTCTTAGGAGAATCCATTCTAGGGCAGCCCACCTGAGCCACTAATCTCAAAGTCACCTACTAAGTAAGGAGGGAACACCCTAAGAAAGCTTTCATTAAAAAATGTTCAGAAATTGGATTCCCACCTTCCAGTCACTAAGGAATGAAAGATCTAATTGGGATACAGACACGTGAAAATTGTGCACTACAGGAATCAAGATGAAGAAATTCTTTCCATCGGTACCCAATAAGCACATACACCCTGATAGACATACTCACACTGGGGATCTAGTCTTCCTCCAACACAATCCATCCTATATACAACTGTTTATCTGTGATACTTCTCAGTGTCATTCTTCACACTATATTGTGAAGGAAAATCTTACATATTGGAGGAATCCTACTGCCTAAAAAGAAGTTGTAAATTCCTGGCAAGATGGCTTCAGTATTCTTTTGCTAAGCCTTCCTATTCCACCACTATAATCTTCTGAACCCTACCTTAGTCTGGTATTCCTAAAATACAGTGACCCAGAAAATCAGTACTATCAGACCCTAGTTGGCAAGAGAAAAGAAATGTGCTTACCACACTTAGTTCAAATTTAACTGTTCACATTTTGTTCGTATTCATCCCTAAGGCTTTGTTCTCTACTTACCATCAACATATTGATTTATTCATTAATTAATTCAATATTTGTTGAACTCCAATCATATACTGAGTATAATGTAGATAAGGGAGACAAAACTGAAGCCAAGAAGCCCTAGGAGGAGGCCATATCAGCTGAAGGAGGGAAGGGAGAGATAGGTACAATCTCAAAGTAAGAAGATAGGCAGATGATCAGGCTTAGAAATGAGAAATTGATTAATAGAGGTTTGAGTACTTTCTACTGGAAATTTATTTATGATAATCAAGTAGAGATATCCATTAGGCATCTGGATAAGAAAAGGAGAAAGGTGTGGACTCAATATATAGATTAGGAAATCATGAGAGAAATTGTGTGGGCTGAGAAGGCTGCTAAGACCAGACCTGGAAACATACCAGACTATGAGTGCTGAGGACAAGGTGAGAAGAAAAGTGATGAAGGTCAGGGACTTGGATGAAGAACTGAAAGAACATGGTGCCTTAAAAAGTGGAGGTTTCCCTCACACATAAAACATTTTTCTTTCAATTCACAAATTCTTTCAATTAAACACTCTGAAATAATTGAGAGTGCACCTTACTAGTCATGATGAGCACCAGGTGATGATGAAATTACTGAATTACTATACACACACACACACACACACACACACACATATACATGTGTGTGTGTATAGGCTATAAAAAATACATATAAGCTATAAATATAAATATATATATAAACTAATACAACACTGTATGTTAACTGGAATTAAAATAAGAAGTTAAAATGAGACAGAACGTACTTTAAAGGAGTAACAAATTTTACAAGTGACTATTCTCACCTTCAAGGACCTTGGGTCTGAGGGAAGGTGTGTACATTAATAGATACGACATGCAAGGACCTCGTCACCAACAGTGAATAATGACTGTGAGCTAACTACAAAAAAAATAGTCAAGTTAATGACAGAAATGAAAAAAAAACATTATTAATAAATTTGCATTATGATTTTCATCTTTTAGCCTTTAATATGTGTGGTTGTATCCCTTCAGCATGATGTGAAGTCAGAGGGAGCAATACCTCCTTGAAAGCATATACTGAGGTTTAAGTTTCCGGAATGTGGCCAGTACCAAATGGAAAGTTTACCAAAGCCAGCTGAAAGCAATATAACTGGAAGGACAGTCGGAACTGTGGTCAAAGGAGGAGGAAAAGGGCCAAGATTAGAGCAGTGGTGCCATACAATTAGGTCAATAGGATGAAGCAAGGCCATCAACAGTTAACTCAGCCAGGGGATAAGAAACCAGCAAAAGGGCAAATGGGTTGGAAAGTAGAATGAAGAAAGAATGCAAACAGGGCCAGAACAAGGGTGCAAGAAGAAGGCAAATATATCAGGGATGGGTTAAATGTGGGGACAGAGTTACAGCTCAGGAACATGCTGGATGATTCAAAGGAGTGGCAGGGCTGGATGAAAGGCTTAAAACACACCAGTTTCTGCAGTTCCAGGTAAAGTGACGTCTCAGGTACAGCGAAGGAGATACCTCTACATTTGCCTGGCAACCAACCCTACCCACTGGATGGCAGCATCCCATTTCCCCCTTTGGAGTCTCACACTGGCTTATCTTTGTTACTGACTGTGGCCAGGAGTAGCCTATTCCCCTTTGTCTCTGTGGCTGCAATCACTGCTGAAGCCTACGTGGTATGATGTATTTGTACATGTGTAATGTAGTGTTAAATTATCAGCATTTCTTAATCAGGTAACTGAATGAATGAAATAAACCAACACTTACCAGAACAGCTGAAAAAAACGGGGTCATTTGGACATGTTTCTTATTAAAAGGGAGAGTATAAAAGATTCTCCATGGTTTTCCCCATCTATTGCTTTCATTTACCTTTAATTTTTTTTCCTTGCAGGTTAAAGCTGACTCCACATCCTAAGGGACCAACACAAGCCATCAAGTTAAATGATGTCCCTGATAGCTCTGTGGATCAATAGTTATATAGGCCTATTCCTCATCCAAGCTCTGTCAGGGCCCAAATTATACACTGCACATGAAAACCACTGCCTAGATTTACTGTGCTGGCACCCCTAGCCATGGCAGGTGGCTTATCACCCTGCATTTACTTCTTATAAGCTTTAACTAAGTCTTTGCTACTGATTTTTCAACATGTCCAAAGTAGCCCAGCAGCAATTAGCCAAGTTATCCTCCCTTCCACAAACCAGCAATAATTTCCTTGACTTCCAAAAAAACTCCTTAATTTTCTATTTCTCCCACAAAGGCATGAAAAATCTTCAAGTCAAAGGACATACAGCTGGCAGAGAGATTACAAAAGTATGAGGAAGCAGATGAGAACTCGCCCATCTACGGTGTTTTTGGTGCCCCTAGAATAATCCACTAGAATCTAGACTATTAGCATTTATGATAAGGTGGCGGGTGAAGTGAAACCTCTAGTTCTGCTTCTGATGCTCAGATACTGGCTAAATCACCTCACCTGTCTCTTTCTTGGTTCTTCTCTCCGTCAAATGGAATGATTCCACTTCCCTGCATTACCTCATGGAGAGGATATCAACCTAAGTCAAACAGAGTATGTGTGAAAACATTTCATACTCCTGGGAGAGCAGGTGTCCTATAAATTCTAGGTTCTATTATTATTTAATATTTATATATCTAGATGGATCTGGTTTCATGAACCACTTTGTAACAAAGTGAACTTGAGCTATATTGAGCTGTTTTTGAGCTTCCTAATATCCCAACTGTGTCAGACATCTAGAATTACAGCCCTCTGAAATAATGTGTGAAGCATGGCTTTAACATACCAAGACTGAATCTTGTCTGTGGTTAAGAGACAACACTGCATGGCTTTCTAATCAGTGTCCAAGGCAAAGAGGCTCACTCACAGTCAACCTAGTACCCAGATTAATGAATTGCCTGACTTGTGAACTGCAATCTTCAAATTTGTCTCAGTTTGGTCCATCTTTCTTAGCTTCTTGTGTATGTTCTTGGGACACTTATGTTTAGTGAATAGGAATAATATCCACTTTAATAATTTTTAAAAATAAACAAGAAACCCTATGTTCTACTGGTCCAAATATGTGGATACAGTTTCAATGTATAGTCTCCTCATGCCTTGTACTCTTATAAATATTGTTTTACACTCTAGTGCCTTGTTTATACTCTAGTGCAATTACTGACCCAGTTATAATCTCTCTTGTACAGACTGTCTTGTATTTAAAAAGTGATGAACTCCTCTAATTCCAAGCATTGTTCTCATGAGCTACTGTACTACTGCACCCAATTATATCAGCCCAATGTTTTCCACACTATACTATTTTGATTTCCTATAACCAACACTTCACCGTGAACTGTCATGTTTGACTCATCTTAACCAACGTTTAGTTAGCTAACCAAAAATATTTGAGGGGCGTGTGGCTCAGTTGGTTGAGCAGCTGACTTTGGCTCAGGTCATGATCTCCCAGTACATGAGGTCAAGTTCAAGTTTGAGCCCTACATTAGGCTCTGTGCTGACAACTCAGAGCCTGGAGCCTGCTTCGAGTTCTGGATCTCCCTCTCTCTCTGCCCTTCCTCTGCTCACTCTCTCTCTCTAAAATGAGTAAACATTAAAAAAAAATTAAGAAAAAAACATCTGAGTCCCTTCTACTTCTAAACCTGACTCAGCTATAAAATTGTGGGGAAGTGGTCACTGCTGCTTTTGTATTACCAGGCCCAGACCACAGTTCTGTGGACATGTGTACAAGTCAATTTCTAAATGTTTGACTTTAATCAGCATTCAGCTTTGCAATCTGTGCAGAAAATGAATTGTAGACTTTCATGGACTCTCTTGCCTGTAGGACAGAAGGATTCTTCCCCTTAATACTCAGAGTCAATCCAGATCATCTTCCCAGTACTCTCTGTCATTGCCTTGAGACCTTGAGGTCTGCACTGCGTCATTTGGTCTTTGCTGTCCTCTCCAGTAAGTACTGTCACACAACAATGGCCTACATCTTCTTCCTTACATATGCTGAATATATTCGCCTTTCTTCTCTACCTGCCTGGATTATTGTAAAACTCAAGTGAGTAATAGATTATTAACTAGCACATAGAACTTTACAAACTTTAAGGTATCTTTTCATTTAAATGGGAGGAAGTCTTGAAAATTTAGATGTTTTTCTTTTATTTCTAGGTGACCAGTTCTTCTGAAATACTGGCGCACCCCAGATGTTGATGAGCTAGCTCCCCATTAGTCCTCTAAGCTCAAAAGATTTCAATTTCCTAACCATGATCTGGCCATCAGAATAGAACCTCTTTCCATCATGTGGAATGACTTGCATTCATTGATATCCTACTCCAACTGTACATCATCTCCAAGTTTCTTATTCTCCTTAATGGTTATATCACTGTGCTTTTGAGTTGGCAGAGAGCTCAAAGTTACCCATACACAGCAAATGTCTTATGAAGTGATATTGGCCCTGATGTCTGATCTTAAACCCAAAGCCAATGCTGTTTAGTTTTATTCTTTATGGATTCACTCCTCAAGTAGTCTATTATAAGTCTATTCCAAACAGTTGGATATTAACACGTAATATGAAACCTTATATTACACCACTAACAAAAATTAAATTGAAGTACATTAAAGACTTAAATGTAAAAGCTAAAGCCACGGCACTCCTAGAAGGAAACATAAGAATAAAACTCCTTGACATGAATCTTGGTAACGAACTTTTGGATATGACAATTAAAGCATTAAAAACAAAATTCAAAAAAAACGTGGAACTATATTAAGCTTCTGCACATCAAAAGGAACCAATGACAAACTGAAAAGGCAGACTACAGAATGCGAAAAACCATCAGCAATCCATGTATCTAATAAGAGGTTAATAATATCTAAAACATATATTGGGGTGCTTGGGTGGCTCAGTCAGCTAAGCATCTGACTTCTGCTCAGGTCATGATTTCACAGTGCCTGAGTTCAAGCCCTGCATCGGGATCTGTGCTGACAGCTCAGACCCTAGAGCCTACTTCAGATTCTGTGTCTCCCTCTCTCTCTGCCCCTTCCCCACTCACACTCTATCTCTCTCTCTCTTTTTCTCTCAAAACTAAACATTTAAAAAAATTTTTTAAATATTTAAAACAAAAAACTCCTGTAACTCAACAACCAAAAAACAAATAATCCAATTAAAAAATGGGCAAAGGACCTAAAAAGACATTCTCCAAAGATCATATAATGAATGGCCAACAAGTACCTGAAAAATTGCTCAACATCACTAGACATTAGGGAAATGCAAATTAAAACCACAACGAAGTATCACTCCACCTATTAGAATCCCATCATCAAAGAGAGACAACAAATGCTGGCAAGGATGTGGAGAAAAATGAACATTCGGACATTGCTGGTGGCATTGTAAATTGGTGCAGCCACCACGGAAAACAGTATAGAAGGTCCTACACATAGAACTATCATATAAGTCAGCAACTATACTTTTGGAAATATATCCAAAGCTACAGAAAACACTAATTTGAAAAGGTATCTATGCCTCTGTGTCTACAGCAACATTATTTACAACAGCCAAGACAAGGAAACAACGTTAAGTATCCATTGATGCGTGACTGTATAAAGAAGTTGTGGAATATATTACAATATTTTATATTATATATAACACATTGTATATATATATTATATTCTACTATATATATGTGTGTATATATATGTATAGTGGAATATTATATTGGAATATAATGCAATATTATATATATAATAGAATATTATTCAGCCATAAAAATGAAGAAATCCTACCACTTGTAACAACATGATGGACCTTCAAGGCATGACACTAGTTGAAATAATTCAGAAAGAGAAAGACAAATACTGTATGATCACAGAAAAAGAGACAAGTCTTGTGGTTACCAGAGGCAGAGGGCAGGAGGAGGGGGAATTGAAGAAGGTGGTCTTCTAATCATAAGATAAATAAGCATTAGAGATGTAATGTACAACATGATGACTACAGCTAACACTGCTGTAGGATATATAGGAAAGCTGTTAAGAGAGTAGATCTTAAGAGTTCTCATCACGAAGAGAAAATTTGTTTTTCCTTTATTCATTTATTCCTTCTTTTCTTTTTATTGTATATGAGAAGATGGAAGTTAGCTGAACCTGTTGTGGTAAGCATTTCCCAACAGACGTAAATCAAACCATCATGCTGTATGTCTTAAACATATACAGTGATGTATGTCAATTATTTCTTACTAAAACCAGGAGAAAGACTTAAAAAAAAAATAGACCAAGCAAGTCTACCTTAAATAGTCACTGCTTTAGGAGTATAGCCTTTAATTTGAAGGTACTTTCTCCAGCTGAAAGCTGTAATGATGCTTCATTCCATTTGGCAACAAAGAACTAGAGGATTTATACACTGACAGATCCTCTAATAAATGTGAAGAGATCAAATTTGCATTCTTTTATGTAACTGGGTAACACATCTCCTCACCTATGCTGACTCTGGAGTCTTATTAATAGTCAATTTGCACACAAGCAATTGGGATGATGATCCAAATCAATCATAACCATGATGGAAAATGTTCCACAGGACAGTAACAAAATCCATTGGCACCTGAGTCATACAGATATGGAAAACTAAAGGTAACCTACCTGAACATGCTGCCTCCTAATTTCTGAACACTGATTCAGCGATTCAGCTCATCTGACAAACTAGAGGTTTGTGCCCTTCCTCATGCTCTATAAACATTCCTCACGTGCTAGCCTAGTCAATAAAGGGAATGACTTGGGTGCCTGGGTGCTCAGTCAGTTAAGCATCTGACTTTGGCTCAGCTCATGATCTCATAGTTTGAGTCTGAGGCTCCATCAGGCTCACTGATGTCAGCATGGAGCCTGCTTTGGATCTCCTGCTCTCCCTCTCTCTGCCCCTTCTCCGTTTGTGTGCATGCTTGGCCCCTGTCTCTCGTGCACTCTCTCTCTCTCTCCAATAAACATTAAAATAAATAAATAAATAAATAATAAATAAATAAATAAATTACTGAATGCCTGAATGAATGACTGGATGGATGGATGGATGGATGGATGGATGGATGGATGGATGGAATGACAGGAGACCAAAGCCAGAGTGTTTCTGGATGGTTTAAAAGTATTCATGGAGGGGTGCCTGGGTGGCTCCGTCAGTTAAGCGTCTGACTTTGACACAGGTCATGATGTCACAGTTCATGAGTTTAAGCCCCGTGTCTGGCTCTGTGCGGAGTGGAACCTGGAGCCTATTTAAGCTCTGCATCTCCCTTTCTCTGTCTCTCCCCCAATCATGCTCTCTCTCAAAATTAACATTAAAAAAAAAGTATTCATGAAAAGGCCATTGTGGTAAAAAGAGGTTCAAAAGGAGCGTATTTTGTGCCCATTAGAGCATGTGCAGTTTACAAACATGGGTCAATCTTTGTTTTGACATGGAGAGAGAGATAACTGCTGTATTAATACTCCTGGTCTAATTGGCCACCACCCCTTACTCATGAATAGGCCACAGATTGAAAGTAAAACTATTGGTCCACACTTCTAAGTTATAAGAGAACCATGAAACCTAAAAGTTTGGTCTCTTTTCCTTTCCTCCTCCTGGGACCAGAGTGAGGCTCCAATTCTAAATGAGTACATCTGCTTTAAAAAAGCTAACTGTGCTTTAACTGGGCAATCCTAGGGTCTAAACTAGAGGTGTGAGTGAGAAAAGGAGAGCACATTAGCAAGCCAGTTGGTTTAATGATTAAAGTTAAGCATTTGGTTTCCATCTGACTAGCTCTTACGTTGGATCTTCCATTTGTTTCTGAATTCAGGCAAAAAAGAGGGGAATGTTATTTATGAGCTCTCAAAAACCGAATTATCTTCATTAGGTAGCCAAAGGATTTAAAGATAATATTAACTGATATAACAAACTAGCCCCAACATTTCACTGGCTTAGAATAGTAAACTCATGTAACAGTTCAATTTAGCACTCCTGGATGAGTGGCTATCCCCCAGGGATTGAAACAAGGGCCTGTTCCTTCCATACTCAGGTTCTATTATCTTCAACATGTGGCTTCCAAAGCCACCGTAAACGTCAATGTCATTCTAGCAAGCCAGAGAAGGGAGCATGGAAGATGCTCATAGGATTGTATAGGCCAGGCCTGAAAGTGTTGCACACCACTTTCTCCTCACCTTGCTTTGGCTAGAACACAGTTACATGGCCACAAAAGGGAGGCTGGGAAACATATTTCAGCTGAATGCTCAGAAGAAGAAGAAAGTAGTTCAGTGAGCATCTAGCAGTCTCTGCTAAGTTGGCTATTGAGGAAAAACAAAAACAAATGATCAGGTTTCAGATCATTATCAGCACACTTACATTAAGATGAAGATGTCTCAAGAATGAAGGGTGTTGAGAATTTTCCAAATTATCTCTATATAGCAAACACTATAATTAGAAACCCATCAGATGGTATAAAGATTTGTTAAAGGCAAACATTAGGACTTGCACTGTCTTCTGCAATCATGCACTTGAATTCTTCTGTGCACTAACCGCTTCTGGGCCATGCTACCACCACTGAGTAGGCACAAGATCCTGATATCCTTCCCTCCTTTCTGGATTCAAGCTTTTTCCCACCTTACACTCCACTTCCTATCCCAATCTTGATTGCCCAGATCTCAATGTCTGCTTCCTTTATCCCTGTCCATGCTGTTGCCCCTTGGTCCTCCTCGGCCTGACCCCGACACTGTCCTTGTTTATTACTCTCGCTTATGACTGGCACTCACTCCTCTGACCACTGAACCTGACAACTCAGCCAATTTCTACTCTTAATCATTGGACTCAACCTCAGCATCAGTCTACCACCTACAGCATCAGTCTACCACCTACTGAAGTTTCTCCACTCTCTACGGAAAGAATAGCACATGCAAGTTTCAGGAAAATTATTATAAATTCCCCAGCTAGATTTTAAATTTTACCTGCTAAAAAGCATTCTACATGCATTATCTAATTTTAATCTGATCCAATCCTCTTAATAATCCAAAAATGCTGGTACCATTGTCACCCCCATTTTAAAGATGAGATTTACTGACACATAGTAGCTTAGAACATCACACTTAAAAGCTCACATCTGAACCCAGTTATTCCTGACTCCTAAGTTTAAGCTCTGGAAAAAATGTACCATGTATAATTAGCAGTTACCAAAGTTTAGAGGAGACAGGAATATATTACAGTTAATTACAGTTTTCTGGGTGATATCTATGGATGTTGAACTGGTCCCAGGCTGTCCAGGTCTCTCCCAAAAGAGACAACCATTAAGTATTATAGGCTAGCCAGTCCATTCATCTGGAACCCCAGATCACTTCAATAACTACAATCATAGTTCCAGACAGTTCTGATTGGCTTCACTGTCCTTGACCTTTTGAGGGTCTGCTGTTACCTCCTTGTCCAAATTATAACATACTTTCTGCGTATTAGTCATGAGCTGATTTTTCTGACAATGTGAGGAAATCTTCTCAGCCCCAAATGTCTGCCAATGATTTGTGGATGGCAGGTAAGCATATGAGCAGGCTATATTTAACGCAATTTGAAATTTCATTGTCTTTCAGTAAAAGGCAGCTGTTTCCAGATGTAATGAATCAACCTTTATGTCTGACTGATGTGGTGTTTGCAGGAAACATCTTGCAATACTGTCATGTGTTATTGGGAGCTTCTTTGACTAGATTATTTCCAAGTCAGAACCTGCTGCTTTCTAGTGAACTGTTATTTGGATTTCTTCAGTAACGTCCTGTTCAGATATGACAATAGGTTGACAAGTCCATGGTTCATCTGCCCCCATTTGGTTCTCTCATAACCACAATGCTTCAGCCATTCAGTATTAAGAGCTTCATAAACATTTGCCAACAATTCAATCACACACATCTGAGGAACACACTCAGAGCTAATTGGTGCTATTGTCAAGCCCATTAACATTTTATTTGGTTTTCCTGGAATAACTTAATTTTTCAAATCTTGAATTTCCTTCTATTTCTATAATGTTTTGAATACCAAGTTAATTTTTGTGTGCATTCGTCAATTATACCCATCAACTTATCTTCACTTAAGTCACTTAATGTAAGATACTAATTACCTAAGCAATTTTATTGTTTAGTCTGTCAGATCTATGGTTATTTTTAAACCATGTAAGTCTTCCCAGGCTTTAGGTGGCTTTGCCAAATTTCTGTCCCTTTGTTTTACTACATTTCACCCTATTCACCCCTTTACTGCTATGATGTGGATTAATTTAAGTCATTTTTCCATCTGCTGTAACAATCCAATAGTAAATGCTTTATGCACATTATTTTAGACCTGTCATGTCATTTGGCTATTGAGAAAATGCATAATAGCCTAAATTACTGTAGAGTAGGAAATTTGGAAGGTGTGATGTCTTTCATTAGGTCAGGCTATGAAAAAAATTCAAGGCCATAAATAACATAATTCTTGCAAACAACTGTTGGATGTCATGGTTTTTTAAAATGACCAGAATTTAGATTTTTATATTTTCCTTCCTTTTTTCAAGCAGTACAATGCTCTCTGCCCTTACGCACATTTTCATTCATTGCTCTCCTATCTAAGCTCTCACATCCTATGGTATAGCCATTTCTGATTGAATAACTAGGATTCTGTTTGCCACGAATTGTTTCAGATTTACCACATTTTATTCACTTAGCCTGGCTGTCAGTTCAAGATATTTGGTAATAAAGTGTGGCTACCCTGCAGATCTGCACATCGTCACCTCAATTCCCAATAGAGAGGTCTCCAATAACTGTGAATTTACTAGGTCTTCCTTTAATGCCCTCTCAGCCATCCAGCTCTAGTGGATGATGGACTCTGTCAGCCAGAACACTTTGGACAGTCACAGCTCACTGGGCTTGGATGCACCTTAAATCTCTGGTTCCAGACCATCAACCCCAGCCAGCCACTCGCAACTATTTCCAGTGTATAAGGCCATTCCTAAGTGAAAAGACCATCAGTCTCCCCGTGGACTCACCTCTAATTCTCCTTTTCCTGACAGAGTGACTACTCTGGCCCCATGATGAGCTACTAAACCTTTATGAGATATCAGAGCCCTGTGAAGGAACTGTGGCACAGCCTGCCTCTCATGCACAAGGACACTGCACTAGGTTCTGAGAGGGTTGTAATTAGCATGATTACTTTATTTTGATTGCTGAGGTTAACAACATGGGCAATGCCCAAGTATATTATCATCATCAATTGATGAGTTGGAGTTTTAAAAATCTGATTATATGACATGTGTTCAGCCCTATCACCCTCTTCATTGCTGTTAGGGAATAACTAATGTCTTGTTCCTTAAGATGCTTAAATAATTTTGCCCATGGTACTGTGCCAGGTGTGAGTAAACCTAAAGAAATGAGCTCCACAAATACTTTGCTGTGTTGTGTAGATGTTTTTGTGTTTGCAACAGTGCCATTTTTTAAAATTTTGTTTGAGAGAGAGTGCACAAGTGGGGGACAGAGACAGAGAGAACAAGAGAGGAGAATCCCAAGCAGGCTCCACACTCAGCAAGGAGCCCAATGTGGGGCTCGATCCCACAACCTTGGGATCATGATTTGAGCTGAAGTCAAGAGTCACACACTTACCCAACTGAGTCACCCAGGCACCCCTTGCAACAGTGTCCATTTTATTTATTTTAATTTTTTGTCAAGTTAGCTAACATTCAATGTAGTCCTGGCTTCAGGAGTAGATTCCCATAATTCATCACTTACAGCAACAGTGCCATTTTAAAATGGCATCTAAGAGAGCACAAAGTTCACCATTTCAGGTGATCAGGAATATGCCAGGAGAGTACAAAATATCTTTGTACGACAGACAGCTCTTCTCTGGGTTAATCCCCAGAGGATATCTGATAAATCGTTCTCAACTAAGGTTATTTGTCAATGTGAAAATTTGGTATAATTGTGATAAACATTTTTGGTTGTCACATCTCAGGGAGTGGGGGATATGCTACTGGCATCTAGTGGACGTAGGCTAGGGATGCTGCTAACCTTCCTACAATGCACAGTATAGCTCTCCCAAAGGACAAATTATTTGGCTCAAAATGTCAGTATTAACAAACTTTAGGAACCCTAGATTAGACCAAAGAAAAAGACTTAAAAAGGGTTAAGTTCAAAGGATTATCCAAAATTGAGAAGCTCAAATAGTATGCCCACTCAAAATTATTCAAGGATGACAAAAATTTTATAAGAGTCAGCCTCATCTGTTGGAGCATCCTAAAATGGAAAGATCCCAGCTTGCCTTTGAAAGATAAACTCTTTAGGCATTTTGAAAACTCCATGATATTAGAACTTAAGATTCGAATGAAGAATCTGCCTTTATTCCAGTACCAAAGGATCTTTCCATCTTAAGGAAAGTTAGGATGACCAATTCCCCTAGCCCCTGTCCAATTCATTCCACATTTATATGAGGATTCCCTCATGAAATCATACTATGTGTGAGAGGCCAACAGGCAGAATTTTATTTAAAAGTGATCATTTCTAAGGTTTTAAAACACAGTCCTCACTCTTGGTGATTAAAAACCAAGTGCTAGCCCTGTACTGCAAATAGGCATATGGCTTAATTCATGCTAAAATAGGTTATTGTGCAACAGATGTTGGCAAAGAGGTGGAGAATGAGGACCTCTTTTGCACTGCTGGTGGCAATGCAAACTGGTGCAGCCACTCTGGAAAACAGTATGGAGGTTCCTCAAAAAATTAAAAATAGAACTACCCTATGACCCAGCAATTGCCCTACTAGGTATTTATCTAAGGGATACAGGTATGCTGTTTCAAAAGGGCACATACACCCCAATGTTTATAAACAGCACTAGCAACAATAGCCAAAGTATGGAAAGAGCCCAAATGTCCATCAACAGATGAATGGATAAAGAAAATGTGGTGTGTATATATATATATACATATATATATATATATACACACACACACAATGGAGTATTACTTGGCAATCAAAAATAATGAAATGTTGCCATTTGCAACTACATGGATGGAACTAGAGGGTATTATGCTAAGCAAAATTAATGAGAGAAAGACAAATATATGACTTCACTCATGAAAAATTTAAAATACAAAACAGATGATCATAAGGGAAGGGAACCAAAAATAATATAAAAACAGGGAGGGGGACAAAACATAAGGAACTCTTTAATACAGAGAACAACAGAGGGTTCCTGGAGGGGTTGTGGGAGTGGGGATGGTCTAAATGGGTAAGGGGCATTAAGGAATCTACTCCTGAAATCATTGTTGCACTATATGCTAACTTGGATGTAAATTAAAAATAAATTTAAATAAATAAATAAATTAATTAATAAATAAATAAGGTTTATTGTGGCCTGAATTCTGACTCTTCCCAATTATTCTATTGCTTGTGCACTGTGACTCCAATAAACAAAACAAAAATCAAGGTTAATTACTGCCATTTAAAATGTAAATAGCACTTTCAGGAGTGGACCTTCAATCAATCATAAAGTAGCTACAAAAGTTTGCTGTAAGCAATTTCAGTGAGTGTTAGGAAGGTAAAGAGACGGAGCTACAGGTGGACAGACACCATAAGTATCTGACCGTCAAAATTAAAGCATTTGTCCAGAGAGGTGCAGAAACCCCAGAAATCTGGTTTTTACCTGTCCCTCCTCACCCTGTGGAGAGTGGTCCAGAAACCTATATGCGTAGAGGACAGTGGTGACAATATTTGTTTTATTAGCAACTGCAGCTTTGGTCCCAAACCCCAAAGTGTATCTTGAGCCCTGGTGAGCTCTACTGCCTGTCAGAACTCCTCCTGGACAGATCAGAAAGGATGAAGTAGTTTTCTTTCTCCTCAAAATTACCCTAGTTTTCACTTAGCTTTTTAAAGGGAGTAGGAAGGGAGGCATCTCTTCCACATGAAAAAGGGACACCTTCTATCTCTGGTCTCCCGAAAGGCAAAGAATTTTTAAAAAAACGGGCAATACAGGGAGAAAGAGAAACAGACAGATGAACCCTACTAGGCCTTCCTCCAAGCAAAGCAAGCTTTCTCCACACAGCCCCTGCCTTAACTCTCTTGGCCATAGGAAGGAGCTGCATTCCAAAGACTACTGGGGTAGATGCCATAAATGGGCTTATTTACTCCATTCTAGTGAAGGCTCTACCTCTTAGAAAATGAGACCAGATGAATGCCCTCAAACCTGACCAATCCAGACAGCCAAATTTCTCTCCCTTGGAGGTAGGATCCAAGTGTGTTGGGGGGACAGTGACCTTCCCTAGGCATAATCAACTAAAATGATTAACAGGAGCTTCAGTCAAAGCATGGAGGAATGAGGAAGAAGGAATTAAGTTTTCTGGGTTTATGGGCTTTAAGAGCAAACAGGGCAAAGAGAGAAGTAGCCCAACCAGCTACTTCAACCAGAAGGCAAAAGGAAAGTTCAGGAAAATGGGTCAGAAGAGAGCATAGAAAGTGGTTAGGAGAGAGCCAAAGGCAAATAAGCTTTTAGAACATCTGGTGTAGACCAACCTAATGTCTAAAGGTTTTTCCCATCAATGAATCTGTTACCAAGGTAGAGCTGCTTTCCAGGAATGACCCTTCACCTAACCATATTCTTAGAGAGATATGTGCCCACACACAGAACTTAAGTGAGCATCAGTGATTCGAGTGCTGCTCAAGCAAATTTAAGTTGTGGCATTGTATACCATAGCCCCGACTTAAGTTGCCTTGCAGATTCTGAGTTGCAAATAAGAAATTGCTGAGGTATGAAAATTACCAAAAGTTAAAAAAAAAAAACTAATAAATTAACCAAAAGATAACCCCCATTGTGATTTATGGCCAAAGCTTCTGGAAGTAAGACTAGCTGCAGCAAAAGGTAGGGAGTTTGAACTTGTTGACAATTTATGGAAATATTCAGAACCATTACTTGAGGTTAACTGTGCAATAATGTCGCCTCCACTTCAACATGCTGTGTAGGTTAATGATGAAGAGACCATCCACACCTGGTTAATATTTCCCACAGTGCATGCTAGGTTGGGTGGTAGAAGACGACCCTCATGTAGCAAGGTCAGCAATTCTTATCAGAAATATATTCACAGCTACTCCTGTTTAGTCCCAAAGTTGTGACCACTGTTGGAGGATTTCAAATTCATGACTACTCTCCTAAAGAGCTTTCGAAAGGGCTATGAAATGGTACCAGAGCAATTGGCAAGAATGTGAAAAAGGGGGACTCAGAAAATCCACCTAGAGTATAGAGCATTGAGGCAGGCACTTTTTGGGATGAGCACTGGGTGTTGTATGTAAGCAATGAACCCCGGAAATCTACCCCAAAAGTCAAGAGCACACTTTACACACTATATGTTAGCCAATATGACAATAAATTATTTTTTAATAAAATAAAATAAAATGCAGATTTTCATGGAAAATAAAATAAAGCAAATGCTCCATCTTGTTTTTATTGTTGAGGGTTTCTGCTTTGCATTAGTTTATTTGGGCAAATGTACCTTCCTGAGGTATGTCCTTGGGAAAAGGTAGACATAGAGAGAAGGTTAGACAAGATTCAATCAGGATGTGCAGAATTACTGCATCCAGGCTGAAAAGAGTTAATTCTAAATGATTTAGGTAAAAGAGTCTGGTAAGAACAGTAGCTGCAGAAGAAGTTCCCAAAACAGATTTGCCCTTGGTATGAGGACACAAAATGCAAGGCTGACTCCTACTAAGCTGGGAAGCAACTTCATCTCTCATCATCACCCCTTCACAAAAGGGCCAGTCCTGGGGATTTGCCCCAGCTCTGAAGAAATGCCCTTGTGGTACCCCCTGAATGGAGCGGTGTGCTAGCCATGTGCAAGCCATGAAAATAACTGCCCGCCAAGCAGACGTTGTCTCTAGATTTCAGAACCTCCCTTTATCCTTCTTGGCCTCCTCCCCACCACTATTTTCTGTCTCATCCTAGTTCCCTTTCCTTTTCTCCTTTATGTGTCCTGAGCTCTTGCCTATGAGGCTGATTTGACAACAACAGCCAAGCGTTAGCTTCTTAATTTGTTTCATTTGGAGTTTTCCATTTTAAAGCTTTCAAGAGTTTCATCTTACATTATAATTCTGATTAAGTGGCTACTGCTTTGCCTTCCTCCTAGGCTTGTTATAAGAACAGAGGAGTGTTGGGTTCTTCATGTCTATAATGGGCCCTGAACTCCCTAGAGGGAGTTTTATATTTAAGACAACAAAAATAACTCTTACAATTAATAAAAGAAAAATGAGGCTCCCCATGTAGAATCTCAATAAGCCTCTAGTATGTTAAACATTCAGGAAAGAGATTCACTGACGACTCTGCTTGTTATGACTTAGGAGGGGCACCACTGTTAATAGGGCTGTGAAGCAGATGACACCAGGTGATGTTCCAGGTTGCCAGTTGCCACAGCAACTTAAAGTATCTCCAGCAGCATCCTTGCTCCTGTGTTAAAAAATAAAAAACAAAAAACCACATTCTCAAAGCAAAGAGGTGACAGAGGTCTGACCAGCTTCCCTTTAATAACCATCCTCTAACTCACTGACCCCTCTCCCCTTCCTTTAGGTGTAAGGCGTAGGGAGGCACTTCTAATATATTATCGTATGGGGCATTTTTTCCAAACAAAAATACAGCTTTGAACTGAGGTAGACCATGGTTTGAATCCAACCTCTCTCTATGTGCTATTTCAGTGATTCTGGCCAAGCTGTTTATTAACTTCTTTAAGCCTCAGCATCCATCCTTGGAAATCAGCATCGTGTGCTAGTCAGTTTTTGCTGCAAAACAAATAATCTCAAAGTTTCAGTGTCTTAAAAAGCTTTGCTTCTCTTGCTCACAGGTCTGCCAGTAGTTATAGGTCTACTGGGATTGGCTCGGGTCAGTCTGACATGGCTCTAGGCTGTGGGCACTATATACATATTTCCTTATTTTCCTTGGACTAGCAACAACCCAGGTAACTTTCTTCTCAGAGCAAGCCACAGAAGCACAAAGGGACATGTCAAAGTGTACAAGCACATCTAAAGTTCCTGGTCAAGTCATGTCTGGTAAGATCTCATTGGCCAAAGCAGTCACATAACCCAATCTAAAGTCAAGTAGGAGGGAAATGCCCTCTATCACCACTCCTCTAATGAAGTCTTTGTAAAGCCAGAGGAAGTGAAGAATTGAGATCCAGTCTCCCACAATCGAAATAACTGTCATATAAAGGTGTCGTAAAGATTACCTGAGATCAAAATATGTAAAGCCCAGGAGTAGGTGCTAAATAAATGACAGCTACGATTATGGGTTAACAAACAGCTTTCTGAGAGCTATGCCCAGTGCACCAAAGTTCTAAAACAAGACAGTTACACATAACTTTATTATCCTTTATTAACTGTAATTACTAAAACATAGCCCCAGGCTTTTGCACCCTGTCTCTGTGAAACTCTGATGATGAAAATAAGCCAGGGCAAGCTACCAAAAGGCTTACACAAACTAAAAAGCTAGAGACAGCTGTCCTTGGAACTCCAGGCTCCCTGTTGTAAGCAGCGTCCTCCAATTGCCCAGGCCTTATTTCACATAGTGAAGAAGGACTCCAAACACTCAGTCCTTTGTCACTCCCTTAATTAGAAAGCAGTAGTATGTCTGGAAAATGGATGCCCCCTTCTCTCTATATCTACCAGAGAGCTAATGGGACAACAGGTTTGGTGGTAAAGTGGCTGATTTCCAGCCTAGTCATACACAGATCTTTTTTCTCCCCTTTCTATAGAGAAGGGCCTTTCAATGGGGGAGGAAGAGGATGTGTTTTAATTTTTTTTAATGTCTATTTATTTTTGAGAGAGACAGACAGACTGTGAATAGGGGAGGGGCAGACAGAGAGGGAGACAGAATTTGAAGCAGGCTCCAGGCTCCAAGCTGTCAGAACAGAGCCCAACGAGGGACTTGAACTCAAGAACGGTGAGATCGTGACCTGAGCCAAAGTCAGACCCTCAACTGACAAAGCCACCCAGGCACCCCAAAGAGGATATGTTTTAATCTCATGATGATCTTAGGGCCCTTTCTGGATCCACAGCTCCTCCTCACCTGCCCCATATCACATACACACTCTCCTACCTCCCATCCATCCTCCACAGAGAGCTGCAAATCAAATTACCTAAAATATAGGGACTATCAAATTAGCAGGGACCTGGGCAATGTCAGATCACATAACACTAGTAGAGATGAATCTTTGATCCTGGAACGATACTCCTGGGTCAAACTCCTCAGATGGACTTAGAGAATGTTATTTGGACTCTTTAGGGTTCATTTTTAGCAATTATAAAATGAAATTAAAAGCATCTGCCTTGAAATATGACTGATGGGATCAGATGAGATCATTTATTTACTACTGAGAAAATATTTATTGAATGTTGTGTATGCCAGGTCCTAAAGATGAAAGACACACTCCAAAGTCTACAAGGGGGTCCCTGGCACACAGTAGGAGAGCAGGAAGACATTGCTGTTATTATCATTTACAGTTTTCTGGTGGCAACATGTGAGATATTTAACCAGTGGCATGGTATAAGAAACTTTCTACAGGAATGAAGAGCAGTCTTAGAGATGTGGCAGGATGCTGGAGGCCTCCTAATATTTCAGGATCATGGCGAGTAAGGACCAGGTAGCCTGGGGGGGAGGTGGCGGTGGTAATGACCAAGCAGGCCATGGTAGTGTGCCACCCAGGAAACTCAAGGCAGCAGCTATTTACCACTCAGTAAAGAAGTATTTCAATATTTTAACAACTTATGTGGTATTACAAGTGATATTATTATATTTTAAATAATAAATATGCATTTATCACTTAAAGTCCTATCCTACATGTTTGATATTTTCTCTTTTCTACCTAAATGCTACAATAAAGGAATAATGTTCCATTATATATGTTGCTTTTACTGACCAATGATTCAAGGAAAATATAATCCTGGGTGAAGCTGATATTCTAATTCCAGCTCTGAAATGATACACACGTATGGCCAAAGGAGAGACATCCTGCCCTAGGCACCAGAGATCTCTCCCTAAGCACCACACAGGGACCCAAAGAAAACCTGAATGATTCCGAAATAAAAAGTGAAGAAAGCATCACTGCGCCGAGTATCAGGGATTCTAAACCAGTGTGTTTGGATGCTCCGCCCTCCTGGGCGGCCTCCTGTGCCATGATGACTCACTTCCTCAGGGATGTCTGAAGTTTCTTTGAAGACCACAAGTCAATAAGTGAAGAGGGGATGGTGGGGCAGTTAGGAGACAGGGAACACTACAAGAGATCTCTTAAAGAACAGAGAAAGAAACCCCCATGATATTCATTCCACTCACTGTAAAACAATGCCTTGAGATGGCACCAACCTTCTGCCAGCATTATGTGTTTATTTGGCAGGATTCACCCCTCCCCCAAAAGGCTAACGAATAAAGTAAATGATGTAACATATTTCATCAAACAAAAAACATTACAGTGAAAGAATGAAAAACTTGAAAATTCCCATTCATAATGGAAAAGATTATTATAAGAATCATAACGAGTAAAGTCACATTCTTACCTAATTCTGGCATACAGTCATGGAGGTTTAGAGTTTATAGTCATCCAGTCTATTTAATCTAGAAAACTCAAGTCCAGCAAGGTAAAATGTCCTATACTGAGGACTCTTGATCCTCAGCCCCAGAGCCAGTTACGGCATGCTAACATTTCTTTCTCCCAACTGCAGAAAATAAGCACACACACACACAAAAGGAAAACACTGAGGAATAATCAATGCATCGTGAGACAGACATTCTTGGAGCAGACTTGTGATAAAATATTCTCCAAAGAATATACAAACACAGACATTTAATATTATTATTCTAGTTGCCAAGACAACAAAGGAACAAAATCAGAGAAAGAAAGAACCAAGACCTCTTGCCTCAAGTTCTACACCCAAACCACACTGAGACTAAGAGTGAGGCACTTTGGAATTGTTGGCCCAAGGAAGGCACCCAAAATCAATACATATGCCTCTGATCTCAGAAATCTGGGCTGCCTACAACCACGGAAGTACTACAGAGCAAAAGTATTCAATACCAGGGTGCTGCAGGCCAGAGTGATCTGAGGACTAATTCCATTCACATGTGCCTAGGAGATTTGTTTACGGGGAAGCAATCCAAAGGCCAACTGCAGAGTTCATTTTAATAGCACTGAGGCTTGTGTGCATGTCTAATCATGGGATCAGCAAATTACATGCCTGGTGCACAGACCATATGACCTCTGTGGGATTGTGGAACAATTGAATGCATTTGGGAGAAACACTAAGAACGGAAAATTCGCCAAGCAAGAGACCAAATTGTGAAGCTGTTGAATGGGGCAGAAGAGCAGCAGGGATAAGCAACATGCTTTCGGGCATCTCCTAAGTCTGGGGCACTGAACTAGGCACTGGAGAATTAACTCGCCCAGCCCACCTCACCCCACCCTGCCCCACCCCACCCAAGTCATCGAGAAGGAAACCACACAACTCCTTTAATGAGTGGACAGCCTCAAAGGAGGCTCTAAATGCTTGTCCTCAAAGGCCAGCCAGAGACTGTAGAGATGTCAGGGAAGAATTTCCTTCCACCTCTGTCTGCCTGGCTATGCCTCTTCTAGACTCTCAAAACTCATGAAACAAAAAGACTTGAGGCCTTTAAACGTTTAAAGTTCCTAGAACAGACTAATACAAATTAGCTAAACAGGAAAAGCATTAACAGAGTCACAGGTAGTGAATAAGGAAATAAAGAGCTAACAGTTATACACAAGCTTCTCCTCTTTTTCCTTCAGCCCTGGTTTCCACATCTCTCCCTCATTATGTAGTCATCTCCAGAATGATCATATGTGCAAGTACACACACACACACTCGACACACAGTGATTACCAATTTGTGGTAGTAAAAAGGGCTGTGCAAGATTAAATCCCAGAACTTTGGCAATAAACTATCGTGAAAGATACTGGAAATGTCAGGACATGAGGAAGACTATACTGCCTGCAAAAACCTCTGACCTGAATTACAGAAAAGAAGTGTTAGGAAATCATCTCTCCAAGAGAATCCTCTGGAACTTAAAACCCACCAATAGTGTTGCCAACACAGAAATCTTTCCTCTCTTACTTAATTCTTCCCAAGGATACATTCCCTGATAAGGACTAATTTCAGAGCATCTGAAAAGCCAGGTTTTGTGAGGACACTAGGCTCTGAGTTTCTCAGAGGCAAAGCTGTATTTCTCTCCTCTTTGTAAATCAGTACCCAGCATGTGAGAGGTCCTCCTAGATGCCTATTGTTGTTAGAATGGCCTGCCCAGTCCATGTGCCACCCTACACAAAGGTATTCAATTCCCCAGTGCACACCTCTGCCTCTTACCTGAGATTAGGCAGAACTCAATACACTATCACTATTAACATGTACCTTGACTGGGTGGCAACCTGTAATTTAACAAGTAGCACAATCCAAGGTCCCACTTACCTGCATGAATAGCAGTTTTCAAGCTGCAGTAGGATGCTGGATGTTGCCTACTATGACAGTACCATCCACTCATCCATTCAACAGATGTATATATGCAGGCAGACACAGTTATTGGTACTAGGAATTCATCCCACCCATGATATCTTAGAAAAATCTTAGCCAGCCAGCCAGTACTAATTTTGAACAAATCAGTAAACAAACACTGATCTGAAGAACACCTGCCCTGTGCTAGGTTATGTCTGAGCACTTAATGGGAAATGATGTAACAGATACTGACTATGCCCTAAAGACAGTAACCATTTAGTGAAGTACCTGAGACCACACACAGCAAAGGAAAACTGGGCAAAGTTGACAGAATGGAGGGATCCCCAGTGAGAGCGAAAGTCACTGAATATTTCAGTGTACAGAGGAGGGTATCTGCCCATCAGCCTAATTTAGCCTGTTAGATCTGGGACTTGGTGAGAAATAGTTCTCTGAAAACGGAGACTTATAAGATCGGTACGACCATAAGAGACCCTGAATGCTAACAGAGTTGATGGAGGGAGTTGGATGGGGAATGGGCAAGATGGGTGATAGGTGATGGATATTGAGGAGGGAACTTACGATGAGCACTGGGTGTTATTATGTAAGTGATGAATCATTAAATTCTGCTCCTGCAATCAATATTGCACTATATGTTAATGAACCAGAATTTAAATAAAAATTTAGAAGGAAAAAAAAAGATTGGTAGTGTCAGCACTGATCAGAATGTGAATAAGGGAAATAAGAACTGACAATGATAGAGCACAATGCTGGGCCTTTATAGTCCTTACTTCATGCAATTCTTCAGCAGCTTTTTTGAGTGAACTTTTGTCATTATGTTAACCTGCCCAATATCCGAGCCCTCTTCCTTTCTGGGAAACCCTTCACTATCTTACCCAGTAGGATGTCTAGCATTAAGCAAACTTTAAATGTGGAATGAGTGCCACCAAGAGTAACGGACCTGAGAACCATGCGGTATCAAATAGGATGGCATGCAGTGGTGCACGGAGAGGTGTCAGGGTCCTAACAGGACTGTTTATTCAGCTGAAACTTAGCTGAGGTTCTGGCTGCTCAGCTTCCCTTGATCTCTGCTCATTTTCCAATCCTGTTTCCTTAGCCTTCTCAATTCTAAGAGTTATCTGATATCCTTCCAATAAATTACTTTTCTACCTAACTAGAGACATTTTTCAGTTGCTTACTACAAACATTGACCAATACACCCATGCTATAGGCATCGTTTTATAGATATAGAAACTGAGGTCCTGGAAAGCTAAGTACACAGCCAATTAGCAACAGAGATAGGTTTTAAGCTCAGGTTCTCTAACCTCAAACCCAGAGACATTTCTTCTACTTGCTATGTTCCTCAGGACATCTCTGGTTGCAAGTAACAGAAAAAGTAACAACTGAAACTGGGTTCAGCAAAAAGGATATGTACTGACTAAATAGTTGAGATATAGAAAGCATGCCAGGCTCTACTGCCCACAGGATGTCAAGCCTATTAATCACTGACACCTGCTCTGACCTACATGGATTTCACTCCCAAGAATTTGTTCCATTATGGTGGCCTTCTCCAGGCTTATATTCTCATAACCACAAATCTAGATGAAAAGGAGGAATTATTTTCCCCAAAAGACTGAAGGAAAAATGTTGGATTTGACTCTCACCAAACCACTTCAGTGGCCAGGGACTGCGTATACTATTGACAAACCCTGACTCGCATATACTCCCCGTCTCACACTCTATGGCAGACTCAAAATGCTCAGGCTGGTGGAATGACAGTTCCCAAGAAAATCACAGTATTTTAACAAAAGAAAGGTGAATGGACATTGAGTGGCAGAACAACAGATGTCCACTGGCATCGACTGCCTCTATAGTATGGGTGACATACCTCTTTCCAGATGATCCCTTCTCTACACTGCAGTAGAGACTTTCTTCAAATTGAATCCTGCCAACACACCCACCCACCAGCCACAAGCTCTCTTTCTTTCCTCCCAACCAAAAATTTCTTTCGAATTCTTTTGTACACATTGTATACACTAGAAAGTGAAAGATCTCTTCAATGGCATTGTAAACCAAAGCAACAAACATTTCTGGGAGCCACTGCGAAAAGCTGTATGTTAAAGGAGCAAATTCAGAGAATGCAGAGGACTGACTGGCTCATCATGGTTTTTCCAGTCCCCTGAAATGGTATCACAAGGGTAACCAGCCATTCTGGGTCCAATTCAGTAGGAACTTGATCCTAGGATCCCAGAGCAAATACTAGTATGTCCAAAATAGACTGCTAGGGGTCAAACTGCTACGGAAAATCATCTCCAAGAAGTTTATAAAGAAAGAAAGCCCTGAGGTGGGCATTTAGAGGTGGCGCTTGGAGCCAAGAAGATCAGAGCAAGGAATACTAAAAGGGGTTGAGTGTGGGTTGATACTGGCAATGAAGCAGACTGAGAGGAAATGTTTGCATTTCCTTTGGAGTGTAGTAGGGTGGGCGGGCTCTACATAATGGACCAGACTGAACAGTACATGGGCCTCCATGGAAGGCGGGCCCCACCCAATTTGCTTCTTAGGTCTAGATTTTTACCCCCTGCACCAACTCTAGAGTTTTTCCTAGAACTGAGACTGCCACCTAGCAGCTGATCGTTACTTGAAATTACAAAACTTCAATGTTTACCAAACACCAAGTGTTAGCTAATACTTGGGCTAGAAGTTGGTGATACACAAATGAAAAAAAAAAAAGTGATTTTAAACTTTGAAAAAAATTGCTGAGGGTGAGAGAAGCAGCTGAGCTTTTAAAAAAATGATAAAATATTAGTTCCATAATAGAGATTTATATAAGGTTGCCATAGGAACTCAGAAGATGAGCAATTAACCTGAGTGCCCTTAAGGTTGTGGGAGGGAACAGTGGGTAATGAAGGGGGAAGGAAAGCTGGGCCTGATCCTCCATGGGATAGCACAGGTTGAGAAAGAAATAGGAACAGGAATTAGGGTTGGATCAAAAAACAATCCACGCCATGATGTGAAGTTCCTCCCTAGAACATGAGCCCTCAGCTTTGTATGCCCGCTTTTTGGCATGAAGCCTTCTCCCTAGAGGAAACTCTGTAAATGTCTATGAATTAAACAATGAACTCTGCTTTGCCTTTGGAACAGAATGCAGACCTGCAAGACCGAGGGACATGGCTTCCTAAAACATTATCACAGCCTTTAATTTCTCATTACAATTCTCTGAGCAGTTTAATTAATAATTGCTATGGGAAAGGAGAACAAAGTGATAATTAATAGCTACTGGGCAGAGCTACTGCTGAATTGAGTCCAATTATAAAATGAACAATGCACACCCAAAAAGAAACATGAATTCCAAAGTAAGTATAAACCATGGCTTAAGAGGGATCCTAAGGGATCTTCTTAATCTGACCAGTTATTGGGTGAGGTGTTCTCCAGATAAGAAAAATGGAGAAGCGGTAAACATGAACACTTGTCGGGAAATGAATCCTTCACCATGGTCAACACTTCCTAGAAGGGCAAGCACTGCCACTGGGCTCCTTTTCCTCCCAACCAAAACAGCACAGAGTAAGACAGAAACAGAAGAGGAGCAGCAAATACTAGTGCCATCTTATCCAGGATGCCAAATGCCCAGGATGTTTCCCGTAGCCCAAGGATACCCGGCACTTCTGAGATGAACAAATCTCTAGGACTTGATGGCTGGCTCTTTGCTTCCTCCTTTAAAAGGCAGCATGATCATGTTTCCAGAAAGGTAATGGCTACAGAACTGCTTATACACAAAGAACGTCCAAAACACTTGTTGTTTGAGTAACAAACTGACTGGTTCCTCCGCTGGTCCCTGGGGTTAACTTATGTATTTGCCCCACTGTCCCCATCAGGGATCCTCCTGTGATATCTTTTCAATGCACACTGGCTTCTCTCCACAAACCATCTTCTCCCCCACAAGGTAGGTCTCTTCAATTTTTAGTCTTTGATAATTCATTATACTCAAACCATTAATATAGCTAGCTTTATACTTTCTTTTATGGAGAGCCTTTTAAGAATATAGGATCCTTGATATTAAGTACCTAAAAATTTTTAAAGTTCATTTAGGCTTCCTATGAAATAAAATCTAAATTTTTAAAGGAAAACATGTAATTTATAAAACTTATGCTAAAGAAAAAATTAAGTAGGCACACAATTCCTGTAAACTACAAATAATAACAATAATATGGAAAAATAGAAGAAAAGAAAAAAATTTTTAATGACGAATGATGTCTATGAATTACTCAAGATCTGGCTGAAATAATTCTGGGCTTTTAAAATTGCTCCTTTAAGAAAAATCTCTGTTTTTCTATCCCCTAGGAAATGCTTTTATCCTGAGAGTTACATGATATAAAAGCGACATTCTGTGGCTGAGCAAAGGAATTGCACTGGCTTGATGCAGATACCCTGGCTTTCCACCTTCCATTCCCCTTTTGATATTCATAAACTTGTAGGCTGGAGGTTCTAAGTTAACCTAATCTTTTTTTTTTTTTTTTTTTTTTTTTTTTTTACATTTTACAGACTGCACCGCAGCAATTGTTGCTCACCTGCGAGCCCATCCACCTTCTTTGCAGGTTAAGATCTCAGAGTCTACACTAATTGCTGTCAATTTCTCCTTCACTAGAGGCTCTATACACAGCAGAAAGAAAGAGAGGGTTGGAATACAAAAACTAAGTTTTCAGTCCCAGCTCTACTCTCTCTAGCTGTTCTCCTGCCCTCTCTGGGTCTCTCCTATCTCATTTATAAATTATGGGTGGTCATACCTGCCATCTCCAAATCATGGAAAGGTGTGCATTGCATGGTGGAAGGGAGGGAAATGAGATGCAAGGTGGAAATGCTACAGCAAGACAGAATGTTTTCCACTTTTGAATGATAAAGCATCTTCTTTCAGACAGAGAACTCAGTCCATCTGCAATATGAATACCTGCCAGGCAGACTCCAAAGGACTCTCTCCTTGCACCTTTCAGAGGTCTCTCCAGTCTTCCGCCTCCATTAGAAACATGAGTTACTGGAAATGTCTCAGGCACATCATGAAAATACCCTCTTCCTTTACAAAGCATGTGGCAAACTCAATGTCTAGTTCATCTCCCAGGACCCTGGGTTTTCTGGGTCAATATATCAACATGTCAGTCCGTGTGATAGAACAGTACATGGAACTTAAATCCAAATCCTGACTGGTTCCCCCTAACTTTATATTCCAAGACACAGGACAATGGTTACATCACCCAATCCTTTCCTGCATGGAAGCCAGGAACTACCAAAAACTTAACTTGGCTCAATATTTTCCAGAGTACAGAGGACTGCTTAGTCCTCCAGCAAGTTTTATTCTGACAATCAAAAGTTTTGTTTTCGGGATGTTCCATGAGAGTTACGGATTTTTTTCTCTTGCCCCCCCCCCCGAAACAAAAGCCAAAATCATCAAGAGATTGCAACTCTAAATAGACTAATTCTCATCACTACCTGATTCAAATTCATCATTGTATTGCTATAGTTGTCCTTTTTCCTATTCCACTTGTTTACTTTTGTTGGATTTCTGCCTTCTCATCTATAAGAGAAGAAATAGGAAAGAGCATAATAAGGTGGAGACTTAATACCAAAGCTATGACTTACTTTTTCCTTTTGTGTTTCTTTTATCAGAAGAAGAGCAAAAAGATGTATTTGGGGAAGTAGAGAGAAGGAGAGCAATGCATTGATTATATCTGCACTGAAATAAAAGTAAAGTTAGTATGAGTATTTTTTCAAGACTAAAGATAAATGAAGATCCAAGGCCTGGAGAGGGTTAAGATGACAGAATGGGAAAAATTGGTAAGAACAATGCTGACTTTGTTCCTTTTTTTTTTAATTTTTTAATGTTTATTTTTGTGTGTGTGTGTGAGAGAGAGAGAGAGAGAGAGAGAGAGAGAGAGAGCAAGAGAACTGGAGGGGCAGAGAGAGGAGACACATAATTCAAAGCGGGCTCCAGGCTCCGAGCTGTCAGCACCAAGCCCGACACAGGGCTAGAACCCACAAACCACGAGATCATGACCTGAGCTGAAGTCAGATGCTTAACCAATTGAGTCACCCAGGTGCCCCCTGACTTCATTCTTAATCTGTTTTCATGACTAGATAATTTTTGGAGTTTCTAGTTGTATTAAGAAATTTTTTCCCTTCCTTCTTGTAGATACCAAAACAAAACAAAACAAAGCAACAAGAAGAAAGAAATGCACTCTAGGATAAGGAAACACCTGACAACCCAGGAATTCCGATAATACACTAACTGAAGCAAACCGGCAGCACTGTGTATGACTGAAAGATCTGAGAACAGCTTCCCCAGTACTGGCATGTTTTTCCAAGTGAGTAGACCTGGCATCAGCTTAGAGGAGAATCAGACACAAGTGGCCAGTTAGAATTCATTTTACAGAAATTGGATACTGGAAAGAATGCTGGCTGAGCACAGGCCTGCAAAGTCCTGGCTCTGAGGGTGTGCATCCCCGGCACAGGCGAGCTCTCCAGAGAGCTCTGTTTCTGGTAAAAACCAAAAGCCTAATATTTATGCATACTCTGCCGATATTCCTCACTCCAACAGTCATACCTTAAAAAGTTAAACCCCAGAGCTCTGCTGCTTTACAAAAGGCCGGAGAAAACAACGAGACATCATGGAGTTCAAATATATTTTAACAGGTCATTTAGGCTTTGTGTGTCATACAGTCTCTGACACAATTTCTGCTGCAACTACTCAACTATCCTATTCTAGGGCAAAAGCAATCATAGATAACATGTAAACAAATGAGTGTGGTTCTGTTCCAATAAAACTTTATTTACAAAAATAGGCAAAGAACCAAACTTTACCCATTGGACATAGTTGGCCAACCCCTGCATTAGAGAGCACTGGGCTTTTCTCAATAGGAAACAGAGGTTTCTACTGAGGCCTCTTATTTGGTGCTTTGTAAATTTTTCAGATTCACAGGGCCCTTTTCATCAGTTTGGTATGCCTTCAACTGCAGGTAACAAGCAACCTTCGCTGACTTATACAAATAGCAAGTTCTTAATTCTTCCATAACAAGGCATGCAGGGTTAGGTCACTGCTGCCCTCCTCACTGCTTTCTTAGACACAGACTCTTTCCTCCACCTTTTTCAACCTGTTGGCTAGGTGAAAAACCACCAGATGGTTGATACTCCACTGGGCATCATATTTAAATTTCAGAAGGAAGAAAAGGGGAAGGATGAAAGGATGGGCAAACTATATTTTTTTTCTTTTTATCAGAAAAGCAAAAATATTCCCAAGAACACCCATAAATCCAGCTGATAAAATATTTCTATTTACATCTCATTGGCTAGAAGTATGGCATGTGGGTGGCCACCTCTTGTTGAAAGAAAAGGTGAGGAATTTAGTATTTACTTTCCTAGCCTCTAGAGTACAGAAGTGAGAGGGAAATTGTTGGGGATGGGAATCGAGACACCAAACTACACCCCTCTCTGGGTGTAGGACACTGTGTTGGTGATAAGAAAGGGATCCTAAGGCAGGGGTTCAAGCATATGCCTACCAGGGAGGGAGCTGTATAACAGTGATCTCTGATGAGAAGGTATTGTAGGTTGCCTCTGTTAGAGAAAACCTTGGTAACAATTGAACTGGTGCTTTTAATGGCCTTTATTGGTGTTTTAGTTATACCAACAATGACTAGGAAGCTACTAATCAATGTTCCTATTGCCAACATTTGTGGTTTTTTTCTGTGCTTGGCCCAGTTATAAAAGAGGGATTTCACTGTCTGCGACTATATACAAAGACAGTTAACATAGGTAATCCTCCCTGCCATCACGAAAAGTATTTTACTATAGAAAGGCAAAAAGTAGACATAACATATTATTCTATACACAGCTGAGATTCAGGAGGAGGGGCTGAAACGCAGTTATTCCAACACAGGCATAATTACATTTTTTGACACGAAGCAACCCTTCCATTTTAACGGCCACAGTGGTTAGCTCTTCAGTTTAAAGTTTGTTCTTGTAAATGATATGATACATGGCTTTGAACCATGATCTCATAGTTTAAATCATTTTAATTTCCAGGAATTAATTTTCTGTGAACATTCTACATATTTCAGGTTCAGAGGCAACCTTCAAAATAATGGAATTGTTCTTTTGAGAAGGTTTGCTCTGTGGGAAAAAAAAAGCAGACCAGTTAAAAATTAAGAGTAAGGCAATTTTCTGGAAGAGTGACAAGAGAAGAAATATCCAACCATACAACATGATACATTCACATGAAATGCCGCCATATCTGAGTTGCATTCTTATTTCCAATGCAGTGAAAATATACCCGTGGTCATAAGTTTTGCAATTTAATTATAAAATACAGAAAATCACAACTGTTTAAAGTCTGTTTGGAATAATGCCCTTTACTTTCAAAGCAAGTTTATTACCATCATCTTACTTTACCTTCATGGCAAGCATCTGAAATAGATAGGGCTTGCCTGCTTATGTCAAAGGACAATCTTGTATAGAGAAGAAAATGACCTGCCTGAGAGCTCACGTATTCACACTGTGCCCTTAGTCCTACACCAGTGAACTCTATTATCTACTTGCAAAATGCAGAAAGTTTGTTCATCTTATTTTTAAGATTACACTGCATCTCCATGCCAATTTCGTACCACTTTATCCTGCCTTTTAAAGTATTTATTAAGTACTAGGGTGCCTGGATAGCTCAGTCGGTTAGGCATTCGATCAGCTCAGGTCATCATCTCATGGCCTATGAGATCGGGCCCCACATCTGTGCTGACAGCTCAGAGCCTGGAGCCTGCTTCAGATTCGGTGTCTCCCTCTCTCTTTCTGCCCCTCCCCTGCTCATGCTCTGTCTCTCTCCATCAAAAATAAACAAACATTAAAAAAAATTTTTTTAGTATTTATTAAGTACTAACTTTGCAATTCCCCACCAAAGCACCTGTTTTCCTTTCCATTCTGTATCTGAATGTGGGTCTGAACTGGTTCTACTAGCTCTAAAATACCTCAATTGTGTCACCATGACAAAGTGCAATTATACAAGGAAACAAGCTGAGTTACCTTCAGGTCCCCAAACCCTCAGATTAGATGAACTACCTCCTGTCTGGGGGGAAGAGGAGGAAGGAGTGGCGGGTTGGGGAAGTGCTAAGTTTCAGGCTAACAACAACACCGCAGGTAGAACAATATGAAAGAGAAGGAGAAATGTCAAGTAAATAATAAGGTGAGGCTTCAGGAACGAAGCCACACCTCAGAGACCAGCTGAGCTGAACCCATCAAGGACTCCTTCCTGAAAAACCACCAACTGCTTAGGAGGAGCTGCCTCCTGCTGGCAGCCAGGCCCTGGGCCTCCCACTGCCAAGCCTGCTACCTAGCTGGGGGGCCTACACTGGGCATCCTTTCCCCTTTCTATTGTTTTCATCTTCATCCAATCAGCCCACTAAAGCCAGCTTTTTGCATATTAAAATTGAATTTATTTAAGGACAAACAGTTGGAGACCTGTTTCTCAGGGGCTGGAATGACAGATCGCATGTGAGGCATCAGCCTTGGGGGCTGCCAATTTGGCAGGTCCCTGACTTTGAGGAGACACTAGCCCCTGAGCTACTCACTGTCAGGACTCCAAAAGGCACTCCCCTGAGCTCCAAGGTAGAGCTGTTTACCAATACTGTGATCTCTCCCCAGATGCAGTTGCTACTGCAGCTAATTAAGAGAACAATTAAGACTAAGGCAATCAGTCAAGTACACAGACCTCAGTCATCTTCCCAGCTCTTGGATGCTGTGCCACTCCCAGAGGGCTGAACCATATTCAGTCATTCAGAAAATGACAGGAAGAAGCTATTAAATATCTGAAAACCATAAAAATGCAATCATACTGTTCTTTAGCTGAGCAATCCACCAGAGACCAATGCCCAGCAACTTTAGAAACTTAGCAGTCCTCTCGAATTCACACACTCACAAATAAGATTAATCAAAAGCATCTCAAATCAAAATTTAATTATAAGGTGGGGATGGGAGAGGCTGTGCTGGCCATTCTCCGGCTTTTTTTTGGTTTATGACGGATCAATACCCCTCGTATCAGCCAAATGCATGACAAAGTCCATGGGGTGTCTTTAGAAAGGAAGTAACAGATTAAATATTGAGCTAAACAATTTAATCTTCTCCTGGAAGAATTTTCAGTTTTTTGTAAAGGTAAATCCTATTAGAGGGGAACAGTCTCCATGTGCTAGATTATAGCACCTCATTGGAAGAAGTTCATAAACACAGAAACAAAAGCCACTAAAACAAAACTTCTCTTAATAGCCTAGCAAATGGAGACCAGAATAAAACAACTGCCCTTAAAAAGAAACGTGTGTGTGTGTGTGTGTGTGTTTAATTTAGTAAACTTATTGCAGGGCTCTCTAAGACTCGTCCTGAGTACTAGCTTTACCTCTGGGTAGGTAGTTATCTCAATGAAACATCTCACAAGAAAAACGTAATTTTCTGTCCACCTGGCGCTAAGAAATGAGGTTGACTATTTTAGAAAAAAGCACCACAATGCTATCAAAACATTTTTTATTAAACACCTACTATATGCCCTGTGAAGAATACTGAAGGAATAAGTGGACAGTGTCGAGATAGAAGAAGGTGGGCTTTGGACTCAGACCTGGGTTCAAATTCTAAGTCCCTACATACTAGCTATATGACACCAGGCAAGTGACTAAAGCACTCTGTTTCCTCATCTGTTACAGTCCTGTCTCAGAAGATTTTTCAAGGTTTAAATGAGATAATATAAGCAAAATTCTTAGAACAGGTCCTGACAAACAGTAGTACTCGATAAAGCAATGATGATGATACCGATTTCTTATTAATTATAATGTGTAGGTGGTCTGAACAGTCATTGCAATTTCTTTATATGGTGAATATTATTATTATTACAGTCATTCTAGAGATTAAGAATCAGATATTCTTAGACAAGGCCTCTCATGGCAGCGACGAGAAGTACAAAGTGACCCAAGCTCTGCATTCACAAGAGCCTTCTATTTCAACTTCCTTTTGGTCTCCAAACAAGGTGATACCATCACAGACAGAAACCAAGACCAGTGAAAGTGAACAACCTAACCTTTTTTTCTGGTTAGAGGTCTGGACACATCTTCTAGTACACTATGAATTAAGAACACATTTTTTTCTAATTTAAAAACTATCTTGTGAATAACACATTGTATTATATATTTAAAATGTACATTTATTGTGCATAAATATATAAAATGATCTTTAAGCTGTTTTGGCCTTTCATATTTTTATATCAACAGCCTCAGGAAGAAAAACAACAACAAGAAAGAAGGCAGAGCATCTTGGACTTCTATTTATCCATTATCAAGTTACCAAGCGGACGGCACTGAAGAGAGTGAGGGAAAGACGTATGACACACAGTATCACACAGCGCTTCCACCATATATACACGATAGTCCCGAGTATCCTCAAGAGCATAGATAACAGTAAAACATAGTGAATTAATTATAAAGGAATGACTCTGGGGTTCTTGCTATCTATGTTTTCTAAGGTATCTAATTATACAGTTTATTCAGTGTAATTATTACTAATGTCTGTTTAAAAACCAGCTTACAAAATTTCAAAAATCTAACAATGGACTTCAACGAGCTAGTAGGAGCGAGCTCTAGCACATCACTGACTCCATAGATGATTTTTCATGTGTACAAACATGGATCTTTAAGCAAGTGTGTACATCAATATAGTGACACTTACAGCAAGATACTTCTGAATAGTTGCACATATTTAAAAACACATGTCCAGGTGGATATCTTAATATATATAAGAATATGTATCTTGCACTCAATCCAAGTAAGTTGTGCATGGACACTGCTCTCCCAGTCTTCTGAACAATAGGACAGTCCCTGTGTACAAACCTTGGTACTATCTGCTACAGAGTTCTGTTGGGAATGGCCAGGCATAAAAAGTACCCACGTCCATATTCGGTGGATGCAGAAAGTTGGGCATTACTTCGTTAGTTCTTGCCAGCCTCAACCAATGTCACAGAGGAGCTGGTAACTTCCAGGTGGTCACTGGTGGGCTACTTTTCCGTATGTGGTGTTACAGATGAGAACACTCCCTAAACCTTATAAAATGCTCAGAAATCGAATGACCAACATTCACTCACACTATAGATATTTTTTTGGCATTACTGTGTGCTCACAGTCACATACACATGCATACATTCACTCTAAAGAAAGCTCATGTTTTAAGCTAATATGATATTACTTTTCTGAAATGTTTAACATCAAATAATGATATGCTAAAGTCATTTCTTGATATACAGTAAGACCCCCAAAATACCCTGGTTTAAGAACTAAATTCTACACCTAACTCTATTTCTGCTACAGTATTTTAGTGTGCCCATGTTACCGTTAACATTTTTTTAAACTACCACCTCAAACATCATTGTCGCCAAACTGCTACTACTGAAAATGAATTTGTCTACTTCTTACTGCTTCTCCTTTTCTTGGAAATAGGAAACCAACTAATCTAAAATCAATTGCTTAGATCTCCACTGTGGCAAGGAGAAGAAAGTTCCAAGACTTTTATTAATGCTCTAGTTTTGAGAAATGCCCACCAAAGACAAAAGTGTAGGGATTCAGAAGAAAAAACAGAAAGCAATGGGTTTCAGGTACTAACATTTTCCCTGAGTAATTCAAAATGATTTAATAATAAATTATTAAGGCCCTTAGGCCATTAGTCCAAAAGCTGTCTGATACCTATGACTATTTTGAACAAGAAAAAAGTTAAACAGGAAATAGACACTGAATTAGAAAGACAGTTATGTCTTTGTATAGCAGCCTTTTTTATCTCTGCCTGCATTGTAAATAGCGTTTTTCCCCTTAATCAGAAAAACCACAGGTTGCTACTTATAAGGTATAATCTCCCTAGAAAGGATTTTCATACAAAATAAAAAATTCAATCTCTTGACTCAAAAAGGATCAAGTGACTACCAAAGTTTTTAAAGATTCTTCATTCACTTCATCTCATACCTCAAAATTCCTCCAGATTTCAGGCTTTCACAGTGGTTATAAACAAGTTTATGTAACAAAAATCAAAGACAAACTGAAAAAGTCCAGAATCAACCCAGCGATTCAAAGAGGAGCCAAGCACCAACCTGCTTTTTTTTTGTCCCACACCTAAATTATAATCAAGAGAAACCAAAAAAAAATGTCCATTTTTTTTTTGCCAAGAATTGTTCTCTCTCCCAACTGTCCTGCTTGGGGTCAGTGTACCCATCTCTCTTCTACTTTCACAAACTAGAACCTTAAGTCATCCCTGAAACTCCCCTCTCCTCTGCACTTTGACTTCTTTCCCAGGCATGTAATCACCTATTTGAATTAGTCCTCAGGGTTAAGCCTTCCTCACCATTGCCATGACTCTGCCTAATCATAATACCTAAGCAACTAAGACAACCTCCCACCCAGTTTCCAACCTTACTCCACCCTCTGCCACACTAACCCAGAGGTCGTACCATTGTCAGACCAAATCTGAAAACCCAGTTGTCCTCAAGTCTTTCTGTCTGTAGAATCAATACAGATCTCCGATCTAAATTCCCCTCTCCTATCCTCATGTTACTCTAGCCCTCCTAACTGTGAGAGACATGACTAGGTGTCCCCCAATATTCCGTGGCTTCTTTCTTTAAAAATAGAACCCCAATTATAGCTGCGCACAGCACAACCTAAATAAAGGCTAAATTTTATAAATTCTTTTGCAAGCAGGTGTGCCCCTGCAATCAAGATCTGGTGGCTATGATATGAACAGAAGTATTACGTTCGGTTCCTAGGTCATGTCTTCAAACTGAAGCAGTGTGCACAGACATTCCTCTTTTGTCCTTCCCACTGACTAGAATGCAGATGTGACATGAGGATCAGAAACATCCACTGCCATAAAAATGGAAGCCATACGTAGGGGATAGTGAAGACATTCTACCAGCTGCACCCATTCTCTGCTTTCAGATGGTTAAGTAAAAGGAAACAAATTTACATTTTACCCAGTCCAGTGTTAAACTGTGTTTTTGTGAGAGCAATCTAATCCATACCTAATTTATATTCTAATATGTACTACACCCTCAATTGTTTGACATTATTCAATAGCACTAATTTTCTACATTTATTTTTAGATAGAGAAAACCATACAAAGTAGAAGAATGACCTGGATTTTTCACTTAAAATCACATTCCACTTTTGGCAAAAAGCCCAACACATACCAGCGATATGGCAATATCCTCATCCTAAATCATTTTTTTTAATCTCTGGTTGAAATTAAAATATTTCTTTATATATATTAAACTTTTTTAATGGCAGTCATCAGAAACTCAAAAAAAAACGTAAGAAAAACAGGAAAAATTTTAAAATATGAATACATTGGCATCTGGTGACTCCAATGGCTCTCAGAAAAATCCAAACCTGCCCTCTCTTTAATTCTCAAATTCTTCTCTCTGTTCATCCATTTCATTCTTTCTCACTAAACACCAGCTTCCTGTGCTTCTCTGTTGGAAGGTAGAAACACTGCTGCCTACTTCTTTCAAGTTACACATACTGTAATCCAAGTACCCAAAGAGAAATCATTACTACCCGTGAGTTTTACCATGTATTAACCTTAGGCAGATCCTGAGATCAGAACTATATAAAATAAAACTGGCTAACCATTGTTTACATATTTGTTTTTGGAAAAAAAAACCCTGCTGAGCCTTAAATACATGTAGAAAGAGTGCTTAATAATGATTCTTTCCTGTCTTGGTCAGTGGCTTAGGGATATGCATCTGAACGCGCGGTGAAGCAGGGATGTTCATCAAGGAGTTCTACAAGCACAAATTGGCTCCAAGTGCAACATAGAGTGAGATTCATTTCCTTTTCCACTGTTCCTAAGAATCACAAACTCAATGTGGAAATGTTAGGATGCCACCATCCAGGGAGACCTCAAGAGAAGCCATAAAAATGTACTTAGCATCCTAACATATACATGCTCCATTCTCACAGCCTTGAGGGACCGGGCACTTCTTTGTCACTGGAAACCACATAAAAACTAGTGTGGGCCAGAGTGGCAAATTTTGTTCAGATTCTGAGCCCTTCACTACGGGATAATGGGTTTTACAAAAATAGCCAGTTTCAACAAGCTAGTTACAGGCTTATTTGTAGTTGTTGTTGCTTAGGGTTTTTGTTTTTTCAAAATTCCTCTAGGGAAATATTCGGCTTCAAGGTCTTCTTTTTCTGCCCCTGATTTTATTCTTTAGGTTTTACCTAGTTTCTCATAAGCCTCAAATCTCTGAGTTCTGATCAGTGTGCCCAGATGCTACATACTTTGGCTTTAAAACCTATTAATAGTTTACCTACTTTTTATCACCTAATCTTTTCAAGAAATTTGAGATAGATATTATCACCCCAGTGTTTTCAATCAACATTATGGAGATATAGCTTATGTATAATAAAATGCATCTTAGTTTTACAATTTAATGACTTTTAACTAATATATGTAAATACAATCAAAATCAAGATATAAAACATGTTCACCACCCCCCCAACGAGGTCTTTTGTGCTCCTTTCCAGTCACTCTCCACCGTTCCATCTCACACAACATACACCTCAGACAACTGATAACTGTTTGATTAGAAATGAGGTAGTTCATCCAATGTTCCATATAAATGCTACTCTTTTTTGTACGTCTGACATTTTTTTGCTCAGCATGTTTTTGTGATCCATCAACATTGCTGAACAGATCAATAGTTCACTACTCTTTATTGCTCAACAGTATTCTATTGTATAGATACATCACAATTTGTTTATCCACTCAACAGTTTATAGGCATTTGAGTGGTTACCAGTTTCAGGCTATGATGAATAAAACCATTACAAAGACTTGTATACAGTGTTTCTGTGAAACTATGTTTTCATTTCTCTTTGGTAAATACTTATACATGGGATTTCTTGGTCATAACATATGGGTATGCTGAATTTTATAAGATACTGTAACATCTTTTTTCCATAATGCTTGCTTTACTAGCTCTGTGTCCTCAGCAGAACTTACTACTCTCAGTCTGAATTCTAGCCCTTGGGGATCTGCACTGGTATCTCACTGTGGGTTCACATTTCCGTGATGACTAATGATGCTGAGTATCTCTTCATGTTATTAGCCATTCACATGCCTACTTTTAGAAGTGTCCATTCAAGGGTCTTGCCCATTTTAAAAAATAAATTGTGTTATTACTGAGTTGGAATAGTTTTTATGTATTTTGTATATAGCTGTATATGGCTTAACATTTTTTAATGGTATCATTGGAAAAGTTTTTCATTTTTATCAAACAGACATTAATCATTTTTTTCTTTCATTGTCCATACTCTTTCTCCTCTGTATAAGATATCTTTGCCTAATCCAAGACGAAAAATACTTTCTACTTTCTTCTAAAAGTTTTATTATCTACCTTTTTAAAATTTCTATGACCCACATAAAGTTAATTTTTGTATATGACTGAAAGCAATGGTCAATATTCACTCTTCCATATAAAAATAGCTATGCCATTGTCATTTTTAAAAAATATCTTCCTTTTCCCCATTAAATTTTTTTGGCAATTTTATCAAAAATCAATTTACCACAAAGGTGACGATGTATTTTTTAGAATCACTGTTGTCTGTCTGAAACATGTCCATATGTCTGTCCTTATGTCAATCCCACACTGTCTTATTTACTATATCCTTATGGTCAGTCTTGAAATCAGGTGGTTATTCTTATGTTTCAGGATTACTTGGGATTTTACTAGGTATTTTCCATTTCCATGATATTTTAAAACCAGTTGGTCATTCTCTTTGATAAAGTATACTGGGATTTGACATTATATTCAATCTATTGACTAAACTAGGGAAAACTGACAACCTTAACAGTATCGAGTCTGATACATGAAGAACAAGGTATATCTAATTATTTAGATCTTCTTTAATTTTTCTCAGCATTTCTTCAAATATTCTGTAGTTTTTTTGTGTAAAGATCTTATTTATAATTTGTAAAAATCTTTTACTAGGGATGGGAAGAATCGACATGACGGAGGAGTAGGGGAACCCAGTATTTTCCTTGTCCTTTAAACTGGGAACGACTGAAACCAGAAGACTCTCAACTCCAAGAATCGGGGAGGAAAGGTGTTGCAGTCTACAAGAAATGGAAAGCGAAACCAGAAAACGCCCCAGAAACCGGGAGTTTAATCTGGGACAGATAAAACGAACTCGGGGAGCTGAGGGGCGGGCAGGCCTGAGCTGAGGGGAGGGCAGGCCGTTCAGAGACAGCTGGGAAAGTGCCTATCAGGCAACATCTGAACGAGAGGGCGAGACCACCACCATCCAGCCCCTAAATGCAGGGCTTTTGAAGAAAGTTCAGTAGCTAGCAACAGAACTCTCCTCGCGCCGCCAGGACCGTGCTGCGGGGACCAAGCCGGAGGGACTGACAGCGGGGACCCAGTCAGCCCGAGGTGCTGCCGCCTGTGTAGCACTTCTAACATGGGCACAATTACAGCGAAATCGGGTGTAGCAGGCGGGCGCGCCACTGCCCAGGAAACCGCACTACGTTGGCGCCCGTGGTGGAGTGAGGACAGCAATAAAGGGGCGAATAGAGACTCCAGAACTGGTGGCGAGGGACTGATGGGACGCCATTGTTGTCTCACAAGCCGGGAAATCACCCCAAAAACCATCCCTGCAGCAGTGGAGGCGGGACCCGCCTACACCAACCCACACCCCTCCTCACAGGAGTGACGCCTTTCAGCGGGAGCTACTGATGCCAAGTTCAGACTGCTACCTGGAGTACTCCAAACCATTTCTTCTTTTTTAAATATATCCCCCACTTTTTCTTTCTTACCGATCCCCACCCCTGAGCTGGCTCTCCAGGGTATTGGCTGGCTTAAACAGTCTTTTAACCCACTCTGTCAAGGCATGTTCTACACCTCCTTGTGTTCTTTCCTATCTCTCTCTCTGCAATAACCAGGCCACATAGTTCATCTGTGCAACATCTATATTCATTCTTTTTTCCTTGCATCCAACATTATTCTGATTTCTCTCAGTCTGGATTAAGCCCTTTAGTCGCTCTACCTGGGCAAAGTACATTTCCTTCTTTTCCCCACACCTGTCATTATTCTCTCTGTATGTGCTCTGCCACCAGCACACTGCACATCCTGTCCTTAATGTGTAGCAGATACTTCAGGGAAGTATGCCCTCAGAGAGTCATTTGTTATTCTTTCTTCTGTTGTAAACTGCTTGTCCGTATCATTTGTCGGTACGTTTGAGGACTTCTCTTTTCTGTTTGTCTGTCAGTCTGTTTTCCTTTCCAGGGCAACTTCAAGAAACAATCCAAAATACATCTAGCCAAAATGACAAAATGGAAGAATTCTCCTCAAAAGAATCTACAGGAAGTAGTGACAGCTCAAGAATTGATGAAAACAGATATAAGCAACATAACAGAACATGAATAGAGAATGATAATCATAAAACTAATCGCTGGGCTTGAAAAAGCATAGACGAATGCAAGGGGTCCCACACAGCAGAGTTCAAGGACCTTAAAAACGGTCTGGAAGAATTAAAAAAGACCTTGGATGAAGTACAAAGCAAATTGGAAGTAGCCATGGATTTAAGAGGCAGAAGAGAGGGTAAGTGAATTGGAAGATAAAATTATGGAAAAAGAGGAAGCAGAGAAAAAGATGAAGAAGCTGATCCAGGAACAGGAAAGGAGAATTTGAGAGTTGAGTGATGTATTCAAAAGAAACAATATCCCTATCATAGGAATCCCAGAGGAAGAGAGAGAGAGAAAGGAGTCAAGGCGTACTTGAACAAATCATTGGTGAGAACTTCCCCAACATGAGGAAGGAAACGGGCATGGAAATCCAAGAGGAAGAGAGAACTACCTCAGACAGAACTTGAATAGACCTTCTGCACAACACATCATAGTGAAACTGGCAAAATATAAAGACAGGGAGAGAATCCTGAAAGCAGCTAGGGAAAAAAGGGCCTTAACATACAAAGGCAGACACATAAAGGTTGTAGCAGACTTATCTACAGAAACTTAGCAAGCCAGAAAGGAATGGCAGGATATCTTCAATTTGATGAGCAAGAAGGATATGCAACCAAGAATCCTGTATCTGCTAGCCTGTCATTCAGAATAGAAGGAGAGATCAAGGTTTTCCCCAACAAACAAAAACTGAAGGAATTCATCACAAATAAGCCAGCATTACAAGAAATCCTGAGGGGCACTCTATGAAGGAAAGGTTGCAAAGAACACAAACTACCATAGACGTCCTTACAAGCATGAAACCTACAGATAACACAGTGACTATAAACCCATATTTTTCCATATTAACACTGAATGCAAATGGACTGAATGCACCAATCAAAAGACACAGGGTAACAGAATGGATTAAAAAACAAGACCCATCTATTTGCTGTCTTCAAGAAACTCATCTTAAACCTGAGGACACCATCAGAATGAAAATGAGGGGATGGCGAACTATCTACCATGCTACTGGAAGTCAGAAGAAAGCTGGAGTAGCCACACTCATATCAAACAAACTAGACTTTAAAATGAACGATGTAATAAGAGATGAAGAAGGAAATTATATAATAATCACAGAGACCATCAAGCGGGAAGAGCTAACAATTATAAATATCTACGCGCCGAATTCGGGGGCACCCAAATTTGTAAAACAACTAATTACAAACATAAGAAACCTTATCGATAAAAATGTCCTAACAGTAGGGCACCTTAACACTCCACTCTCAGCATTGGACAGATCAACAAAACAGAAAATCACCACAGAAACAATGGCCCTGAATGAAACACTAGAAACATCTTCAGGATCCTTCATCCAGAAGCAAAGGAATTTACATTCTTCTCAACTGCACACGGTACATTTTCCAAGACAGACCACATTCTGGAGCACAGGGAAGCTCTGAATAAATATAAAAGAATTGAGATCATACTGTGCACACTGTCAGACCAAAATGCTTTGAAACTTGAAGTCAACCACAGGAAAAAGCCTGGAAAATATCCAAAAACATGGAGGCTAAGGAACAACCTACTAAAAGACCAGTAGGTCAACCAAGTAATCAGAGAAGAAATTTAAAAATACATAGAAACAAATGAAAATGAAAATACAACAATCCAAAAGCTCTGGGATGCGGTAAAGGCAGTCTTGAGAGGGAAATATATTGCAATCCAGGCCCACGTCAAGAAACAAGAAAAATTAAAAACACAAATTCTAACAGCACGCCTAAAGGAACTAGAAGCAGAACAACTAAAACAACCCAAACCCAGCTGAAAGAGAGAAATAACAAAGATCAGGGCACAAATTAATCATATGGAAACAGAAAAAGTAGTGGAACAGATCAATGAAACCAAGAGCTGGTTCTTTGAAAAAATAAACAAAATAGACAAACCTCTAGCCAGGCTTCTCAAAAAGAAAAGAGAGAGAACTCAAATAGATAAAATCATGAATGAAAAGGGAGTAATTACAACCAATCCCTGAGAAATACAAGCAATCATCAGAGAATACTATGAAAAATTATATGCCACCAAACTCAGCAACCTGGAAGAAAGGGACAAATTCCTAAACAGCCACATGCTACCAAAACTCAAACAGGAAGAAATAGAAAATTTGAACAGACCCATAACTAGTGAAGAAATTGACTCAGTTATCAAAAATCTCCCATCAAATAAAAGCCCTGGACCAGATGGCTTCCCTGCAGAGTTTTGCCAGACATTTAAAACAGAGTTAATTCCTATCCTCCTCAAGCTGTTCCAAAAAATTGAAACGGAAGGAAAACTCCCGGACTCATTCTATGAAGCCAGCATCACTTTGATTCCCAAACCAGATAGAGACCCAGCAAAGAAAGAGAATTACAGGCCAATATCCCTGATGAATATGGATGCAAAAATTTTCAACAAGATACCAGCGAATCGAATCCAATAGCATATAAAAAGAATTATTCACCATGATCAAGTAGGATTCATCCCTGGGTTGCAGGGCTGGTTCGATATTCGCAAATCAATCAACGTGATACAGCACATTAACAAAAGAAAAGATAAGAACCATATGATCCTGTCAATAGATGCAGAAAAAGCATCTGACAAAATACAGCACCCTTTCCTAACCAAAACCCTAGAGAAAGTCGGGATAGAAGGAACATACTTAAACATCTTAAAAGCTATATACAAAAAGCCCAGAGCTAATATCCTCCTCAATGGGGAAAAATTGAGAGCCTTCTCCTTAAGATCAGGAACACGACAGGGGTGTCCACTCTCATCACTGCTATTTAACATAGTGTTGAAGTCCTAGCATCAGCAATCAGACAACAAAACAAAAGGCATCAAGATTGGCAAGGAGGAAGTCAAACTTTCACTTTTTGCAGATGACATGATACTTTACATGGAAAACCTGACAGAATCCACCAAAAGCCTACTAGAACTGATCCATGAATTCAGCAAAGTTGCAGGATACAAAATCAATGTACAGAAATCGGTGGCATTTCTATTCACCAACAATGAAGCAGCAGAAAGAGAAATAAAGAAGCTAATCCCTTTCACAATTGCACCAAAAACCATAAAATACTAGGAATAAACCTAACCAAAGATGTAAAAGACCTCTACGCTGAAAACTATAAAAAACTTATGAAGGAAATTGAGGAAGACACAAGGAAATGGAAAAACATCCCATGCTCACAGATTAGAATAAGTATCATTAAAATACCCAAAGCAATCTACACATTCAATGCAATCCCAATCAAAATTGCACCAGCATTCTTCTCAAAGCTAGAGCAAACAATCCTAAAATTTGTATGGAATCACAAAAGACCCCGAATAGCCAAAGTAATACTGAAAAATAAAAATAAGGTGGGAGGCATCACAATCCCAGACTTTAACCTCCACTACAAAGCAGTAGTCATCAAGACAGTATGGTATTGGCACAAAAACAGACATGTAGACCAATGGAATAGAATAGAAAACTCAGAAATGGACCCGCAAGTATATGGCCAACTAATCTTTGACAAAGCGGGAAAGAGTATCCAATGGAAAAAAGACAGCCTCTTTAATAAATGGTACTGGGAGAACTGGGCAGCAACATGCAAAAGACTGAAACTAGACCACTTCCTTACACCACTCACAAAAATAAACTCTAAATGGATGAAGGATCTGAATGTGAGACAGGAAACAATCAAAATCCTAGAGGAGAAAGCAGAAAAAGCCTCTTTGACCTAAGACGCACCAATTTCTTACTCAACACGTCTCCAAAGGCAAGGGAATTAAAAGCAAAGATGAACTAATGGGACCTCATCAAGATAAAAAGCTTCTGCACAGCAATAAAAACAACCAACAAAACTGATAGGCAACCAACGGTATGGGAAAATATAATCACAAAGGACATATCGGATAAAGGACTAGTATCTAAAATCTATAAAGAACTTACCAAACTCTACACCTGAAAAACGAACAATACGGTGAAGAAATGGGCAGAAAATATGAATAGACACTTCTCCAAAGAAGACATCCAAATGCAAAAAGACACACGAAACGATGCTCAATGACACTCAGCATCAGGGAAATAGACATCAAAACCACAGTGAGATACCACCTCACACCAGAGTGACTAAAATGAACAAATCAGGAAACTATAGATGCTAGAGAGGATGTGGAGAAACAGGCACCCTCTTGCACTGTTGGTGGGAATGCAAACTGGTGCAGCCACTCTGGAGAACTGTGTGGAGGTTCCTCAAAAAACTGAAAATAGATTTATCCTATGACCCAGCAATAGCACTGTTAGGAATCTACCCAAGAGATACAGGACTGCTGATGCATAGGGGCACATGTACCCCGATGTTTATAGTAGCACTTTCGACAACAGCCAAATCATCGAAAGAGACTAAGTTTCCATCAACTGTTGAATGGCTAAAGAAGTTGTGGTATATATATATATATATATATATATATATATATATATATATATATATACACAATGGAATACTACGCAGCAATGAGAAAGAATTAAATCTGGCCATGTGTGGCAAGCTGGATGGAACTGAAGGGTATTATGCTGAGTGAAATAAGTCAGGCAGAGAAAGACAGATGCCATATGTTCCCACGCATAGGTGGACTTTGCGAGACCTAACAGAAAACCAGGGGGGAGGGGAAGAGGGGAAGGAAGGAAAAAACAAAAGGCCACAGAGAGGAAGGAAGACCTAACACAAGAGACTCTCAAAGACTAAGAACAAACTGAGGGGAGAGGGGGGTGTGGAGGGGGGAGAGTGGGTGATGGGCACAGAAGAGGGCACTTGTTGGGATGAGCACTGGGTGTTGTATGGAAACCAAATTGACAATTATTCCAAAAAAAATTTTTTTACTAGGTATTTCAGGGATTTTGATGTTATTCTAAATGGTACCTTTAAGTTTTTTTTTTATTTCCAACTGTTACTTACATAAATATAACTGATCTTTGTACACTGACCTTGTATCATGAAGCCCTTCTAAACTCACTCACTGTTCTAGTAATCTTTCTTGTAGATTCCTTTGGATTTTCTACAGATATGATCATGAAAATTTTCCTGTCTTTTCAAACACTATGGTTTTCTTTTTCTTGCCTTAGGATATGTAATACAATGATGAATAAAAGTGAGGAAAGCAGATATTCTTCCTTGTTTCTGATCTTGGAGAGAAGTCTTTAGCCTCTTACCATTAAACATAATACTAGTCACAGGTTTTCCACAAATGTTCTATATCAGGTTTAGGAAGTTCTCTTTTATTACTAGTGTTCCAAGGAATATAACTGATTTTCAAATGTTAAACCATTTGTGCATTCCTTAAGTCTTACATAATCATGGTGAAATGTCATTTTTATATACTGTTCAGTTCAACTTACTAAGATTTTGTTAAAAATTTTTTGTCTATGTTCAGGAAGGATATTACTGTCTATAGTTTCCTTTTTTCATAATGAATTTTCCGGATTTCAGTATCAGGAGAATGCAGACCTCATAAAATAAGCTGGAAATACTCCCACATCCTCAGTTTTTGGAATGACTGTGTGTTAGAATAGTGTTATTTCTTCCTTAATGTTTGATGAATTCTTCAGTGAAGCCATCTGGGCATGGAGTTTCCTTTGTAACAAGATTTTTTACTGGAATTTCATTTAACTACTAGGTGTGGCACTACTCAGATTATCTATGTCATCAAGAATAAGTTTTCATCAACTATGTCTTTCAAAGAATTTTTCCATCTCATCTAAGTTATCAAATTTATTAAAATTTATTCACAAAATTCCCTCATAATCATTATATATATCAGAGCTATAGCTTTATGTTTCCTTTCATTCCTGGTATTGGTAATTTGCATTTTCTTCCAGTGTCATCACAGGTTTATCAATTTTATTGATCTTTTCATAGAATCAGCTTTTAGTTCAGTTTATATTTGATATTTTCTATTGTTTTCCTGTTATCGATTTCAACTCTTTCTGTTCTTATTGATGTTATTTCCTTACTTCTACTTATTTGGGGTTTTTAATTTGCCCTTCTTTTTCTACTTCTTAAAAAGTAAAATCTTAAATTATTTTGAACCTTCTTCTGTTTTAACCTAAACATTCAGTGGTATAAATTTCCCTCTAAGCACTGTTTTAGCTGCACCCATAAATATTATATTGCTTTTTCACTACCACTTAATTTAAAATACTTCCTAACATCCTTTGTGATTTTTTCTTTGAACCACAGACATTTAGTAGTGTTATTTAACTTCCAAATATTTAGATATATTCTAGATTTCTATCTGTTAATGATTTCCAGTTTAATTCTGTTGTAGATCTCTATACAGATCTCAGTCCTTTCACATTGACACTTGTGCCCAATATATCTTGGTTGATGGTCATTTATACTTAAAAAGAATGTGTACTTTTATTGTTACCTCAATTTTTTGGTGGTGTTATTCAAGTTTTCTACAAATTTACTGCTTTTTCTGTCTACTTTTTCTATCTATTACTAGAAACAAAGTGTTAAAATCTTCAACTACAATTGAGGAAATAACTGTTTTTCCTTGAAATTGTGTTAGGTTTTGCTTCATGTCTTTGAAGCTTTTGATTAGACATATGAATATTTATCATTATGTGTTCTTAATGGTTTGATCTCTTTATCATTATGGAACACCATTCCTTTTCTCTGATAATATTTTTTTTCTGACCTCTACTTTGCCAAATATTAATTCAACCACTCTTACCTTTCTTGTGATTAAAGTTTGCATTATATATTGTCCACCATCCTTTCACTTACATGTCTTTATATTTAAAGTGTGTTTCTTTTACACAGCATAAAATTGAGTCTTAGTTTTATATCCAATCTTATGATCTCTTTATGCTAACTGGAACATGAAGATTGTTTAAACCTATCACCTATTTGTTTTCTATTTCTTCTGATTTTTGTCCCCTTTTCCCTCTTACCTCTTTTTAGATTAACTCAGTATGATTTTTTAATTGTTTCATCTCTACTTCTGATTTATTAACTATAATTCTTTGGTTTTTGGCTTTTAGGTATGCTTTTATAGATTGTTCTAGAATTTTCACTAGGCACCAGAAGTTATACAGTCTACCTTCAAGTCATTACACCACTTCACATATAATGTAAGAACTTTATGATGAATATTTACATACCCTCCCTCACATTCTTTGTACTATTTTTATCATACATTTTACTTCTAACAACTTGTAAGTTCACAATTCAATATTGCTATTTGTGCTTTAAAAAATCAAATATTTTGAAGAAATTTAAATATGAAAAAATGTATTTTTAATAAATGTTTATTTTGAAAGAGAGAGTGCGCACCAGCATGGGGAGAGGCAGAGAGAGAAGAGAGAGAGAATCCCAAGCAAGTTCCACACTGCCAGTGCAGAGCCCAACATGGGGCTCAATCTCACATACCGTGAGATCATAACCTGAGCCGAAATCAAGAGCCAGATGCTTAACCGACTGAGCCATCCAGGCGCCCCATAAAAAAGAAAATAAGTGTTTTATATTCCCCACACATTTACCATTTTGAGTGCTTTTTATTTCTTTGTGTAGATGTAAGTCTCCATGTGGCATCAGTTTTTTTTTTTTTTTCAACCTGAAGGAATTCTCTTACATTTCTTATCATGTAAGTTGGCTGGCAACACATTTCCTCAGCTTTTATTAGTCTGAAAACAACTTTACCCTGCCTTCAGTTTTGAAGGATATTTTTATTATGTAAAGAATTCTAGGCTGACAGGTTTTGCTTTTTGTTTTAACTTTAAAGATACTGTTACTTTTTTATAATACATAGTTTCTGATGATCTTGTTTTTTCTCAGTGATCTATTTCTTTGGCTGCTTATAAAACTTACTCTTTATCACTATTTCCTTCAGTTTAATTAAGCTTGGGATTTAATGAACATCTTGGAACGTGGATCTATATAGTTTCCTCAAATCCAAAACTTTGTGACTACTCTTTCTTCAAATAATTTCTTCTGTACTCCCCCTTTTCTAGGAGTCCAATCATGCATGTGATAGAATACTTGACCACAGGTCACTAAAATTCTGTTCTTTCTCTTTCATTCTATTTCTGTATATCCTTTTTGATCATTTCTTATATTATGTCTTCAAATTCACTAATCTTTTTTTTTTTTTTTGTAAGTATATAATCCACTATCATTACCATTCAGGAAAATTGTCATTTCTGATATTTCATTTTTATCTCTAGAAGTTCCATTTGCTTTTTTTTTTTAGTTATTTTGAGAAAGAGAGAGCACTGACAAACAGTGAAGAGGCAGAGAGAGAGAGAATCCCAAGCAGCCTCAGCACTGTCAGCACAGAACCCTACATAGGACTCAAACTCAGAAATCCTGAGATCATGACCTGAGCTGAAATCAAGAGTCAGATGCTTAACCAACTGAGCCACCCAGAAGCCCTCTATTTCCTTCTTTTAAACATCTATTTCTGGGGCGCTTGGGTGGCTCAGTTGGTTGAGTGTCTGACTTCGGCTCAGGTCATGACCTCGCAGTCTGTGAGTTCAAGCCCCGTGTTGGGCTCTGTGCTGACAGTTCAGAGCCTGGAGCCTGCTTCACATTCTGTGTCTCCCTCTCTCTCTGCCCCTCCCCCACTCATGCTCTGTCTCTCTCTGTCTCAAAAATAAATAAACATTAAAAAAAAATTTAAACATCCATTTCTTTCCTCATTGTGTTTGTATTTTCCTTTAAATACTTAACACAGTAATAATATCATTTTTATATTGTTATCAACTGATTCCATAATTCAGTTTCATTAACTGATTTTTCTTTTGGTTACAAGTCACAATTTCTCTTCTTCACATGTTGAGTAATTATTAATTGGATGCTAGACATTTCATGTTTTGCATTTTTGAGTATCTGAATATGGTTGTCCTGCTTTAAAGTACTTTGGGATTTATTTAACTGGAAGATACCTAAATTAATCATTAAGTTTGGTGCTTGTTTTCAAGACTTTTTATAATGTATCTAGGAAAGCTTTTCTTCTAGAGATATTCAAATTCCACTACTAAGGTGTGACCTTTCTGGAGTTTGTGGTGAATGATCAACAAGGATTTTTCATTCTTGTCAGTCAGAACTTGAATACATCTTAACCCTGGGTTTTATCTGGAAAATATCCAGCTCACAGCTTACCACCAGGTCTTTGTGGCATTTCACTCTATGCATGTAGATCACAGTTTTCAGTGAAGACTGAAGAAGACCTCCATACATACTCCTGGAGATATTTTTCTGGGCAGCATCTTCCTCTCCCTAACTCTGTCCTGTATGCTACAGACATATTCGCTGCTTGAACTAAGATCTCTGTTACCTCAACTGCACAGAATCAATATACTTTGCTTACAATCTTACTCCCTATTTCACAGTTCAGTGTTTTTCCAGGAAGAAAGCTGGGAAATCAAAGTGTTCACCTCACTTGTTCACTTGTTTCAGGGATCACAATCCTCCCATGCCCACTGTCCAAGATATAAAAGTAATTGTTCCATAGCTTTTACCAAGTCTTTTGTTGTTTATAGCAAAGGCATAAAGTCTGTCCCCTCTGGGAAACCATGCCCAGAAGTTGAAGTCTGCTATACATTTTTATACTATTAGCATTTTGCTATCAAATCTACTTTGGGACATATATAGAGACAATAATGACTGACTTTTTTTTAGTGCTTACTATGTTCTAGGCATCAGATTAAAATGTTTTACATTAACTACCTTATTTAACCCTCATCATAACCTATGTATTATATAATACTTCCATTTTACGATGAAGAAAATTGGGCTTCCAGAAGTAACTTGTCTAAGTCACATATCTAGTAAGTGGTGCAATCAGATTTTCAATCCAGTTCTGCTGGGACTCTACAGCTGGGCTCTTAACCAATACATCTGATAAACCCTTTGCTATATATACTTATCCCAAATGACAATATCTCAAAAATGTACACTACTATATACAAAGACTAACACTAAATGTCATTACATAATGCCAAGTGTTTATACTAATGCCTAAAAATTAAACACTTTTGTGAAAAAAGTATATTTATATATATTTAATATATAATTATTACAACAAATTATATATTTTATATATAATATATAATTATATAACTATATACAAATATTCATTTATTTAACATATAAATAAACTGAGAAAAATATTCAAAGATAATATGTGAAGTTGGAAGTAGGAAAACTGCACTTACTTATTAGGCAAGGATATTGAAGTTCTTACAACTTACTATCTCTGCAATTTGTAAACAACTGTAATATACTTTTTATTAATTTCGTGTAATTCAATTTTATCTCCTCCAGGATTTTGCGTACAAGCTTCATGAGTAGAAAATCACCTCTTAGTCCTCCTTTATACACTCTGCATTGTTTAGAACAATGTCTTCTATACAGTGCACTAGATATCTTTTGATTTCTTGATAATTGGTTGATTCATGACAGAAGCTTTTTAATGAAATTTGTACTTTGCTTTTAAGTACAGATCCCAAAGGATGTTACTACTGTTGGGTGTTTCCTCCTAATTCTTTCTAGATCACAGGCTCCCTGAGGGCAAGGATATGTTTTACCTATCTGTGTCTCTGCTCAACAGAGAAGCCACTAATATACAACCAATTGCTGGCTTCTGATGTGGATATACAGGCAAAGGGCCCATAACTGAAGAATGTGCTTACTAGGCCTAGAGGGCCCACTGACTAGCAGGAGTAGGACAAAGCTCAGCCTACCAAAGGATTTTGCATTCCAAGATTCTCCTCAGTTATAAAAGTCTGAAACAGTAATAGCATGATCTAACCTATCTACATTTATATCACTATTTTAAAAGTACTCTCACTTCACATGTTAGCCAGGAACTAGTCAAGAAAATAAAAATTACTACTTATTCTACAAAGAGAGGAAAGCTGATTCCAAAAACTGTTACATTTGTGTGATGGAAAAGTTAGGAATATAGTCAGGGTTGTTGAAAGAACCCTGGCATTATCAACAGTAGGAAGCCACTATCACCCCTACGCTGGAGGTACAATGGGAGAAAGTGGTCGAACGGCCCAGAAGTCAGGGTCCTTCAGCAGCTGCTACAGCTATGAAGGAAATAATAAAACAAGGATGCCGAAGAAAGCCAAGAGGAGGAGAAATGCCCTGGCCTCTCTTCACCAATGCTCTGTAATATTTTGCTGCTGCCTCTCATCAGTCAAATCAACTTAGAAACCAAAGAGCAGGGAAGTCTGGGAAATAAATGTAACTTACTGTATCACAAAGCAGAACACGAGGAGCCAGAGAAAGGATTTGAGAGCAATTAGGCAGTTGAGCCCACATTTTATATCATTCTGTGGAAGAGCAAATGGAGAGGTGGAAAACTCCACTGACTTACTCAAGGTCACACAGGCAGAAACTGGTGGAGCTAGAATTTAACTACAAACCAATTTCACATATTTTTCTATAAACTATGATTTCCTTTTATAACAAAACAGAAGAGGAGGTGGAAAACTATACTCCCTTGCCTGTACTCATAACTGCCTCCAGTTGATTTTCCCACATTCTATCTCATTCCTTTGTCTTCTTTAGTTTCCTACACACAACTGAATTTCCCCAGAGTTTTATTTAAAGTGGTATTCACTTTGGAAGTCCTAAGCTCTAAAGAGAATTGTTCTTGGGACCAAGATCACTGGTGTCTCCCATTCCGCCCTCACTCCCCCAACCCCTTGTGCTCCCAGGGCCTCTTTTGCTTCCTTGCCTCACAGTATATGCCACACTGAGTAGCAATTATTTGTTTCCTGTCTTCTTAGACTGATGGGAACTGATTCTCAGTCATCTTGATATCCTAAGAAACTGACACAGTGTCTAACACATTGTCAGTGCTCTGTAAGTGCCTGAATAAATGAATGAATATAACTGAAGATATCTTTTCACCAGATTGTTGAGGTATTCAAAATTGAGGCTGCTAATCTGTCCTTAAATCTCTGAAGACTATAAAATGCACCAGTTCACAGAAGGTTAGAGTCATCACCAGGAGAAATGTTCACTCCTTTAGTCCCAGTGTCTTAGTTTTGGTGTCCCAGCTTTACAATCAGCCAATAAAAGGTTGCTGGAGTCACACCTTTTCATTTAGTCACATGGATGAGAAGGATGAGCACCACTAAGTGGCTGTCTAGATTGAGAACCCATTCATATGCTGATACAGAAATAATTGGACAGCAAAGTCCTGTTTTAGCGTTTTATCTATAGTGATACACAAGAGGCATCTGTGGGTCCACAACAATTTTTAGAGCATAGTTCTAGGGAATAGTGCTATGTAATCATAAAATTACATTTGAGATAAGATTATCATTTTCACCTTTCCAACACCTTTCACAAAGCAGTGCTTAAAAGGTTTACAAGAAAGAATATTACCCTTAAAGTGATAGCATGCAACAATGAAAGCACAAGAAAGATCAGACACTAAGCCAGTCTTTTATGGAAGCTTAGGTTCAAGGCATTATTCACAATTATTACAAGGGCTTCTATCTAAGGAGTTTATAGACGGGCTTCAAAGTGGGGGCTATTGGAAAAAAAATAAATGGACAATGTTCCCTAAAAGTTTCTCCAGACTGGAAGCTAATGAAAGCCATTGGATACAGTGGTAAGAAAGCACCCACCACAAGATAAAAAGCATGCCCTCAATATTATTCTATTTTCATTGTAAATCACAACACACTCAACATTAATACAGATATATATATGCAAGGTAGAGGGTGGAAACAGTGTGGAAGTCCTGACCTGTCCTCTATGGCAGGGGCCTACAAGAATGCAATAGCTAATGAAAATAATTCTCACCTTTCCCGGATAGGGACCTAAAATTATATCTGGTGTTTTAATTGCATTCATAAATAAAAGTGATTTAAAAGTGATGAGAAAACTGCCAAGGTCATGAAAAATAAGGAAAATATCAGAAACTGTCCTAGGTTGGAGGAGGCTAGGGAGATACAATGACTAAATGCAACATGGTTTACTAGATTGGATCTTATACCAGAAAAAGGACATGAGTGGGAAAATCATTGAAATCCAAACGAAGTCTAGAGTTTTAGTTAAAAAGAACATGCCAATGTTAATTTCTTAGCTTTGACAAACTACCATCATTTTGTAAGATATTAATATTAAGAGAAGCTGGAGGAATGGCATGTGGGAAATTTCTGTACTCTGTTTGCAACTATTGTGTAAATTTAAAATTATTTCAAAGTAAAAAGTATATTTTCCAAAGAATAAGCAAAGTCCATGGACTATTTTGGTGTCTTTATCACTTGGATGATGACGAATGCTTCTTCCTAGTTTCCAGCTTTTCAAAGAGGAAGAAGTAGATCCATCAGAAAACATGGAATATGGTAGGAGCAGGGCAGGCCTTCTCTCCTGAATGGTTCTAAGGTTGAAAGGAAAATCTCCATTAAATTTTAAGTGATGACCTCAGAGGCTGAGGCTCCCAGAGGGTTTCAGCTAGCCCAAGGTTCTTGATGGACTTCCTACTATGCTGATCAATTCAAACTGTAGTTATCAGGGCATCAGTTAGAAATGAGATCAAACTATTCTTAATTCATTTGCATAGGTGTATATAACTTTTTCAGTGTAAATAATTTACACTACAAGTTTGTGTGCTCACTTATCAGGATCCTGAAAAACAAACTGCTAAGGAGTACGGCTGCAAGCCTGAGAGAATGTTCTACTTACAGGCTTAAGGGGGAAGATTAAGGTTGCATTACCAAGGTAATGTTCAGGAAACAGATGGCATCATCCACTTGAGGATAATTTAAATAAAGGAACTGATTCCCAGGAGATGGACAAAATTTGGAGAAATCAGCAAGGAATAATACACTACCTCAAGTCCAGCAGTTGTGAAGAGCTCTTATAAAGATGTTCCACACTGAAGAGGCAAAGAGAAGTTACTGGAAACTGAGAGACAGATATATGTAGGGGGCCACCTATAGACCATCCACTGGACAAAAGTCAGAAGAGTCAATACCCTGACCTTACTCTCCTCCTGTTCTCTGATACTCTGCTGATGTCTCCCATTTGCCATATCCACCCAGGAACCAGAGGACAAAGGAACCCACTACCACAGCCCACACAGCACAGCTTTCTGAAGGCTCATAACAGGATTGAGAAAGGGGTGGGCAGTAGATTTGGAGTGGCAATCATATCCAGTCTGCTCACTCTATTGCTGGCCTCCTCCTGAATTTGCAGTGCTATAGTACCTTTTTAATAACAATGGAAATCTGCTGATTGTTCAGTTGCAGAATTTTTCTGAATCCAATATGGCCAAATAATTTTCCCATTTTATAAACTCACCAATAGGGGTCAAGCCCCATTCTGACAAGATGCAATCACCTCTGAAAGAATGGGTACTATTGGCCGAATAACTCAGGCTAGCAAAGCACAGAGGATGCTCTATACTTTCAAACAACAGGATGGATATGGAAAGGACCATACCTAGATCCCCTAAGTAGTCTAACCTGGCTTCAAATAATAGTCCTCTTCCCCCTTTTAAGTCTGTCCTTTATAGTCCCTTCATTTGTGAAGACTTTTTTAAAAATCCAGCGGCAAAGATTGTTCCCTCGAGACAAAAGGGAGAGTTGGGGCAGAGGAACAATGAAAATACCACTGGAACACAAAAGCAACAAATGTCAGTAACTTCAAACTTCTGGCACTTACAGATTCACCAAGGTTTGTACTATTTGTCTCTTATTCATCACCTTGAAATTCCTAATAATGCATGAGAAAAATTCTCGGGGCATGTGGGTGGCTCAGTCAGTTAAGCGTCTGACTCTTGATCTCGGCTCAAGTCGTGATCTCACAGTTCCCGAGTTCAAGCCCCGCCATTGGTATCTGCACTGATGGTGCAGAGCCTGCTTGGTATTCTCTCTCCCCCCACCTCTCTGCCCCTACACCTCACTTATTCTCTCCTTCAAAATAAATAAACTTAAAAAATTTTTAAAGAAAAATTCTTAAATGGACAAATATGGCAGTTAGAAGTGGGTGGAGGCACATCCGAAAAACAAACAACCCAGTGAAGAAATAGGCGGAAGATATGAATAGACACTTCTCCAAAGAGGACATTCAGATGGCAAATAGACACTTGAAACGATGTTCAATGTCACTCATCATCAGGGAAATACAAATCAAAACCACACTGCGATACCACCTCACACCAGTCAGAGTGGCTAAAATAAACAAATCAGGAAACTATAGATGCTGGCGAGGATGTGGAGAAGTAGGCACCCTCCTACATTGTTGGTGGGAATGCAAACTGGTGCAGCCATTCTGGAAAACGGTGTGGAGGTTCCTCAAAAAAATGAAAATAGAGCTACCCTATGATCCAGGAATAGCCCTGCTAGGAATCTACCCAAGAGACACAGGATTGCTGATGCATAGGAGCACGTGTACCCCAATGTTCATAGCAGCACTTTCGACAATAGCCAAAACATGGAAAGAAACTAAGTGCCCATCAACTGACGAGTGGATAAAGAAGATGTGGTATATATATACAATGGACTACTATGTGGCAATGAGAAAAAATGAAATCTGGCCATGTGTAGCAACATGGATGGAACTGGAGGGTATTATGTTAAGTGAAATAAGTCAGTCAGAAAAAGACAGATACCATATGTTTCCACGAATAGGTGGACTTGGTGAGACTAAGCAAAAACCAGGGGGAGGGGAAGAGGGGAAAGAAAAAAAAGACACAGAGAGGGAGGGAGATAAAACATAAGAGACTCTCAAAGACTAAGAACAAACTGAGGGTGAGGGAGATGGGGGGGGGAGAGGGGGTGATGGGCATTAAAAAAGGGCACATGTTGGGATGAACACTGGGTGTTTTATGTAAACCAATTTGAAAATAAACTATTTTAAATTAAAAAAAAAAAAAAGAAGTGGGTGGAGGCATTAGGTGGATGTGGCATTTGAGCTTAGGGAAAAACAGCCAAGGAAGAAAAAAATGGGTAGGATCAAGGGAGAAAAAACCAGAGAGGGGAGATGAAGCCTCATGTTGAGTGGGGAGTAATCAAATTTTCACCCTCTCTTCCTGTGAGGCACAGAAAAATGTGTGCCAATGAGCTGGCCAGTGGTAGGACTTAGGTTCTCAATACATATATAGAAAACACATACAGAAAAGGTATACCCTCCTTTAATAATTTAAATGCCAAGAGAGTCACATCTCTTTGATATTCAAGTTGTAATAACTCCAGGTTAGTGGGTGCTTCTTCCCAGACATTCCCAAGAACACACAGGCTGCTCAGTCCATAACGTTAGTCTTGGTGTTTTCATTTCACAGCAGAATGTGTACTTATTTCATCACTCATTCATTGCTTCATGCAATAAATATTAAATATTTATTGAGCACCTGCTATGCATCAGGCACTGATGAGGATTGCTTAGGATACAATAGAGGAAAGGAAAATAAGATCCCTTACTCTCAAGGTCCAAACATTCTATGGGTAAAGTAGACCAAACTAACAGAAAATGAACATGTTCAGAGATTAATACACCCTTGAAAGAAATAAAGTAGGAGGTGTTCTTAAAGAGGGCCTGCCAGTGGAAAGGAGGTTACTCTAAATTGAGTGACCTCAGAAATCCCCTATGAGGAGGGGCATTGAGGCTGAGATGACATTCTAAATGACAAAAAGGAATCAGCCAAGCTACAGAGCGGGGTATCGACACTGAAGGCGCATGCCAGGAACAGCAAGTGCACAAGGCCTGAGGAGGAAGGGATCTGACTGCTCTTACAAGGGTCAGGAGGTCAGGAGGGGTTCTCTTTGGCCCAAACCTTGGCCACAGGCTATGTCCAGAGCCAGCCCTTCCTGGGAACACCTAGGCCCTGGTGTGCAAAGTCTGAATCAGGGGTCCAGATTCCTGTAGATACTTCCTCCCCACAAGAGTCTCCGACCTATTCCTATTAGGACACAAATGTTGATGGAGTCACGTAGCCCTGACAGAGAGAGCTGGGAGGAAAGGATCATAGGTCCTTGGAAAGGAGGCTCCAGCAGAGCCTCTGACAGCAGAGTGAGGGGGATGTGGGGAGAGGGACTTATTATACTTTCAGATACTATTTTGAAGATTTTGCTCCCAAATAAAAGAAGTTGATCAAAACTTAGTTGACATCCTCCACCACTTCAAACTAGACTGCTCACAAAGCCTCAAATAATTGTCTTTCTTAAGTTAGAAAACTTAGGTTCAAGTTTAACCCAATTATATTCCCTGCAAAGTGTGCCTATTGTTTTTCTCCTCAGGCAGAGAAAGAGAAGCTGGTAAAACCAGCTGCAGCCCCTGGACAGAGGTACCACTGGGCCATCACCAGTACTAGGGGAAAGTGATGAGATCTTAAAGTATAAACAAGATATAACCATTTTGATGTAGAGCAGGCCACAATCAGCAAGGGGGTGGCTTTAAAATATGTTGAGAAATTCTTTGATACTCCTATCTTCACAAGACGGACCCTTAAGGCCTATTCCCTGGACTCTAACTTGAATGCAGTGACCTGGGAAACAGAATGTAGTAGAAATGAAATAGCATGACTCCTACAAAGAGGACTTTAAAAACAATATGGCGATCACTCGCTCTGAGGAAATCCAGCTGCCATGTCATTAGGACACTCAAGCAGGCATAAGGAGAGGCCCATGTGACAAGAAACTGAGGCCTCCTGCCAACAGCCCCATGAGGGAGCCATTTTGGAAGCTGATCTTCTAGCTCCAATCAAACTCTCAAATGACTACAACCCCAGCCGATATTTGGTTATAATCTCATGAGACACCCCAAGTGAGCCAATAAGCCACTCTCAAATTCCTAAACCACAGAAACTACATTTTCTAAGGTAATAAATGTTTGTTGATTTTAGTCACTAAGTTCTTAGGTAATTTGTTATGTGTCAGCCAAAGCAGTGAGGTCTGCAAGAATTTATATGGGGCTCTACAGGAGGGCACCAAGTCTTGGAATAAATGCTGGACTAGTGTTTAGTATCCAGATTCTATCTCCAGGCTGGCAGGGCCCCAGGACATATCTATTATGAATGAAAGCAAGGAGAAACGTATCTGCAGTTATCAAATGTGTCTCAAATATACAAAACACCATTTGTTCCTATTGAAACTGTGAATAATCATACTGTTCTCATATTGTTGTTGCGTTTTATATTTTCACACAATACTAAGAGAATAACTTAATAGTCTGCTGACAGGCACAACGAAATACTGATATTAAATCTGCCTCAAGACTGGAAGGGTTACGTAAATGTAAAAAATCCAACCCAGAGTAAAGATGTCAACCCATGGGGCAGAGAATTTTAGTACCTTTAATTCAAACTTACTGGTCTGTGACAGACAGAATCCTGCCGTCTTGCATCTTCAAATTTACTAAGCCCTAGACTGGCAACATCCCTCCATGTGTGTTTCTCTGTAGGTTAAAAAGTTAAGGGAACGCAAACAAGCAATATTATTTTGGAACCAAGAGATGTTATTCTGAAGCTTAAACTTCTTTACGCTCATCACATCTGCTTCCCAAAATATCAAAAATATAGAAAATCAGAAACTGTCAAAGGCAAATCAACTCAGATGTGCCTATTCCGAGACTAGCATGTCAATAGTGTTTATACCCCCTCTTACACCATATAGTCTAATTACCTCTGATTATATATTTAAGGAAACTTCCATGCACTGTAAACAGCACAAAAATATATCCCCTTCAGGTTTCTATTTCCTCCATCTGGCAGAGACTGGGAGTTCCCCAGTCAGCCAAAGTCCTTGACTAGGACACTTCACTGATGGGTTAAGGGATGGGGAATAAATAACAACAACAATCACTCATGAGAAATGTCATATTTCTCTTTTATTGCCCATCTCATCATCCTCTAAAAACCTCAAGCCTAGGAAAGGGTGCTTTCATGGCAAACTGAAAATCCAGAGAGCATCAATATTCCCAAATATGACCTTCCTGAAAAGTGACTTGAGGATCAATAGTGTCACAATTCTTTGCCAGCTTCAGGGGTAACTGCTAAGGGTGGAAAAAACTATAGCCAAAGAAATAGTGAGCAAGGTTCTGACCCCAATATGGCCTTTTGTAGAAAAGTGTTTCATTGGTTTTTTTTCCCTATCCTTAGGTAGCTTTCCAGTGAGTCCTGGGGAATTCTTGCAATTCAGATTCTCATCTATTTTTCCCTGTGTTCCTGTCACCATAGTCTTAGAGTCAAGTGGTTTAAATTCCCAACTGGCAAACTCCACTATGTCAGTTTGAGGTTTTTATTCCCAGAACAGACTAGGCTTAAAATCAACCAGTAAACAAAAGCAGCCTTCTTAAAGAGGTTCTCCCATGGGAGAGTTTGTGATTGAAGCCTAAAGCCAATGGGGAGAGCAGGGGATCTCAGAGAGTGCAAGGAAAAGGCAAAATATCTTCAGAAGATAGTTATATTTTTACACAGGGAGAGACTTTAGAGTCCTCTCAAACAGAACAGTAAGAGAAAAAATGATTGTCATTTTTCTAAAATTTAAATGATGCCTATGAATTCAGTATTTAAAGAACACAATATAAAAAGACAACTGACACTGATTTGGTTCCCAAAGTGCTTTTAACTTCCACTCAGTAAGAAAGAATTATCAAATCATATACCCATGTGTTCATACGTTTACGCACTTACTGAGCATCTTTTACATACCAGGAACTGTGCTATGTAGTGAGTGAGCATTGTTGAGCAAAGTAAAAGACATAATTCCTATATTCATAAAGTTAATAGTCTAGAGGGATAGACAGAAATACAATAGATATGTGAGGTGAAGGAGAGAAAATGAGAGAGAGAACAGAAATATATAATTGATAGAAACATTTATATTAAACATTTTATATTAAAATGGTGCAATTGAACCAGTCAGGGAGGCCAGAGAAAGACTCTGTGAAGGAGGGTTGACTGAACTGAATTCTGAAGAAAGAATGTATGGGTTTTCTGGGAGTTGGGGAATGGGGATAATAGCAGATAAAAGAGAAAGCACATGTACAAAGGACCTGCAGCAGAAAAGGAAAATAGTACATTCAAGAAACTGAAAGAGACCATTATAGTTGTGTTTCAAAGATCAAGAAGCAGCCTAGTATAAGAGAAATCTATAAAGATAAACAAGGGGCAGACCACACAGGGCCTTCTAGGCCACGCATGCAAAAGTGTGGGTTCATTCCTTACTATAATTGGGGATCTACTGGAAGGTTTTAAGCAAAGGCATGACATAATTATATTTTTGGTTTAGGAGAACCCTTACAGCTCTAGCCTAGACACCAAATGTCAGAAAGGTCAGAAAGATTTAAGAAGACCAGTTGGAGTTACTAGAGTTTTTCAAGAGAGAAACAGACACTTGTGCCAGTGTGGTCTGTGGGCCCAGATGGCAATTATTAGCCTCTTCTCTCTTAGCTCCACACCTGCCTTTACATACTGTGCTCTATTCTGCTGGGCTGAGTCTCTGAACCACATTTTCCAGATTCCCTTGTCTGAACCACCTTTCTGTTAGGTTCTGCCAATAGGAGGAACTGGCAAGAGGCCAAAGGGTCGAAGAAAGAGTAAATATTTTAACTTCTGGGTCTGACCATCTGGCCAATGCCATTGGTTGTAGGTGGTTGCTTTTGTGACAGCAGGAATGGGGTGATTCTGAAGTGCAGCAGCCTGTGCAAAGGCAACACCCTTTCAGGAGCTGTAGGCCTGGTTAACACATCTCCTGTTCAACACAACCACCAAAACCCTGCTGGAACTGATACAGGAATTCAGCAAAGTTGCAGGGTAAAAAATCAATATATAGAAATCAGTTACATTTTATACACCAATAATGAAGCAACAGAAAGAGAAATAAACTAATCCCATTCACGGTTGTACCAAAAACCGTAAAATACCTAGGAATAAACCTAAGAAAGAATGTAAAAGATCTCTACACTGAAAAGTATATAAAAAACTTATGAAGGAAATTGAAGAAGACACAAAGAAATGGAAAAACATCCCACGCTCATATATTGGAAGAATAAATATTGTTAAAATGTCAATACTACCCAAAGCAATCTACACATTCAATGCAATCCCAATCAAAATTGCACCAGCATTCTTCTCAAAGCTAGAGCAAACAATCCTAAAATTCGTATGGAACCACAAAAGACTATTCTGAATAGCCAAAGTAATACTGAAGAAGAAAATCATAGCGGGAGGCATCACAATCCCAGACTTTAGCCTCTACTACAAAGCTGTACTCATCAAGACAGTATGGTACTGGCACAAAAACAGACACATAGACCAATGGAATAGAGAACCCAGAACTGGACCCACAAATGTATGGTCAACTAATCTTTGACAAAGCAGGAAAGAGTATCCAATGGAAAAAAGACAACCTCTTTAACAAATGGTGCTGGGAGAGCTGGACAGCAACATGAAGAATGAAACTAGACCATTTTCTTACACCACTCACAAAAATAAACTCGAAATGGATGAAGGACCTGAATGTGAGACAGGAAACCATCAAAACCCTAGAGGAGAAAGCAGGAAAAAACCTTTTTGACCTCAGTCACAGAAATTTCTTACTCAACACATCTCCAAAGGCAAGGGAATCAAAAGTGAAAATGAACTACTGGGACCTCGTCAAGATAAAAACCTTCTGCACTGCAAAGAAAACAATCAACAAAACTAACAGGCAACTGATGCAATGGGAAAAGATAGTTGCAAATGACATACCAGATAAAGGGTTAGTATCCAAAATCTATAAAGAACTCTCCAAACTCCATACCTGAAAAACAAATAATCCAGTAAAGAAATTGGCATAAGATATGAATAGACACTTTTCCAAAGAAGACATCCAGGTGGCCAACAGACACATGAAATGATGCTCAACGTCACTCATCATCAGAGAAACACAAATCAAAAGCACACTGAGATACCACTTCATACCGGTCAGACTGGCTAAAATGAACAAATCAGGAGACTATAGATGCTGGCGAGGATGTGGAGAAACAGGTGCCCTCTTACACTGTTGGTGGGAATGCAAACTGTTGCAGCTGCTCTGGAAAATGGTGCGGAGGTTCCTCAAAAAATTAGAAATAGAACTACCCTATTACTCAGCAATAGCACTGCTAGGAATTTACCCAAGAGACATAGGAGTACTGATGCATAGGAGTACATGTACCCCAATGTTTATAGCAGTACTTTGAACAATAGCCAAATCACAGAAAGAGACTAAGTGTCCATCAACTAAAGAATAGATAAAGAAGACGTGGTTTATATATACAATGGAATATTACGTGGGAAAGAGAAACAATGAAATCTGGCCATTTGTAGCAATGTGGATGCAAGTGGAGTGTATTATGCTAAGTGAAATAAGTCAGGCAGAGAAAGACAAATACCAAATGTTTCCACACAAAGGTGGATTTTGAGAGACTTAGCAGAAGACAGTGGGGAAGGGGAAGAGGAGAAAAAAAAGTCACAGAGAGGGAGAGAGACAAAACATAAGAGACTCTTAAATACTGAAAACTAAGGGTTGATGGGGGGTGTGAGAGAGGGGAGAGTAGGTGAGAGGCATTGAGGAGGGCACTTGTTGGGATGAGCACTGGGTGTTGTATGGAAGCCAATTTGACAATAAATTATTTTAAAAATAAAATTAAAAAAATAAAATGGTAAGCTGTTATACTCCACTGAGTTAAATCTCCTCAATAAATTGTGAAATCTGAAAACAACAACAACAACAACAACAATAACAAACACACCACCAGACTGAACTGCCACATATCTCCTAGAGAACTGCAGAAGATGCAGCTTCTGGGCTTCACTCTAGGACACTGACATCTTCCTTTTGTCTCTTACAGGTACCCTACTCCACCCTTTATGAACTTCCAGTCTGCTCCAAATTTATAACCAATTCCCTGCATTTAATTCCCTCTATTTGAAATACCAAGAATGATTTTGTTTTCCTTGACTAAACTTAGGCTAAAAGGGTACAGAAATTAAAAGTTGGAACAAATTCATTAAATCATTCTTCCTAACATAAGGCTACCTATTTGACCCTATTTGGAGAATTTCAGGGGCAGAGAACACACTACTTGGCAGGGCAGTCTAACCCATTGATGGTAATCTCCATTATTAAAGCCTTCCTAAGAATGACCCCAAATCTACCCACCCATTCACCATGTGTCAATCATGGGAAAGTATTCAGCATGAGCCCTTTAATGTACCTGACATTCTTAACTGAAAACAGGCCTCATGTCTCTGGTGTGTAATGTGTTCTCAGATATACTTGAATATCCCTAGTGACTTCAACAGTTTATGATTTCTGAATTCCTCGCTTCCTCGGATATGCTCCTTTTAATTTCTGTTACACAATGAACTTTATCCAAATGAAACTGTGTATACAGCAGCCCTGTGATAACGTAGAACTACTCTTAAAGAGTTGGGAATCTGAGTTCTATCCTCTCACGAGCTTCCATTCTTCTCCCCACAACTGCAGAGGCCCTGGAAGGACCTCCTCCAGACCCCTACTACTTTAGTATATTAATTTCCTCATAAAGCACATCATCCTCCTGAAATAGGGTACAATGCTCACCATGTGGTGAATGGCAGAGTTCAGAAATATTGGTCTGGATGTGAATACGCTACAAATGTAATACAACCTAAGCTTGATTTAGATTTTAGATTTATTTGTTTGGAGAGCTATTGTTTTGTTCTTGGCTCCTAATAATCACCAAAGAGATTCTGAACATGCCCTGTATATCCTAGGTCCTAAAAAGAATTTTAAAATAATAAGGAAGAGAAGAATAAGAAGGAAAAGGAAAACAGGGCATAGTTCTGTCCTAAAGAACCTTCAAAACAATAGAGAAATTATATATAAGCCCGTGGAGAAATGGCAGATCATTGTAACTGGTAAATACTGGGGGCTATGTAAGTTATATAAAGCAATGCATTATGTTCACACACAAGGTAGGAATGAATTGCTCATTTTGGGGATAAATGAGAAAAACTTCAGCAAGCAGTAACACTTAAACTTAGTCCTTTAGGCATTGACAAAATTTGAATATGTGGGAAAGTGTAGGAAAGGTATATCTACTTAGGAGAATGATGTCATTCATTTATTCGTTGATTTATTTTTCAAATATTTATTAAGCAACTCTATATTCTTAGCACTATGTTAAGTCCTAAAAAAAGTGACTGAAAGAACTATTCAAGAATCTTACAATGTAAAAAGCAAGTATGCACAGTAAGGAAAATATGACTTGTTATGGGGACAAAACATAAAGTAACTAGATTTTTAGCAGTGAGTTCATAAAGAAATAGTGGAAGGTGAGAATTGAAGGGTAGTTTGGGACCATAGTGGAGAGGGATTATAATGCCAGATTAATAATCCGGAGTTTTACCCTTTCATTGCAATTCCTATGGCTGTGTTATAAATTATTCCAAAATTTACTACCATAAAACAGTCATTTATTATGCTTACAGTTTCTGTGGGTTAGGAATTTAGATAAAGCATAGTGGGGACTGCCCGTCTCTGCTCCACAACCTCTGGGGTTCACCTGGAAAGCTCAAAAAAGCTGAGATCTGATCTGAAGTTTCATTCATTCCCATTCTGAAAGTTGATACTGATTGCTGGTTGGGGGTCTCAGCTCCTCTCCAGGTAGGCTGGGTCAGAGTTCCTCACAGCAGAGGGCTGAGCTCCAAGGCCAAGTGTGAGAGAGAGAGACACGAGATACAGACAGATGGGGAGAGAGGCAGAAGTTGTAACCTTTTCATGACCTAACACTGGAAATCACACATATCACTTCCATCATATTCTTTCAGTTGAAGCAATTACAAGTCCCTCCCATTTTCAATGGAGGCTTCACTTCTCACAAGGTAAAAAGAGCATATGGGTGGAGTATCAGTCACTTGGAAGAAGAGGACAGATAGATAAGAGATTAATCTTTGGAAAATACCATCTGTCACACCTTTAGATTAACACAAAGTCATTTGATAAGAATAGCAATCTGAGAAAAGTTCTATTTTACAAACATCCTGATATCAAGAATGGCATGTAAATGGAACATAGAAATGATGAAGCAATAAACCAAACTAGAAGTAAAGGAGAATTTGGCACCTCGGATATGAAGCCTATTATTCTGAGTTTCAACCCTTTTCTGCCCCACTATTCTCTCTTGGACATCTTAATGCTGTCTGTGCCAATACGTTAAGATGCAGTGTATTCTGTGGAATATCAGTCCCAGAAGATTCTCCAACGAAAAATTCCTGTGTTCAAAAGGACGTAAGCAGATCTCACACTTTGCCTCTCACTTGGAAATTTTCAAAACTTCTTAGCATATTAAAACCTCTTAGTAAATCAGCAGTAAGAAACAATCATTCAACATTATTTTATCCAGAATGACTCTGATCTTCTTGACCACCAATTTTTCCTTTTTTTTTTTTTTTTTTTTTTTTGCTTTTCACTAACTGATATCCTTTGGAACTAGTCTAAAGGCCACTGTGCTGGCTGCCCCTGGGCACAAGAGTAAAAGGCTAGGCAACTACTCAATCAATCAAGTACTCCTCAAATGCCTGATTAGAAATAAGATTCCAGGGTTGCCTGGGTGGTTCAGTTGGTTGAGCATCCAACTCTTGATTTTGGCTCAGGTCATGATCTCATGGTTCTTGAGTTCGAGCTCCACGTTGGGTTCTGTGCTAACAGGCTCTGAGATTTCCTCTCTCTCTCTGCCCCTCCACCCCTCCCCCAAAATGAATATTAAATACATACATACATACATACATTAAAAGATAACCAGGTGCCTAGATGGCTCAGTTAAGCATCTGACTTTGGCTCAGGTCATAATCTCGTGGTTCATGGGTTTGAGTCCTGCATCGGGCTCTGTGCTAACAGCTCAGAACCTGGAGCCTGCTTCAGGTTTTGTGTCTCCCTCTGTCTTCCCCTCCCCCATCATGCTCTGTGTCTCTTTCAAAAATAAATATTAAAAAAAAAAGAAATAAGAAATAAGATTCCAAAAATAAAATCAGGGGAACATGAATTACATCAAATATAAGATAAAATAAATTCAGTCCAATAAGATAAAATAGAAAAAATAAAAGCAATGGGAACTTTGAGTTGTTTCATAGAAGTCTAAGATCTCAATGAAAGACACAGATACCCTTGGGAATCTAGGTTTGGGTTGTTTTGTTTTTTGTTTTTTTTTTTTCATTTGAGTGTAATTGGCACACAACATCTGCCCAAATAAGGCTGTTTCTTGAACGTTTTCATACCTCTCAAGCCTCAGACAAAGCTAATTACCAGGAAACTCTTCTATTCTTAAATGAAAGAGGAAAAAGTGTCTTCCAAAGGTTACTTTCTATTTAGATGTGACCACTGCTTTCACACAAAAAGAATTTTAAAGGAAAGTCTGCCACCAGCAAAAAAACCCACGTGCAGTGGAGTAAGCCGCTATGGCGAACAGGAGACCTTCCTATAAATCACGGTCTGTGTCTCCTGATGGGGCTTCAGCTGGCGGAATGGCGATGCTCCGGGAGGGCAAGACTGTGTCACAGGCCTCTTTGTTAGAATGATTGATCACAGACACAATCAGCAGCATTCCCTTTGTGAAAGCCTCCTTTCTTCTGGCCAGTTTCCCTTCACCTTTTCCTTCCTTCTCTCCTTGCTCCAAAATCCTGCCTTCTGGCGTTCCCAGCAAATATTTTTGTCTGAAGAAGGTAAACCCACTCAAACAGACCTCCTTAGTATTTCCCATCCTGCCAGATGCCAAACTAATATCTAGAACTCAGGCTGCTGTTGCCGGTGAAAAAAATATATAAAATACTAATACTCTATTTAAAATTAATTCTACAACTGTTTTCCAATCTCATGTAAGACTCTTGATGTCTCTGTTTAACCTCAAGCTTTCATACCCTTCTGAAGCTCTCCTGACAGCCTGAATTGTATGCTTCATCTTCGAACTACTTACCCACCTGCAGTCTCATTTCCTTTACATCTGTTCTCAAAAAAATCATCCTCAGATCAATTCAAGATTCAACCTCCTCTGCTCCCACATACGGTACAGCTGGAATAATTAAAGTCACTATAAACTCATCCCAACCGAAGGGGTCAAATATCCACCCTCTGATCCTTACCCCTTCCCTTGGCCTCCTCCTACTCCATTCCTGAGTGACTGCTCCAAAATGCCCCACTCTCCTTATCACCTATACAACAACTACTACACACCCTGAGTCTCAAGGGAGACTGACATCTCCTTCAGCATGCAAATCGGGACCAACAGGAAACATCCTGAACCTCCCTACATCTGCAATTCTACACCCATGTGTATCTACTCTAATTTCATACTGCTCTCTTTTTTGCCCACTATGGTCTGGCCACACTGGCCTTTCTGTTCTTTGCACAAGATAAGCCCAATCCCATCTCAGGGCCTTTACTCCAGCAGTTCTCTCTGCTCTGAATGCTCTTCCCTCTGATCTTCACATTCTAGCTCCTCCCTGGTATGCAGCTTATTTGCTTCAATGTCTCCTTGAGTGAGGTTTTCTCAAACCAATGAATATAAACTAGTCAGCCAGGCTCTCTCTGTCAATTCACCCAAAATTCCTGACATAGCTCTTAGTAAATATTGTATTTACTTGTGTAACATCTATTTGCTACTTTAAATGAAAACTCCGGGTATCTTTCCATCGTGTTCACTGCTCTGTCCCCAGAGTGTATGACTGTGCCACACATAAAATTAACGCTCACCAAGTGGATCTTGAATGAATTAGTAAGTGTTTGGAGTGTGTGAATATGCATATACTAGAAAGGGAGATGTGGCAGATGGCAGGGCAATGTTGACTATCCATTCAAGATGTGTCCTCGTGAATCTAAGACACAGCCAAGTACTGCTGTCCTGCTTGTTCAGCGGCTTGGGTACTGGTAAGAAGTAGATAGGTGCTATTAAGCAAAGATGGGATTTTGCTAGAGGAGTACAACTATAGAGAGATTAGGGAGCAAGGGCTTTACACAAAGGAGAGCTTTCAATGTTGGAGTGTGGAATCTGTGCTAGGAGAGGAAGTAGTTAGGACAAGAGGAGGAGGTAGAAAGTGAACAATGGGAACAAGTAAATTAGGGATCTGGATTAGGATAAAAAGATGAGAGGTCAGGAAGCATTGCTCACAGAATGGCAGGCTTGATATACAGCTATTAGAGGAGTTCCAATTAGTGGGTGGAGGAAGAAAGAAAGAAAAGAGGCAACTATGTTCTAACCTGGGAATGAAACATCCATAAGCCAACAGCTCTTCAGTGGCCACCACTGACCACCTCTTGACACACCACCTATGCATCTTTATGCTCAAAGAATCATTGTCCCTTGGTTTGTCTTGGGTTGTATCACCAAAGGTTCCTTCTGTTTATCTAACTTTGGGGTATGTAGGGAGGTAATAGGAAAAAAAAAAGAAGACGACGACGACATCCTTCTAGGTATGCACTAAGATGCAGGTTTTTTGGCACCTTCACTAGGAAACTTCCCCCACAAACATACTCCCTTATCAGGATTAGATAACTTTGCTTATACATCAGAAAACTCAGGGCATTTCTCTATGGTGCCCTGCTGCACTACTTTGAAGTATCTATGGGGGCACCTGGCTGGCTTAGTCAGTAGAGCATGCATCTCTTAATCTCGGGGCTGTAAATCAGAGCTCCACATTGGGTGTAGAGATTACTTAAACAATACATTTTTAAAAAAATCTATGTACAAGTCTGTTTTTCCCTATTAGATTTTGAGTCCCATGAGGGCAGGGCAATCTTTTACTTACTTTTGTTTCCAAGAATAAACCCTAGGGCTCCACATATAATATGCAATCAGTAATTTCTGTTGAATAACTGAATGGATAATCAAGTCCATGAATTATACCAGGGGAAAGCAAACCAGCATGAATACTGTAACAACACATGAGAGACACACCCCCTGGAAATCTGGTCTCCTGTAAAGACCAGGAATCACATGCTCTCTACACAGCACCCACCCTGTACACCACTGAGTATTAGACGGAAATGAAAGGCCCCCAGGAGATGATACAGCCAAACATGGACACAGAGACCACCTCTAAAATAGCTGGAGTCCTTTGGCATAGACCATCTATAGTCACAAGTATTACTGATAAACTGACATTTGTTCTATTTCCTTGGGGAAAATAAACTCTAGGAAAGTTCAAAGTACAACTTAGCTCAATGGGAGCCAACCCTATTTGTTTCTGTAGAAATAGGTCTCTTGCTCCTATTTGAAGTTTGACTTACAATTGCCAAATCATTACTTCCAGTTATGAGCATAAACTGTTAAAACTAATGAGGTACCTCTAAAAAATATTTTCACAACTTGCTTTTGAACATTCTGAGACATTCTTTCTCGGGAGCTACAAATGGGGTCTTTGTGAAAGAGGCTGCCTCCTACCCTGAGCAGGCACGCCCATCCAGCTCCATGCTGACAGGAGCATCGCCCTTCTACCAAGGGAGACCATCTACCCCGTGGGCCAGAAACGAGTCCTCAGAAGGGCAAAGCAACCAGGGAACACCTTTGCTTGGATGGAGAGAGACGTGCCTCGCTGTTCTTAGGAAACTCAGCCACTGCTAATGATTCCTGGTATAAAGATGAATGGCCATGTTAAGTGGGCCTCTTAGAGCTTCTGGTCAACCGAAGATGCTTCCTAGATCTCTAGTCCCCAGGTTTGCCCAGGGGTATCCATTCTGGCCTAGGCCAGAAATGGGAAATGTGTGCTCTAATGTTACTCAACTCACTGGTGGAAATGTTAGTGAAACTATGGAACTTGAACATGTATGGATCCCCTCCCAAAGATTCTAATACACTTTCTTCTCATGTTGAAAACCAAAGATATTCTATAATGTTTATGTTACATTTGTCTTGCTAATACTAAGAGTAAAATAAGAGCGTTTTAAACTATTTTAAAGTTTACGGTAGAAACAGTCAAGGCAGCTATCAGTAGAAAGTTATTCTGACTACTTGGAGATGACAAGGAATTTGTATTCGTAAGTCAACACTCGCGGTCAGCAGTGGTTACCAAGAATTGAGAAGGGTCCTGGGGCCGTGTCTCAACATAACAAGAAAATAATGCTAGATCCAGTTATTGATGTGTGTCACAGGTTAGGGAAGGGACAGCAACGGCACATGGGCCACATATTTGCCTCCACAGCCTAAAAGTTCAGGTCTCCAGCCCTTTTGCATTCCAAGTAAAATCTCTTCCATGAAACAAGAAACAAGTTCAGGTGATGCATCTGCTAAACTTAAAGATACAAGACATAGGGCCAGGATGAAATTTAAAAAGCAAGTCAAACCATGTGCTTCCTGAAAACAGACCCCAAAGCAGCCAAAACACCCTTCCAGCAAGGGAAAGGGAGGCTTCCTAGGAGAAGCACAGCTAGGATGTACAAGAAGAGTGTTAGCAAAATGATGTCTGCAGTTCACAGTATTTTCTTTGCATTGCTCAAGGGTAAAGTGAAAGATAACAACAGTGTTTTGAACATGTTTAGATGTTTTGTTACCAGAGGGAGCTACAGAAAGTCTGAATTCTCTGAAATGGAAAGGAAAGAACAAAAAGCACGTTGTGCATTTTGCTTGCTGTCAGTTACTTCACAGCATTTCTTAAACACCTGAGGCGTGACTTGGTGAAGAGGTGTTGGTGGATATCATTTTAAATGAAGGCAGTTTTCAGATTTTTTTTAATGCTTTCAAATAAAGGTTACTAGGAATACCCCAAAGTCAGTGTCACCTCTGAGGTCTTTGTTCATTCTGAGTTGGCTGGACCAAAGGGGCATTAAGTGCCCAACCACACTCAGCCAGGTGGACACCCCTAAGCGACCCTCTCTGACATTGCTTTTCTGCATCTGGCATCTTTGCTGTGTGAACTCACACACTCACACCAGCACCTCTCTTGGGTGCAATGGTGCCTATCTGCAGGCAGGTCTGATCTGCGGGCTATGAGACTGAGACACCCCACTTGGGAGTGAGGCAATCCCGGTAAAGACCCAGCTCTGTGTGCTCTAACAATTCATTTAACCACCTCCATTCAGTGTCTTCAACTTTCTGAAAGGGAGGATACCAGTATCTTCTTTCCAGGGTTGTCAGTTGAGAATGAAAGGACATGCTAAAGCATTTTGCATTAAACATCAAAAGCAAAGTGTCCAACGCCATATGTCTCCAGCCTTTGTAACTGTGATCTCAGCTCAAATGCCCCCTCTGCAGGGAGGTCTTCCCTGACCACACCACAATATAACCACTCTTCTCCCTCTCTACCACCTTTCTCTGCTTTCCTTTACACTGCTTACTACCATTGTGATTCATATAATTGGCTCCTTATTTATTGGGTGTCTTCCCCACCAGAAATCCTTGGGCAAGGACTTCTGTGTCTTGCCATCTAGTAGGACTGCAGTCCCCAGAGCCATACGTGACATTTAGTAGGCATTTGATAAATACTTTTTGAATAGCTCAATGGTTCATACCCCATTCCACCTAGCAGATGAGGACGGGGGTAAATAACTCTTCTTGGTGGACTGACTCCAAGATAACCAGCAGAAAAAAGTATACATCTATTCAAAGGCAAGAACAATGTTTCTATTTACCTCTATCTGGGAGATTTTCATGTAGCAAGGAATCATGATCAAAAATTCACCTGAATAAATCCTAAAATGAATATGTTTTAGTGTGCCAAGAACGACAACAGCTGAACTATTTTTTTTTTATAATATTTGGCTAAAGCTGCTTCACCCAGTCCCTATAGATAACAGTCTCATCGAAACAGCCCTCCACAAACCAGATAACCTGACATCAAGGAACCTACTAATCACTCACTGATGTCAACTACGTCTTATTCATACCCAGGAAATAACTCCATTCATTGTGCCAAGGCCCATTAAAGTCTTCGTAATGTCCCATCAGCCATTTTAAGGATTCATAATTAAATATGCCCAGCTTAGAGAGGAAATAGATTTTAGTCAGGGAATCTGCGAAGCAAATTCATACAAACAATAATGAAGTATGGTTATATTCAGAAACCACTGTGCCAACAATTAACTTCTTACTGGTCTACCATAAGTGAAAGAGAGGATGAAGAATTGAGTCAATTTTCTATAAAACTCAAAACCCATTCCCTTCCACTGAGAGGAATACCTAACACTTCATTTTTCTTATTTTAAATAAATGTTTCAGGACTCAAAACAATCCATTTGAATTGAATTGAAATATTTCCCAAGCTTGATCATAATTCTTAGAAAAAGTGCCCATTTTTCAGTACTGATCCTGGCAGACATGAGAACAAAAACAGAGTGGATGAAAACAAGTGTCACGATTTGTAACAACTCTAAGGCAATGAGGAGGCAAAGCTCACCTCAAAACAAGCCTTAACCATTCCAAGAGATCCATGGCCATTTAAATGGATCTTAATCTCCCCCTGACAATTCCTTTAAGCCCACCCTTCCCACACCACCAATATCGCCACATGTGATGTCAATATTTCACTGACTCTGCACTTCCATTTCCAGACTTCCCTCCCAACACACCCAACTAAACATTACCTCCTCTAAGTCCACACTTCTTATTCATACCAAACTACCCACATTCTCGTTGTCATTGTCCATTGACCCCAAGACCACCCCCACTGTCCAGTGACCCCCACCTAGATGATGATGTCAACTTTGGGCTTATGGTTCTTCTCACAAAGAAGCACAGGCTTTGGGATACATTTGCATTTGCAGCCTTTTCTCAGAGTGTCCTATCTGGAAGACCTTGAGAGGCTTCAGCTTCTCATCTGTAAAGCAGGTGCAATATTACCCCTAAGTACAGGGCTACTGTGAGGATTACATGCTATAACAGATGTGAAAAACTTCCCTATACTGCCTGGCACACAGTGGGCCTTAATAAATAGTAGTTTCCTTCCTTTCTTTTTAGTCCCCTGCCTTTAACTCTAGTAAGTTCAGAGTTCATATTGATGATCTTTTCAGTACTGACTTCACACCTCCCAGACCTGTGGAACTCCAAAAATCTCATCCACAGTCTACTTGAACACGTTCTCAGTCATACCCATGGGATATCTTGATACTGAAAACTATGCCAGCTAAAAAGTTCCAAACCCTGAAATTCTGTTTTCCAAACAGTCCTTGCTTCCTCACATGTTCACTCCTCTGACATATATTCTGTGCCCCATGACCACTCACCCTCTCCCTGCTCCCCCAGACCAGGGCCTCATGCCCTTTCCAGCTCCATTCATCCTATCACCACAGTCAGGCCCCAGGCCAGGCATTTAAGCCTCCTCCCTTGAAAATTTCCTCAACTCCTTAATCTCCTGCTCAAACTTCCTTATCACTCTCCAACCCCCGGGAATAGTCACCATCTAATTTCATCTAAGAAACTTCCCAAACTATGCAGATTGGATTCATTTTCAATGCTATTTCCTTTTAGCTGGCCCCTTGCTACCAATGAGTCTTCCCATTTGGCTCTTCTGAACTTTCACTTACAGCCCCCTTCTTATCTGCAGGCCTCCAACTCCCAGCAGTCACAATGCCTCCTGCATTGCAGAGATATTCACGTTAATATGACAGGAGCCTTCACAGCATCCCTCTAAATGGTCCTGCTCACTTAAGAGTCTCTGGTGACCTCTAACAGCCTCATCCTCAACCACTTCCCAGCACTTGATCCTACTGCTCACCACTTCCTTCTTGAAGCTGGCTCTTTGCTGGTCATCCTTCACAGTGTACTTAATTCTCCTGTCTCTCTCCTCATTGGTTTGACTTCCTCCTCCAAACCCTAAAAGCATAAATTCCCACAATTCTGAACCACAAGTCCTGACCTTCTGTCCTTAATATTCTCATTGGAAATTTCATCTATCTGCATTACTTTTGCCATTACCTCCAAGAAATTACTTCCAAATTCCATGCCTTCAAGTCTACCAAACACTCCAGAGAATTCGAACAGGGTATTCCATTGGCAGCTCAAACTCAACATTTTGAAATTTATCTTATTTCTTCTTTCTATGTTTATTATAACTCTACCTATCTTCCATTTCTTCAGTCATTCTTGACTCCTTCCTTCCCTTCTCTCATCCAAGACAATTCAATCATGCCAAATCACACTTATTCTAGCTTTTAAATCCATCACTGCCTCCTCTTCCTACCTGTACCTCCTCCTTCAGACCCTCAGAACCCTCGCCTGCTACCTTAGAAGAGCATTGTAACTGTTTTTCCTTATTTCCAAGTGCCAGGGTCCACACCACCAGATTAAGAAGATAACAAATTAAATCTAAATCACACTTTAGCTTGGAATAATAGAACCTCCTTGATCTGGCCACAATCTAGCTTAATCCTCTCTCCTCTTCTCAGTAAACCTTACACCAATCTATAATGTCTTATGGTTGGTTCACTGTTACCCAAATATGTGCTAATATTTCCTGCCTCTGTACTTTTGTTTTTGTCATTTATTCCATCCCATTTTGTTCTCATCATATAATTTCTCCAAATTTCTGGCTGGAAAAAGTCTTATGCATTCTTCTAGGCTCACCTCAAATGTCATATACACTCTAAAGTCTTCCCTGATCTACCAACAAACATGATCTCATGTCATCTCTGAGCAGACAGAACACTTTGTCTTTCCACTGTTTATGGGATTTAAAACACTCCATATGACTTTCTAATATCTCCTGCTCATACAAGTGCCCTCCTCAATAGGAGGCTTATCTTCTTGCCAACATTTCATGCCCTCTACAGCTCCTCTCTAAGCTACTGCTGCTGACTTGGACCTCTCCTTTCTCTTTCTCTCTTACCTTGTTTTGCTACCTCTTTGTGTCCAAAGGCTCAAGATATCATTATCACCATCTACCCCTTTCAATTAAAGAGTTAAGTCCCTCCACTTCATGTAGCTCTAGTGTCCATCTATATTGACCCTGTATTATGTATGAAACTCAAAAGTATACAAGCTAAACAATAACTTGTATGGAGGTTCTGTTGTCAGAGAGCTAAAAATAATCTTACAGAATTCCTAACTACATTGCCTTTCACTCACAATCTTAATATCTATTTCTATCATATTGTGTCTTATCATTTTCATTTCTTCACAATTGGACTCTCATTTGCCTGACTTAACAGGATTAAAAAGGTTACAGTTCCTACTTACAACATACCAAAAAAGATTTAAGCCATCTCATTTATATTCACTTGATGAAACCTACACTTTGACTCATCACATTTACATTTTCATTCTCCTGTTTGAGATGTGTTTTTTTAATAATCAAAGCAAAAAAAAAAACCAGATAAAATATTTAAATAATTGTATGAACATATTGTACAAGGTTGAAATACTACAGAGTTAGAGTCTGGAAGACAACATCAATGTTTTGAAATATCCTATTGGTTGTTATAAGAAAAACTCAACATAACCCACAAAGATAGTCTGAGGTATTAACTACAATGTGCACAAGTGATGTGCATATGAAAGTTAGGACCCGCTGATATTCCACCCAACACTCAGGATCACGTCCTGACACCTTGGTAATCCTGCTTCAGAGCAAAGTCGGCAAAGCAAAAGCTCAGGATCCCAATAGCGGGAGTTCTGGTTTTTAACAAAACAGAGAGAGAACACTTAAAATAGTTTCCAATTGCACTGTTTCAACTAAATAAAGAGTTAAAGAGGTTTTTGTTGCTTGCCTAGGATTATGATAGTATTTTGTAAACGATGAAGTGTTCCATAATTGCAATGTGTTAGAACCTTGTTTATATAGAGAATTCATTCCAAATTCCAAATGACTTGAAAATGTATTTTAAAATGTGTCTCATTGTAAGCTTCTAGAAGGCAGGGCCCATTTCTTATACTTGTTTCTTATCTCTCATAATATTTTTAATATAAATGCTCAAGATTCTTATCATAAGCAAGATGAAATGAATTCATATAAAAAGAAAAGCCAAATTAACCAACAAGAGGGCTTTAAAAATGTAATCACCAGGCATTGCATAAGCCCTTATAACTTACTTCAAATGGGCATATTTAAATCAGACTCTTTCCAAATAAAAAATAGAAAGCCTAAAGATAAGAAAACAATTGTGTACATTTACATCTTCATCATATTATATTTCCTCTCATGCAAATCAGCGGAATCAACTTGCCTGGAATTTGACAGCAAGTCTTTTCCACAAAGGCAAAGTAAAATTATGCAGCTTCCTTGGCTTAAAAGCAAACTTAAGCAGTGGCTAGAATAGAGAGGAAGTAAAAGGTAGTAGAAGGCATCCATAGCACGTGGGTCCCTTTCATTTGGGGTTTTCATTCATTCTCTCACACTGGTCAATATGAAAAGAGGAAAATGTTGAACTTATGCCTTCAGTGGTGTTGTCTGTGCTTGCTATCCAGGAAATCACCCAGCTTGAGATCTCAGTATCCTCCCTGCATGGAGACTGTACACACACACACACACACACACACACACACACACACACCCCATTTGAATTGCCACTGCTTCCTCTGAATCCAGAGTTGGCTCTTCTACTAAGAATCTCTTCCCTGGGAGAGACATCAATGGAGCAAGGAAATTGTCTTTACATCTGGGTGTGTTACCAAGGTTCCCTCTTTTCAAAGCTCGCCACAGCCATGCTCTGAGAAACACTGATCTGTGCTCCCCTCATTGTCCTGCTGCACCAGAAACAAGGAACAGCAAAAGAACAGTCATTATTTGTATTTGGCAAGAAAGGCGATAGTAAAAAAACGTAGAGACAGTAGGCATGGAAATGTCCAAGTGAGGATCTGAATGAGGCAGGAGCAGTCTCAGTGGAGAGGAGCATCAATTATAGACACACAGGAAACTGATGGACGGGGACCTGGGTGGCTCAGTCAGTTGAGCATCCAACCTTGGCTCAGGTCATGATCTCCCGGTTTGTGAGCTAAAGTCCCTCTGTGCTGGGAGCGCGGAGACTGCTTGGGATTCCCTTTCTCTCCCCTTCTCTCTGCTCCTCCCCTACTTGCACTCTCTCTCAATTATAAATAAACTTAAAAAAATAAAACAGGAAATTGATGGAGATATAAAGAAAGAAAAGGTGGAAAAGGTGGGAGAGACAGGGAAGGAGAGTCCACACACCCAAGAGCAAACAAACAGGTTCGAATGCTGCTTCCATCTCCTGAGGTGTGCCACAGCATAACGGATGAGGAGCAGCCAGATTCTGGAGCTGAATGCTGATGGTATAAATCCTTAACCTCTTAACCTCTTTTCGCCTCAGCCTCCTCATATATAAAATTGAGATGATAAGAATGACCTAACAGAACTGTCATAGGCTCAAATGAGCTTATGTTTAGAATGGTTAATGTTAGAACAGTGTCTGGTACATAGTATGTGGGAGTTTTTATGACGATGATGATCCGGTAAAGTCATTTCAACCAATACTCCTGACTTCCTTTCCTTACTTAGAAAAAGAGAGTAAGCTAAACCAGTTACTTTCATCTATAATATTCTACCATTCTACCCACCAAATATGTATTATTCACCACATACCTTGGGAAAACTACGTAACTCAGCAGCTATAGGTCAGGTGAACATCCTGTAAATCAGGACTCCTAGGGTTATTCCACACAAAAGAAGCCTCCTCCTAGAGTCATCACTGTCCTCACACAGCAGGCATCACCTTAGAGGTCTCCAGAGGACCAGATTCCTGTCTGGGGGATGAACTCTAGTCTCTGGCAGGGAAGGTTCTAGGAGGAATCACTCCCAAAATAACACCCACTTGCAATAAATGAAAATGCTACTGCACAAGACTGTAAACCAAAATAAAATAGATATTGAGTGTTTCATTTTTCCTTCAAATTTGGCTTCATGGTGGGTCTTTAGCCAAATAAAGTAGGTAAAGATGGTCTTTAATGAACTTTCCTTGGTACACCATTCCAATCAGAGCTAGATTAAACAGCAGGATGGGGTGAGTAGGGAGTTCTAGAGGGATCAATTTGTAAGGGACACAAAATGTCACTAAAAATGAACATGAAATGGTGAAAGATGTACTGGTCAAAATTCTCCTCAGGGAGAATACTGAATGTTATTGGAAGAATATAGTAAACTCGTGGATCTTACCTGGGGTTGTACTGTTCTCAAAGGGTGTCTGGAAATGGGTGGTAAGAAGATTTTGGTAGACACGACTATTGGGAGAGCGCTATTGGCATTTAGCATTTAGAAGGTGGGTCCAGGAATAATAATCCATGAAAGAAAACTTATGTGTCTAAAAGGCCATTAGCTACGTTGGTGAGAAACAGTGTGAAGTGCTCCCAGGGAGCACATACCTTCTAAGGACAGTCCAACTAGCTGCTGGTTCCCTTTTCCTGCCCCCTCAGCCCAGTCAAGTGAGCATGTCCCCGAGGATCAGAGCCAGAGTTTCAGGTAACAGAGAAGGTAAGGCTTCCACCAGTGAGCCTCTTCCTCACTCCAACTCTCATGGCTGGCTGCCCAGGTCCTAAGCCTGGAATTCAAGTCCAAGCGCCTGTTGGTAAAATAGAGGAGTAAATTTTGACCAGTGTGTTCAAACCAATGCCCATATGTTTTCGCATTTAAGTCTCACAGCAACTCCTTGATGATGAGATATTATTTTTCAGACAGTCTCTAAGAGGACCAGAGAAGGTGACTGGGAGGCTACCTGTCTAAAACAGTACTCATAACCTCAATGCAGTCCTGATCCTCACAGACCCTGTCACGGGGAACTGGGTACCACTGCAAGACCACAGTAGCACAGTCCCTGATGCACAGAAACTAAGCAGCTCTGCAGAATCCCACTTCTTTACATCACTAGCCCTGCCCTCAAGCCAAGGTCCCTTGTGGGTGTGTCAGGTAAGCAAATCATGGTCACACATCTGTGCCCTAGTGCAAAGGGGTCTGAGAAAAGGGTGGGAGCCAGTCTTTGGCTCCTAACAAAACTGAGAAACCAAATTCCTCAACACAAAAGATAGGCTCAAATGGCAGGTGGCAGAAAGGAAACGCAAACATATGACTCTGAGAGGAGACTTAACTGCAATTCTCCCCTAAGACGAAAGGGAGCACATGTCCTATTTGCCAGAAATGGTCTCATTTATGCCTCCTGTCCTGGCTTTGTTATTAGTAACATTCTTTGCACTCTCAGAAAAATTGCAGTCTGGACAACAAATATATGTCCCCCTAAGACTCATGTCCTGCACTGAACGTCAAATGATGTGCACATGGATTTGCATGTGCACATGCATTTATGTGTACATGTGCCCAAACACCATAAATCACGCTGCAGAGACCAGGGTCTGATAAAATGGACACTCCCTCCACTTCCAGGAACTTCTCAGTACAATTTGAGACTTCAACTTAAAAATGATTCACTTCCCTAATAACAAAATTACCTTGATTTTGTATATGATTTGTTGCTTTGCAGTTGGAAAACCACGGAAAGTGATAATTCCTGGAAAAGATTCTTTCCACTGTCTGTTAAGTGCACTTCTCAGATTCCATTATTTTATCTCACTTCCCTCAGGACTCTGCCCTTAGCTGCCTTCCAAGTAGCCGTAAAATTCACCTTTTTGCTTCAACTTTAAAATGCCAGCATATTTTTGCCCTTTGGGGAATGAGTGGCTGGAGGAGGAATAAGAAGACGACAAATCCAAAAAGGAAGGTTGAGAATAAGGTAGAGAAAGGAAGTAAAAAGGAAGCAGAAAATTAAATGAAAGAGAGAAGGAAAAAAATGAGAACCATCTTACATGATACATTATCCAAATGTTTATTTCTCTTGGACTAGAATATGCACTGGTAAAAGCTAGCAATTCATCAAGCTTGGTGGTCTCAGCCTGATTCCAAAGGGTTTCCCTTGCTCAGCTTGCAGGACCACAGAGTCCTCCATAAGAGCAAGAAGTCCGACCGACTGACTGCTGTATAGTGGAAGGGATGGATATCTGGGTTTATATAAGCTAGCATTCAAAATAAATCCTGAACACAGTCCTTTGTGATGTTAATCCAAGGGGAAACCTGCTCAAATATTATCCAACCATGATTTGTACTGCCCCAAAGCAAAACTGAGATACCTCTTCCAAGCTACAGATCAACGTTAACTAGAGATACTAGCTAGAGAAAAATCCTTATTGCGAATAACCCTTAAGTCAATTTCATTCAATTCTTCTGTTTTTCTAGTGATGTTTTAAAACAATGATACCTAAATACATATTCCTAAACCGCCAGTGGGGCAATCACGCTTCGCAAATTAAGACAATGCCATCTTCTCAAGATAAAATACATCCTGTAACCCTGTTACTGGTGGCAGAGCCAGCATTTTCTCTCCCTGTTTACAGGTAATTGAGAACCTCTGGCATGTTATGATCACTAAATATTGAAAGATTTTTAAAGCTTCTATTTTTACCCACGATCTCATTCTGAACTGCACATGTCTACAAGGACAGAAATAGGGAAAATATCACTTCTTCTGAATGATCTAACCTCACAATTAATAATTGAGAATCTTTTTTCTCTTTCTCCCTTGCCTTTTTTTCTCTCCGAACTAGAGTGCACTCTTCAGCTTGTTAAGCTCAGCTCACTCCCACTGATAATTCACTAGAGATCATAATTTATGGACAATTGAAGCTGCAGAAACATCTCTTAGAAGGAATAGAGCAGATCCATAGCAACAATTCTTCAGGGGAATATTAATCCCCGGCTTTATGTAGTGCTAAGTGTACAATAGTAATCAGAACTTGAGTAGAAGCTGCTAATCATTGAGGGAAAAGGCTGTATAAAGAATTCATAATGGAATTAGCCTGCGGCAAACAAAGAAAGACAAAATTAAATCAGCCATCAAATTGCACCAAGGAATTTTAATTTACAGGTTAATGTAGGATTATGTAACTAATCACAGCTAACATTTTCAATGAACAACCAATAAAATTCTGCTCTTTTTTCCTCTCTAATCTTACTAATGGTATTCCAATAATATGCTTTTATTACCCTAGAATATGTTAGAAATGATTCTCAAAAATTCTAAGTCTTTCCAATTGTCAGAATCAGTATAAAATGCTAGCTTTGAAAAAAATCAGTCAAAAGTGCGAACCTAAGAAGATCCAATCCTCACTTCAGTATAGACTCAATAATACCTGAGTGAGTTTGCATAAAATGGATTTACAAAGCCAGATAGCTTTAAAGTCTATGCATGTTTTTCATGCAGTGCAGGGAGCTAAAATGGGACAAAAGAGACCAAATTAAATATGTGAAACTAATTTGGAGCACAAACTATATCAGCTAATTCTAAATAAAACCACTGCCATAGATTTATATGTCAATATTGCAGACATATCCAATGACATGCACACCAAGGACCGCTCTAACAGAGTTTTCATGGTTTATAAATGTGAACATCATAAAAAGAAATAAGGTTTCTAGGATAAAAAGTTGATTAGCATTTCCTATGGGAGGGGGGGTGGAATCTTGTATCCTCCCCAGTTATATTTTGATATCAACCAATGCATGACAAAGACAGAAAAAAATAACCCTCTATACAATTTGAAAAATTATATGAAACCCATTGCTTCATAAATATAAATACATAAAAAAAGATAGCATAACTCTTTGCACATTGGCAAGAGGAAACTCCAAAATTATACTATATGCTTAAAAAGACATCGGTTTAATCAAAAAGATCTTTTTCCAACATATGGTAGAAGGAAAATTATTATAAATGGAGTAAAAAGTATGTTCATAAGCTTTACTTCATGAGGGAAGAATGCTGGAGAAGACAGGCAACAGCATTCTTCTTGCATATGTTTTTCTTGTCGAGAACAATGTGGGAAAGTCTCATTTTCCTTTAATCTAAATGTTCATTTTATGGAAGCAGCAACATTCAGCCCAGTTATTAGCAAAGGAGTTTTGTTGCTTTATAAAGTCTAATTTTAAGATGCTCACTTCCAAAAAAACATTATGGTGTCAATTGCACTACCCTTCAGCAATCCTGTAATAACTTTATTCAACCATTTCTAATTATAATTATATTTTCAATTCCTTTTAGCTATAGAAACTCTTTATCAATCAGAGCACAAGACAGAAAATTACTTTATTACAGCTACAGCTCGTTAGGCTGAGTGCTCTTAATGAAGCAGCCTCATAATCAGATGAAAATCATGCTGGAGAAAACTTGCATCATTAGTCTGGGCCTTAATTACCAAGAAATATAGTCACTAACAATGATATTCCATTTCGTGATATGGTGCATGCACCTTCTACACTACTTGCAATTAATAATTCCACTGACTGCTACGGAATCTTTTCTATTTATTCATAACAATGGAGGGGGGAAATTCTAAATTTAATTGAGCGCTTCAGATTGCGCGCTCTTTCTCTCTCTCTCGTGCGTTCAGATTAAAATGTCACAAGGCTAATATTCTATCTTACAATAATTCATCATTTTAATTACATATTTTATGTATGTGAAATGTCTTTTTCAGCTTTATAGTTGAGGTTGACATTTTTGGGGATGCATCTAGGAAAATGTGTGGCCTCTGGTGAAGGTAGTTCCTACCACCCAGAACTACATCAAGGAAATCTGAACAACAACAACAAAAAAAATCACTGACATCAGTCCCATCAATTCCATCCATGTTGGGAAAAGCTGCCAACAAGAACAGGGACATTCATTTAAATTAATGTCGGCGTCTACTGATAGGCTTTGGATGGCAGAATGGCCATGTTATGGGAGGAACAAGGCCCCGTGTCACAGGGCCTCTTTGTTAAGCGTGATTGATCACAGACAGAATCAGCAACTTTCCTTTGTGAAAGCCTCCTTTCTTCTGCCCCATTTCCTTTCACCCTTTCCTTGCCTCTCCGTCTCACGAAGATCCTTGCTTCTGACCTCCTGAGAAAGACCTTCAGCCAGGGAATGAGATCTGGCCCCTGGCCACCCTGCTGAGTTTTACACACTGCAGGTCCCGACAAACCCACCTGACTTCCAAGCTAGCTTAGTGCTGGAACCCAAAGTGCTACTGCAACTGCTGTTTCTTTTCAAACGCAAATTAGGTTACTAGGTGAGGGCAAAGAGCCTTTGGGGAAGGGCAGAGGGCAAGAGGGTTGGCATAGATAAATGAGATCCCCATTTGACCTCAAAACCCAAGTGTGCCTAGAGCTGAACTTCCTGCCTGACATTGCCTTTCATGGGAACCACTGCCAAACAGCTGATTGGATTCATCTGGGCTGCACTTTCCCCAATCATCTGCCTTATGAGCACCAAGCAGTTTGATAAACAAAATTGATAAAAGAAGAGAATGACTTGGAAAAATCCACAAGTCACAAGATGAAAACATGACTATAAGAAGAGACTATTTTTTTTTAAGAGCTAAGAATTCAATTTCTATACCATGAGTGTAAAATAGTGGACTTAAAGATCACTGGCTTCACACTAATTGGTGTTGAGCATGCACTGGCACAATTCCTGAGGCAATATAAAAAGACATTCTCCCCACCCAAATTCAGACCCCAAATAAATAACTGAATAAATAAATAAATGAAAACCCATCACATACAAAAAAATCACCAGATGATAATTAGTTTGAAGATGGTCAAGAACTGACTATATCATTAGTGAGTCTGTGTTCCCTCTGTTATTGCTAAGGTTTTGAGGGAAGTAGCGGCAAGCAGAATCATACTTCACACAGACTCTACCAAAAAAGTGGGCTCAGAGGGGACATCGGGAAGATGAGAGCCAGTAGGAAAGGAAGAGTCATGAGGCAAAACAGGAATATGCGGGCTGCCTGGAGAAGAGTGCTAGGTGGGCAAGAGGAGGTAGATCTGGACCATGGGGAAAACACTACAGGAAGCAGAAAATGAAAGCTGCCCAGGAAGACAACAGAAGATGAGACATTAATCAGAACCACACAGAGCACATTTCCATAGGAAAAATCCCTGGCATTTTGGACAGCCAACAGCTTGCAAAGCAACTTAAGATGTGCAGGGATCCACCAAGGCAACTGGTTTTCAAGGCCCAGTCTGATACTCTTAGCACCCACGGGAGAGCTAAGTAAGAGTTAAAGTGAACAGTCTGCATTTCCTCATTCTCCCATTAATGCAATGTCAGGAAAAGTCCTCAGCATTATTGTCCTTGCCTTCAATCACTCCTTAATGTTTCCTCCTAACAGCATTTCATTCAAGTACAAAAGTCACTGCAGGTACTTCCATCTGGCGGTGGCTACGCACACAGACACAGGAGAAGCCCCAGACCTTTGTCAGGGCCTGTGTCCCACATTCTGGTGTTCCCATTCTCTGTGCCTGGCAATGTTGACATCTAGTTTCACAATGAGACAATTCATCAGCCATATCTAAGGAGACTGGGGGACTCCCACCTTGGAAGGTCTTCAGAGGAAGACACAGCCTAACAGTTGCCCAATCACCCTTTGTCAGTGCAGTGGCTACAGCATGAAATCTTCCAGAGCTCTGCTGCATACTGGCTGGGTGATCTTAGGAGAGTGACTTAACTTCTCTGGGCCTCAGCTTCCACATTCCCAAATAAGGGCAATAGCATCTGTTTCATAGAGCTGCTGCAAAGGCTATCTGAGATAAGGCATATACAAGTGCTCATAAGACGAAATCCGGCACAAAGGAAGTTTCAATAAATGTTGGCTCTGATCAACATTGTCTTCATTATAATCATCACCCCAGACAAGAGGCAGGTATGGCTTGCTCTGAAATAGGGTCAAGGATTTCAAACAGTGGTTTTCAAACCTGGCTACACATAAGAATCACCTGCCCTGAATTCCCCCACCCCAAACCAATTAGATCAAAATTTCCCAGATGGTATTTTTAAAGTTCTTTGAATGATTCCAGTGTGCAACCATGATAGAAACCCACTGATACTGAGTCTCACAGCCTATGCATATTTAAACATGATGTTGCCAGCTAAAAGGCCTGCCTCTTGGCAAGTGGCAAAGCCCTTATCTGTGTCTCCCCAAGAGCAATGGGAATCTTGTAGCTCCATTTTGAAATGTGAGGGTTTGGAGCATTTATGGCCCATGAAGGAGCAACCACAGCCTTGGCTAAAGGAATGTGCCTGTTGGCTTTTCCAGCTGGCAAAGTAGGCCATTTTCAACATACAAAGCATAATGCATGCAGCCAAATGTTCCCACAGAACGGCCACCTGTGACTTGCAAACTCTCCTGTCTGGAGCCAGGACACGCACATCCCACAAGGCAAAAGGTCACCAATGAGCACAAGGGAAAGGACTGTCTTCCCCTATGGTTTAGTAACGGTAGACCATTAAAACCTGCCTGTCATATTAAGGCCACAGGGGGGAGAAAATTACTACCACTCAGATAACCTACCAAAATGTACAAAAGTTATATTCAGACTAACCCTGAATGTATGTGACAAATCTAACCAGTCAAATCCTCAGCTATCTTGATGACTGTGGCAGCTGTTTGACGGTTTTCATTTATACAACTTAGGAAATTTCAAAATTTCAACTACTTAGACTCCTCAAACCTAAATAAATCCACCAGGCACTCAGAAGATAATCCCCTATTTATTTATTTGCTTTTAATATTTAGGACACTTCCGGCAGAGAAAGACCTCTAAAACCATGTACAAAATAATAGAAAAACCACAACTTAAAAAAAATGAAGAACACTAAATAGTATTTAAACTCATCATTTATTTCAATTCACACTCTTCTTCCGGCAGGAAGGGATTTGCTTAGATGGTGGTGATTACTGGAAACCTGAAAGGAGATCAAGTCACCCTAAGCAGTACACATTAGCAGAACCTTCCTGTCCTTGCAGGGAGCAAGGGTTCTAGTCCCCTCCCAATCACAGATATGAAAGCCCTTCTTTGCTGACCACTGACTGCTTTTTCACCGCACAACAGAACCATGAAAGAAAGATAAGCTAGAAAAGAAGAGAAAATAATCAACAATGGGCAGGAAATACCAGAAGACTTGTTTACAACCATGGAGTTTACAATGGAAAAGCTTAAAACAGACACTGAAGAATTTAAAATCAAACATAAAAATATTGCATGACAAATATTGTAGGATTCCAATAAAATGAGGTACCTCTAATAGCCAAATCATAGCGACAGAAAGTAGAACAACAGTTATTAGGGACTGAGGGGAGGGGGAATGGGAATTGTTTAATGTGTAGAGTTCCAGTTTGGAAAGATGAAAAAGTTCTGGAGATAGATGGTGGTGATGGTTGCACAACAGTGAATATGCTTAATGCCGCTGAACTATACATGTAAAAAAGGTTAAAATGGCAAGTTTCATACTATGTCTATTTTACAATAAAAAAATCAAACAGAAACCATTTATCTTGATATCATAAGGAAATTTAATATTAAAGGAATTTTTGCTTCAGTCATTTACAGAGAGAGAAAAAGCATGTGAGAAGGGGAGGAGGCAGAGAGAGAGGGAAAGAGAATCTTAAGCAGGCTCCACGCTCTCAACGCAGAGCCAGAACCAGAGCTCAATCCCATGACCCTGAGATCATAACCTGAGCCGAAATCAAGAGTCGGTCACTTAACCAACTAAGCCACTCAGGCGCCCCGATTCCGTGATTTTTTTTTAAAAGCAAAACCAAAAAGAAAAAAAATATTCAAGAACCCAAGCTCTCTCTTTTGATAGTTCTCCATCCCCTCACTTTCAATTTAAAGGTGTCCTCAGGTTTAAGATGAGTTTCTTGAAGACAGCAAATAGATGGGTCTTGTGTTTTAATCCATTCTGTTACCCTGTGTCTTTTGACTGGCGCATTTAGTCCATTTACATTCAGTGTTAATATGGAAAAATACGGGCTTACAGTCACTGTATTATCTGTAGGTTTCATGTTTGTAAGTCTGTCTCTGGTAGTTTGTGTTCTTTGCGACCTTTCCTTCATAGAGTGCCCCTCAGGATCTCTTGTAATGCTGGCTTATTCGTGATGAATTCCTTCAGTTTTTGTTTGTTGGGAAAAACCTTAATCTCTCCTTCTATTCTGAATGACAGGCTAGCCGGATACAGAATTCTTGGTTGCATGTCCTTGCTGCTCATCACATTGAAGATATCCTGCCATTCCTTTCTGGCTTGCCAGGTTTCTGTAGATAAGTCTGCTACAACCCTTATGTGTCTGCCTTTGTATGTTAAGGTCCTTTTGTCCCTAGCTGCTTTCAGGATTCTCTCCCTATCTTTTTATTTTGCCAGCTTCACTATGATGTGCCGTGCAGAAAGTCTATTCAATTTACATCTGAGGGGTGTTCTCTATGCCTCTTGGATTTCCATGCCCGTTTCCTTCCTCATATTGGGGAAGTTCTCAGCAATGATTTGTTCAAGTACCCCTTCGACTCCTTTCTCTCTCTCTTCTTCCTCTGGAACTCCTATGATATGGATACTGTTTCTTTTGAGTACATCGCTCAGCTCTCGAATTCTCCTTTCCTGTTCCTGGATCAGCTTCTCTTTTTATCTGCTTCCTCTTTTTCAATGATTTTATCTTCTAATGCACTTACTCTCTCTTCTGCCTCTTCAATCCGTGCTGTGGCTGCTTCCAATTTCCCTTGTATTTCATCCAAGGTCTTTTTTAATTCTTCCTGACTGTATTTAAGGTCCTTGAACTCTGCTGCGCGGGACCCCTTGCATTCATCTACGCTTTTTTCAAGCCCAGTGATTAGTTTTATGATTATCATTCTATATTCATGTTCTGTTATGTTGTTTATATCTGTTTTCATCAATTCTTGAGCTGTCACTACTTCCTGTAGATTCTTTTGAGGAGAATTCTTCTGTTTCGTCATTTTGGCTAGATGTGTTTTGGATTGTTTCTTGAAGTCACCCTGGAAAGGAAAACAGACTGAGAGACAAACAAAAAACAGAAATACTCAAACGTACCAACAAATGATACAGATAAGTGGTTCAGAACAGAAAAAAGAATAACAAGTGACTCTCTGTGGGCAAAGTCCTCAAGTACCAGCTACATGTTAAGGACAGGGTGTGCAGTGTGCTGGTGGCAGAATATATACAGAAAGAATATGACAGGTGCAGGGAGAAGAAGGAAATGGACTTTGCCCAGGTAGAGCGACTAAAGGGCTTAATCCAGACTGAGAGAAATCAGAATAATGTTGGATGCAAGGAAAAAAGAATGAATATAGATGTTGCACAGATGAACTATGTGGCCTGGTTATTGCAGAGAGAGAGATAGGAAAGAACACAAGGAGGTGTAGAACATGCCTTGACAGAGTGGGTTAAAAGAATGTTTAAGCCAACCAGTACCCTGGAGAGCCAGCTCAGGGGTGGGGATCGGTAAGAAGGAGAAAGAGAGGGATAAATTTAAAAAAGAAAAAATGACCTGGAGTTACTCCAGGCAGCAGTCTGCACTTGGCATCAGTTGCTCTGCTGAAAGGTGTCACTCTTGTGGGGAGGGGCGTGGTTTGGTGTAGGCGGGTCCCGCCTCCACTGCCGCAGGGATGGTTTTTGGGGTGACTTCCCGGCTTGTGAGACAACAATGGCGTCTCTCCAGTCCCTCACCACTAGACCTAGAGTCTCTATTCACCCCTTTATTTCTGTCCTCACTCCACCACGGGCGCCGGCATAGTGCTGTTCACTGGGCGGTGACGCAGCCGCATGCTACACCCGATTTCGCTGTAATTGTGCCGGGATTAGAGGTGCTCTGCAGGCGGTGGCGACTCGGGCTGACTGGGTCCCCACTGCCAGTCCCGGCAGCTGGCGCGTCCCAGCAGCGCGGGACCGCAGGTGGTGCAGGACCAGCAGCGCGAGGGGAGTGCTGCTGTTTGCCACCGAACCTCTCTTCAAAAGCCCTGCATTTAGGGGCTGGATGGTAGTGTTCTCACCCTCTCTGGCCCTCTCTTTCAGATGTTGCTTGATCGGCACTTTCCCAGCTATTTCCGAAGACGCTCACCGACCCCTCAGCTCAGCTCCCCGAATTCGTTTAATCCGTCCCTGATTAAACTCACGTTTTCTGGGGCGTTTCTGGTTTCGCCTTCATTTCCTTGTAGGCTGCAGCACCTCTTCTCCCTAATCCTTGGAGTTGAGAGACTTTGGTTTCAGTAGTTCCCAGTTTAAAGGACAAGCGAAATACTGGATCCCCCTACTCCTCCGCCATGTTGTCCCCCCTCCCCTCTCTCTCTTGAAATAGTGGCAGCAGATCAGAAAAGAAAGATTCAAGGTGAGAGTGACAGATGGATTCAGGAGTTTTGGGTTCAAGACTCCTCTAACCCTAATGAGCTAGGTTACCTTCCTTGGACAAGTGACTGCACCTCTCAGGGTCCTGGTCATCATTACAACCAAGAGTTAGAGACAACTGCCATGTCCATGCCAACTTCAAAGCCCACTACCACACTTTTCTTTTGCCTCCTTTTATATTCTGCCTCAGTATTCATGGAAATATTTTTATAGCAAAACCACAGTATCACTACAGACAAATCGGTATTCTCTTCCCTACCAGTTATAGAATGAGAAAAGAATTGGGGACAATTAGACAAAAAATAAGTTCATTGTCAGGCCTGCAGGAAAAAAAAACCCACAAAAATATCCAAACCCCAAGAATGAATAGTATTTTTTAATGCTTTACTCCTTTATCCGTAGGTATTTTTATTTAGTAAAAGTGGCCCCTTTTCATAATTGTAGGTTATCTAGTTAGAAGTAAAAGGGTCTGTGCCAGCCTCTGAATGAGTGGCTGAGACTGACCCATAAGACCCAGGAGACCAGCAGTGTTCAGAGTTCCTGAACAGCCAGGTCAGCACTATAGCAAAACTTGATGTGTCTCCCCCATCACTGGGCTGTTTCTAAACTCTCACCACTCTGTCCAGTAACCTTGGCTATCAACGCCATGGCTTCAAGGGACCAATATCCCAACCATAATTTGCATTGTTAAGTATCTCTTCATAAGACTTTGTTCCCTTTAACTTTGACTCTGAAATTCTGGAAAGCAGGGACTCTGCTACTCCTTGCTAAGCCCTGTGACATCTAGGGGAAGGTAGGAGTTAGTGTCAACCAGCTTCTAAGTGCCACAAACCATGCAGTGTGCATCCCAGTCTTTAGGCCAGTGATTCTCACCAAGGGACAATTTGTTTCCTTCCCCACCCAAAGGACATTTGGCAGTATGTGGAAATATTTTGGGGTTTGTCACAAATGAGGGAAGGCGAACTACTGGCATCTAGTGGGTAGAGGCCAGGGATACTGCTAGAAAATACTACAATGCAAAGGGGAACCTCCACAACCAAGTTTATTCCATGAAAAATGTCAACAGTGCTGAGAAACCCTTCTATATGCCACTGAAATTTTCACAGAAATTATGAAATAGGTACACTCATCTTTATTTTACAGGTAAAGCCCAAGGAAGTTAAGTAAATTCTCCAAAGTCACCTAGCAAGGAAGTGGAAAGGTCACGAATGGATCTCAAGTCTATGGGTCCAAAGCCCCACTACCTCTCTGGGAATGAACGGATGAATAAATGAATGAATGAACGAACCAACGAACGAATAGCAAATAAAGTCAGCCTCCTGCTCTGTGCCAGGGAAGCTGAAGAAGGGCACTGGAGGCAGACGCAGGCTGACCTGAGACCACCCCTGGGTAATCACTGTGGATGCCCCAGGCCACATGCTCAGGCAAGCAGGCCTCTCCACCACTGCTCACTAGATATGCCTACCCAGTGGAGTGCAGACAGAGAAGTCGACCAAGAGGACCTCACATCTCTACAACACTGCCACAATACAGCTCCAGGGGGCTCCTGGGGAAGACACAGCTACTACTCCCACGTGGCTCATGAGGAAGCTGAGAACTGGGGCAACAGAGTTGAACATGCAGAAACTATAGGCCAAGAGTGACCACCTGGGGAGGTGACTCCCCCTCACCAGCTGGCCTTTTATTTTAGAAAATGGAGATGGGTGGAAGGATAGAGGTTGCAAGTGGTCCCCAAGTTTCCCTTTGTGGGAAAGCCAGCAGACTATCGGCAAATTTTTCTGTTCCTTTGAAAAGTAAGTTCAGCAGACCCACATACAAGACCATGGTGGTTTTAAAAATTAACACCCCTCCCCCCCAAAAAAAGTGTGCTTCATAATACTAAGGTTTCCAAAGATCAATGACGAGTAGCAGCCTTCACAGTGAAGTGGGACGGGGGAAGGTCTGTTTTTAAAACCTGGTCATGGGGCCCAAGCGTGGGAGGCCCCCCTCCAACTGCCTACAGCCCCCTCACATCTTCACAACCCCCCTCAGAAACAAGGGCCCACTGTCTGAGGCACTGCAGACTAGTGATCTGGATAGAGTAATTAAGGGCTGCTTCTGTCAACCATTTGTATTAAAAGTCTTAAGGATGTTTAACTCCCTGAGGCCCCAAGCATTAATTAAATCCTTTATACCTGCTCTCTCAGGTTTTTCTGGAAGCAGAAGACTGCTGGGGCAGAGAAGAAAAGTCTTATGGGATGTCACACTACAAACATTACAATCCATCCCTCAAGGGTTTAAAAGGGCCTTCAAGGTGCCAAGCTACAAGCTCACCAGTAAGGTCCACTCTCCCAGGAAGACGACCATACTGACAAAGATGGATGTGGGCCCGCAGCAGCCTCCCAAAGACACTGTACACTTACTGTGGGTGTAGGGTTATGCCCAAAGCATCCATTCACTGGTGGAGGTTTTTTCTCCACCACTGAGTGGGAAAAACAAAACTTATTAAATAATACGTGATTAGTTGTTTTGGGGTTTTTGTGTGGGGTTTTTTTGTGCATGGTTTTTGTTTGTTTTGGGTTTTTTTTTTTCCTTGGTTTGTTGTTTTTTGTTTTTTTTTTTAACTATTAACTAAACTTCAGAGTTTATTTGGATTTCACTAGTTTTCCATTAATGTTTTTCTATTCCAAGATCTCATCCAGGATAAGTTCCTGTATTTAGTTAACTTAGTCTCTTCTCATTTATGTCAATATTCTGTCTTTCCTGGCTTTTCATGACCTTGACACTTCTGAGTATTGGTCAGGTATTTTGTAGATAGCCCTCAATTTAGGTTTGCCTGAGGTTTTTTCTCAGGATGAGACTGAGGTTTTAGGTTTGGGAGAAAAATATCATAGAGATGAAATACCATTCTCATCATATACATGTATATGTATATATCCAACATTTCCTGATCTGATCTATATATATATATGTCCATATATATATCCATATATATCCATATATATATATATATATATATCCATACAACATCACCGGAGATGTTCACCCTGATCCCTTGGTTAAGGTGGTGTCTACCAGACAACTCCACTGCAAAACCTCCTATTTTCCCCTTTCTTCATTCTTTTAAAGCAAGACACAGTACACCCCACATTCAAGGCAGAGTGAGCCATTTTTGTCACTTTCTGCCTTAGGACAGATTCAACAAGAAAATAAATCCATATCTTTCTTAGACGGCAATTTGGAAGTCAGGACCTTGGGCTTTCTTCTGAGCTGTGTAACCTGGGACGCATCACTTTGCTAAGAATTACTTGCTAACATTTCCCCTCTGTAAGATAGGCAGGGTGGCCCTGCCTTCTCCAGAGGGTTGCTGAGGGATGAGAAGGTCAAGCTGTGGGAAAAGAGGCTCAGCTCCCATGTTCCACCCATGGCCACAAAGTTACATCCTGCCATTTCCTTTTTCTTCCGCTACAGCAGCCATGCATACCATGTGATACTCCCAAGCACACCTAGAACTTGCCCACTTCCAGCCTCTGCTCTGCTGGCTAGAAATGCTTTTTCCCCTCAGTTTCCACAGAACTTTCTCCTTTACTTCGCCTTCCTCTCTACTTAAATGTCACCGCCCTAGGAAGGTCTTCTTTGACCCTGCTACTTGAGATAACATTTGCCCAACTACTTCCTCACCCTGCTGTGATGTTTTTTATGACTGTCAGCACTATATGCCATTTTGTTGTTTTCCTGTTTCTACTATTTGCCTCCTACATTAAGTCATTTGCTCCTTGAAGAGCAGGGATTTGGTATGTTTTATTACCTCAATGAATCCCCAACATCTAGGACAGAGCCTGGCCCATAATAAGCTAAATCTCAAGAGATATTTAATGAATGAACACGTGGGAAACATTTTTTTGGTATATGTATATGTGTGTGTGTGTTTGTGTATATATATATATATGGTTTTCTAATTAATACGAAATCAGCATCACTTAACCGAACTCCTATAATGTCGTTACCTATATTAAAGGTTGGCCAATTTTACATATAAAAGGTCAGACAGTAAATATTTAAGGCTTCATACACCATACAGGAGCCCCTATGGAAACTACTCAGTTATGCCACTATAGTACAAAAGGGGCCAGAGACAATACATGAACAGTGAATGTAGCTGTTTTCCAATAAAACCTTATTTATAAGAGAGAGGAACTCTAAACTACAGAGAACAAAAAACAGACTCTAAACTACAGAGAACTGATGGTTACCAGAAGGCAGGTGGGTGGGGGAACAGGTTAAAAAGGTGATGAGATTAAGAGGTACACTTGTGATGAACACTGGCTGATGTGTGTCCAATCTCTAGATTTCACACCTGAAACTAATATAAACTGTTAACTAACTGGAATTTAAATAAACATGTTTAAGAAAAGTTTATTGGGGTGCCTGGGTGGCTCCGTCAGTTGAGGAGCCAGCTCCTGATCTCGGCTCAGGTCATGATTTCATGGTTCATGGGATTGAGCCCTGCATTATCGGGCTGTGCCTTGACAGCAAGGAGCCTGCTTGGGATCCTCTCCCTCCCTCTCTCTTCCCCTCCTCTGCTTATGCTCTCTCTCTCAAAATAAATAATTTTTTTAGTTAAAAAAATTATTTACAAAAACAGGCTAGATTTAGTGGGCCATAGTTTGCCCACTAAATATACCCCTGATATCCATGAACTTCTCTTCAAAGAACATCTTTCACCACCCTACTCTCCCCATCTCCCCCAAAAAAGTAGCAAGATCTTCAGAAAAAAAAAAACAAATAAGTATTCACTCCTAGATAGATCTTCTGACCCCTTGCTCTAGAGCCCACAGAGATTATTTACATATCAACATCTTCTGAGACTTTAAGAGTTAACAAAAATGTCACCAGTCACCAAATGTTTTGTTAATTATTGCAAACATCTTTAGAAAAATGGTTTCTTTCACCAAGTGATATATTTCAGATATAATTTCAGTTTAATTAATAGGGGATTTCGTTGTGACCTGCAGGGTGTGAGAACAAGCAGAGTCTCTGTGGTTTGGTTAGGAGAGAACTAAAAACCTGTCTCTGCCTGTAGAAGAAAAATTTCACGAAAAAGAAGAAAAAAAGCTGGCATTTTTTTCCAGCTATGAACATCCAGTCGATACCCTCATTAAAAGCACCAGTAGAATATCCTGAAAAAGCAAATTAAAGGAGATGGAGGAGGAGCTAAGAGGTACAAATCAGGCAGGGGGAAGGGGGAATGGGATTTAGCTTATTTATTCTTTGAAAATAATTCTGTCTCTTATCTGTATTGAAATCTGTATCTATGCCACACGTTCTTACAAAATCTTAAACCAAAGCAATAAATCAACAGTATGATTTATTAGGCCCTGCCTGGCACCATATAGCAAGTCAAGAGACCGGGTCCCTGCACTTGAAGAGCCAAGTCTTCCTTAAAGTGGCTTCATTTGGACTTCCTGGCATTCTGAAAACATTTAATCATTTATCTAAGCAATAATGTTCTTTTTCTGAGGGGTGTTTTTGGAGGGGAGATGGTTGTTGTTTTCAATTACTAATAAGCAAAATGCCTCATCCACATTTCCCAAAACACCAGGTTACATTAGTTTCAGTTTTAATATCCTGCCAAAGGAAAAAAAAGTCCCCAAATATGAAACAAATACAGCTGTCTAATATTGCTGTTCAAATGCCACTGCATTAAATAAAATTCCGTGCTGTAAAATTTTGCAAGGTGATAAAACAAAAATGATATAATAAATATAAAACATCTGCGTTTTTTTTAAACAAGACATTTGGAAACTGATTTCATTTATATTTAAACTTGTTTTGAAGTGTTCCTAGTTTTGAAAAACATCCTAGTTACAGTATATTAGACTTTTTTTTTCCCAGTCAAAAGATTAAAGAGCTGCTGCCCAAATGGAGGAGGACAAGGGGAGGAGAAACCACCACTGTGTTTTCCAGAATAAACCTTGTATTTGAATCTTCAGCTGGTATTTCAGTCATAAAAGAGGGGGGGGGAGGGTCAGTGCCTTCCATCAGCCGTGCTGGAAAATGGATTCTCACACATGCACAAAATTCTTTCAAAACAACATTAAGTTTCTGGCAACAGCTCAGCTACATATGCCCCAGAAAGCAGAGAGTTTAACAGCGTCTCTCCCTCTTCTCCATGTGCCTAGGCCAGGTAGTTCCTAAAACACAGAGAACATTAAGACCACCCACCACTTTCAGCTCAAACAGACTTTGGTATATGGAGGGGTAAGGTTCAAACACGGTGAACTCTGCCTCTACCATTAGGCTGAGAAACCCAGGATCTGAACATCTAGACACTGGACCCACAACAGCTCAAAAAGGGCTCAGATTTCCTTTGGGAAACCAAAGGAACAAAGGCAAATGGCATTTGAGGGGGGAGGAGAAGAGGAGACAAAACATGTGCATCTGTGTGCTACAATTTTAAACACCCTTATTCTAGGAAAAAGAATTGCTAGAAAGAAGAGCGCATGAATACCTGAATTCAGAGACGGGAACTCCACTACCACCCAACTACTCAAACACCATTTTATCTACAACCCCGATCTTCTGACCCAAAATCCAGCTATGGAGCTGCAAAATTAGGATCAAGTTTTGTTCACTTCACGGCTCATAGTGGAATAGAAAAATTGTGCTTGAAACAATCAAGGGAAGAGAATCTGGCCTGAGGACGTCTCCTAAATGAGTTTTCAATATTAATGTGAGCCAACTTTCATTGAGCACCTCTGTGTGCCATGCATTTTATAAACACTGCCACATTTCACCCATATGACCCTGGCTATTGTAGGTAATCATTTCCGTTACCTTCCAAACGAGGAAGATGAGCTCCAACGGGTCAAATAAATAACCCCAGGTTACACAACTGGCCAGTGGCAGAACAGGAAACTGAACCAAAGTCTGGTTGACTACAAAATCACAACAGGTCATTCCTCAGCATTTTGTAAATGGCAAGTGGGCTGGAGCCCAAGGTTAACACAGAAAGTTTACTGACTTCAGCCCCTAAAAAGAGGACCTTCGAATAGACCAAAATTCTGCTGAACAGAGTAGCTGAAGAGATATACAGTTAATATTCCTGGGGTAAGAATGAATTTGGAACCAGGTCAACCACATGTTAATTAGAACTAGAAGACCATGCCTTGATTCACAGTTAATAGTGGTTTGTGTACAACGCATCATTTACACATAAATGCATCTTTCAAGACTGTTTGCAAAGAATTAACACACATAAATTCAACCTTTTCTAGAATCGTATTAGTTTTTTTGGAAAATTTTCTTCACAACGAGTGTAAAAGCTATCTTCATCCCAATCTCTATTCAATTCACACAGAAATGCTTAATGAACACGTTCCCTCAAAACCATCCCACATCCAAACTGTCCACTAAAATTTAACTTTCTCACCTAACAGGTGCCATGATGTTTTCTCCAATTACCTCAATAATACGGGGTTTTGTTTTCCCATCGTTTGGAAGTTTTATATGGCTGTGACAGATCCTGTGATCATCTCTACAACATCCATTCCACACTCCCAATGAGATTCGAGGAAACTGCCCAGACTCCCAGCTCCAGGACTCTGTTTTAGACTTTCACGGTAATCTCATCTCTCTTAACAATACCCACCCAGGCCTAACCTAGAAAGTCCGCGTCTCACGGATGAGTCATTCAAGCTCAGGATTCTTGTTTGAAGCTCACTGGCAGGGACTTTCCCTCTTCCCAGGATGTAAATTAGGATGCTGTCTGCTTTCTCACAGTCAAGAGGGGAATCTGCCTAAGAATGAAGGGGGAATGAAATCCAATCCACACATAAAGGAGAGAGCTCGGGAAAACTAAAGAGCAAGAGCCATGAATGGATTACATATTAAAGCTTGACCTAACGCTACAATTCTCAGTTACGTGTAACAATTAAAACTTCCCCATTCATTATTTAGGCCAATTTAAGCTTTTATTTGGCTTGCAAATAAAAAAATTCTAACTAGTACAATGAGTTTTCTAGAACACTTTGAGAATATATTAGGCAACTTCCAGCACTAAATCATATAGTATCCACTCAGTACAATGAAGTTGCATCTTTAAAGTCAAGAGAGTTTAGCATATAATATTATGTGAGAAAATAACATGTAGCAAAATTTATTGTGGAAAAATCCCTAAAGATGCTATACAGTAATTCTTACATACATTAAAGCTTGAGATTCAACTATAATAAGAAACACTTAAACATGTCGTATAGGACATAATTAAACTCCTGAATTAATGTACCAGATTCAATACTTCTACACTGAAACCTACTCCATCAAGAGGCATTCAAGGTCCTTCCCAAGCTAACCCCACCCACCCCACTGGTCTCCCCACATTTCATGCCTACACACTCTAGTAGATGTTGTTTCCATTGAAGTTCCTTTTACATTTTTCTTCATGTGGCCTACTCCTACTTATACTTCAAAGCCCAGCTCAAATACTACCACCTGCTTAAGACTCTGAACTCTCCCTGGGAGACTTATTCACTCTGCTCAGGATTCCCATAGCACTTTGATCACCTCTATTAAAGCACTTACCTTTTAGTTTGAGAATTACCAGTTTGTACTTCTCTCTATTAGAAAGAGGGCCTGTCTTATTCACTGTTGTGTCTCTTGCTTCAGACTAAGAGGCTCAGAGTAGGCATTCATTCTGTCTGCTGCATAAACGTTCTTAATTCGGTTGACATATCCTAAATCCACCCACTTCTCCCCATCTCCTCTACCCACCGTCTACTCCTGGCTTCCCTGGGAGACAGCAAGAGCCTCCTAAATACTCTGTTTGCTTCCATTATTACCCTTTTCAATCTCTTCAGGACCAGAAGAGTCTTCACAAAAATCTGGAAAAAAGGCACCCCTCTAACTCAGTAAGTTAGAAAAACATGCCCCCCCCCCAGACTAATACAAACTTTTTACTGGAGTTACTAAACTGATAGAAAAAAAGTCTGGAGTTAGTGGTCTCTGGCAGTGCACTGGAGAAGTACATTCTTGACACTGAGGTCAACCAGCGAGAAGAAAGATGGAAAAGACACAGATTCCTGATTGTGTTGTTGGACACCTGGGTCCAGCCATACATGAAAGCATTATCCCCTTCTAGTTAACTGACCCACTTAAGTTACCTTTGTGCTCAAACTAGTTTGAGTTCTATTACAGACACTTACCACCTAAGCAGTTCAGGTTATTTATTACTGCTGCATGCTAAAAGTAATAAATTATGACTCAGGAAGAGTGTTTCTGCAAAGACCTAAATGACAGAGGGCTAGAGAGAGACATACTGAGTCAGAATAGGCCTAGAGGCTCCAATGTCTGTAATTCAAACCCACTTGCAGAATATGCTTAAATTAGGACTCTACACTGTAATGCTGTCCATCGAATTCAAATAAATAAACCCTAAATTGCAATACATTAATTCACCTTTTATTTTCAAAATGCTTTTGTCATATACATCAGAACTGAAAGGAAGCCTTCATGAGGTCATCATAGGTATCCCTGTATCCACAGAGTTCTGCCCTTAAATCACCCTCACCGCCTGACGCTTTCTTCAAAAAGTAAACTGCCTGACCTTCTAAAAAGTGTTCGAATGTTCAGTTGGTTTCGTGTCTTTTTTTTTAAATGCTCAAAGATACCAATGCAATCCTATGAAATATTGAACAGAAAGCCTTAAGGGCAAGTCAAAAGCATCCAACATCATTAGATAGCTTGCCTTATTTTAACCAAGGTTGTAACTGTGGCTAAAAAGTAAGAAATTCTGCCAACGGTTTGTTTATTTATTTACTGCTTCAGGCACATCAACTGCACCCTTCCACTTACCCTCCCCCCATAACACACGAGGTTGGATTTTTGATTTCAGAGGACTGATGGCATGGTGGATGGGCACTGAGTTCTTTTCCTGGTTCTGCCAGGCTACCTAGGCCAGTCAGTCACCTTCTCTTGGATTCAGCAGAAAGTAGGACAGTAATAATACACAGGTTCTTGTGAGAAGCAAAATGAGGTCCCCAATTCAAAGCATAGTGTCAGGGTCAGAGCAGATACTCCAGACACATATGTTTGCTTGCTTTTCACTGAGTTAACTGCCTTTGGTAAAAGAGGCCAAGTATTTTGGTGACAAATCAGTTAATTTCACAACTACTTGTTCAAAGTGTTCTCTGGCTAATATATTCCACCTACATCCACCTACTTCCTCAGGTTAGAAATGAACCACAATCCTGAATTTTAATTTCTCTCATACCCCACTTCCAACCTACCAGCAATACCTGTTGGTTATACTCCAATAAATACCTCAAATCTGACAATGTCCTACTGCCCTTACCCCTTTTCCTATCCACTCCATCACCATCTCTCAGGTACATATTGCAGCAGTCTCTGAACTAGTCTCCTGCCCACCTTTCATTTCCCTACAGTCTCTATATGGCAACCAATGTAACATTTTCTGAAAAGCAAATCGGATATGTCACTCACTTGCTAATAATATTAATTCCAATAATATTAATAACAAAAATATCTATAACGTATTGAGGACTTACTATATATAAGGGGCACAGGTCTAAGCACTTTACACATACTAAATTATTAAACCTAATGTCCACTGACACAGTAACAGATGAGGAAATGTGACACACACAATGAAATGGTATTCGGCCATGAGAACGAAGGAAATCCTGCCATTTGCTACAACATGGTTGAAACTAGAGGACATTATGTTAAGTGAAATAAGCCAGACACAGAAAGACAAATACTGTATGAATATACCTACATGTAAAATCCAAACAAGTCAAACTCATAAAACCAGAACATAGAATGGTAGTTGCCAAGGGTGGTGGGGTGAGAGATATGGGAAGAGGCTGGTCAAGGGATATAAACTTCCAGTTAGAAGATGAGTAAGTTCTATGTATTTAATATACAGCATGGTGATGACAGTCAGTAATTCTGTGTTGTATACCTGAAATCTGCTAAAAATGTATATTGTGAATGTGCTAACGAGACATATAAAAAAATGTTAACTATGAGAGGTGACGAATCTGTTCATTAGTTTGATTACGGTAATCATTTCACAATGTGTATGTATAGTAAATCATCACACTGTATATACCTTAAGAAAAAAATCATGTTGTACAAACTAAATATAAACAATCTTTATTTGTCAACCATACCTCAATAAAAGCTGGGGAAAAACATAACCCCCCGTTTTTTTTTGTACATATAAAGGCCATATAATTAGGGGCACAGAAGCCAGGATAGAGCACAAATTCTTTTTCTCCCTGAGGAGCTCTAGAATACCAGGTACCCGCCTGTCTGCTCCTCACTTCACCTCCTAAAACTCCTCCTTCCTCTTTGTTCTCTAAGCTCTAGCCACTCTGGCCTTTTTGTTTTGTTTTGTTTTTTTTGGCCCTCGACCATATTGCAACTCATTTCTTTCACAGATTCAAAGACTCTTCATCCAAGCTCTGCTCAAAGGTCACCATCTCAGAGAAGCCACCCTTGACCACACCGATGGGTGAAATAGATGTGAGCACTTTCATTACTACCATGATAACCACCACAACTGCTACGTCCAGAAGGGCATCCCTCAAGGACCTCTTTCTGTTTGTGGGGGAGGTAAAGAACACAGGAAGGATACTGACTCAGACTGCTATGATTTATCATTTATACCAAGTAGTTCATAAATTCTCTTAATTCTGAGTCTGATTCTAAATAGAAAAATGCCTATGTATAAAAAGTAGAAAGTCTATGAAGTGTTTCTGGAAATTGCTTCTTAGAACGCTGAAAGTTTTTTTTGCCCCTTCAGTGAATAGACTATGCTGAAACACTCTGAAGGCTGAAAATTGACGGTACTGAAAACAGTCTCTCACAAAAAGGGCTTATTTTAACTTTTCAAAAAATATTTGTGTTTCTTCCAATAGTCCTACAGTTCTTTTTTAAAGGCAATTCAATTTGGGGGGAACATTATGACAATATGCTTCTTCATGCCAAAGAAAGCTTTTCATTGGCCTCTCTCGTGTTTCTGGGTTTCCTTTTCCAGCTGTTATATCAGATATAATCATCCAAAACTACGATTTGTCATCTCCATCAAATTTGGTTTATAATTCTCAATGTTGCAGTTTATATGAAAACATTTATGGATTAAAACTCAGAGTAAAAGGAAGATTTCACAAATTAGGGGCAAAGTTAATTTTCCTCAAAAGGTTGGATTACAAGCAGACCTGAAAAAAAACACTGGAGTTTATCCCAGATGTCAGACATGCAGTACACTGCCTCATTCTACCGAAACGTGGTGCAGCAGAGCTCTGTCCCTCCTGCCAAGCCAGCCTGGAGGTTTGGTTCTCTCCTACAAGTAACTGAATGATGTAAGGGATGGTGGTAGGTAAAAATGAGTTCTTAGATTACTTGACCTTTCAGTCCAAACAGAAGGATTGCATTTAGGCCCTTGGTTAAAGTGGACTGAATCATCATTATATACTTCCAACCTACAATCAGTGCCCATGGCAGCAATAAATTGATCAAAATAGGTACCATGTACTGAGTGATTACTCTATCCCAGGCAGTGTGTTAGGCAATTTACATGCTTCTTTGTATTGAATATATGTTTGTTAAATTGGTAGAGGTCCTTCATATTAGGATGAGTTATATGAAATTGACCTTTTCAATTAAGGGGGGGTAGAGGAGTGCTCATACACCCCAACCAGAAATTTAAACTAAATTTGAATAGAAGAGCAGATAAAGCCATTCAGACAAGGGAATATGAAGTTGTTCCATTTTAAAACAGTACCCGAGGGGCACCTGGGAGGCTTAGTCGGTTGAGCGTCGACTTCAGCTTAGGTCATGATCTCATGGTTCATGGGTTTGAGCCCCACATCGAGCTCTGTGCTGACAGCTCAGAGCCTGGAGCCTGCTTCGAGTTCTGCATCTCCCTCTGACTCTGACCCTCCCCTGCTCACAGTCTGTCTCTATCTCTCAACAATTAAAAAAAAAAAAAAAAACAGTACCTGAGGGAGCATCTTTGCCCAACCCCTTCTCACCAAGGTCTCCACACCCTCACTCCCAACCAAGAAAAAAACCTGCAGCATGCCAGAATCAAGAGGTTCCATTTCACACAGAGGCAAAATTTAAACCAAAGACCAATGGCTGAACAAAAGAGCACATTTCCATATCCTCCAATACCCACTTTAATAACTACAGCTCAGAATCACAGAACATGAAGGTGATAGTCTAGTTTTGGTCCTAAATGAGGCATAATTTGCCATTTGAGGTGAGAGATGTCAAGATCGTCCCTAAGCCCATCTTTATAGCCTGTTATGGGATAGAGAAACATCTGCTTGCCAGCTGTGAACATGAACCAACTGATTTACCTATAGACATCAGACATCTAACTGTGTTCTTTGTACACAGAACTACTGGTGCAGGGGAGGAGGGAAGACGAGGGTAAGTTAAAGGAAGAGAGAACACCACTTTTCAGAACCTAGAGGCTACAAAGTTCATGTAAGAGCTCACTATGGTCCACGTATGTTTCTACCTCTTTTCTTCCCTGGAGCCTTCTTCGGATTCTGTGTCTCCCTCTCTCTCACCCCCTCCCCCACTCATGGTTGGTCTCTGTCTCGAAAATAAATATAAACATTAAAAAACCTTGGGTCTTGCTCTTCTCTACCAGCCCAACTTTATCCCATACCCCTCCCATCCCTCAAATGGACAAGAGAAAGCTCCATCTTTGTCTCCTCTGTGTTCAAGCAAGAAATCCATGGCCCATTCTAATAATCATTGAAGCAACTGGGCTTTGGAGTTTGGTGGTTTTGAATGTTGGTCTACCCCTTATCTTAGACCTGCTTGGCTTCTCTGTGACTAATGTCCTTGGTAAGACAAGGATAATAATTGAATCTTTAACTGCTAGGATTGCTGTAAAGATTACATGAGTTCACCTATTTGAAGGACTTGGGAAAGTCCCTGGTACATAGTGAGCAATAATAACTGTTAGTTGCAATCATCATCGTGGTCTTCTTATTCCCAGATCCTCTTTTAAAAATGAAAACTTTGGGCTCTGGCCTCCTGTATTATATAATATGGTATGGAGATAAAGATAACATCCAAAACAGGAAAATAAATTGAACCGAAAATTACACTGAACACTAATTAGGTGACACAAACCATATATTTTTTAAGGGTTCAAATGAGGGGGACTGGCAGAGCAGAAAGAGCTGGGAAAGGTTCTTGGGGGGAAGGAGAATTTGGTGGGGCCCTACACAATGGCAATATTTTGACAGATGGAAGGAAGAAACTAGAGGGAGACTGTAGAATTCATTTCCTTTTATTAATTTTTTTAATGCTTATTTATTTTTGAGAGCAAGAGGGAGCAAGAGGGGAGGGTCAGAAAGAAAGGGAGACATAGAATTCGAAGCAGGCTCCAGGCTCTGAGTCGTCAGCACAGAGCCCGACTTGGGGCTCGAACCCACAAACTGTGAGATTACGACCTGAGCTGAACTCGGACATTCAACCAACTGAGCCACCCAGGTGCCCCAAATTCATTTCCTTTTAAAGATCCTTCATTGTAGGGAGGGTGGGTCATTCTGTTATTTATAGGGGCTGAGGACTGTTTGAAAAGTTCTTCTCTCAGTCATCTCTCTGAAAACTTTTTATTGTGGTAAAACCATACATTTAACACAGGCCTAACTGAAAACAACCAAGGTAAATTCTTACAAAAGCAGTATCTCCCCCCAACTCCCCATCTAGTCAACACTGTAAATAGAACGGCCATGTTATTATTGAGAAGGGTGGTAGCTCCCATGCAAACTACATATTTGATTAGGATCTGAACTCTTTGCTGAACCATGAATTCGAAATAATTTAGGTGATACATAGAAATTTAATTTCTTTGTTCAAAAACTCCACATCTGAAATGATGCCCTGCAAATATGGAGCTCTCACTGAGGTCTACAAAATGAGTCTCCTACTAACTCGTCTATACTGTGTGGAAATAATCTTCAAGGAAAGGAATAAACCTATTTTAAAAACAGCTGAGTCCTTTAGATCATATACCCTAACCAATTTATGGAGATAAATGGAATTCAGTATTAAAGAAATGTATTTTTTCCACTACTCCAGAAAATGTAAATGCCAAGCTACAAAAGAGAAAGAAAAAGACAAAGAAATCAAGAATAAAGCAGCACAAAAAGAAAGCCAGAAAAATCAATTCAAGGACAATGGAAGAACCCTTGACTTATTGTCTCTTCCTGCCTTCCCCCCTCACCTCCATATCCCCCACTGACCTAAAGGAGTTCTATATAGGAACATTACAGAGGAGAGGAACCCAGAGAAAAACAACTGCTGAAGAAGACAGAATTCATTTCCACAATTCAGAATCAGAAAAGGCATAGTTCTCTATAGATATGAATCCTCCTCTTTCTACAATGGGGCAGTGTCAACTGTTGGCTACTTTTCCTACATTGCATTCCATTTCATTTTTGTACCATTCTCATATTAACCCTGAACTAATTACAAGGACAGATGAAAAAAATAACAAAGGAGAAAGAGCAAGAAAGGGAAAACAAAGTAACACTGTGAGTGATTGCTTGTGTCCTGTTAATATAAATGAATACAAAATACTTTTTAAAAAAATGCATTAGGCAGATATTGGCTTATGATGGGGTCAATATCACGATTTATTTAACTCTGGGGACAATAAATCTTGATATTGACTAAAAACATAAGTCAATATGTGTACTGTTGTATGCATTCTATTACAAAAATGAGGTTTTTAACTTTAATGGCCCCTTTTGCAAAGAGGAAAAATAAAAGAACTCCTCAAAGGCCCTCAAATCACAGCCACGCCAATATCTGCTGGGAATGGACTCAGTCTTTGGCCCAGCTTCTCAGCACCATGTACGGTTTGCAGTTGGTCAGTTAATACGGCAGACTGAATTGTAGATTCTAATTATTCACTCCATCTGTATCCTTTGTGGTTCATCCTATACAAAGCAGAGGCCACTCCATGACTTGGCCACTCCATGACTTGGGGCTTAGCCAATGGAATGTGGGTAAAATTCACCGTCTGTCAGTTCCCAGTCTAATCTTTAATAGGCATCCTCTATTCTGCTTGTTCCTTGTGACTCTGCTATCACAATGTAAAGAGATTCCCTTTAAGCAGATGCTACCTCTTCAGTCTGAAGCCCCAAATAAGTCCACATGGAAGAGACCAAAGTCCATGCCTCAGTGAAGAGCCAAGCCCAGCTGGATCAGCAAGTGAAAGCAATCACTCATTCAAGCCTTGGTGTGGATCAGTGCCTCTGAAGCCAATCTGCAGTTATATACCAGATGCTAAGTGTTTACTTCCCATAAATGTCACTGAGATTTGGTGGTTATTTGTTATGTAGCTGTAGCTGACTGATACAGGTGGTATTCACCAAACGATAATTATTCATAGACCCACTATATGTGTTGCCCCCTTGTGGGATCTTCAAAGAAATTTGGAGATACATGTCCTGACTCTAACAATCTTACAGTATAATAGGGAAAGCACAACATCCATATGATGGAGTGTCTCCCTTTAGGGTATGTTACATTTTACTCAGACAACTGTCAGACACTTCCCTGTTTCTTTAGCCAGGGATACTCACTTCCTCAAACCCACACATCTCCAAAGGCTGAACTCAGCCCCCTTACCAGTGTCCAATAAAAAAATAGTAATTCTAATCACTGGAGATATTTGTTTTATTTATGAAAAATACCAGGGAGACTTCATGGGGGTGCTACATTGGGTTGCACATAGCAACCCTATTAAAATCTACATTAGATGTTTTATTTTCCCTAAATTCCTCCTCAGTTATAAGAGGGCTTCTCTCTTTCTCCTCTTGAGACCCAGAGGCCAGTCTCCCTAGGAAGTCCTTTCTTCTCTTAGTCTCAAAAGCCCCTTTATCATGCAGAAAAATTCAACTATGCCCCAACTCATACTCCTGAACTTGTATTATCCAACTTATTCTGTAATCAGCAAATACTGAACGCTTCAACAAACAGAACTACCCTCTTTAGAAAGTAGTTCAACTATCTGAGAAGATTCTTTGGTGTCTCAAGCCCCAACCCAAGTGGCTGATCAGAGTCCTTTTTTTTAATTGAAATAAAATATGAAGCTTTCCAAAATAATTTTGAGGAGTAAAATTATCCTTATATAATTATTGTCATTAATTTTTTTCAATATTTATTTAACACATTACTGTTCTAAAGGCTGAGAATATAGCTGTGAACAAAAGAAACTCCCCTAATCTCATGGAGTGTTGTCTCGAGAGCAGCAGACAGACATTAACAGTTAAACTCTAAGATGAAAGTCAGGTTGGGTAGCACTAAGTACTATGAAGAGAATTAACCTAGGGCAAAGGGATCCATATGCCATTCCAGACAGAGTGGTCAGTGTAGGCCTCTCCTGAGGAAGTGACTTTTGAGTTGCAACCTAAATTGGGCCTAAATCCCATTCACTTATCCAGTATTTACTATGTACCTGCTATACTGAAGGAATAGTGTTTGGCTGCTGAGAGGCACAGCAGAGAATCCTAAGTGGATACTCTCACTGGAGATTTAGTCAAGTTAAAGTGGTAAGACACATATTTGAAGAAGAAAAAGAGTAGGCCTGAAGGTAGAAAATAACATGAGCTGGGGCGCCTGGGTGGCTCAGTCGGTTAAGCGGCCGACTTCAGCTCAGGTCATGATCTCATGGTTCATGAGTTCGAGCCCCGCATCGGGCTCTGTGCTGACAGCTCAGAGCCTGGAGCCTGCTTCGGATTCTGTGTGTCCCTCTCTCTCTGCTCCTCCCCTGCTCACGCTCTATCTCTATGTCTCTCAAAAATAAATAAACGTTAAAAAATAAATTAAAAAAAAAAAAAGAAAGGAAATAACATGTGCCGTAGACAGGACACCAGGGAGGGTTTGGAGGAGAAATCACATTGTGAGATATCAACAGATCCTCTTTAAAGTGTAAAAATTTTAAATAACATTTTTCTTAAAAATCTAAGGTCACTCTGTCAAAAGTAGAATTCTTCCATCCATGACAATTTTTTATGTAAACAATATATATTTTATGCCCAAATCTCATGATAAATAAGGAAGAGTAAACAATTGCCATTCTCTTGTTCTCTCTCTTGTTCTTGAGTGCAATGAGAGGATAAGATAATTTACGAAAATAGAATTTTTCAACCCCTTTTCAAAATTATTATTGCAATATAAATCTCTATACTCAGAAGCACAGAATGCACCTAAGATTAGGAATTCAAGCAGAGATTGGGTGATAATTTCTGAGAGGTCAGAGAATGTTCTTAAAGCAGCTGGTGGTAACTCTGGACACTCACATAGGTCTATGACTGCTAACATACAAAGAAGGGACAGAGATCACTCACAACAAATAGAGCCACCTCTGAATGTTTTCTTCTTTCTACTGATTTCTATAGATCTCTACTGATAAGCTGTAATTATAGCTCAGTTCCCTTATTCCCTTCTAAGAAAAGGTTTACATTTCCCTACTGAATGGATTTTGAACACGTAGGTTATGGGGGAGGAGTGGGTCTGAAGAATGTGATAAACACTCCTAATTATCTGTCAAAATGCATTTTTGTTTAATAATAAAACAAAGGAGGCAAGAATATTTAACAAGGAAAAGACCATCTCTTCAATAAATGGTGCTGGGAAAGCTAGACAACTACATACAAAAGAATGAAACTGGACCGGTTTCTTATGCCACACACAAAAGTAAACTCAAAATGAATTCAAGACCTAAAAGTGAGACCTAAAACCATAAAAAGCCTAGAGAAGAATATAGGCATTAATTTATTTGACAGGGGTCATAGCAACGTTTTTTCTAGACATGTCTCCTAAAAGCAAGGGAAACAAAAGCAAACATAACCTATTAGAACTACATCAAAATAAAAAGCTTCTGCACAGCAAAGGAATCCACAAGCAAAACAACAAGGCAACCTACTGAATGAGAGAAGATACTTGCAAAGGATATAGCCAGTAAGGGGTTAACATCCAAAGTACATAAAGGGCTTATATGACTCAACATCAAAAAATATATAACCTAATTTAAAAAGGGGCAGAGGAGGGTACCTGGTGCCTGGGTGGCTCAGTCAGTTCAGCATCTGACTCCTGCTTTTAGTTCAAGTCATGATCTCACCATTCTTGAGACCAAGCCCCGCATCAGGCTCTATGCTGACAGCGTGGAACCTGCTTGGGATTCATTCTCCCTCTCCCTCTCCTTCCCTCCGCCATTCCCCTGCTCATGTATGTGCTCTCTTTTAAAATAAATAAACATTTTTTAAAAGTTGGCAGAGGACCTAAATAAACATTTTGCAAAGAAGACATGCAGATGGCCAACAGACATGTGAAAAGATGCTCAACATCACTAATCATTAGGGAAATCCAAATCAAAACCACAATGAGATGTCATCTCACATCTGTCAAAATGGCTAAAATCAAAAAGACGGGAGAAACAAGTGTTGGCGAGAATACAGAGGAAAATGAATCCTCATACTCTGTGGGCGGGAATGTAAATTGGTGAAGCCACTGTGGAAAACAGTATGGAGGCTCCTTAAAACATCAAAACTAGAAATACCATATGATCCAATAATTATACCACTGAGTATTTACCCAAGGAAAATGAAAACACTAATTTGAAAAGATATATGCACCCCTATGTTTATTGCAGCATTATTCACAACAGCCAAGATATGGAGGCAACCTAAGTGTCCTTTGATAGATAAATGAATAATTAAGATGTAGTATATATAACTGAATATTACATAGCCATAAAAAAAGGATGCAATCTTGCCATTTGTGACATGGATGGACCTGGAGGGTATTATGCTAAATAAAGTAAGTCAGACTAACGAAGACAAATACCTTATGATTTCACTCATATGGAATCTAAAACACAAATGAATAAGCGAGCAGACAAAAAGCATAATCAGATGGCTACCAGAAGGAAGGGAGGTGAAGGAATGGGCAGAATGGGCAAAGGGATTGAATAAGAGATATAGGCTTCCATTTATGGAATGAATAAGTGATGGGAATAAAAGGTTTAGCAAAGGTAATATAACCAATGATATTGTAATAATGTTGTGTGGTGACAGATGGTAGTTACACTTATGATGAGTATAGCATAACACATAGAAATGTTGAATCACTACGTTTTACACCTGAAGCTAATGTAACATTCTGTGCCACCTATACTCAAATAAAAATTTAAAAAATAATAACATAATAATAGAGCTGGAGTTTTAGTTGGGCCCATGATTTCCCAACATTCTTGAAATTATGTGTGGCAATGTGACTATGTTCTGCTAAAGACAGGTAAACAGAAGTGATACCTCCTAACTCTAGGGTGTGGACTTAAGAAACCCAGAGATTGAAACCCCATATTGAAGATGGCAAAGGCACCCTACCAAGCCCTGGCTCTCTGCCTGCTGTGTTAGAGAGAAATAAATTTCATTTGTGGTTAATCCACTAGACTTAGGTGTCTCTTTGAAACAGGTGGTTAGTCTCTACCCTAAGAAATACAGGAGAGATAGTAATATGGGGGTCATTCAGGCCAGAAGAATTAACTAACTGAAACAAGTATGCTCTTAGCCAGTAGATCAGTGCTATCAGTAGAAGACAGATTTTGCCCAAGTCTGGAGTTTACATTAATCATCTTGCTTATTTTCTTCCTTGAACAGGGTCATGTACTCACAGTTTCCACATGACCTGATGATGTTCATTCTACATGGTCACTGACAACAGTACTTTCCAGAGGAACCAAGTCATTCAGCAGCACTGAATGAGAAGAGCTACCATTTTAGGAGCCAGGATGTGAGTTTTTAGAGACTAATAAAGTAGAAACCTCTGTTGCTTTTCAGCTCTAAAATTTAATGCTCTTGAGTTTCTTAGCTGATAAGCTTCTCCCATGTTGTTTTCTAATATAGAAGACAGTTATTTTCTAAGGTATAGCTTCACAAAAATAATTACCCCTTAGATAAGAAGGAAAGTAGCACAGAGCAACTCAAGAGAACACAGACTTGTTTCCATTGAACATAACCCCCCTAGGTTTTCTGATCTGAGAGTGCCCAGATGCTTTATTTAGAAATCTGAAGAAAATATTACTCCAAAAAATAATTAAATTAGCTCAATTAAAGGTGTAGGACTAGAGGGCAAAGGAATAAATATTAGAAATATAGATATCTCAAAAAATGTGAGGGCAGGTAGTAGAGTACAATGGGAGGTGGGAGAAGTGAGAGCTGACACCATCAGTAGTTCTGGATTCACAGTGGCTCTCAGGACCCCACATCAGCAGTAGAATTAAGCCTTCATTCTACTCTTCTTCACTATGAATCTGAGCAACTCCCACAGGAATACCATTTTTTGTCCTATGATCAACCAACTTGGGCTCTCAAGATCACAATTTCTAGTAGTTACTTTCAATAGAGACTAACAATGCCAGTGATTCTCAGAGAAAGTGGACTAAGTGAACCAGGAATCCCAAAATAATCCCACCTCCCCAGGGGTTGGGGGAAAACACAGACGCCTGGAATTTAGGATACCTTGGGGGTACAGAGCTGAATTCTTGATCTCATTTCTAGCTCTGTGATAAATACCTTTGGCCAAGGTCATCTAAGCTACGAGATCTTAATTCATCTATTTATTTATTCATTCAAACATTCATTCAATAAACATTTATGAGCACTTGCTCTGTGCTATGGACTAGGAAAACAAAGTTGAATAAAAAAAGATCTCTTTCCTTCAGAAGCTCACAGGCAAACACAAATAGTTACTTCCCAGAGAGCTGCAATATTTGAAAAAATCAGGGAAGGAAGGTCACATATAACTAAAAATGTGAATTTTAAAATAACTGGTTGAAATATGGTTTAAAATGGTTTTAATGTAAACTGATGCTTAAAATACATGTGAACTCATTTACATAAGTACACTCATTTGCACAAGAATCATCCACATTTCTTCAAGAGGTCAGCCAACAGTAGATCAGAATGCACTAGCCTGATCTTGCTTTTGTTAGCTGATCTCTCCTTATTGAAGATGGTATCTGCCATCCACCCACACTGTTGGTAAGGGTCTCAAATGCCAGTTTTTAAACCCTCTACATCTGTTTAATATTTATTATTTAACCAGTGAAAGATGAATCAAGGATACTTTCTGTTTCAAGAGCATCAATGAAACATTTTCCTTGTCTGTCACAGATCAATTCAGACATATTCTTTTTGTCCAGTAATGGACCTAAACCAGCACTGCCTGAGCAAGGTTGTTTTAATAGGACATTTTCTGTAGTTCTACTATTCCTTTTTTTTAAGTCAGTTTCATAGATACATGAAAAATGCAAAAAATTTATATATTAATTCACCTATTTTTTAACCTTACCTCAGTTACATTTCCTTAATATGTACAAAAGAGGGGATGGCCAATGTCACAGAGAAAGTGAGATTAGGTGGGACACCATTGAGGAGGGGGAAGGAGGTGCTGAGGAAAAATTTCACAGAAGTAACTCTGGTGATATAATTATTAATAGAAATGAAAGAGAAACTATGCTTTCTAAAAGGTAAAGTAGGGAAAATACAGGATTGCCTGATTGCCCTAAATATTGAAGATATCTTACAAAGAAGAGATGATGTCCATATATTCATGTAAGGTCAGACTGTCTCCGTGCCAACTACCCAGTAAGTAATAAGATACGTCCTGCTGTTAAAGAATATTCAAACAAGATAATGATTTCCATAAACTCCTCCAACCTCTTATCTCTCAAAAATACCTAAAGGCACTGTAGTAATGGATAGGCCTTCAATAAAACAAATTCAAAGGTCCATCTGGCCAACTTTGATTGTCTTCCTATATAACAAGACTTTACGTGACCCATAAAAGCATCACCTTTTAGCCTCCAATTCAACTTACCACATACCCTTCAAGAAAAAGTTACAAGTATCTCTAAATCCCCTTAAAAAAAAGAAACAAAATTGCCCATTTAGGATTTTTCCTTTCCAAATAATTGAGGAGAAATGACAAAGCAGAAGAAAATAACCATGAAAAGCCTACCATTCTCACCATTCTCTGCAATACTTTTTCTGAGTTTTAGACCACCATCACTGATTTTTAAGTCATCATTCTTTAAGTGACCTGCAGTGCATGTCACTTGGTGTACCTGTGACCGGATACAATGGAAAAAGAAACAAAACATCACCGTTTACTTATTCTCCTTCCTCTTTCTCAAGATAGTGGAATGACCTGGGTACATACAAGAGGTAATGAAGAAAAGCCCCTTTCTATTATCTTTTTTTTTCTCAGTTTTCCTCCCTGATACCTTTAAATTCTTCCCTTAGAACTAATATGAGAATCATCATCTGATGATGAATTTGCATGTCGATCGGCAGCCAGTGTAGCAGCCCTCAGATTAGGGACATTCCGCTGCACACTAAAAGGCACAAAGAACAAGAAGTGCATTTCCATCTGCCCTTCCTTTCCAGTCAGTGCATTCCCAGCCGTGTCTATTGATGAGCAGTTGGAACAATACCAAAGTGCAGTGTAAGATCAATCCTGCTGTTTACTTCGCTGAGCTAAAGGAACAAAGAACAGAAGAAAGGCCTTAAACCCAGCCATCGTAAAGGAACGGGATGAAGGATGAAAAATGGGTCTGATGGACAGTTGCACAGAGTAAATGTATTTGGAGAAGCAGAAGCTCCAGCTGAGATAAAACCAATGATGATTTGTATTTTGTACTGTATCTTCAGGGGATAAAAGCACTTCTATCAGATAGCAATGGAAGCAAACTTGAAACACTGCAGTAAAGGGCTATGTTCCTGCCAGGGAGAGAATAAAAACTCCCATAATTGCTGAGGAGTGTTAAATATCTGATTGTGCATGCCTCTCTCCTCCCATGGTGAGGCAACTCAACCAGGTCCTCTTTTTAACTCTACTAGCCTCTGCTAACCCAACAGTTGGCTGGGCCCTGCTGTCAACAAAGCAACGGGATACTGGGATACTGGGTTTTACTTCGGTAAATACCAGTAACTGTAATTTGTGGGATTATTTGTCTTTAAGCCTTTTTAAAGTGATTCAAATGGGAAGCCCAGCAACTTCATCGCTGCCAAGATGAGAGTTGCAGGGGGAGGGGAATGGACAGGATGGGAGTGAAGAGGCAGAGTTAGCATTCGAATGCAAATATTTTGAGCAAGAGAAGGCAGGGTTACAAGGCCATTATAGCAAAGGTGAAAATTCTCTCTTTTTGCATAAAAAGCACAGGAAACACACTGTTTGACTACTGGGTAAAACCACGTGTCGCTGGCCAACCACAATGAAGGGGCACCCCAGGTAAAGAGCATGAAGAAGGGAAAGGCTAAAAACACACAGGCAAAATTCGGCATATCCTCCTTGGTGTGCCTTCCTAATTTCTCCCAGAGCTAGATCCAGCTCATCCGTCAGCCTCCCAACTCGCCTGTGGCCTGAAGAGCAGCAGCAGCAGCAGCAGCAGCAGCAGCAGCAGCAGCATCAGGGAGCATGTGAGAAATCCTGTATCTCAGGTCTTACCCGAGACTTGTTGTATCTATTTTTTATTTAATGTTTTTATTTTTGAGAGAGAGAGTGCGAATGAGGCAGGGGCAGAGAGAGAGGGAGATACAGAATCTGAAGCAGGCTCCAGGCTCTGAGTTGTCAGCACAGAGCCTGATGTGGGGCTTGAACCCATGAACCGTGAGATAATGACATGAGCCGAAGTCGGACGCTTAACCGACTGAGCCACACAGGCACCCCGACTTGTTGTATCTAAATCTCAGGAGGTGGGGTCCAGTAAGAGTTCAGAACCATTGACTTTGATTATCCCAAAGAAAACTGTCATGACTCCTTCAGCACTCAGCAAACTCTCCATTAATCCTATATATTTTTTATTGCTTTGCCAATCACAAGGCATTAACATATGCCTTTGACATAGCCGGGATGCAACAAATGTGTACGTTGAGATGCTCTGGTCTTGTGTTCATGTGTATTGATTCACCCGTTAGCTGTCAAATTCTTCGAGGACAGGGACCCTCTCAGTCTTCTTTGAACCCTTCTCAATGCCTGGCACACACTGAAGCTCATTAATTACTCAGGGTTTATCTGGGCATTGAGCCTCCTGTTTCTATTGAGGGATATTATAGTAAATAGATTCTTCGCTGGCAAGGAAAGGTCGGCATCTTCACACTTTGCTCTGACAAAAGGAAGTGGCAGCCTAAACGGAAAACAACTGGACTCTCAATCTTTAAGTGACTCAGTTTCCCCCCTTTTGCAAAACAGGCATGAAAAATCATAAATGCATAAGTAAATATCTTATACAGATATTAAAAATTAACTGCGAAATATCTGGAGAAAAAAAGTCCTAAATAAATGCAATCTAGCATAATTTTTGAATTGCAAAAAATCAAATGCACCCTTTTAACTTAGTTTTTTATTAGAAAGCTATCACTAATTTCTAAGCATTATATAAAGCCAATATAATTTAATCCTCAAACAACTAAGCAAGCTGGATATAATTTACCCTAAAGTAGGATAAGGAAACTGAGATGAAATAATTTGCCCAAGGCCATCAAGTTATACAGCAGAGCACAGATTCTAATGATGGTAGACTCCAGAGCCCATGCCCGTTCTTTCACATCTCACTGGAGGAAAGAAAAAAGGGGAATTAAATGATGTATCCCAATACAATCTGAAGGCCCTTCTGTACACTAATAGGGAATGGAAATGCATGCAACTGTAGGGACCTGAGTTTTAGCTACCAGAAGACAGATATGCTCAATGTAGCAACGTCATAATTGTAAAAGGAGATGAAAGAAGTATCATAGCATAAAACCATGTCTACATAATGTCAAAGAGCTAGATTTCTAAAATGAAAATATTCCATCAATCACCCAGATATTTATAAATACCAGGTCCTTGAATATTCCACTTCTTCCTAAAAGGTCTGGGAGACTATACAGACACACCCCAAAATCCAAAACTTCTGAAGGAGATTTTCCTCCAAAGAAGACCTATGACATTAACAAAAATACATCAAGAATTTAAGATGTTTCTTATTGTTCATATTATCTGAGCACAGAAAACACACTAGACACCATACAGAACATTAAGGGAGACTTAATTTCAATTGAGAAGGCTCGTAATATAAATTAGAAAGACACAATCTAAATTAAATAGACACAGTCTAAATTAGATAAACATCATCATCAGAGTTCTGATCCCTTCCCAGCAGGGACTGTAGGAGAGGAAGTTTCCCAAAGTCTCTGATACACCATAAAGGCCTGTGTTTCCCAGGTCAAACAGGTCATTCTTTTAAATTTTATTACATACCCACTGTGTCCAAATACTGACCTTGGTGTTTTTCTGAATGAGACTAGTATGACTGAAAATAACACTGACTTCATAAAGCGGGGCAGAGGCATTAAGGATGAAAACTTTAGAGTTTGTCAGTCTGTTTCACAAAAAAATTGTAGTTTTTTTAAGGAACTTCAGCTTGATTGGAAAGTCCTAATTATGGTCCAGCTAACCACAAAAGCCAGAACTTCCTGCCTTGCTTGTCATACTCTATGTTCTTCCAGCAAAGAGTGAGCTTGGTGCAGATGGAAAGTGCCCTCAGTGTATTCTTCCCAGAATCAGGAGGGTGTGGCTGCCTGAACCCTCAGAAATCCCTAAGTGGTTTTAGGACCGAAAATAAGACAATTCATATCTTGTAATTATATAGTTCTCCAACACTCCTTTTCCCTTCTTAGATACCAAAGCCTTGGAACAGCCTTTCCATAAAGATCTAAGGTGCAAAATAGTTAGATGGCTTGTTCAAGGTCACATCGTGAACTAGTACAGAAGCAGGACTGAGACCAGCTTTCCAGACACCTGGGCCACCACTTTCTACCCTGCCCCAGAATTCTATCTCCTTCTATAAATGCTGAGCAAGAAAAATGTAATGCAAGCACACATGTAAGCTTTATATATCATTTTAAATTTTCTGGGGGCCACACTTTAAAAAGTAAATAAAAAGAAAAGGTAAAAACTAGTTTTAGTAATAAACATTAAGGGTACCTAGGTGGCTCAATCAGTTAAGCATCAAACTCAATTTCAGCTCAGTTCATGATCTCATGGTTCTGTTAGTGAGATTGAGCTCCATGTCAGGCTCTGCCCTGACAGCACAGAACCTGTTTGGGATTCTCTCTCTCTCCCTCTCTGTGTGCCCCTCACCCACTCATTTGCATGCACTCTCTCAAAAATAAATAAATATGAAAAAAAAATTTTAAAAGATCTTTAAAAGTAAATAGATATTACTTAACTCAATATAACCATCATTTCAACAATTGATATTAAAATTATTAATAAAGTATTTTACACTCTTTTTTACAAATGAAGTATTCAAAGTCTAGGGTATATTTCATACTTCAAGCACATCCTAATCTGGACAAGTTCCATTCCAAGTTCAATGGCCACATGGGTCCTACCTTACTGGACAACACAGCATTATAGCATCTGCCTGAAATACTCCAATAGTAGAGTTTGGCTGAGGCCAACCATGGGTCAGACAATTCCTTTACAGTCTGGACTGCTGAAATAAGAACCATACAACTACTCCACTGCGAAGGGGATAAACTCATTCTTGGTATAAAACCCCAGAAACTTATTAACCCCTCCCCTTCCCTAGAGTGCCAGGTAGACAGCATTTTCATACAGCCTACAGGCAAGTCTATTCATGATAGAGGAGAACAGTATCACATGTCTCTTGTGTATTATTATTCTATTAAGAAAAATAAAGCACATTTAGCATTTCAACAATTATCTACTGAGTGACAACTATGTGGCAGGCATGGAGCTATGGTTCTGGAGATATACCAATTAACAAAACTGACAATCTCCAGATGGAGTTTATCTTCTAGGGAGGTGATCCAAGAAATAAACACACATACAAAATATAGTTACAATCTGTGTCAACTCCTACCAGGGAAATAAACATGATAAAAAGAAAGGCATTTAGTCAATGTCTACTGCATGCCAAGCACTGCAGTAATCTCCCCCTATATAAGCACTAATAATGGCCACCATTTATTAGTGCTTAAAATACATCAGAAAATATGCTATTTATTTACATTACCTCTTATCCTCACATTTTACAAATAAAAGCCCAACGCTCAAAGAGATAACTGCCGAAGGTCACACCACTAGAAAGTAGAATAGCTAGGTTCCAAGCTCAGAACAAAGAGCACCATTCTCTTTCTACTCTACCATACTGATATTCATTTTTATATCATTTGAATTGGTGCAACAGTAATAAGGACTAGAAATTACACCAACCCTGTGTGGACTAGCCAGAGATTTTACTTTAAGAACTGAACTTAAAGCACTGGAAACAGGATTTCTAAGAAGTCCTGAAATGAGGACATCAATTTAACCAACAGGACATAATGGGTCACAGATTACCAATGGGCTGCAACTCCCAGGCCAACTCTTGGGGCTGCCTAGGAACAGTGTGGCAGCATCTGGGCTCAAGGTCAAGTAGGCCATGATCAATTAGCTATGTCCGCCATGGCTGAGGGAGGTTAAAGAGACACACTTATAATGTATTTATCATCCCTTGGTTTGACTCAAGACCATCATGGACCCACCCAGATCCTGAACTGCCTAAAAAATAAATCCAACTTGAGACCACACGCAGTTAAATGCCAGTCAAAATCAAAGAGCTCTGTCTGCCCAGGCTGAGAGTGTACTTAAAATCCCTGGGCCTGATCATCAGACCTGAGACCCTCACAGGACCGAGGAGCATACCCACAGACACTGGACTTCCTACACAACAGATCTAGCCCCAGACTACTCCTGGCTATAATCTTACCAAAACTCCAGTGAGGCGGGTTTGGTAGTTGGCAATCAAGCTACCCTATACTTCTAACTTACTTGTAATTTGCCAATAATTTATTATTAAATATCTGTAAACTGTATTTAATCTATATCAAAGTGTACATTTAGTCATTTTCCACTAATAATTTTGTTGTTTTTAAAAGCCTCTGGTTAATATGATTTCACTAGTATGTGGAATTTAAGAAAAAAAAAACAAGTAAGCAAAGGGGAAATATAAGAGAAAGAGAGAAACCAAGAAATAGACTCTTACTATAGAGAACTGATGGTTACTAGAGGGGAGGGAGATGGACTGCTTATATGGGTGGATGGGATTAAGGAGGGCACTTGCCTTGATGAGCACCGGGTGATGTACACAAGTGTTCAATCACTATACTATATACCTTAAACTAATATAGCACTATGCTAACTAGAATTAAAATAAAAACTTTAAAAAAATAAGAAATATAAGTCTCTGGTTAAAGGTACTTCTAAGCACAAATATTGAAGCATGCAGAACCAATAGGTATTGCGTTCCTAATTCTGATGCTTCTAATGGGTGGGCCTAAAAAAATTACTTTAAGTCAGTAGTATCCACATGGAACACTGAACTGGGAAGAAAGTAGGTTACCAGTGTCATTTTTCTCCCCAGGGACTAAGCCTAGATCACATGTCTCACTAAACCAGAAGGAGGATTTCCAAAGACAAGAGAAATCACACATAACATGACAGCATCCCCTACGCAACTGGTCTTCCTCCCCCATCCTCTCTAATCCCGGAAAATGGCTATATTACCTTGCACTGGCAAAGAGACCACCTCAAAATCTTCTGTGACTCCTACGTTGCCAACCTAAACCCTGATATTACAGTGTTTTCCCCAACAGTCAGCCACAGGGAACGTGAAAACCTCTCTCCCTTCCGATCATGGCACAGCCACAGGAGAACATAATCTTTGGATGAGCAAATTTCCTCTTCGAACAAAAGAATATTTCTCCCTGTGTGGTGGGAGACATTTAGCCCTTCTAATATCCCTTGTTGTGAGGGTGAACCTTCCAGGCTTCAGTGACAGGGATAATTACAAAGGGATTTGCAGTCAGGGCCTGCAGGTGGGAAAGAGGAAGGGAGGAGAAAAACCAAGAATCCCAACAGCTCTTTCATGTCAATGAAGCATCATCATGTTCAAAATGAGCACTGCTTCCTTATCACTGATCTCTCTCTCAAGCAAAATGCTTCTCAGTTGTCAAAAATTGTTTGTAAACATGGTCCCACGGTCCAAAATGTTGAAATATCAGAGATGTTAGCACTTCTTGGCCTGGCCCACAAAAGTACTGCCAATCACATATTCTCATAACCTCTGCCGTCTTTATTTCACATTGTCATGCCAATAACCAGGATACACACTAACAGTCATTCTACACTAAAGCTGTTCACAAAAAAAAAGCAGAAGGTCTACTGCTTGGAGAGTCCAGGCAACAACCAGTGCATCTGCTTCAAGTACCAGGCAACTCAAAGCCTCATTTCAAGGGCAAACATCAGAAAAGACGAGAGATGTGAAAGGTAAAAAGACAGCTGACTACTGTCTAAGGTGAACGTCTCTGTGGACAGGCTTGTTTCCAGTTCAGTGATCTGAGCCAGAAACCAGGGCATGAGATGTCTTAAAGAGCTTGTACAAAGCCATCTGCTCCAGTGAGCAAAGGGACACCCTGCCCTTGTCTAAGTGCACAGGGAGATCTTGTCAACCTCTCCACCACCTGGAACTTCTGCAGAGCCTGAGGAGATGATAGGGCATACCTTCCAACTATGAAAAAGGTGAGAATGTATTAGTGGAACACTTCACAACTCACTTAACACTAGATGAATTTCAAAGCACACTCAAAACCTCTCTATTTCTTTATTTTGGTTGCTTGGTGAGTTAATTTAACCCACCCTCCTTTATATCCCATGTAACCATGTGAAGACCTCCACGGGAAAAAGCAAGGAGAGATGATTCTCCCAAAAAGGGTATATTGGAGTTTATTATTTCTGAAGTACAGCAATGTTGAGTAGTTAGCAGCATGTAATTTTTTGTGTTTATGCTACTCTGAATAAATACATTTAGTCTCTTTTCTCTAGAAAAAATCCTCCCTGAGCCCTACATCACAGAAAGGGTATCAAACCTCACACCTTTCCCTGCAAGTGTAGACTGTTCCACTTCCAAGACATTAGTGAAGCAATCATCATGGAAGTAATGAGGAAGGAAAGAGAACTATCACTGAACTTTTGCTATTTTATTACACATTTTAAAATATATTTAATTTCTTATAGTTATGTTTGTCAGTGATTATTCACACACACATAGCTGAACAACACAAATAATCTGCACTCTCAGTTACTTTTCACTGCTATGCACATTCTGAATCACATGCACCTAATTCATTTCTACCATGCTGATGAAGATTCTCTGAAGCAGGGGCTCTAAGAGACTTGCCCAAAACTAAATAGACAGTCCCGACACCCATGCAAAACTTTACCAAAATGTTTGAACTAGGAAGAAAGGAAAAGAAGACAAACGAAGCAAAAGAGGAAAAGGAAAGGATGAAGGTAAAGGGAAGCATGTTCCTCAGTGCCTTCAAGACTTTTCCCAAACCACTAGGAAAAAGAGCAGCATAGGGAGAGGGAAGAACCATGAGCAAATTCACAGCCACACTCCTCCTCCTACCACACAATCTTCCCTCCCTCCTTCCTTCCTTCCTTCCTTCCTCTTTCTCCTTGTCCCTATCTCCCTCCCAAAAACTTATTCCTCTGTCTATCCTGCTTTTCCTCTTCTGTACACTTTTACTCTTATCCAGATTCCCTTCATATTCAATTTCCAAAATTAGTTGTTTCAAAACTGAACACTAAGCCAGGACCCAGAATAATCTTAAGAATTACCTCTTTGGTAATTTTCCACCTTAATATGCAAAATTCCCCACCATGTCTCTTACTCCCCATGAAAAAGGATCCAAAGTCTCTATAGATTAAAAGTCTACCTGCTTCTCTGCTAAGACATCACCATGAGCTTATGTGGGACCATCACCAATCAGAACAGATGCCCCCCAGACAGGTATGGTAAACACATGCGGGGATCAAAGACGCTATTACTAATAATACCACTAAGCAGGCCCTGGCAGGCTGGGGTTAATCTAGAAACACGCATGCTCATCACACATGAAGCCTATAATACACAGATGAAGGAGAATCTTAATTCTCCAATTCACTAGCATTCATTTATATTCCAAAGTCTCCACCTCTCTCCCGATGGAATCATTCAGCACAATAGGATTTTCTCTGCTCAAACCTACCTTCACTTTAAAAGAACCAAAAAAAAAAAAAAAAAAAAAGGGAAAGAAAGAAATGGGCTTAGCTCCTGTCGCTGGCATCAAGGCTTTTTCACTTTGACAACTGGCCCAGGGATCTGCAGCTTCGTCTCTTCATCTTTTTTCTTTTTTTTTCTGTACACACATGTGCAAAACTCACAGCATCTTTACTGAAAGTGATATGAAATTCTACTGGGTTCACATTGACCTAGTGTCAGATGGTCATGCAAGCTATTATGATAGGATATTAACTTTCAATCAGTCTGGATTAGAATGATCTGACATTCCCTGAGAAGGAACCAAGAGGCTGATCTATCTTACCTCTGGTTTGACCTTGGAGAAACTGCTTTCACATGGAAATAGGGTAGTGACAAGAGTTTGGCTACAAAGCTGCTAACCTTTGAATCAGCTACCCTTGGCTTTCATTTCATCCAGCAACAGTAAAGGGCCACGTGAGGTCTGTGAGTGTGATGTCAACAGGAGGCAAAACTGCATGCCAGCCAGCCAAACAACCTAGACCTGAGTATGCTGATGCTGCTCTGTCACCTACTGTTACCAAATTCTACCTTTAACCTCCCTTAACTCAGGCGAAAAAACCATCTTCAAAGGGCCCATCTGTTTTCTCCAAAAAGCCATCACCTGTAAAAAGATATCTACATGGGAGGACCCTGCACCACGCCCAAGATTACCCAGATATATTCCCTGCCTTACTCTGTGGTTTCCCAACCCTGGTTGTGCAAAACTGCATGTGGCTCTCTTCATTTCAAAGTATACTAAGAAAGTCTTAGATACAATACTCAAGGCAAAATTGATTCCATTCCTTTCATTTCTTTTAGTGTCTTGTGTCACATTTAAGAGGAAATGGAAAGTAAATTTTGTTAAAATTAAGCAAAAGGCTACTAATATTCTTGTGTCCTTCAAAATAGCAATTCGACTAAATGTACTGAATGCAGCACAAAGATATTCAGGTCACCTGATTCACTGGGGACCTCCTTGACTTTAAAGTAGTGGAGTCCAGGATTTTTAAGTAGCTCTTTTGCTTTATGCATGGAGATGAACTCTGGTGCAGCAAGCTGTATTTTTCCATCTAGCCCAATCCAGCCATTCCTTCACAAATGTGACCTCAGACTTCTGTATTCTTTCTCCAAATTGGTCTTCTATGAAATGCAAACACAGAAATAAATTCACGGCTAGTAGCACCCACTGACTCTATGAAACAGTAGCCATTTCTCAAGATGAAATATAATTTCAGCTGCTATGTTCATAGGCACACCAATTTTTCATTCACTTATTCCTTCATTCACTCATTCGTTCATTCATTCATTCATTCATTCAACAAATAGGAATAGAGCCTTTATTCTCTACCAGGTCCAAGGCTAGAGGACTCCTCTTATAAAGCTGACATTATTTAATACATAATTAAAATAACTGCAGATTAGAATAAGTGACATGAAAAGATAAATGAGTCTAAAATAGAGACTAACAGATGGGACGGACTTAGAACTGCCTTTGAAAAGTAACATTTAAGCAGAGACTAAAAGGTTGACAAGGAAATTAACAATACTGAAATGTGGAGCAGTACCTTCCAATTTTATTCAAGGAGAACAAGGAATAAATGCAAAAGTCCTGAGGTTGGAAAGGACTAGGGTTCAAAGATCAAAAGGAGCTTGAGGGGTGCCTGGGTGTCTCAGTCAGTTAGGCTTCTGACTTTGGTTTCAGCTCAGGTCATGATCTCACAGTTCGTGAGCTCGAGCCCAGCACTGGGCTCTGTGCTGACAACCTGAAGCCTGCTTGGAATTCTCTCCCCCTCTGTCTCTGACCCTACTCTACTTGTTCATTTTCTCTCTCAATATAAAACTTCTTTAAAAAAAAAAAAAAAAGGACAGGAAACTTGATTTGCTTAGTGCATAGTAACACAGGGGTAAAACAATACAGAAGTAGGCTAATTCCATCATCATGCTATGGGTGGGCCAATGCCATTCCTCTTCCCCCTTCTGAAGGAATTATGTTGGAATGCAAGTCAAGAGGAGGAATGACATACAAATGGCCTTGAATCTGCTCTAATTTATAAAAAGTAATAATCACAAACTTTAAGACTTGGCTTAACATGGGTAATAAGTATTTAAGGCATACCTAAGTCCTGAGCACACCACACCGATCTTGGAACACTAAGAACACCAATGTTTGAAAATCTGAGGTACAGAGCACAGGCTCTGGAGTTCCACCATCCCAGAGCCTAATCCTGGCCCACATCCCTTAAACTCACTGAGATCCAGTCTCCAGTTCACAAGTGGTGAGATTTGCTAACAAAACTGACTTTAGAAGGCATATCTTCACTAAATGCTACTCTTAGTAGTAATCCTTTGCAAATTTACTGATGGATACTCTATCAAATAAATAACTTCTGCTTAATACCAGTTTTAAGACCTACTTGCCCAGCAAACATAAAAATGAATGCTCTATAGTCGTGCTGTCAAATAGAAACAAAATGTAAACCACAAATACAAGCCACTTGTATCATTTTAAATTTTCTAGTCATCACATTAGAAACGGTTTTTAAAACATAAATTTTAATAGATTTTAACCCGTTTAAAATAGAACATTATTTTAACATAAAATAAGTATTTTTAAAATTGTTAACAATATATTTTATACGTCTTTTCTTTCACTATCTTTGAAATTGTACATGTATTCCACATTTACAGTATATCTCAATTCAAACTAGACACATTTCAAGTGCTCAATAGCCCCATGTGGCTACTGGCTACTAACGTGGAAAGCACAGCTCTACAGAGATAATCAGGCTTTTAGACCATTTGTGCTTCATGGGTTTTTTAATACAATTGCAAGACTGATGAGGGTTAAGAAAAAGTAAACAAAGGAATAATAATAAAGCCCATCTTATGCTTCAAAAGTCCATTCTGGTTTCCTAATGTCGAAGCTTTCAACTGTTCTGCCTCCCTGAATTATCCATTTATTCACTCACTCAACAAACATTGATTTAACACCCACTATTGGCCAGGTACCTGCTGCTAGAGATGCAGACACAAACAAGCATTAATTCCTGCCCACAAGATGCTCACTCTTTGGTTGGGAATCTTCTAAACCAATCCTGAGGATTTCTCCCTTCCCAGCTAGAATTTGAGAGAAATACATTCTGGTTTTCAGTCCTCTACTAACATACAGAACCCCAGAGAAAGCTTTTTTTTTTTCATCAAAGACTTTGCTTCCTTATCTGTAAAACAGAGAAGTTCATGTGAATATCTAAGTAATGCTGTTTTAGTCTAAGACCGCAGTTTCAGTCTGAACCCCATTACCCTGCGTCTAGTCGTAACAATGTGTGGGAACATGGGAGAGCACACCAAAGAGAGTCCCTTCACCCAGCCCCACCCTTGAAAAGATGCAGCTTTGTTTGCTTCTGTATTCTTTCCCTCCTGGGCTTCCTGTGGTTGCAGGAGTGGTCTAGTTTTGTTTTACTTTGCTTTGTTTTAATTACATTCAAAATTAACAAAACAATCCCCATGAACTACCTAGAAGAATAATTGGCCCATTTGGTACATCTGACTGTGTAGGGAGATCCCCTTGTCATCACACCAGAGCCCCACACATATTCCGCTCCCAGGTAGATGATGGCTAAGAAACCCAGAGTGCTCATCTAGCCCATCATTAACCTCATTTTGAGACAGCCCCAGAGGCAGTCCTTTAGCCACCGGCACAGCCGGCTGTCAATTGTGTCAAGCCAGTAACATATTAGTTAGCAGGGGAGCAATCCAAAGAGCTAGCCATAGATCCAAATGCCTAAAAGATATTCTGGAATGTGGTAATTATGTCCTGCAGCTGCCAAGGGTGTCCTCTGTGAGTTCACAGATAGTAGTTGTACCATGTGAAAGAAGAGGACAGATAACAGCAGCTAGGCTGTTTAAAAAAAAAAAAAAAAGGTCTTAGTTCCAACTCATCAAGATCGTCCTCAGCATCTAAGTCATGATTCATCTTCAGGTTTATACTATTGTCCCCAAGAAACTCTGGTCCTCTTAATATGGGTGCTGTGTATCTGTAACCCTGAACAGAGGACATATGGGTCAGGGGAAAGGAGAGGGGAGTAAAGTAAAGAATAAATGATGGGAAAGTTAAAAATATTCTTGATGTTACTAAGCATTCTTTAGCTCTTTTTTTATAAGTTAAACTTCCTAATTACTATTTTTTTTTTAAATGGACAAATTACTGGGGCACCTGGGTGGCTCAGTCGGTTAAGCATCCAACTTTGGCTCAGGTAGTGATCTCACAGTTTCTGAGTTCAAGCCCCACAATGAGCTTGTGCTGACAGCTCAGAGCCTGCTTCAGCTTCTGTGTCTCCCTCTCTCTCGCCTCTCCCCTGCTCACACTCTGTCTCTCAATTTCTCTCAAAATAAAAAAATAAACATTTAAAACAATAAAATAAAATAAAAATGGGCAATTACTCAGTACTTTATCCCAAAATAGTTTTTGCTTAGTTTGCTTTTCCATTCATAACAAAGTGAAGTAACAGGGCATCAAATGACCCAAAATTACAAGTTAGTGGGCTCACTAGATATGAGTGGAACTAAGACTCTAGAACATTTGATAATTTGTTGAAAGCCAGTAACTTTCCCCTCTCAAGAAACTTCAGCTGTATTATTGTTAACTAAAACTCACATACCTTGGCCACTTCCCTGTGAGTCAGTGTCCAGTGTGGAGTTATCTTTCAGTGCTTCATGGAACTTAACCACAAGAAGATATAGGTCTGAGGCACAAATGTGAATCCTGAACCCATGGCAGTCGTTGTTAATTCATCATGAGGTTTCTCACTGACCCCACCCAGACTCAGACTCATCCTCAACCCAGACCCCTAGGTACCACCTACCAAGTGATCAGAGTTGACATGTCATCATGGCCTAGGGTCTCCCCTGAATTATAAATTAACTACATGTATTAGTTTCCTATGGTTGCTATAACAAATTGCCAAGAAATTAGTGGGTTAAAATTTATCTTATAGTTCTAAATGTCATTAGTCTAAAATGAATCCATACAGCTGAATTCCTTTTGGAGGCATAAGAAACTGTTTCCTTGCCTTTTCCAACTTCTAGAGGCCACCTTGGCCTGTGGCCACTTCACCCTCTTCAAAGCTATCAGCACAGCACGATATCTCCTCTCCCCTCGGATCTCCATCCATACAGCATCTCTCTCTGACTGCTTCCTCTCTCATAAGGACTGTTGTGATCACATCGGGCCCACCTAAAAACCCAGAATAATCTTCCTATCTCAAGATCTTTAATGTTTTGCCATGTAAGGTAACATACTGACAGACTCTGGGGATTGAATGTGGACATCTTTAGTGGAACATTATTCAGTCCACCATACCACGTCTTATAGAAAATTCCCTTACAGAACTACAAAAGAGGTCTGTTGATAATATTTACCTGCAAGATCTGAGCGCATGGCAACATGAGCTGAAAGGCTCATAATAACCTCCAATTATTACAGTGATTATCCTTTGACCAAATTCAGGAATAAAATATGTCTTTGGGCAAATCACCCCCACTCCTTCCTGTCCACTAAAATATATCATTAAAAATACAAAATATTTTTTTGCCTCCAGGATATTAAGTTTGATTTGGCCTTCTTCTGGTCTTCTGATATTGTACCTTGTATTAGTTATAATTATTCCTTTAATGTACAGCATTTGGGAAGTAAATTGTAACTGAGCCACAACCAAATGTCTTGTCTTTTGGTGCTTTAATAACTACATGACAATTTGCCAGGACCTAAGGCAAGAAGGATGCAGCCCTTACTGTGCCCCTCTCTTGTTTAGCTTTTTATTAAGATTCCTATTTTTATTACATGTAATGGAAGTCGGTTTCATTACTGCCAATCTGCAAGCTGCTACAGTCACTCCAGGAAACATTAGCTTGTTACCACTAACCCAGCTGGGTCACAGAATTCTGCAATAGGTCTTGTTTTTAGCTTTAAGAAAAAATTAACTACAGAGATCACAATCACAGCATTACCTGACTTTCAACACCACCCCAGGACAATGGTAATGATAAACTCACATCATCCAGCACCTGCAAAGGTGCAATACCAGAACCGTATGCTGCATGCACTTAGCAGATCTAAAAAATCTTCCCAAAGAAACACCCACCACTTGGAGCTGGCCTAAAGTGCCCTTTAAGAAAACACTTGCTCAACAAACCTAATATGACAACAAAGAAATGACCAACATTCCACTGTGGGAAAGTGATACTATTTCTGTTTAGTATGTATATAAATAATTAGAAGGAAAAAAACATACCCAAATACAAATGATGATTGGCTGAGTGTTTTTTTACTACAGTTCCTTTTAACTATTTTTTTGCTTATTTGTATTCTTTTAATTGCATGCAATAAACACATTACTTTTGTAAAATTAAAAGGTTTTTAATAGTAATAATAATAGTATTCATCTTGACAACAAGCTAACCATGCTTGTATGAGCCCTGAAAAAATCAAAGGAAAAACTGTGTTTGAACTTGTGTAAGCTTGTGTAAATTTCTTAAAAATTTTTTGAGCTACATATTAAGCATTTACTAAATGGCAGAAATTGTCCCTACTGATAGAAATGCAGTGTTAAACAATGTAAGCAAGGTCCCTTGTTAGGGCAGGGGGAAGACAATAAAATACACTATCTAAATGTCAAGCGGTTCAAGTGTGATGATGAAGACAGAACAGGGTGATATTAGATATGGAGTGACTAGGGGCTTCTTTATGTTGGACTAGGAAAGAAAGGTCTTTCTAGAGAAGATACATTTAAGCTGAGATCTCAAGAAAGAAATGACCAAAAGAAAAGCAGGGAAAAGCATTCCAGCAAGAAGGAATTGCTAGAGGAAAAGCCCTATAGTAGAAACAAGCCTGATATGTTCATGGAATAGAAAGTAGCCAGTGTGGCCAGAGCTTTAGAAGCAAGCAAGTGGGTGAACAAAATGAGGTCGGAGAGGGAAGCAGAAGCCAGGTCACCGAGGGCCCTGTACACCAGCATTAGGGCTGGAATTTTATCCTTAGTGTAATAGGAAATCACTGTGGGGCTTTAACAAGGAGAAGAACATGATCTGATTTACATTTTCAAAAGATTGGTCTAGCTGCTATAAGAGGACTGGATTGGAGGGTGAAAGAACATAGCAGAAAGTTCAGTTGGGAGGCCCAATAACGCCAGTGACAGATGGCACAAGTCTCAACTAAGATAATTACGGTAGAGATAGAGAGAAGTGGATAGATATTGTGAAATAGATATTACAGGGCTTATTGATGGCTTAGATGGCTGAGATAGAAAAAAATGAATCAAGGATAACATGCATTTATTCAACAAGTACCTATGAGCACCTAGTCTGTGCTAGGCACTCTTCGAATGCTAAGCAGCTGATGGATGGTGACCCCATTTACTGAGATGGGTGAGACTGAGACACAAGCAAGTTTGGGATAAAGGGAACAAAAAGTCCTGCTTAAGGACCAGATAAGGCTAGGTTACTATATTCATTAAAGTAATTCTAGCTGCTCTAACAGTCACCAAAATCCAATGGCTTAATAAGATTTTATTTTTTGCTCATTTAAAATCCATGTCAGTTATTCTTGATTGGCAGGCGGCTCTTCTCCAAGTGATGATTCAGAGACCCATGTTCCTTCCATGTTATTGCCCATCTATCTTCAACATTTGGCTTTAAAAGTCACTGTGCTCATCTGTATCCATTTGCAAGATAAGGAGTATGGACAATCATATGTAGGAGGTTTTAATGGGCCAAACCTTGAAGTGAAATATATCACTTCTGTTCACATGCTGTGGGCTAGAAATCTGTCATGGAGCCACATCTACAAGTTAGAGAAGCTGAAATGTGCAATCTAGGTTTGTGATCAAGGAGAGGACATGAGCTGGGAGGCCTCCTAACAACATCTCCTACAGATGCCTACTAGTCATCCAATAGAAAGGTTAAGTAGCAATTGAATATACAAGTTCAGGGGAGCGATCTAAGCTCAAGATAAAAATTTCAGCCTAATAACTGTATAAATGACAAGATTATCTAGCTACTATAAATACAGAGAGAAGTGAAAGGCCTTGGTTATGTCCTCTGCTAGAGGTCAAGCAGAGGAAAAGGAGTCAGCAAAGGAGGCTAAACTAAAACTCAGCTGCCAGTGAGGTAGGAGCAAAACTAAAAAGCAGCTATCATGGAACAGAGAAAAAGTGTTTTAAGAAGGAGGGTGGTCAGTTGTATCAAAAGCTGCCAAGAGGACCAAGGGCCAGTAAGCTAATGACGAAATGCTGACCACTGGATTGATAAACATAAAGATCATTGGTAACCTTAATAAGATCAATTTCACTGAAAAAGTAGACTTGGATGGAGATCAGAGAAGAATGTGAGGTGAGAGAAATTATAGACAACAATACCTCTTCACAGCAGACCAACTAACATGCTACAAGTGAGTGATTATGTGTCTGGTGTTGTTATTGTTGCTTAAGTAGGCTTCATGTCCAGCATGGAACGCAAAGTGGGGCTTGAACTCACGACCCTGAGATCAAGACCTGAGCCAAGTTCAAGAGTTGGCCACTTAACAGACTGAGCCACCCAGGTGTCCCATGCATGTGTTTTAAGACAGATAATACTATATCATGTTTAAATGTTCATGGGAAAGATTCAGTTTAAAGGAATGGTGATACAGAAAACAAAGGAGAAAATGTCAGCATAAAGTCCCTGAGAAAAGACGTGGATAGGATCTAGAATACAAGTGGATGGGTTGGATTTAAATTAGCACTGAACACACTTCATTGTAACAAGAGGAAAGATGGAAGGTTTGAGTATACACAGAGATAGGTTGGTAGATTTGGGTGGTGGGAAGTACGGGGAGTTCTTAGCTGACTGATTTTATTTTCTTAGTAAAGTGCAACTAGTAAAGTTCACTTCCTCAACTAGGAGTGAACCAGGAGGAAAGAGTATAGACTTAATGAAAGTGTGAAGTAACTTGAAGGAAAAGAAAGCATTTCCCCTGTAGGGAAATGGAGTAGAAATACCATGTTGAGGAGCACTCACTTGAGATTTGTGGCCCCGATGTTATATGTTTTCTCCAGAAAGGTTCAGCTACTCAAGTGCAGACATGAAGGAGACAACTGAACGGCATTAACCAAAGCCAGGTCTTCTCAGAACCACAGAGTCAGAGAGAGAGGAGCAAAGGAGTCAGGGGTTATTCAAATGATAAACTAGGAAATCTCAGCTGGGAACAGTAGGAAACATGGACATGAGAACAAGAATGAATAGTGAAAAAGGGTAAGTTTCCCTCACCTGAAGGTCTCAATGAAAGCAAGAGAGTAGTCATGATCAGGTGAGTTTTACTATGAAAGTAAGCAAAGGTATTATAGAGAAGAAAAGATTTTGGAGGTGAAGAGGTCAAACTGACAGGCCGCAATGTTCATGGATCAAATACTTACATATTGAAGTCACTATCACCAATAGTGGAGAGAAAACTAGGGGAGGAAAAGGCAACAGGGAACTGAATGCTAAATCCATCAAGGAGTTTGGTAGATGTACCCCACTCTCCATTATCCTTCTCCACTCCGCAATGCATGTAAACATGAACAAGTTTCCTTGCCCTCTGGATACCAAATGGGAGACTGAAGAAAGGCATAAGTGTAACCTTGGAATATTTATACCTCTTGCTCCACTACTGCAGGCTGCCGGCAGACCAAGCTCATCTCTAAATAGACTCAACTCCTGCTGACAGTATCTTCAAACAGCCTTCTCCATCCCCCACATCCACTCCCTCCCCCACCTTCATTCTCAAGCTTGTAACAAAGGAGCTCTACTGTTACTAGCCCCAGGCATGCTGCTTGGGATTTCCCTCACCCTAACCACACTTTTGTAAATAGTCCCTTTATTAAACTTTCACAAATTATCCTAATTTGAGTGGGCCATCTGTTTCCTGCTGGGAGTATACTGATACAGTAGATGACAGTAATATGAATACCTACCTTGCAGGGTCGTTGTAAAGATTAGAGAAAATATATGCAAGGCATCTAGCAGAGCATATGGTACATTATAGACACTCAACTAATAGTGGCAATAGTTGGCGGGGTGGGAAGGAGTTGTTCTAGTTGTTGTTAGCGTAAAAACTATATTCAGGTCCAAACAGGACCTCTAATTCATAAGTAGGTATTTCTGGTACTATCAAGGAATTCTCGAGTCAGCAGCAGCCAGTCAAGTCAATCAAAATAATTACATGAACAAATACATCCAAGAACTGAAAGGAGAATTTCAAGAAAAAGATTTCAATTAAGCAGTTGGCTTCTAGAGTGATCTCTGTAGGCGCCAGCTGGCATGATGGTAAATATGAATCCATCCGATGCTAGTGGGAGAAGTCTAGAGCATCAGAGACAAGAGACGCCCCCATACCTTGCACACACCTCCCTGCTACTGCACTCTGTGGCTGCAATTTCATCCATAGCCCAAAGGTAGAATAGTCATCTTACTTTCGTTGAGTAACAGATTTTATTTTCAAATTACAATGTTTTGTAAATGAAATTATCTATTTAAAGACCAATAAAATTTACCTAAATTTTGTTAGAACAGTGGGCCCAGACCCTAAAACAGAGTTGGGTTTCAAAAGAGTTCACAACTTGAATTAGCTGTTCTTACGGATGCTGTCCAGAAGCTGACTTTAGAGAAAGACAACTTCCTTTTTAAAAGCCAGATCCCCATCTCTGGAATAGAGAACATGGAAACCACCGGCTCAGGACTTCCCCATGCAAGGCCCAGATTAGAGCCTCCTCTATAATGGTGACCAATTTGAATGAGTCTGACAAAATAAAAACAAATGAACAAACAAACAAAAAACAGAACAAGAAGGCAAGAATAAACTCAGAACAAATTCAACTCATTCATCCACTTTGCAACACAGAGTATGTTACTATCACAATTTGGTGTGTATTAAAATACTAGCCTGCTCCCTTTTGGTGGCTTTTTAAAACTCCTCTGTTTAAAATTCTCAGTGGCTTCCCATTGTCCTTCCAGTAGAAACTGCAATTTCTCATGTTGCACCAGCTCTTTAGAACCTACTCGCACTTGACTTCATCTGGTTTTCCAGTTCCATGCTTATAGTATTTTCTGTCATCAGAGCACAGAACTTTGCACACGCTACTACTCTCTCTTGTGCTCTCATTCCCCACCATCCCACTTACCACCCCTGAATAGTTATGTCAGCCTATAATAGCCTCTTCTAGTCCTCTGTACGTATAAAACTCAGCATTCTTTTCTTTTTGATGTCTACCATCCCCACTAGACTATACTCCATGAGGGCAAAGAAGGTGTTTGTCCTGCCCTAAGCTAAATCCCAATTATGTGGTACACAGTAGGCCCTCAGTAAACATCTGATGAATAAACTGAGGAGTACATATAGAAAAATATTATACAAAACTGCTAAAAACATGCAAATCCTACAGTCATGTTCTTCAAAAGAGGGGAAATATGTACTAATCTAGAGTATAAAATAATGGAAACCACTTTTTTGTCTAGGTAAATATTATTGGTCTGTAAATAGATCATTTCACTTATAATGCATTGTGATTTAAAATAAAATCCATTACGAAACTGGTAAGAAAGTCCTTAAGAAAGAAAGTGATGAACAACAGAGATCTAAAGGATTCACCAACAATGAATCATTTCACGTCAATTCGTTATTTTTTGAAGTTAATGAGTGCTATTTTAGAGAAATGTTATAGAACTCAAAAGGCATTTTATTTATTTAATGCATATTATTGAGCATTTGTTGTGCATCAGAAGCTATGAATAAGGCAATGGGCAAGATCCCTGACTTTATGCAGCCCATCAATGCTCTCTTATATGTAGTCCAAATGGAGAAATGAGGGCAGAATGACATTACACTGAGTTGAATCTGTAATGGTTGATTCAGTAACCGATGACTAGTCTTGGCTCTGCCATCACTAATGAGGCTGAAAATATAGACCGTTTGTCACATTTCTGGGATAAGTGGCACTGGCTTTAAGAAAGAATTAAATTTCAATAACCATAACAACACTGCTTCTCTATGACCTAGTAATTTGACCCCTATAATTTAAACTACAAATTTACCCTGGAAAAATACAAGAAATAAAAAATATGCAAAAATATCATTGTTGCAGTATTTTTTAACAGTTAAACCTGATTATCCAACAATGATGTACAGTATATTATGGCATAACCAGGAGATGGAAATTATGTGACTGTTTTTCATTTTGAAGATTGTTGCAATCTGAAAATTACTTAAGATGTATTATTTTAAAACAAGACTATAAAAATTTGTCTGTTTTATGATTACAAAGCCATACACTTTTTTCCTGCATATGAACTAAGACAAAATAATGGGAACATTAAGATTCTATGTTAGGAAAGCTGTGTGGGTTTGAGTTTTCTTTTTGTATTTTTACTTCCAAAATTGTTAAAATAAAAATATCTTAATTATAAAATCCTTTTAAATGCTATATGGCTTATATTTGTGGTAGACACAATCAGGATTCAAAAAGAAAAATAATTAAGACCTATTAAAGATTATGCTCTCTTGTGGGTTCAAAACATCAGCTGTACAGAAATACAAAGATGTAGTTTCCTGTCACTGACACACAAAAGACCAAGTTTCCATTCTTACAGGTTTAAGATCAGCAAATAGTACAACGGGGCTATTGACATGAGAGCAATCCAGGGCGTGCTAATAAAGTGACTAGGGACAAATTTTGTTCCCTGCACTCCTTGACAACTGGACCACACTTTGGGAATGCTCTAGCTTTCTGTGTCATGTCTTGAACAGAACTCTGATAAACCAGATCAGCTCCACATGGGATACACCAAGGTAAGATGTCTGAAACTCCTGTACTGCAATATGAAGAACCGTTGAGGGAAGAGAGGACATTAACTGGATAAGATGCCACATTTTTATGACTCTCATCTTGTGGATCGAAGTTTTATTAAAAGATACGTTTTTTCATCTAGTTAAAAATGCTAAGAGATGTATGCCTTTTCTTTTAGCCAGAAAGATTAATTTCCCCAACCAAGTATTTATGGCATATTTCCACCTTTATCAAAATTAAAAATGTCCAAAACTGGACTCTGCCTTCCCTTGCTACAAGATTTACCCGCTACCTATACTCCACCTCCTGTCAATGTGCATCCACAGCCCAGTCTATCCAAGTCACTCACAGATGCACACACCATTCTCCCAGTCCTCCCTGTTTTTCCCATCTCCAGAATTTTCTACTCTACCCTGGTGACTACTTCTTCAAGAGTCACTCTTATGACCACCCAGGAGACCTCAGCCCTTCCCGCTCTGTGCTCCTATGGCCTCTGGTATGTGTCTCTATTGGGAAATACCACACTTTACAATGGAGTGATCTGGTTACTAATCCACCTTCACCATTGACTGTAAGTCTCCTGCAGGCAGGAGCCTGTCGTTGCATGGTTTCATTCCTAGTGCTTGGCACACGTTCTTCCACTAAATACTCTGTTGTAACTAGTCACTGAATTAACCTCTTCCCTTACAAAATCCATTAAATCATTTTCTCAGTGATTAAAGAGAGGTCTCTAACTGTAGAATACCTTGGGCATATACTGGAAAAGCACTGTCTTTGTTGAACATGTACAAGAGAGTCTCTTTTTCCTTCCTTATACCCGTGCAAGAGCCCCTCCAATGGGCACACCCACTGAAACCACTACAAACGTGTGAAAATCCCATCAGCTTAAAACACAAAACTTAGGCAAGGGCTTTAAGCCACACCATTGTTGAGTTGTTGGTTAAAAAAAAAAAATCCATCTGCCATAAATCTACATTCCCCCAAAATGAAATACAACATCCCTGCTTTCCTCTAGCAGTCAGATAATCATCTCCTTGTTTTATGGGAAATGATTTAGAAGAGAAAACAATTGGTCTGACAGTCTCGTAAGTTTCAGAAAGTGCTTACCCTGACAGTCCCTTTCTTGCTTTTCCTATTCTCATCCCTATATACACGCATACATGCACATACTCACATACACATGTACATACTACACACAGACACACTTGCACATGCTCACACATACACTGAAATCAGTGTCTCTGCCACGTTAAGTCAAGACTGGAACCATGCCTTTAGTAGTCTGTGTAAAACCTAAGCTTATTTTTCTATCTCTAAATTGATTCCTACATTTTTTTGTCTGCTATTTCTCCAGCTCTCACTGACTTGAGTCCAGAAAAATAAAGAGGACCCTCAATATTATGCAGTCCTCCAATCCTGACAGTAATAAACACTCAGCTGGTACTTTGAGTATCTTGGGGAGTGTGACGGAACCATCATCTTACTGTTTTGATGTTTTCTCCTGAGACCACAGACATAGTTGTCCATTTGCCTTCCAGCCAGCAGAGCACATCTCTAACAAGAGGCAGTCATTTCCTTAAACACTCCCCCCAAGTCCTGCTTCAGCTGATACTTAGCTGTGTTCACCTTGAGAAGGCAGGAGATGACACTGTGTAGGTGAAGGGAACATGACAGAGGCCACCACTACTCATCACTTCCCTGAGATGGAAAAGCCCTCGGGGTACTCAAGAGAATGAGAAACTTTTTTTCTTTACCACTGATGTTTATTGATTTGTCCGGTTCATAGGGAGCATCCCTTAATGTTCTGCTTTCATGTTTCTGCTTTGTTGCATGGGTGCAGAAAAGAATATTGCAAATTGATCTTTTTCAACCTTTGTTGAGAATGGACTCCTATTACTTCAGTTTCTCAGGCCTGTCACCATTTGTTCACATTCTAGGGCATTTATAATCAGCCTTGGCTAAACAATGAGAGCCGAATAGATTAATTTCTAACATTCCCGCCTGAGTCCATTGATGGTATGCCTGTTTGATGATCTTTGCAATAGATGGCCACTTCTGATTGTTTGACCTCTGCCCTTCACCCCAGAGCTGTCTATACTAGTACCTGTTTAAGGTGACAGCACATACGCTGCGTCTACATCATGCTTGAAGAAAACCGTAATGTCCTGGTGCTATGAAAGCCTAGAAGAAGGCTTTTAAGGGAAACCCATTTCCATTACCAGTTGAATAGCATTTGAGAACCAATCATATATCCATTAAACAAAAAGAAAAGACATTACCCATAACCTACAATATTATGCCTGTACTTTAGAATCTACTCATTCTTTCTGATTTAGTTTATGTGCTAATTATGATCAATGGATTTCCACAAGAATGTAAAACTCTATCACAGCTTTTAATTTCTCATTCCACCATTTCCCAGAATTCTGTTATTTTAATTACTTTATATTCTACTTACTTCTAATAGCTCAGAACAAAAGGGTCATCATCACCATCACCAATATATCTCGCTCTGTATATATAATTCTAGGCATGTTGGCCCATTTCTAATATAACCCTAATATTAAGTTAGACAGGTTTTATTTTTACTTTTTATTACACAAGGGGAGCCTCTTTAACAATTTCAGAAATGTATTTCATTTATCTTAAAATACCTTTGGTCGTAAGATAGGTTGGGGTCTATTTATAGAGCTAAGTTCTCAAAAATGCACATAATTTACATTCTCACTCACTAAGAAGCAAGTAGTTAAAGAGCTAATGCAGGTGCACTTGGCAGCCATTTTTTTAAGGTCACACCAACTCTTATCCACCCCACAGAAAAATGGAAAGTTATGAGAATATCAAGATCATTCAAGGACAAGTCACATGTGCATTTAAGTTTTTTTTTTTTTTTTTTTTTTTTTTTTTTTTTTTTTTTTTTGTTATAATAGTTTATTTTCAAATTGGTTTACATATAACACCCAGTGTTCATCCCAACATGTGCCCTTTTTAATGCCCATCACCTCCTCTCCCCCCTCCCTCATCCCCCTTACCCTCAGTTTTTTCTTAGTCTTTGAGAGTCTCTTATGTTTTATCTCCCTCCCTCTCTGTGTCTTTTTTTTCTTTCCCCTCTTCCCCTCCCCCTGGTTTTTGCTTAGTTTCACAAAGTCCACCTATTCGTGGAAACATATGGTATCTGTCTTTTTCTGACTGACTTATTTCACTTAACATAATACCCTCCAGTTCCATCCATCTTGCTACACATGGCCAGATTTCATTTTTTCTCATTGCCACGTAGTAGTCCATTGTATATAAGTACCATAACTTCTTTATCCATTCGTCAGTTGATGGGCACTTGGTCTCTTTCCATGATTTGGCTATTGTCGAAAGTGCTGCTATGAACATTGGGGTACACGTGCTCCTATGCATCAGCATTCCTGTGTCTCTTGGGTAGATTCCTAGCAGGGCTATTGCTGGGTCATAGGGTAGCTCTATTTTCATTTTTTTGAGGAACCTCCACACCGTTTTCCAGAGTGGCTGCACCAGTTTGCATTCCCACCAACAGTGTAGGAGGGTGCCTACTTCTCCACATCCTCGCCAGCATCTATAGTTTCCTGATTTGTTCATTTTAGCCGCTCTGACTGGTGTGAGGTGGTATCTCAGTGTAGTTTTGATTTGTATTTCCCTGATGCTGAGTGACATTGAGCATCGTTTCATGTGTCTGTTGGCCATCTGAATGTCCCCTTTGGAGAAGTGTCTATTCATATCTTCTGCCCATTTCTTCACTGGGTTGTTTGTTTTTCGGGTTTGGAGTTTGGTAAGTTCTTTATAAATTTTAGATATTAGTCCTTTATCCGATATGTCATTTGCGATGATCTTTTCCCATTCCGTTGGTTGCCTATTCGTTTTGTTGGTTGTTTCTTTTGCCGTGCAGAAGCTTTTTATCTTGATGAGGTCCCAATAGTTCATCTTTGCTTTTAATTCTCTTGCCTTTGGAGACGTGTCGAGTAAGAAATTGGTGCGTCTTAGGTCAAAGAGGCTTTTTCCTGTTTTCTCCTCTAGGATTTTGACGGTTTCCTGCCTCACATTCAGATCTTTTATCCATTTAGAATTTATTTTTGTGAGTGGTGTAAGAAAGTGGTCTAGTTTCATTCTTTTGCATGTTGCTGTCCAATTCTCCCAGCACCATTTGTTAAAAAGGCTGTCTTTTTTCCATTGGATACATTTTCCCGCTTTGTCAAAGATTAGTTGGCCATATACTTGCGGGTCCATTTCTGAGTTTTCTATTCTATTCCATTGGTCTATGCGTCTGTTTTTGTGCCAATACCATACAGTCTTGATGACCACCGCTTTGTAGTAGAGGTTAAAGTCTGGGATTGTGATGCCTCCCGCCTTGGTTTTATTCTTCAGTATTATTTTGGCTATTCGAGGTCTTTTGTGGTTCCATACAAATTTTAGGATTGTTTGCTCTAGCTTTGAGAAGAATGCTGGTGCAATTTTGATTGGGATTGCATTGAATGTGTAGATTGCTTTGGGTAGTATTGCCATTTTGACGATATTTATTCTTCCAATCCATGAGCATGGGATGTTTTTCCATTTCCTTGTGTCTTCCTCAATTTCCTTCATAAGTTTTTTATAGTTTTCAGTGTAGAGGTCTTTCACATCTTTGGTTAGGTTTATTCCTAAGTATTTTATGGTTTTTGGTGCAATTGTGAAAGGGATTAGCTTCTTTATTTCTCTTTCTGCTGCTTCATTGTTGGTGTATAGAAATGCCACCGATTTCTGTACATTGATTTTGTATCCTGCAACTTTGCTGAAATCATGAATCAGTTCTAGTAGGCTTTTGGTGGATTCTGTCGGGTTTTCCATGTAAAGTATCATGTCATCTGCAAAAAGTGAAAGTTTGACTTCCTCCTTGCCAATCTTGATGCCTTTTATTTTGTTTTGTTGTCTGATTGCTGATGCTAAGACTTCCAGCACTATGTTAAATAGCAGTGGCGAGAGTGGACACCCCTGTCGTGTTCCTGATCTCAGGGGGAAGGCTTTCAATTTTTCCCCATTGAGGATGATATTAGCTGTGGGTTTTTCATATATGGCTTTTATGATGTTTAAGTATGTTCCTTCTATCCCGACTTTCTCGAGAGTTTTTATTAAGAAAGGATGCTGTATTTTGTCAAATGCTTTTTCTGCATCTATTGACAGGATCATATGGTTCTTATCTTTTCTTTTGTTGATGTGATGTATCACGTTGATTGATTTGCGAATATTGAACCAGCCCTGCAACCCAGGGATGAATCCTACTTGATCATGGTGGATAATTCTCTTTATATGCTGTTGGATTCGATTTGCTAGTATCTTGTTGAGAATTTTTGCATCCATATTCATCAGGGATATTGGCCTGTAATTTTCTTTCTTTGCTGGGTCTCTATCTGGTTTGGGAATCAAAGTGATGCTGGCTTCATAGAATGAGTCCGGGAGTTTTCCTTCCGTTTCAATTTTTTGGAACAGCTTGAGGAGGATAGGAATTAACTCTGTTTTAAATGTCTGGTAAAATTCCGCAGGAAAGCCATCTGGTCCAGGGCTTTTATTTGCTGGGAGGTTTTTAATAACTGATTCTATTTCTTCACTAGTTATGGGTCTGTTCAAATTTTCTATTTCTTCCCGTTTGAGTTTTGGTAGCGTGTGGCTATTTAGGAAGCTGTCCATTTCTTCCAGATTGCCAAGTTTGGTGGCATATAATTTTTCATAGTATTCTCTGATGATTGCTTGTATCTCTGAGGGATTGGTTGTAATTTCTCCCTTTTCATTCACGATTTTATTTATTTGAGTTCTCTCTCTTTTCTTTTTGAGAAGCCTGGCTAGAGGTTTGTCTATTTTGTTTATTTTTTCAAAGAACCAGCTTTTGGTTTCATTGATCTGTTCCACTACCTTTTCTGTCTCCATATGGTTAATTTGAGCTCTGATCTTTGTTATTTCTCTCTTTCTGCTGGGCTTGGGTTGTTTTAGTTGATCTGCTTCTAGTTCCTTTAGGCGTGCTGTTAGAATTTGTGTTATTGATTTTTCTTGTTTCTTGAGATGGGCCTGGATTGCAATATATTTCCCTCTCAGGACTGCCTTTGCTGCATCCCAGAGCGTTTGGATTGTTGTATTTTCATTTTCATTTGTTTCCATGTATTTTTTATATTCTTCTCTGATGGCTTGGTTGACCCAGTCATCTTTTAGTAGGTTATTTCTTAGCCGCCATGTTCTTGGATATTTTCCAGGCTTTCTCCTGTGGTTGATTTCAAGTTTCAAAGCATTGTGGTCTGACACTGTACACGGTATGATCTCAATTCTTTTATATTTATTCAGAGCTTCCCTGTGCCCCAGAATGTGGTCTATCTTGGAAAATGTACCGTGTGCAGATGAGAAGAATGTAAATTCCTTTGCTTCTGGATGAAGGACCCTAAAGATGTCTGTGAGGCCCATCTGTCCTAATGTGTCATTCAGGGCTATTGTTTCTGCGGAGATTTTCTGTTTTGTTGATCTATCCAATGCTGAGAGTGGAGTGTTGAGATCCCCTACTATTAGGACATTTTTATCGATGAGGTTGCTAATGTTTGTAATTAGTTGTTTTACAAATTTGGGTGCCCCTGAATTCGGTGCGTAGATATTTACAATTGTTAGCTCTTCCTGCTGGATGGTCCCTGAGACTATTATATAATGTCCTTCCTCATCTCTTATTACATCGTTCATTTTAAAGTCTAATTTGTCTGATATAAGTGTGGCTACTCCGGCTTTCTTCTGACTTCCAGTAGCATGGTAGATAGTTCTCCATCCCCTCACTTTCAATCTGAAGGTGTCTTCAGGTTTAAGATGAGTTTCTTGAAGACAGCAAATAGATGGGTCTTGTTTTTTAATCCATTCTGTTATCCTGTGTCTTTTGATTGGCGCATTTAGTCCATTTACATTCAGTGTTAATATTGAAAAATATGGGCTTACAGTCACTGTATTATCTGTAAGTTTCATGTTTGTAAGGCTGTGTCTGGTAGTTTGTATTCTTTGCCTCCTTGTTTTCATAGAATGCCCCTCAGGATCTCTTGCAGTGCTGGCTTATTTGTGATAAATTCTTTCAGTTTTTGTTTGTTGGGAAAAACCTTGATCTCTCCTTCTATTCTGAATGACAGGCTAGCCGGATACAGAATTCTTGGTTGCATGTCCTTCTTGCTCATCACATTGAAGATGTCCTGCCATTCCTTTCTGGCTTGCCAAGTTTCCGTAGATAAGTCTGCTACTACCCTTATAGGTCTCCCTTTGTATGTTAGGGTTCTTTTGTCCCTAGCTGCTTTCAGGATTCTCTCCCTATCTTTGTATTTTGCCAGCTTCACTATGATGTGCCGTGCAGAAGGTCTATTCAAGTTACGTCTGAGGGGAGTTCTCTGTGCCTCTTGGATTTCCATGCCCGTTTCCTTTCTCATGTTGAGGAAGTTCTCAGCAATGATTTGTTCCAGAACCCCTTCGACTCCTTTCTCTCTCTCTTCTTCCTCTGGAACTCCTATGATACGGATATTGTTTCTTTTGACTGCATCGCTCAGCTCTCGAATTCTCCTTTCCTGTTCCTGGATCAGCTTCTCTCTCTTTTTATCTGCTTCCTCTTTTTCAATGATTTTGTCTTCTAATGCACTAACTCTTTCCTCTACCTCTTCAATCCGTGCTGTGGTTGCTTCCAGTTTCCCCTGTATTTCTTCCAATGTCTTCTTTAATTCTTCCTGACCGTTTTTAAGGTCTTTGAACTTTGCCTCGTAGGACCCCTTGCATTCATCTAAGCTTTTTTCAAGGCCAGCAATTAGTTTTATGATTAACATTCTATATTCAAGTTCTGTTATGTTGCTTATATCTCTTTTCATTAATTCTTGAGCTGTCACTGCTTCTTGTAGACTCTTTTGAGGAGAATTCTTCCGTCTCGTCATTTTGGCTGGATGTGTTATGGGTTGTTTCTTGAAGTTGCCCTGGAAAGGAAAACTGCACCAATGCAGCGGTGGGTCAGGTCGGTGGGTAGAGAGAGCCATTTAAGTTTTATGAATCAAATCCATGCCTTGGATTGAGTATGCACTGCAGAGCAGACTGAAGTTAAAAAGTCTTAAGTAGAAAAGTAAATATACTGAACATTCAACATACTAGTTATAGTCCTAAGCATATAGAGATGGGCATGTAATTTTACCAAGTTATGTCTCCTTTTGAAAATGGCACAGAAAAAAAGCATGTGCTGTGCTGGTGAAATCATAGAATTTAACAGCTTCGATGGACTTTTGGGAGCACAGCCTTTCCCCTGTTTATAAATGAGAAACATGGACACAGTGGGAAGAGCTGAGATAGAACCAGTCCTAGTACCTCCTCATGCCAGCCAGCACAGTGTTCTTGTCATTGACCAAGCCTGTACCCATTTCTGGGTTCCCTGTGCCCCTTCTCTCTTATTCCAGCTCTCTTTATAATTCTTTTCCCATAGTTCAACATAGAAATAGTAAGTACTGCATGTTTGTAATCCTTTGTTCAAGTTATCTCCTTGGGAGACCATGTAAGGGGCTTATGACTCAGTTCCTGAGATCTGGGCATCATCGAAACATAAATAAATTTTAGTTTGTGATCAATATTTTTAGTGAGACTAATTATATGTTTAAAGGAATAATGACTCAAAGTAAGGAAAAATGCTTAAACAGCTTAAGTTGTTAGCTTTATTGCATCATGTAAAGTTACATAATGTTAGCATAAAGAACCAAATTCTAGTATACCTGTGTCATTTACTTTAGTACACTATAAATTTTAAAAAAGGATCTTTATAAAATAAATGTGCATGTATACATATATATTTGTGTAAATTTCAGATATCCTTTTTCACTTTATGGAATACTTCAAACACATAGACAAACACAGAAAACAATGGCATTGTACTCACCCACCCACCTCCAATGGGAACGTTTACACTTTGCCATATTTGCTTCACATTTTTTCATTTTATTTCAAAGAAATAGAAAATTACAGATACACTTCAAACTAAGTATCCATATCCAAATGCATTCCTCAGGGAAAATCAGTATCTTAAATTTGGTGTTTACTTCTCAAGTTTTTCTCTCTTCTACTATTTATGCATATATACGTTAATAATATATGACACTGTTTTGCATGTTTTAAATTTGTATATAAATGATATTTAAACTGTCACCTTTAACTTGCTTTTTTAAATACATATTTAAGTTTTGAGATTTATGAGATAATGTAGCAATATTTCACTTTAGTGAGTTAATCTGTATTTTATTAATATGAACATAAAACAATTTATTTCTCTGCTCCCCTTTTTACGGATATTTAGGTTGTTTCTGATTCTTCATTGTTACTTTATATTCGAGCCTTCAAGAACTATTTTTACACATTTGTTCTCTCACTTGGTTACATCAATTTTTGGAAATTTACACTCCCAACAGTAACTTATAAGAGTTCATATGGTTCCATACCCTTGTGATGTCAGACTTCTGGATTTTTGCAACTAAATGAGCACAAACTCATACCTCACCATTGTTTTAGTGTGCAGTTTCCAAATTCCCAGAGATATTGAGCATCTTTTTATATATTTATTAGCCATACAGAATTTCTTTATCACTAATTCATATCTATTGTACACTTTTCTATTGGATTGTTAGTCTCACTGATTGCGTAATTTCGATATATTCTGAATGATATTAGTAAGTAATAACATTTTGGGGGTACTCACTAATTAAACAACATTACTCTCAGGGCTTTACATATGCTAACTGATTTACTCCTCACAACTCATAACACTAAAAGTAAGTAAGATTGTTATACCTATTTTTAAAAGTAAAAAAACTAAGATCAAGAAGTTCAATAACTTTTGTAAGGTCACACACAGTTAATAAGTGATAGAGTGAAAATTCAGACCAGGAATCCAACACAGAGTGTCACGGCCTTCTGTCTCTCTTTGTTTCGAAGGATGTAAATTCCTCATCAGCTTTATGTATTGCAAATATCTTCTTCCAGTCTGAAGCTTATCTTTTCGATTCATTGTGTATGTCATTTTTCAGAAGTATACACACATGCACACATTGATGTGTACAAGTATTTGTGTATGTATATTATACATGTTCTATATGTGTCAACTTACCGAATACTTCTTTATGATTTGTGCTCAAATCATAGATAGATATGATAGATCTATCATACCTCAAAGCCACATAGATATTATCAAATAGATCTCAAAGCCACATAGATATTATCAAATATTTTCTTTTAAAAATTCTGAGGGCACGGGGGGAGTCCAAGATGGCAACATAGAAGATCCTGAATGGCCTTCTCCCACAGACACAACAAATCCACAGTTTCATATGGATCATTTCCCTCTGAAAAAAATCTGAAAACTAGATGAAGTGCTCTCCACAACAAAGGATAAAAGGACCACACATTAAGATGGGTTGGAGAAAGACATGGTCTCACAAAAACTCCCACCTTGAGTGTGGCAACACTCAATAAAGAGGGACCTCACCAGACAGGCTCTTCTGAAGGAGCAAGGGGATCATATCCCACATGGTACACTCTGACCCCTAGATCTTCACCAAAGACATGAGCTCCTGGGACTTTTGGCTTGGAAAACCAACAGGGCTGACACCCAGGGGTCCTAAAGTGCTATAGGAAACTAAGATTTCCCTCTTACAAGGCTGGCATGTGGTCTCACTCCTCCAGAGACTCAACAACAACAAAAAAAAAGTTTGAGAAGTGCTTAGAATATATATGAGGAAGATTAATTTGCTGATCTAGGAGTATCAGCTGGAGGAGCAAGGGACAGCTGAGATGCTCCACAGAGATGGAGACACTTGCAGACACTGTTGCTGCACTCTCCCACAGCCTGCTAGCACAGGTGGGCAAGCTTAAAGACTGCCCCCTCCCCTTGCCTTGCTGGCCCGGGTGGCAGTGAGCAGTCACTGCACTTGCTAAGGTCAGAGAATGTGGCTACGGCCGGTGAACTAAAACAATCACAGAGTTCTCCCTCTCCGTAGCTAAAGCCTGTAAGTGTGGGTATCTGCAATATTCTCTCATGCCTGAGGCAGTCAAGCATGAGCAACTTTCAGCCTGAAGTTGGCACATAAACACAGACAAGGCCCTCTCTCACTGCACTGCTCAAGCCCATGGTTACACATAGTGAAGACACTTTCTTGCTGTCTGAAGTCTGAGAGTGTGCCCCACATCCTCCAGGTGCTGTGCTAAAGCCAGCAGGCAAACACAGTCCACACAGGGAAAATCCCTGACCACCTGGCCCTAGTGGCCAAACGGGCTGGTGTTCCAGAGCTCCACGGGGCTACAACAACTGGTAGGACAATTCTTGGCAGGCTACCAACCCCAGGGCACTGTACACACAGCAAACTGAAACAGAACCCCAGTTCTCCTCTGAAAAACGGTCTATTTATTTAACCTGAAGCTTCAGCCTCAGGGACCTGTTAGAGGTTTCGCACACATCTAAAAGCTAAGGAAATGCTCCCAAGAGGCATAAGCAGGAAGACATGATCCTTGTACACCCGTACAGCTCAACAAAGTATCCCAGAAAGAAGTTTATACATTCTTCTAGAGCTCTAATTTTTGTGATTGTCATCCAGGGAATACCTAGAGATCTCTCGGTCTGGAGGCCAGCAGGGATTATGATGAGCCCAGAAGACTGCACATATTTGCACACTTCAAAAGCTGCTGCCTGAGGGTCTGGCTTCCAGTCATTCTGAAATTAGATCCTAATGAGATTCTCCCCTTGGATCATAGACAAGTCATAGCACACCCTCAACAACAGGGGCATATCAAAAATAAATCAGAGGGTTTAGACAATCACAAAGGTCAGAAAAAAAAACAAGAGCTGGGGCATGGTTGAACAAGGAGGACTATCCTCTACACATGGCCACTTCAAAAAAGAGGTAGCTGTCTCACCTACAACATAGAAACAAACACCAAGAGTCAAACAAAATGAAGAAAGATAAATACAGTCCAAACAAAAGAACAAGACAAATCCTCAGACAAAGACCTTAATGATATGTAAATAAGGAATCTACTTGATGAAGAATTCAAGTAATGGTCATGAAGATGCTCGCTGAACTCAAGAGAAGACAAACACAGTGAGAACTTCAAAAGAGAGTTCGAAAACACAAGAAAGTACCAAAAAGATGCCACGCAGCTGTGACTGAACTGAAAAATACACTACAGAGGTTCAATCACAGACTGGATGAAGTAGAACAGTTAAGTGAGCTCGAAGATAAAACCATAGAACTCACCCAAGTAGCGCAGTGAAAAAGAAAAAGCAATTTTTAAAAAATGAGGATAACTTAAGGGACTGCTGACACAACATCAGGCAAAGTAACATTCATATTATAGGGGTCCAGAATGAGAAGATAGTGAAAAAAGGGGCAGAAAACTTACTTCAAGAAACAGTGACTGAAAACTTCCCCAACCTAGGAAAGGAAATCTATTGTTCCAGGAAGTCCAGAGAGTTCCAAATAAGATGAACTCAAATGAAGCCACAAGACACACTTTAATTAAATTATCAAAAGTTAAATAATCTTAAAAGTAGCAAGAGAAAAACAAATTGTTATGTACAAGAGACAACCCCATAGGCTATTAGATTTCTCAGCAGAAATTTTGCAAGCCAGGAGAAAGTGGCATAACATATTCGAAGTGCTGAAAGGAAAGAACTTCCAAAAAGATTACTCTACTGGAAAAATTATTATTCAGATTTGAAAGAGAAATAAAAATGTTTTCCAGACAGACAAAAGCTAAAGTAGTTCATCACTACTAAAGTGATCTTACAAGAAATATTAAAGGGACTTCCTTAAGCTGAAAGAAAAGAACCTAATTAAGAAGACAACAATAGAAAGTAAAAAGTCTTACTAGAAAAGAAAAATATAAAGGTTATAGATTAATCACTTATTAAGTTACTAAGAAGGTTAAAAGAAAACCACTGCAAAATTAACAAAAGCTACAATAATTAGATAAAAGATACATAAAAATAAAAGATGTAAACAGTAACATCAAAAACAAAACATGGGAGGTGGGTAAAAATGTACAACTCTGTAATGTATTCGAATTTAACTTGCTGTCAACTTAAACTGTTACATACACAGAAGATGTAAATAACCTCATAGTAACCACAAAGCAAAAGCTTATAGTAATTACAAGTAAGAAAAGGAGAAGAGAACCTAAATAAAAACTAAAAAAAAAGCCATCTAACCACATCACAGGACAGAAAGAGAAGAAAAAAGAATAGAGAAGAACTGCAAAAAAACCCAGAAGACAATTAACAAAATGACAATAAATAAATACACATAAATTATTACTTTATGTGTAAATGGACTAAATTCTCCAATCAGAAGACCCAGAATAGCTGAACAGGTTCAAAACAAAACCAAAACCAAGGACACATCTATACACTGCCTACAAGAGACACACTTCGGAAGGATGCACAAAGAGACTGAAAGTGAAAGGGATGAAAAAGATAATCCAAGAAAAGAAAATGAAAAAGCTGGTATATTTATACTCATATCAGACAAAATAAACTTTGAAACAAAGACTGTAATGAAAGACTTTAGAAAGGGGTCCTACATTATGATCAAGGTGTCAATCCAGCAAGAAAATAATGACATTTATAAATACATGTGCACCCAAAATAGGAGCACTAAAATTATAAAGCAAATATTGACAGAGAAATTGACAGTATCACTAACTGTAGTAGAGAATTTTAACACCCCCCCCTTCCAACAATGATCATTTCTACAGAGAATCAATGAGGAAACATTGGCCTTAACAACATATTAGACCAGACGGACTTAACAGACATACACAGAACATTCCATCCAAAAGCACAATACACATTCTTCTCAAGTGCACATAGAACATTCGACAGGACAGATCAGATGCGAGGCCAGAAAACAAGTCTCAATAAATTCAAGATTGATATTATATCAAGCATCTTTTCTGATTCCAATGATATAAAACTTAAAATCAATTAGAAGAAAACTGGAAAAACTACAAATATGTAGAGACTAAATGACATATTACTGAGCAACTACTAGGCTGTAAAAAAAATATTCAAAGACATGTTTTTTTTTTTTAATTTCTAGATGCAAATGACAACAGAAACATGACATACAAAAATCTATGAAATACAACAAAAGTAGTTCGAGGGAAGGTCACAGCAATACAGGCCTTCTTCAAAAAAAAAAAGGGAGGGGAGAATCTCAAATAATTTAACTTAACACCTAAAATAATGAAAAGAAGAACAAACAAAACTTAAAGTTAGTAGAAGAAAGGAAAAATAAAAACCAGAGCAGAAATAAATGAAATAGAGACTAAAAAGGCAATAGAAAGATAAATGAAACTAGGAGCTGGATCTTTGAAAGATAAACAAAATTCATCAAGAAAAAAGAGGCCTCAAATAAATAAAACCAAAAATTAAGGATGAAAGGATACAACTGATAGTACCTAAATACAAAGGACCATAAGAGAATACTATGAACAATAATAGGCCAATAAATTGTACAACCTGGAAGAAATGGATAAATTCCTACAAAGACTGAATCATGAAGAAATAGAAAACCTATATACAATGATTACCAGAGTAAGGAGACTAACCCAGTAATCAAAAACCTCCCAAAAAACAGAAGTCCAGGACTAGAGAGATTCACTGATGAATTCTACCAAACATGAAAAGATTTAATACCTGTCTTTACCAAACTCATCCAAAAAATTGAAGAGGAGGGAAAGTTTCAAAACTGTATTTTCCAGTCTAGCATTATCCAATACCAAAACCAGGCAAGGACATCACAAAAACAGAAAATTATAGACTAATATCCCTAATGAACATAGGCAAAAATCCTGAATAAAATATTAGCAAACCAAATTCAGCAAGACATTAAAAGCGACATACACCACAATCAAGTTGGATTTATTCAGGGATGCAAAGATGGTTCAACATCCACAAATGAGTCAACATGATATACCACATTACTGAAATGAAAGATAAAAATCATATGATCATCTCGATAAATGCAGAAAAAGGATAGGACAAAATTCAACATATATTTATAATTTAAAAATCCCAACAGAGTAGGTATAGAAGAAATGTATTTCAACATAATAAAACCTACATGTGACAAACCCACAGGTAATATCCTACTCAATGATGACAAGCTGAAAGCATCTCTTCTAAGATCAAGAACAAGACAAAAATGCCCGTTATCCCAATTATTTTAACATAGTTTTTGAAGTCCAAGCCACAGAAATTAGGCAAAAAAAGAAATAAAAGGCATATAAATTAGAAAGGAAAAAGACATATAAATTGTAAAGGAAATAGTATTATTGTCATTATTTACGATAACATGATACTATATATAGAAAAACCTAATGACTCCACCAAGAAACTGGTAACACTAATATATGAATAAAATAAAAAAATAAAAGATGCAAGAAACAATATTATATACAAAGTCTGTTGCACTTGTTTACACTAATAACAAATTAGAAGAAAGAGAAATCAAGAAAACAATCTCAGGATCATATCAAAAAGAATAAAATACCCAGGAATAAATTCAATCAAGTAGGTGAAAGATATATACACTGAAAACTACAAGATGTGGATAAAATAAACTGAAAGTGATGCAAATACATGGAAAAATAACCTGTGCTTATGAACTAGGAAAATTAGTATTGTTAAAATGCCCATACTACCCAAAGCAATCTACAGATTCAATGCTTCTCTATCAAAATTCCAACAATATTTTTCACAGAACTCGAATAATTCTAAAATGTGTTTAAAACAACAAAAACCCTTAAAGTCCAAAACAATTTGAAAAAGAAGAGCAAAGCTGGAAGTATCATGGTCACATTTTTTGAGATCTAATACAAAGCTGTAGCAAACAAAACATTATGGTATTGGCATAAAAACACACAAACCAAAGGAACAGAACAGAGTTCCCCCCAAAAAAAACAAAAAAAACCCCCACACATATAGAGTCAATTAATTCATGACAAAGGAGGCGGAGGCAAGAACATACAATGGGAAAGGGTAGTCTTTTCGATAAATGCTGCTGGAAAAACTGGACAGATCGAAAAAATCTAACTGGACCACTATCTTATACCATATATGAAAATGAATTTGAAAATGGATTAAAGACTTTAACGTAAGACCTGAAACCATAAAATTCCTAGAAGGAAACAGAGGCAGTAAGCTTTTTGATACTAGTCTTAGAAACTTTTTTTTTTTTTTGATCTGCTCCAAAGGCAAGGGCAACAAAAGCAAAATTAAACTATTGGGATTAAGCTAAAATGCTTCTGCACTGTGAAGGACATCATCAACAAAGTGAAAAGACAACCTACTAAGCAGGAGAAGATAGTTGCAAATAGTACATCTGGTAAGGCACTAATATGTAAAATACATAAAGAACTGAGAGAACACAACAAAAAAAAAACTGAATAAAAATGGGCAAGAGGATCTGAACAGACTTTTTTCCAAGGAAGACATACATATGGCCAACAGAGCAATGAAAAAATGCTCAACATCACTAATCATGGAAATGCAATTCAGAACCACAATGAGATAACACTTTGCACCTGTCAGAATGGCTATTATTAGAAGACAAGTAACAAGAGCTGGTGAGGATGTGAAGAAAATGGAACCCCTGTGCACCATTGGTGAGAATGTAAAATGGTGCAGTCACTATGAAAACAAGTATTTAGGTTCCTCAAAAAACTAAATGTAGAAATACCATATGATTCAGCAATTCTACTGCTGGCTATCTATCCAAAGGAAATTAAAACACTTATTGGAATAGATATATGCACCCTTATGCTCACTGTAGTATTATTCAGAATAGCCAAGATATGGAAACGATCTAAATGTTCATCTATGGATGAATGTGTATAGAATACTACTTGGCCATAAAGAATGAAGTCCTGCCATTTGAGATGACATGGATGGACCTTGAGGGTATTATGATAAGTCAGATAGAGAAAACAAACACCAAATTATTTCACTTATATATAGAATCTAAAAAACAATTTCATTATAATACCATTCAAAGTATACATTAATCTGGAATAAATTAAGATCTTTGATACTAAATATTCCCATTCTGAATGTTAAAATTCTACATTTACTCAAGTCTTTTATGCCTTTTATATAATGTACAGCAAAATTCTCCAAAAACTGTCAATTTTTGCCTATTCCTATAGATTTATATGTTTCTAACTCAGATATTGTTGCTTTTGTAACTGGAGCCTTTTACTATCATATTTTGTAATTGGTACTACTGTTTGATGATCTCTACAACGGATGGCTTCTTCTATTTGAATTTTTGCCCTTTACTCCAAAACTTTTCTTCTAGTACTTGTTTAAATTTACAGTACTTACATAGCTTTTACAATGCCTTTACATAGACACATAAAGAATCCTGGCTTTATGAAATTTCAGGAATAATGGAATTGAGGAACACTGTTGATTTTGTGTGTTGATTTGTGATTTGACAACTTTATTTAACTCTTCCTATTTCTAAAAATCATCTGCATATTGTCTTGCATGTTCAGTGTAGGCAATCATGTTGCCGCAAAACACAATTTTAATTTTTCCTTTTCAGTTCTACTACTTTTTTCTCCTTCTTGTTCTGCAGTGGCTATCACTCCAGCAAAATGTTAATAGAAACCAGATAGTAACTCTGATGGAGAGATTTCTAAAGTTTTACAGTTAATTATAACCTCATTGGGAGTTGTTTTTTTTTTTTTTAATGTTTATTTTTGAGAGAGAGAGAGAGAAAGAAAGAGATAAGAGTGAACAGGGGAGGGGCAGAGAGAGAGGGAGAAGACACAGAATCAGAAGCAGGCTCCAGGCTCTGAGCTGTCAGCACAGAGCCCGATGCGGGGCTTGAAATCACTAACCAAAGAGCAATATCATGACCTGAGCCAAATTCAGATGCTTAACTGACCGAGCCACCCAGGCACCCCTCACTGGGAATTTTTTAAAGATCACCTTACCTTTATCAAGTTAAAAAAGATCCCACTCTTTTCCTACTTTCCTTAGAATTACTATCATAAACGAGTATTGAATAAACTGAGTAACTCTGTATTTATGCAGCAGACTCAATGGCTTCTCTCTTTTTAACTGATAATAGAATGTTACATTAATTTTCTGATTATTTTCATACCAGATAATCCTTAGACATGATGTACCATTTTTTAAAAAATTCTGTTACATTCATTCAATTTGGGAAAAAAGTGTTTCTATAATTCTTATAAAAAGTGCTCTAGAATTCTACAATTTTCTTTTCTTGTTATGCCCTTATCCATTTTTTGCTAATGATGTGTTCTAAATGCATTCAGTAGCATTCCCTCTTTTATTATCATCAGAAATATTTGTATAAGGTAAAGATTATCCAGCCCTTAGAGGTATGCTAAAATTTATCTCTGAAACTATCTGGGTCTTGTATTTATTAAGAAGAGCTATTCATGATAGTCGTTGTTTTACTTGGAGTTTCTTTATATAATTTTTACATTTTCCTAAAAAAAAATTTCTAAGTCTTTAATTCACTACTCTTAAGTTATTAACAGTATTTTCTTAAATCTCTATTATATCCATTGGAACTATTTTTTTATTATCTAGGTATTTTTATCTTTCTTTTTTTAGCAGAGACTTGACAGAGTTCTGTAGATACCACTGAGCTTGACTCCTCCCTGATAAATCATTTGATTTTGATGAGCTTTTATTTCCAATTTCATTAATTTTTGTTCTTATCTTTATTACATCACTCAATCTACTTTCTTTAGGTTTCCTCCGTTGTTCTTTTTGAGCTTTTAGAGTTGATCCCTTATCACACATATTTTCAATACATCTTGGTGGCTACTATTTTTAAAGCTCTAAATTTATCTCTCAAATACTGCCGTGACCCACAAATGTCACATACAGTACTTTGCTTGTCCCTCATATATGTTATTCCTGCCATTATAATTGTCTCTTAAAATATCATTTATTAAGAGGAAATTTCATTTTTGCTATTTTTATTTTGTTATATTAATATAATTTCTATTTTAATTTCACTGATAAGAGAACATGATCTGCTGATATAATTCCTTAAAATTTCTTGAGTTTCTTAGAAATGCAGAATCTAGTCAGTTTTTGTAAATGCTTGATGTGTACTTGAAAATAATGCATATTCTCTATTTGTTGGGTATAAATTTGTTGTTCAAACTTTCTATATTCATGTTAATACTGCATATTCAATAGATGAGTGTATGAAAATATATGCAGACATCTACAATCGTGGATTTATCAAATTTCTCTATTTCTGTTAGTTTTGCTTCATATATTTTAAGACTATGTTGTTAAGTAACAGAAATTCATGATTATTATGACTTCTTGGTGGACTGTTCCTTTTATTTTCTGCAGGGCTCATAATTACACCTAATAGCGTTTTCTTAAAATTCTACTTTTTATTAGTATTGCTGCATAAGATTTCTTTTAGTTAGTATTTGTCTGATATATACTTTTCCCCATCTATTTTCAGCTTCAGGTTTTTTGCATCTGAATGTCACTTTTATTTTTCATTTGATTTTTATTCCATGCTCATGCATAACCCCAAAATTTTCTAAAAACTTTCTTTCCCAAACACAGATTTTAGCTTGCTGAACTACCTAGTGAAACAAACCCCACATTTCACTGTTGTCCAGCTTTCTACTTCAACCTGTTAACATACACACACAAAATGAGGAGCTCTAGTCAATAGTTAAATAAATTTACCAATATACTTTATCAAGTTCTGTATTAATCAATATTTCTCCGATCCTATGTCTTTCCTCTGGTGTACTCTTTGTCTTGTTAAAGCACAACCTTTAATATTCTATGAGTAACAAATGTTTTTAGTGTTGGTATGTGTGAAATGTCCTTGTTTTGTTTTCACTTTGAATATTTTAGCTGTATATATATAATATTACAGGCTGACAGATATTTTCCCTGAGCACTCTGAATACAATAGGTATCCTCTGGAATCTAATTTTCCTGATAAGAAAAGTTTCTTTAGTCTAATTATCCTTCCTTTAATATTTAATTTAATATTTTATTTAATATTTCTCTTGTTCCTCATAGTTTCTAAACTTTTCTTTAAATTCCTCATGTTCTGTATATTGAGCAGGATGTGGCTAGATGTGGGTTTATATTTATGTAGCTCAATTCTTGGAGTATATTTTTCTCTGAGTACTGTCTTTATTCTGCACTGAAATTTATCAGCTATTATTTCTTCAAATATTGCTTCTCTACAATTCCTTCCATTCTCTTCTTCTGGAAATCTGATTAGATGTATGCTAAATTTCTTAATTATTCGTCTCTCTTCTCTGTGTTAATACTCTTAACTTTATATTTCTCTTTGCTACATCCTGAGTGACCATCTTTGTACTGACTTCCTATACACTAATTCCACCATCATCTGTCTTATCTGGAGATTATCTCATCTACTGAGTATCTTACTCGGATGCTGGTATTTTTCCTTGCAATATTTACTTCTAATGTTGCAAGTGATTCTTTTTTACATTTAACCTTTTTAATTTTGTTTCTGCCTATTCTTATATCTTATTCTCTTTATAGCTATTATTTCTTCCCTAATTAATGTGAGCTCTCTAAAATTATTTAAAGAGATATTCTGGCTATCATATAATGTTAACCTTATTTGAATTATTAATTCTCAGATTTTTTTGTTTTGTTGGCTATCTTCTTTAGTCTTTAGTTACTTGTCAGGATTTGAAATTCAGCTTCTGTGACTTATTTAACTGAGAGGACTTTTGTAATTGCTTTGTATCTTACTCCTCTCCTCTGACTTGACCCGTGTTTATCTGCATCTAGCCTCCTATGATCACAGTCCAGAACTTGGTTTGATAAAAGCGGCTTGAGGTCCCTGCCACTCAGTAAATTAGAGGCATCACAGACACAAACATCAGCCAAAAGCTGCTTGATTTACGTCAGGATCTTAAGACTCTAAGTGCTCTATCTTTCCTAGGATTATAGATCTTTTCAAGTATAGTCTTAGCAAGCTGCTGGCAGCATTTTTTTTAATGCCTCCTTTCACAACTGGATGTTGGAGTAGAAGGAACCGTACCTTGCCTACAGCTTCAAGCAGTAAACCTGATCCAAACCCAATCGTTCCACTGAACACTTTCAGTCTCACTGGAGGCAAACTCCCAGCCACCACTACTTGCTTCTCAGCCTAGAGGATAGCAGGCATGGGTTTTATTCAGCCCTACAACACCACCTTAGGTAGTCATTCTATCTCTGATCCACAAGATTGTTTTGTTTTTGAAATTAGCTTTTGCCTTTGTCTTTTATAGCTTACATATAATAGTTATGTGTGTATATACAATGGTTGGATAGATCAAAGCATAAGTGTATTCTGCCATCTTGGCCTATGGTGCCAGCTTCAGGTTTATAGCCCACTACAAAGTACACAACATGAGGGCAGAGCATCTACGTAACTGATTCACTATTATAGCCCTCATAGTTGGTATTCAATTAAAGATGTACTGAAAAAATGAATGAATACAAATCATTTTCCTACAAAGACAAAACGGCCTTCAGTGTTCTCAGTAGACTATAAGCACTTGAAGGCAGAACCCATGTCTGATTACACTGTCTAGTTTAGTACCCTGCATGTTGTAAATGGTCCATAAATATTTCAAAGGGCCAATACATTTCTTCCACTGGCTTTCCATTCAACAATAAGGAGTGACATCCAGGTATATGCAGTGTCGCTTTAAAGGATTAAAATTATCTTTTGAGTTGTTTTATAAGATATTGGTTCTTCCTTGTAAACTTTACTTTTGAAAAAAAATTAATGCTTCTTAATGAAAAACATTTCATCCAAGAGTAGACAGGGTCAGACAGAAGTGGGATATTTTCACTAGAATATAAAAGTGGGACATGTCTGACTTTAATTAATCAAGAAATCAAATGAAAGACCTCTTCCTGCTACCTTACAACAGTATCAGGGACCAAATGCAGAGAGAATGCTAAGTGAACACAATTCCTCTAGCTGAAATAACATTTCTCATACCACAGACTAAAGGACAAGGGTACAAAGAAAATGTCCTTGTTGATTAATTACCTTTGGAACCAGGCCCAGCATGAGGAAAGAGTATAGTCTAGTGATAAAACTACAGGTCTACTCTTTGTCCCCTCTGCCCTCCCAAGAAACAATTCTCTGGTTTTCTGAGAAATAAATGCACTAAGGTACTTTAAACCATGAAATCCAGAAAGCAAAGATGTTTCCATTATTTTCAAAATGAATTCACATCCTTCCAATTGACTACCATATATTTCCACACATATCGAGCACCTACGATAGGCCAGGTACTCTGGTTGTTCCAGATTGTTAGAAAACAATCCACTGAGGGGAATAAGCCACTCTCAGACACACACTTCCATATAGGTGATACCTTACTATGTGCTGCAGGCACAGAGAAGAGGCTAAGAGAAGAAGGCAAAGAGAAGGGCAGAATGGATGTGGATGAGGACTTCATGAGGAGAACAGAAATTCAAAAGGCCTTGACGGTTGGGTAAGATTACTGTGGGAGACATTTCACATCTCAGGGCCCTAGTGTCCTTATCTGTTAAATGAAAGACTTGGGTTAGACAATTTTATTAAGATTCTTCTCAGTTGAAACATAAACTACTGGTGCTCTTCTTTATTCTTCCTAACAACTGATGCCTTTCCACAGGGCATTGATAACCTAGTAAACAACTCCTACTGTCTCGAAACTTCTTTAGAACAGAGTGAGAAACTTCAGAGACATTTTCCTCCAGTCAAAGAAAAATGTCTCTCCTTCTTCACCAGGTCTCCCTCCTAGAAGTGAAGCCTAGAAGGCTGAGAGGAAAGCAGGATTACTCAGAGCTCCCTACCGCACTACAAATGGGATCCCAGGGGGGCTGATGAAGGAAAGTAAGTCAGCACAGAAGTGCACTTTCAAATATGCAGGTTCATCACCTGCTTCACATCTCTGACCCTGATATGGCTGCATAGAAGGTGCCATCTGAAGAAAAATGGCATTCGAGATTGACAACTGATTAATACACAAGCTTGATTATATGCAAATCATCACTTTCTGTTGACTTAATTGCGATCTGATGTAACATGTATAATTAACACATGTATTTAAAATAAATGTATATCTAATTGATATGCATATTTATAAAATGAATATTTACATTTATATGTTGTCTTTTTTTTTAATTGGGGGTGAATTTCCTTCCCACAGAAGTGAGAGGTTAGGGAGTCCCATCATGAACTAAGAAGAAAACAGAAACAAGGAATGAGAACTTGCCTTCAATATGTGTAGTAGAGAAAACGACAAGCTAGCCACCAGAAAACCTGATTATAGGTGTGGCCATGCCCCATACTGCCTGACTCTTATCTCTGGTCCGATTTCTGTATCCGTGAAAGGAGAGATTGGACAGACAACCTCTAAGTCATCTTCTAGCTCTATGATTCTATTTTAAATTCATAGAACTACTCCAACCTTCAATTCCTTCCATCAAAATGACTGGATTCCAACCACTGAAAGCCCAAGTCTTTTTGATGGCAATTACTGTACCTAAAAATTGTACTCAGAAGATTCCAGATGCACTCTGGAGCCCGAGGTGCCCCATCCATGCTCACAACACTCAGAGAGCAGCAAGTCCGAAGAAAAGACCATATAAACATGTCTGTGGGAAAAGGACACGAAGAGTTCACCAGCAGAGAGCAGAACCCTTAGGGAGCAGGACCCAGGAAATAGAAAAGGAAGAACTGAATAAGGCATAGGCATTTTCCTAGAAACGCCAAGTAGATGTGGTCCTTGATGAGTGCATCTATGAAGAACAGCTTTAAAAAAATAGTGGGAAAATGTATAAGACCCATTCTATTTGGCAGACAAAAATACACAGAAAAAAAAAATGAACTCAACTTTCATCATTAAGGTAAGTAAAGTCTCAGTCTTTCATAAGTAATTTGTTAAAAAATATTGTATAGGCCAAATAATTTGGAAGATAGCACCCCCAAAAAAGTTCTCAGTATGCTATGGTTCTGGGTATTTCCTGGCAGTGAGGTGGAATGAAAAAAGCAAAAGTCTTGGGTGTACCTCTCTGTTCCACTCCTGGCTAGGTAGCAATTTTGAATAGTTGCCTTTTTCCTTTCTGAAGGAAGAAGGTCTTCCCTTCTTCAATTACTTTTCTTTCTGGAAAATATAATTCAGCCCTCCATTAAGCCAATGTATCAAAAAACAGTCCCAGATTCAATGCCAGAATTCCAGATGCGAATAAGGCATGGTATCTAAGGAGATTATAATCCATTGAAGGAAACAGTGGAATACACAACTAACTACAATGCAGAGAGAAAAGAACTACTTTAGCACTGTGTATGGAGCTTAGAAAGAGCAGAAAAAACTAGTTAACTTATTATCTGTGGAGGAGCTGTTTAGAAAGTTGGGTCTTAAGGAAGGAGCAACTTGACAAAGAAGGCAAGGAGAAGTATGTCAATATTTTTTGTCTTCGAAACGTCAGTGGTCTGCCCATGATGCTTCTACAATTGAGCAGCAGACAACTTGCCTCTGCTTCTGCATGTATCTGGAAAACTAACTGTGCTGGGAGCCTCTAAACCATCCCTCTATGTACACCACACATTTACTTTGATCCGTGGCCCGGCCCTTTCCTTGCTTGCTGAAATACAACAGACTCATTAGGTATACAGAGACTCTTTTCATGACAAATGCCTACACACAATGAAAGCTGCATTCAGCCACAAAGCCAGGCAACACTTAGGCCACTGTCCATGTTAGGGAAATTAGGCTTACAAATCGAAAGAATCTTAATAACAAATTTGTTGATCAGTTCATATCTACGAGTTACCAACTGACATGACCTCCAGAAAAGGACTGCACACAGCTCATAGCCATGCATGCGTGTGCACTCACAGCAGTTTACTGTATGTTTTAACATATGCATTTCATATGGGTAACAGTGCCTTTTGCAAGCAGATGGGGAAGAAGAGACTTTAAAAGATGGACTCCTATTGTTCCACCAAACAACTTAAAACCGATCGAAGCCTCAGAGGAGAGAAAAACAAAGCCAGGTCTCTGAGGCTTTCTGTCTACCCTTTCAGAAAATCGTTGGCGTCCCAGGCAATACTTAGAAAAGTATTAAAATTTGAGCAACACTGGTTTACTTGTTTATATGCATCCCCATAGAATCCCCCACCACATCTACAGAAGCTTCAAAGGCTCCACAACGAGACCCGTCAGGATGTGGGGAGAGGGAGAGAAAAAGACACTCTCAAGCGCTCAGAGACCCAGCCCAGGCATGCAGGCTCTTAGGCATCTGGTTATCCCAACCTGACACCGTGCCTGCGATTTCAGACTGTTTAATTAATTCTGATAATACCACATCGCAGGTGCTGCAGGAAGTATGTTAATTTAAGATCACATCTTACCAATTCCCACAGGTTTCATTCGAACCTAATAAATGAAATAATCTCCACCGTAAGCTCCTTGCTTACCTAATTAGGCATAGGGAGACGAAGCAGTCACACTTGGGGTACACATCAGTGCCACTGGTCACCTTCAAATGCATAACCATGACCTGCCTACGGGCTCCTTCCCCAGGCTTCTATCATACACACATCAAAGCCAAACAAATAAGAGACCACACTGCCCTTTCTATACCAGCAACCCTGTTTTTTCTTCTCTCAGTTTGTCTTTTTAAATCCATCTATCATGCTGGATCCTGTGAAATTTTACCATGTTTAAACTTTAGCTCTAATTTCATACTAATTCAGTTAACAAATACCATAAGTCATATTATTTTTAACCAGTGGGCTGTTTCTAACCAATTGGTTCTTTCCACGTTGATGATTCATTACAGGGAACTGTCTAGAGCTATCTGAACCACCAGCAACATAAATGTCATTACACCTCCCCCATCTCTCCCTCCCCACATACCCACTGTCAGAAACCAGCCTTCTGTTATGAGATGGGTACACAAGTGCCTAGAATGCTCTCCTCTCCAGCCCCCACATGGCTCAGCCTTTACTTCCTTCATGTCCACACTCAAGAGTTACCCCATCATCAAGGCCTTTACTGACCATCCAAATAAAAGAATAACCCCATCCCTATATCTGCACCCTGGCCTCCCTACACAAAATGAAGATTTGGCCACTACAATACCTGGTTGATTTCAACAGTATAAACGCATAGTTATTAACCATGCTTGTTAGGTTCACCTGGGGAGCTTCACAGCCAATACCCAGACCCTACTGCCATCAACGTACCTGGGGTGGGCTCCAGACTTCAGCATTCGTTAACAATCTCCCTTAAGTAAGGGCTGAGAACCTCTGCTGCACAGAGTCAAATGGACTCAGTGTGGTCTGAGGAGTCATTTAATGGGGATGGTCTATTTTGAGCATCTACATGATCAAATAGATCAACTATTTCCCTAGTTCTCAATGGATCAAGGCAAAAGTTATTTTTGTTTCACTTTGGTCTATATAGACCCCAGTTTCAGAGCACCGAAATGGAAAGAACTGATCCTAATTCCTGGTTCCTAGCCTAGCTTCCCAGTGGCCAGTGAACGATAGCAATGTCTGGGATTTTCCTTTGTCCCAATGTTAAAGCTCACGAGACTGAATAAACTGAAACAAGATAATAAAATATAGCCTCCAGTTCTCAGTCTTGTCATGCAGGTGAAAGACATAAAGGGAAAAGTTGCATTAATGACTCTCTGGGTACCTGTAGGGTTTTGAAGTGCTACTTTCTCTCAACTGCTGAGACCTGGCTCTCTTCTGCTTGACTCAAACTGATTCTCCCTACTCCTTCCCCTAATATGCCTCACCTGGGATCTGACAGAGACAGTCTTGACTAGATGCAGAAACTCAAACACCAGTTTCTCTACTGGGAAAAAGAAGTTCAGAGGGGCCACACCTGCAGCACCTCTCCCAGCTGCCGCCTCCTGGAGGGCGTGGAGCTGGACCCCAGAGTGGCCTCCTTTCCACACTGTTTATAAGAACATCGTGCTGGATTGGTCCAGCTCTCAAGTCTCTAGATTCAGTTGTCTTTTCCCGTTTTCCATTTTCTGAGCTTGGCTTTGAACAAAAGTTGAACAAATCTCCAAACCTCAGAGGGGAAACCCAGAAAACACTGCCAGGTTTTTCTAACCCCTGCTTGAAATAATCAAACCCCCAGCGTACGCCCGAACTCAGCCAATACTGGCTCGGCCGCCAGCCCCAGCCTTGCTAAAAAATTCATAAACCACAGAACAGCTGGGCCACAGTCTGCTTTCAGAGCAAAGCATCCACTATCAGGTTTTCATCTAGGCACAACTGAAGAACTGAGTATTTACTCCTGACAGAGACTTGAAAGAGGAAATCTTACTGGCTGTCTGCTTAGAGTCACATGAGGACAGATTTGATGGGAATCCCATACATATTCCAACTAGATAAAAGATATTATTCATTCCTAAAATGTCTTCAGAGACTCCATTAATGGAGAAATTCCAAGTGACAGAAATAACCAAAAAAAAAAAAAAAATCCCCTAATACCTACATACAACTGCATTAGAATGGATCAGGGGAAGGAATGCTTAATATTTAGGCCCTCCCTAAAATCATATTTCTTTCCTTTTCATCATTAAAGATGAGAACTGGGTGGGGGAAGTGACAGAGAAAGAGGTACCCATTGGAAAGCATATGGGACCAGTTAAATGCTCCTCTCCCTAAGAGGAGAGATTTCATTAGGAAGTTGCCATATTTGGATAATTTCTACGGAGACTTGTCCTCCCATGAATTTCCTCAATTGTGACAGGCGGTGGTAAACATAAAAAATATCTTGTTGTTATATCAATATATGCAGTTTAAATAGATACTTAAAAATTTTTTTAACTCAAAATCTCTACTAAGACTATATCTAAGGAAGAAGGTGGAGAAGCCAAACCCCTGAAATCTTGTGTCCAATCCAATGGGGAGCCCAAAGAGAGATTTTCAGATTCAAGAAAAACATTTTTCTGAAATATTTTGATTTGTTTTACAATGAAAGTGAGTTTTCTTGCACTCACACTAATCACATGTCTCTGTTAACTAGCATATCTACACATCTGCAGTGCAACAATAACTGCTCAGCATTGTGCTCTTTAAGTCCCGTAAGACTCTTCATAGTCATAACAACAATAAAATAATGTTTTGCGTTTTTGGTTGTGTTCTCAGTCTTTGAAAACAAATTATTTAGCAATAATATATATGAGCCTAAGTTAATTGCCTTTAATTCCATTTTTCCTTACATGCTAAATAATCAGAAAGGAAGGGATGGATAAAGAGTGAGGAGGAGGAAAGGAAGAACTTTACTACAGCCTAGAAATACACTGCCTGTCTTAGATAAACTGACTCCAAGGAAAGCTGGTTAATTTGTGGATCAGAAGTTCTACACCCCCCCATTTTCACATTTCTAGTAACTCACATAAATTCATTATTTTCACAATTTCTAGAACAAAACTAATATAAGCAAAAGGTGAAACAAGCAGGGCAGAAGTTTTAATGCCACAGATAATACTTTGCATCTGTATCAGACTTTCATGTTTCAAAACATCTTCACAAACACTAATTTGAACCCTCATAGCCCTGTGGGATAGATGTGGCAGGTGAATCACTGCCATTTTCAGATGAGGTGGCAGAGATCAAGAGAAGTTAAATGCTTCCCTCACATCACATAGTCGGACTGAGGTGGGATAAGAAACAGACCAAAGAATCTTTTCATCCCAGCAGTCTTCTACATCCTGAGGAAGTTCTCGTATTAAAAAATATGCCCTCTGGCAAGGAATATAAAGAATGGTTTGGCACCTCTGAGAAGTCTAGGCACACATAACCCTAGAACCCTAGGCACACATAAAGTGTTCCCAGTTATTCTAGTCCAGTCCTGTCTCCCTCCAGTGAGCTCTTACAGTTTGTATCTTTCATGACACTTGTCACGTTAACTTTGTCACATCTCTCACCTGGCTGTCTTCAATTTTACTTTACCCCTTGCATTGCCATTTTATGTAATTACACTTATGCCCACAAATAAACTGCACTTCCTTCATCACAGAGAGGACATGGAGTGGACCTCTGCTGTTGCTAGCACATAACTGATTACTTCCATCTTAACTAATATCCAAACCCCCTTGGCCCGATAATTGCACCCCTGTGGAGAATCACCCCTTGCCACCCTCAGTCCCTATGGCCTAAGATAGCCAAAACTTTCTTCCCACTCTAGGAATGGATACACAATCCAACCAACCAATGAGACTCAGTTCTGAGACTTTTGAAGGTGCAAAGGAGAAGCTTGCTCTCTTCCAACAGGGGAAAATGATATAAGTCTAGAGTATGGGGAGGCCCATGTGGAACCTGAGTAGGAACCCAGGATGGAAAAGATAGAACCATGCGATGAGCAATTCTAGGTCCTGATTAGAACATCTGAGTCACTGGATCCAATGTACTGTTTTGGGTACATGCAGTATGTGTTTCCTTTATTTTAAGTCAGTTGTAATTGGGTTCAATTAGGGTCACCTCGTTTTTTATAGAAAAGTCTTTGGAGGGCAATTTGATTAGGAAAGAGACTATGGAACTTTCTGGGAACTAAGTTTGCACAGTAATCTTCTTTATACAGAATAAAAATAGACTTTTAAGATGCTTCTAATAAAACTTTACAAAAGGTTGAGAAACATTCCCCTGTCCACAGAAAAGGCAAAAAGTAATTACATAAAATTATGTTAATGTTAGTCATTAAAATCATCATTATTTCTATCCTTCATCAATTCTTACCTATACATTATTCTCGCATTTTAACATCCTTGAAATTGGACTGTGAGATATGATCAGTGAGACCATGTAATCTCTGGGCTTGAATTAAAGTTGAATTCTTCCAGAGAGAATTGGTGTTTATGTTAGTCAGAGTTATCTGAACCTACCTGAAACTAATTTCTTTGCTTGAGTTGCTGGACCACACCACTAGTGTAAATTCAGACTGCAGGGCTGTGTCCCAGCTTCTGGCTCAAATTCTCAGAGAGATTTGGGTTTTCCTCCTTCTGCAGAGGCCCAAGGCTGAGACATGCGAGTTTTCCGGCTGGCCCTTCTGGAGGGTTTCCTTTGACCCTTTCACCAAGTGGGTAGAGCTCTTTGGTAGCCTGCCTTTATGTAAAGGTCTCCTGTTAGACTTCCTATCTTGGATACTTTTTATTTATGCAAATGATATATAAAATAATAGTGCTTTTTACAATAGATGGCATCTTGACTTTGATGAATTAGAATATTATACATTAGAATTGGCCTGAGAAAGCAATGATGATTATGAAGTTAAAATAAGGAGAAGTCTCTTGAATTACCTACCTGATGCTTCTACTGGGTATCTTTTTCTTACTGAGAATCAAAGAGTCTGAACTACTAGAGATTGTGTTGTAAACACAAAACAGTCGTAAACTTCACCAAGTCTTGATTAAGGCCAGGAATATAGTACTTGTGCAATAATCATTTAGTTTCTGAATTAATTAAATTAATGACTGATTAGAATTTTATGAACCTAAATGCAACTACATGGCAGAGGAAAATGGACCAGCACAGCTGTTGGGCTGAAATGCCTTCTAAACATGACCTCAGATGAGGTCCCTTTTAGGGGGTCTCCTTTCAGAAACGCCCAATTAAGTATCCCTCCATACTGTGTCACATCACTGGGAACATGAGGACCCACAAGTCTTGAGCCACATGATGCAATTAAAATGGCTTTCTGCCATTTCTTTGAACTTTACTGGGTACTCAGGTAGTTTTCTGAGTACCCACTTTGGTAACAGTGTTTCAAGTACCAAATGAGATTTCTTTTCATTCAATTGAACTTCCAGAAATGCCACAAAATTACTCTCTAGTATTACAGAAAATGATTCCAGAGAAGGTTGAACAAGATGCAACCTTTCACCCTCTAACTCTATTACTGTTGGGGTGAAACCTTTGTTAAATCCAGATTTATAACCCTTCTCGGTTCATATTGCCTAGTGGTTCTGCAAGCACAGAGCCTGCATTTGTTGCCAGAGAGAAAACATTTGCTCAGTGAATTCTCTTGGTCTTTATCTCCTTTCTCTTGAGAATTGTTAGAAAATAGAGCATTGACTCCTGGTCTCTTTCCTTCTCTCTCTTTCCCCTCAGAGCCTCTTGCTGTATAACAAGATTGTTAAAGACAAATTGCTAACCATCCCTCTTACACACACACCTCATTAAATTGGTTGCACAATTTTCTTTCATTCTTTCTCCAGGGTTGCTGTAGGAATATAGCCATTTATAATAACTGCCACTGTTGAGTGTAACTGCCAGGCTCAGGTGAGAGTGTGTATACACTCTTTGTTTTGCAAAAGGCTTTCTTTCAGGTACAAGTAATTTAGTTCTGTTTCCTTAGATGAATGACTGGCATATTAGAAGACCTTAGGTCACCAGGGGTTCATGCTGGTTCTTAATGAATTCTGTTGAAATTTCAGGAACTTTATGAGAGACTTCTGAATGGGCACATCTTGTAACTCATTTGTCATTATCATCCTCATCTTCGGCATTCTTAAAAAGCTAATGTAAAAGGCTAAGAGTAGGCCTCCCTACCGTCTCATCTCAGTCCATTAAAATCACAAGTTTGGATTTCCTTTGGGGAATCCAACAGAGAAAATTCAAAAAGACAGCACATATGTTGGACAAGGCACAAGCCTACAAGTCAGATCGCCAGTGAGACTGAGTTCTATTGTTCTCCTTTTTCTGGCATTTGATCTTCAGTTTCTCCATGTACGAAATGAACATTAAAATACCCTCCAATCTACCTAACTGACATGCTACAACTATTCCAAATAATAATTTACATGGAAGTGTTCTGAAAAGTATAAAAGCTTCAGTGCCTGGGTGACTCAGTCAGTTAAGCATCCGAATCTTGATTTCAGCTCTGGTCATGATTCCAGGGTTGTGGGATCAAGCCTCACATTGGGCTCTGCACTGAACATGGAGACTGCTTAAGATTCTTTCTCTCCTCCACCCCTCTCCCCAACCCACTTTCTATTTTTAAAAAAAAATCCACAGGGGACTAGTGATATTGATGTCCAAATCTTCATGGGGCGCTGCCTGGGTGGCTCAGTCAGTTGAGCATCCAACTCTTGATTTCGGAGCAGGTCATGATCTCATGGTTGTGACACTGAGCTCCATTGGGCTCCATGCTGGGCATGGAGCCTGCTTGAGATACTCTCTCTCCCTCTCCTCCTTTTCTCCATTTGCTCTCAAAAATTAATAAAATAAAAATGAAAATGTAAAGCAACAAATATGTGGAAGGTATTATTATACACATATTAATGGGTTTTCACAATTAAGTAAACAGTATCTTCTATGTGACTTTAAGGGTTTACTGGGGGGATCAGACACAAAAACAACAGGGAAGAAAGCAAGCCAGTAGCAGCGTGCTTTCTGGGATTCTCATGGGCTCCAGAACGCAGTTCTGAACATCAAAACCTGTCATGTTTAGCACCCTCTGTGGAGCTGAAAACCTAGTAAAAATATCAGGTCATCAGTTGAGCCACCTGCCAGGAAGGTCATGGAACTGAAAACAGTAACTGCAGTTTATGAGAGGGAATAATCTCAAAACCCAAACATGGTAAATCCAAGGACTCTGACTGATGAACACTACATTAAGAAAACAAGGAGGAAAGACAAACCTCTCAGGGCTCAGACCAGTAACTGAGGCCCTTTGCCATGTGTGGCCCTGCTCACTGGCCGGCACTGAAGTCCTTCAGTCAGTCCATTCTGTGCCTCAGCCAGTATCCCCATGTCTGACAGCAATTTGGGAGCCCTGCCTGAATAGTTGATGAGGCTGGAGCTGGTCTTGTTGCCCTGGAGTCCCAAGCAACCACATATTCACCCAATTCAGCCCTCCTAAAATCTCATCAAAACTGTCCTTCACATGAGTACTGCTGAAGCCAGGCAATGGACCTAAGCCAACCAAAGCCAAGTTTGCTAGATTCTTTGGATATTAAGCTCAGTCTACAGCCTGTTAGTTCCCTTGGCGGAGCCTGCCTTTTCCCAGCCCACTGCCCCTGTCTTCCTCAACTCACCAATATGATGTCCTTGTCTCTCTACCAGCACAGTCTGGGTGGGCTTGGAGAAGCCACAAAAACTCTCCTAGAACAACATAATTTTGTAACCAACTGTATTATGGTGGAAAAACACTACTCTTAGAGTCAGAACGCCTGTGTTCAACTCTCAAACCCCATCATTTATAAACTGGTGAGAATCCAGGCAAGTGCCCCTCCAAACTTCACTTTCTTCCCTTGAAAAGTGGAACAACAGTACCTACCAAGAGAGTTATCCTCAAATCGAGTGACTATGTTTGAAAACCCTACGTAAATCGTAACATGCTATAAAAACTTAGGAAGCTTTTCTCAATTGTCCAGAAGTAAAATATGTGTAATTTGTATTATTGGGATCTAGGCTATCAATAAAAGATTTGTTAAATGAATATTTGAAGAAATAAAACCCAAATTTCACACTTTTGTTGAAAGAAAAATCTTTAAATTGGATTAAAATCTCTGTTAATCTTGTAAGAGAGCTCTCTATAGATCTAAGATCATAAAAGTGACCAATTCTTTTTAATAAAAACCTTCTTATATACTATAGTAACTGTCTCTTCCTCTAAAGCTGTACTGTCAACACCTACTGTCAGCCCCTGTGACTCTGTGATCTATTTTTACGGCAATTACCTCCTAACTTCTTTCCCTGGCTCTGGTTGGGGTCGATGAGGCCCACAGACAGAGGAAGCCACAAGAGTTGTGAGTTGCAATAAACCAAAGTAACAGATAAAAGGAGAATCTGGTCAGGGCTGAAAGCCAGTCAAAGAAGTTCCCAAAAAAGGAATGCCAAATCATGACTAACATCAGGCTGGGCAAGGAGATAACCAGGAGCATCAGAACTGAGGGAGTGATTACAATGGGAGAGGAAGTCAGGATGCAAATGTTCAACATGCAGAGCATAGAACTGATGGCTGTGAGGGGCTGAGACAGAACATACAGTATCAGTTTTACAGGCCCTAGTCATGAGACAATAGCACATCCTCAGTTTGATGCTTTTGAAGACCTTCACTCTACCTTTAACCAGGGCAAAAACTGTCTGCCTTTTGGAACAGGTGAACCAACAGCCCTCTGACATCGCCAGCCTCTCTAGTGTATAGTTTGTCCTTTGTTCAATTCACACACTTAAGGTCTACTTTGTTCAAAATCTCCTTTTGCACTAAACCTGTCCTGGCCCCTTATACAAATTCCCCTCTCCTGACCATAGTGCTAAAGATTTCCACATCCAGCCCCAAATGATCTACCCATCAGCCTTTATTCTACCTTGCCACAATCCTAGGTCTTTGGTTTCAAGTATTTGTCCCCCAAATCATCTGACTCCTTCCACATTTCCATACTTTTCTCAGACCATGCCTCCCAGCTAGAAAACCACTGCCCTTCTCTCTACTTCTCTAGATCCTATACTAGGTTCTTTAAGACACAACAATAAATTCTCCTACCCCAAGATGTATCACAGGATTCCTGTGCCTACAATTGTTGGCCAGAGTCCTCTGTTAGCAGCTTGGGATAAAGTGTTCATATATGACAGTGTTGCACTGCTATCTCTTATCATTTTTGCTATTTGATTTTTTTCTGTTTATATCTTAAAGAAAATTTTGTCATTATTATTTTAAGTAGGCTTCCTGCCCAATATGGAGCCTGAATTCATGACCCTAAGATCAAGACCTGAGTGGAGATGAAGAGTCAGATGCTCAAATGAGTCACTCAGGTCGCACTTTGTCATTATTTTCTTTATCTCCCAAGTGCCTAAGAATGATGTTTCAATTACAGGACGCCTTTAATAAATATCTATTAATTACTCTATAGAAATTGTTGGCTTTCTGCTTACTCTAAAGACTTTCTTCTGTCTTCAGAAAGCTAATTATAGGGGCACCTGGGTGGCTCGGTTGGTTAAGTGGCCGACTCAATTTCAGCTTAGGTCGTGATCTCACAGTTCATGAGTTCGAGCTCCACATCAGGCTCTGCACTAACAGCACAGAGCCTGCTTGGTATTCTCTGTCACACTCTCTCTCTACCCCTCCCCTGCTCATGATTTCTCTCTCTCAAAAATAAATATTGCTTTAAAAAAATTTAAAAAGCTAGGTCTAAGGCAAACAGCAGCATAGTGGCAACAAGCATGCTCTTGAGACCACCAAAATTCAAATCATCATGGCCACGCTTACCACCTGTGTGCCTACATCATTAAACCTCTTTATGCTTAAACCCTACCCACAGAGCTGCTTTGATGCCTAAATAAACTAAGCCACATAAAGCACTTATGTTCTAAACCGACATAAATTAAGCACTTAATAAAAGATAACTAGTGCTCACAAAAAAGAGATAACTACTATCAGAGGTAAAAATACATTCAATGTTTGCACATTTTAGATCTTCTTTTCAACTAGTACTAAGCTGAGAGAACCTATAAGATGTGAATTAAATTTATTACGTTTCATTGAATGCCTAAATTAACTCAAAATGTTTTTCCTGCATATGGACTTATATTCTGTAATTTCTTGAGGGACATTAATCGTATTCTCGGATTCGAGGTTAAGTTTTACAATTTTGGAATCATTAAAAAACTAAAGTCCTTTGGTTCAACAAAAGATGCTGGGGATGGGAGGAAGGAGAGAGAAAAGAGGGAAAAAGCGGTCTGCCCTCCTACTATCTTTCAATTGTTCTCATTCCTCAAAATGGTGTTTGATCATTTTTAATAGCAAAAATGTTGCCACAGACTGATTCAAAATCGATTTATAAAAATTGACAGATTATCCAATCCTTTACCATAAAAGAATGCACCACACTCTGTGCAAGCTTTTCTGAGAAACCTGAGGTTGCAAACGCCTTTCTAGAATGCTATCAATTTAAATGATTGAAAAAAACAACACATAATAAGTGACAGATTTTTCAAATCAGATAAAGATGGGAACCAGATTATCTGTCTGGGGGTGATAGATTGCAGCAATAATAAATTCACTTGAAGACACTGGATCAATTTTTAATCAAGCCAAGAATTATTATTGCAGAAAGATAAAATGACCCATGAGAAGATGCCTTAATTTTCCACCAATCAAATTATAGCCTTTCTAAATAAGATGTAATGAGATCCATGGAATATCCAGGTTACACATCCCACCTAATTACCCATGTTCCCTGTCATGTAGTGATATACTAGTGGTAAACTGACCTCTGAATTTGCCCAGATGAAAAGGTAATTAGTTTTTCCACCAGGCTGTAGTGAAAATAACAGCAGTGACACATGTCATCTCCTTCCACCAAGTCACAGTCTCTGAGGTGTTTGTTCTTAAAATATACAGGATATGACCTACTGGGTAATAAACTACACAGTCATTAAGTGAAGCTTGTGTCTGACAGAAAAACAGCCGCCATCTCTAAGTTGCGAAAAAAGGGCCTGGAGGTAAAGCAAATCAGTCTACACTTGACATTAAACTTTATCAGCAGGGAACAATGCCCCCCCAAGCCTCCCCCAGGAACTACCAATCAGAAAATGGAACTTGTAATTACTGACGACTGTGAAGACCCTGTAGAAAGATCCATATGCTCCATCTGCCCCACTTGTTTGCATCTCTCCTTTCAAGATTTGGGATCTCTCCCAACTCAGGTTCCTCATCCAAAAGCTACTGATAAGAAAGACTTTCAATATAAATATAATTATTACCTTGAAATAATCCCAGTCAGCATCCCTTTATCATTCATCCATTCATTCATTCATTCATTCATTCAACAAACACCTACACTCCCCTTCCCTTTCTCCAATCCTTGCAACAGATAATTCCACTTGTCTGGATCAACTTCCTCATCAAAACTATTAGGTCTTCATCCCTATTGCTGAACACATAGCCAAGTTCTTCTAGCATCAGGATTCCCTACATTTATTGGAAATTTATTCAATTTATCACTTATTTCAATCCGCTCTTAATCTCCTACTAATGCTTACATGTGCCTGTCGAGAGACTATTAGTAAATTAGTGATCCAGGGTCATGTTTAAGCTTCCAATGTTAATGACAATCAGTTGTTGGTTTGAAATGAAGTCTCTTTAATTATTCCTGTCATTAAATCCTTTGAAGAACTGCTTACATTTCACCCGGAGTATGAGAATTACAAAGATCTTGTATTTTCAAACTATGAGGCCAACTCAGAGTTTCCCAACTGATAGCTCTCAGAAAGAAAGGATCTATTAAGAAAATGAATAATCTTCATGACGGGGCTTAAGTCTCGAACTCAAATGCATTTACTACGAGATTTTTTTTTCCCCAACCAATAACGTTTGCCCAAGTTTCTTTTTAATTATTATATACACATTTAACCTATTTCTGGTAATGTGTGGTCCTTCAAATCATCATATTCAAGGCATGCTTGCAGAAAGGGCAAAATAATGACCGAAAAAACTGCCAATTATTCTAATGTAACATCAGATATCACTTCATTCAACTGCAGATCTCAATACTGATAATTCCAAAATTTATTTAATAACAAATATCAGTTGTTTTATTATTTTTATTATATGTTACATTACATATATTACAGACTGAATGTGTACCCCCAAAATTCATATGTTGAAGCTGGAGGTGGGACCTATGGGAGGTAATTAGGTTTAGATGAGATCATAAGGGTAGCGCATCCATGATAGACTCAGTGCCCTTTTTACAAGAGAGACACCAGAGCCTTTACTCTCTCTGCCATGTGAGATTACAGCAAGACGGCAGCTGTCTGCAAACCAGGAAAATGGCCTTCACCTAGAAGTCAATCTGCCAACATCCTCAGCCTTTATAACTGTAAGCAACAAATGTCTTTTGTTTAAGCCACTCAGTCTATGTTATTTTGTTAAAGCAGCCCTAGCTAAGACAATATATAAATATACAGTAACTGTTGCATTTTATATTACATTAACATAGAAATAATACATAATGCATGAAGTAACATCAATTAACATTATTTCAGGCACTCTGTTAAGTTTTATATCCACTGTCTTAACCCAACAGCTCAAGAGGTAACCCCTTCATTCTAATTTTACAGATGGAAAAATCAGGCTTGAAGAAGGTAACTATCTTGCACAAGGTCCCATGAGGGGTGAGAACCCAAGTAATCTGTCTCCACACTTACTCACTGATATACAGTGAGTATATCAGAAAGTACAGCTTTCTGAGAAATTGGTCGATTTCATTTTTAGTTACTCATTAACTAGGATTATAATCCCAAAATACCTGCCACTCTTAGGATGTCCTAGTAGTGATTCCTCACCATTTTTATGGTATCTTGGCTTTTGGTGTTACTGCCTCCTCTGGGCATCTGCGTTAGAAATAATTGGCTCAAGCACAAAGGGAGTTATCCTCTATTAAATGAATTCCAGCAGATCATCATTTGGCTACCCATTGTTAATTTATTAATAACAATTACAACAAAACTGGCATACTATGTGAATTTTTACATACGTTCTTTACCTTAAAATATCATCTCTCGAAGTCTTAAAAGGTGATGTATTAAAACTTATGGCTTATTACCAGTAACATAGCTATATCCAATTGACCATAAAAACCATCTATTCTTAAGCAATTCAAAATGTTCATTGTGGTGAATGGAATTATTTTTTTGAACAGATCTTTGGAATATTAACATTTCAAATATCCCTTTGCATCCTTGCACTTGGCCAAACCAATGCTTACGCATTAGCTAAATATATGCTGCTTCCTCTATAGTATGTTTTTTATGGATAAAACTAAATAATTATGTAAGCACAGTCTGTTGTTCATGAATTTATATTACTTACGTATATTGCCCAATACTAGAAAGTAGCTCGTGGATTCAACAGTCAATACTTTCACAAATTTGTATCAATGGAAACCATTTTAATTGTGAGAGCATTGCAAACCCACTGATTCTCAATGCCTAAGCCTATTAACATATACTACTATCACTCTTACATGTGGATATGGCCAAAAAGACACTGTCAACCAATAGATTTTCTACACATCACCTTCACTGACTTGCTTTCTATTTTTACATAGTATGCTGACATCCATTTTGACACCAGAAAACCTACTCTCAAAATGTACTGAAAACACACTGATACAAAATTTAAAGGGCTTCTTCCAAAAATGTATAACTGCTAATATGCATAGCTTGTAAGAAATTGCTTCCAGCAGACAGATAAGATCACAAAATGGACTTGCTAGCCAATACTCTGGTGCTGAATTCCTTTCACCTGTAAACTGGATGGCAGCAGTGAAAAGGATTCAAACTTGTTCAGATATACACCCTTTCCTCTCTTCTGCTTAAGAAAGTCCTAAATAAGTGAAGGTTTTAGCCTTTCACCAAGAAAGTAAAAATACAAAGATATTAAAGTTTGGAGAAAGGATAATTACCTTCGTTTTATATAAGGTGAAATTAGGTACCTTTGGGACAGAAGATATGTACCTAGTAGATAATTCAGATATAAGTATCTGGGACTGAAATAGGCTGAGTTGGAAAGACAGTTTAGGAACCACTGGGTAATAGGTAGAGGTGGAAATGGATGAGAAGAACTGAAGTGGACAAATAACCTGGGAGAATGAGTGACAAAAGGGGAGCCAGAGGAGGAGTCTCTTGCCTGATCCTTTGAATCATACTGATTCTTAAAGTTCCAAGCTCTGGATTCCACTAATCTGATTTTCTGTGTCTTCACCTTGCTGCATTTGAACTGGCCTGGTTATTCTTTTGCTGGATGGACTCTTCAGAATCGTTCCTGGGAGTCCAGTTTTCCTGACTTGCTCGAGGCACCTTCTCTGTAAACATACTCTAAGGTGTGTCCTGAGAGGAGCCCTAAGATAGTTAAAGCTCTTATTTGAACAATTCATATCTTCCTTTCTTTGTTCCTTCTTTCTTTCTTTTCAACATATATTTACTGAGCACTAACCATGTGCCAGGAATTGTTCCAGACACTAGAAGCAATGAGCCAAAAAGCACAGTATTACTAACAGCATATACTCAAGGGCTGTATTTAAGAAAAATAAGCTAATTTTTAAAATTATGCTTTAAGAAAATAGAGTTTTCAAGTCTCCTGAACTTGATCTTCTAAAGGAAAGCAAAAGAGTACCGTATGTTTACTGAAGGTAGAGATATTCTAAGCCACTAAGCACTAGAGCACTGGATAAACATGAGATGCATTACTGAAGAGAGATGTAACAGAGTTTACAGCAAGTGCAAGGCTCAGAACTCTACTGACACAGCATTCAGTCCTCACTTCTTCTGACGTAACCATCCATCCATTCAGCATTCCACAGAACCTATATCATCCTTTATAATATCTATTCCCCATTCAGTGGTTTGAAACATTCTGTCTGTGTCAGTTAAGTGCTCAAGTGCTCTTGTGGGCTATTGTGTCAAGGTCATTGGGATGCTTCCTGAAATGCCTCCACTTGTGACTAAGATAGTAAGGCATATGGCTGAGTCTCTGTGAGGAAACTGGGCCATTTAAATCATATATTAAAATGTCTTCCTAACGTCCAAAAAGGAAAGAAAAATGATTCTTAATTAAATGCTTAATGTTTATTATAGCTAGAATATTAGTTTTAAGTCAAATTTATGATGCACTAGGTTTGTACTTTTTATGTTATTATATAGACTTTACAGTTCATTGAGATTTCTTATATAATCAATGTGTACAGTATATTTGAACCCATTTATATGACAGAGCATTACTTTATTCTTGAAAATTATTACAGAGGTTTATAGCCATCGCATCTTTGCTTTTATGATATATTTTTGTCACATATCTGGTTTATTTAATGGCAGGTCCTTGGTCAGGAATGCAATGCCCAAGTATGACACTGTTCTTATGGGAAAATGAGACTACTTTATGATAGAATTTCCAGAAGTGGATTGTGGTCAAAAGCAGAGACAAACTGTATGTTGAAAGGGACAACTCTTACGAGTGCAAGTGTGTGTGCACACACTGTACACATATAAGATACCTTCTCTAACAAACACAATACCTCTAGCCACTCCCTTACACCACTCAGGTTTAGAAAGACACATGAAATCTTTTGAGGTGTCCTGTACTATTCTTATAGGTTTAGCAATTGACAGGGAAAGGCTACATGTGATTATCCACTAGTCCATCACACATCCAACTAATAAAAGTCGTGCTGGCCTCTCAGATACCATCTCCCCATCTCAGTAACTTCAAGCAGTCTCTAGCTTCTGGCCATTTTTAGTGAGCTCAGGTTTTTCCTCAGAGAAGGACTTAGGGAAGACTAATGGTGCAATGGTACAGAATCCACCTGAAAAAATCCACCACTTCAAAGTTTAAGTCAGGGACCTGAGTGCCACTCTGATAGTCCTGATTCCTAAAATGTTCACATTCGTTCACAAAGGTTTCCTTAGCACAATACATTCAATTCTTCTAAAAGGATTCCCTGAAGGATTTTTTTTTATAGAGAGAGGAGAGAGGGGGAGGGAAGGGGGGCAGGGGAATAGAGAGAGAGAGAGAGAAAGAGAGAAAGAGAGAAAGAGAGAAAGAAAGAGAGAGAGAGAGAGAGAGAGAGAGAAAGAGAGAGGGAGGGAGGGAGGGAGGGAGGGAGAGAGGGAGGAAGGGAGGGAGGAAATGAATGAATCTTAAGCAGGCTCCATGCTCACCATGGAGCCTGACTCCAGGCTTGATCCCACAACCCCTAGATCATGACCAGAGCTGAAATCAAGAGTCAGAGGCTCAACTGACTGAGCCACCTAGGTGCCCTGTGAAGGATACTATTTGGTAACAGGTGGAAAACAGCATAAACCGTAATTTTTGAAATGAAAAGTACCTTTCTCATTCACTTTAAAAAGTATATTTTGTAAATATGGTAAATGAATGAATGAAAAATTCCAGATGTCTGGAATGGGTGGGATACCTAATAGAACAGAAGGTATAGAGAAATTCTGATCCACTCCCAACAAACCAATGCATTTGACATATCAGAGTAAGATCAGACCATGAACCTAGGTAAACTCATCCTTTATATCCAAGTTTAAACAATTTAAGTCTTAGTAGCATGTTTTGATTGCTCCAGTAACAGGACATACCTTGACTTGCAGTGGTAGCAGGAGAGTTCATGCCAAGTAATATGACTGGAAGTAAGGTAATCAAAGACCCTAGGAGACTGGGATAACAGGTGCAGCCACTCTAGTGGTAAGACAGGCTGGCCAAGAATACAGGTATAAAAGCTGGTGAATCATGTCAGGGAGAATAATTCCCAGGGCCCTACCACAATGGAGGAAACTGCCCTCACTACAGCAGCAAGCTGGTGAGTATGGAACACAGCAGAATCTGGCCTGATGTGCACCAGGAGAGTAGGTATCTCGTGTCCTGTCTCTCACTCCATTCTGTTCCACTTAGCTTTGAATCCTAGGCTTACACAAGGCAGAACCAATAGAGTGCCCAACAACTGAGGTCTAGTGGAGGTTTTTCAAGCAGCTTTTATTTTCCAGCATCTACAATGCAGGAGGTTGAAACAAATGTTAAGATCATAGATGGGAAGGTTGGAGTTTACACTGGGAAATTAAATTAGCAATGGAACAAGGAAAGGTCAGAGACTGAACAGGATGCAAGAAAAAAGAAAATCTGACTACTTATCCAAAGAGGGAGAGACTAGGCCAATGGGAAAAAACTCAAAGATGAAAACTTACATAGGTATCCAGGAGTAAAGCCTGGAGGGTATGCAGTAGAGGCCGTATTCTTTAACTCCACAGCTTGAATCTTTCCTTAAGAGGAAAAGCTTATTAGCAGGATTTGAAGTCAAAGTTTGTTTTTGTTTGCCTATTTATCTAAATAGGCATCTAAGAGCTTCCTGGTAAGATCCCTTAAGAAGCCAAGGCTATGGGAGAGACTAGATGGAAACAGACCCTATTCACAGAGAACCTGTCCATCTTTAGCCCTTCATAGTCCTCCCTCTACCCCATGGGACAACCTGCTACAGCACTCAGGATGCATCCAGGGCTTGGCATGAGGAGGAGAAGTTCCACCACAGGGAAGATGAGGAAAAAGTCACTTGTTTCTCCAGTGAAGCAATCAGTTTCTGCTACTGCAAGGTTGACTATACTGCCCTGGGGTTTCCCCAGCACTGTTTCACCTGCTGGATACTGAAAGGAGGTTTGCCAGCTCCCAAATTACAAAAATTAGAAACAGAGCCCAGGGCTTCCTCATGTGCCTGTATGCCTAGCCTTTATGGACCCATGTCTCTACAACCACTTCTAACAAAATCTCATCACGGGGCTGCCTGGGTCGCTCAGTCTGTTAAGTGTTTGTTTGACTCTTGATTTCGGCTCAGGTCATGATCTCACAGTCATGAGACTGAGCCTCACTGAGTGTGGAGCCTGCTTAATACTCTGATACTCTCACTCTCTTCTCTCCCCCCCCACCACTACCCCCTTGGCTTGTGGGCATGTGCACACACTCTCTCTCTCTCTCAGGGGAAAAAAAAACCTCACCAATCTGAGTTTGATACTAAGGACAATGATAAAACAATGGTGTTTTTCAAGGCATCTCTACATACTCTATTTGCTCCTCACTACAACTTTGAGATATAAGCAGGAAAAATATAAGAATTTCCATTTAAAAATGAGGAAAACTAAAATTTAGTGTAGATGAGGAATCTGCCCAAGGTACTTAAATGCTGATTCCAGGCCAGATAGCAGGCCCACTAATCACAGATCTGGGGTGACACAACTCCAAGCTGCCAAGAGATTCTGCTATTTAGAGCCACATCCTAGGAGGAAACGACAAGGATTCAGAGGCCCTCCCCCCATCTTCAGGAGACAGAAGACAGAGCACGATGCCTCCCCAGGAAACACTGAAATGCCTTACTGCAAAGAAGTCTTCTTAAGGCATATTAACCTTTTCTGGATCATAATGAGGCAAAACAATTTTACATAATTCTGAAAACGGTTTCAGAACTGAATTGTAAGGAATGGAAAAAAGGTAGGGGAAGGAAGGGAAAAAGTCTAGTGCCAATTTTCAACTTATTTCAATGTCCATACCCTACTGGAATCTGACTGACTTTAAAGATCTTCCTCCACAGCCCTTTACAGCAAGGGCTAAACATATCTTTCAGTTTAACACTTATTCTGCTTTCACAATTTTCCCATTTTCTCTTAAGATAACTGAAGATATCTTAGTCAAGGCATTTATGATGGAAATGAGTAAAACAGGAAACTCATTTGTCCTCATACCTGTCATTGTCATTTAATGTTTATACTTCCAAGGAAAGTGGAGGCTCACAGAAGTTAAAAAAAAAATGAAATAAAGAAAAAAAGTGGAAAAAAAAGTAGAAACAATTTTGATCTTTAAAAAACAGGTTGTTGTAAGAACATGAATTACTTGCTTTTCCATCCCAAATTGGCTTCAAGTTATAAGCAGTAACATTCACTGGGGGCATACTTTTTGTCAGGCACTACTGCTAAGTCTGTTTAACACATTTCACTTCATGATACCTCTAGAAAACAAGTATTTCTATTTTGCAGATGAGTGAAATGAGGAACGCTGAAATTAAGTCAGTGCTTCTTGAATTTAATGTGGAAACAAATGACCTGATCTTGTTAAAATACAAGTTCTGATTCAATAGGCCAAGGTGAGACCAAGACCTAGGACTTGGGAACGATGGACACAAGGCTCAGAATCATTAGGTCTACTCCTACCCACTATGCTAAGGGTCCTTAAAGTGTGATCCAGGACAAGAAGCAGCATCTCCTGGGAATGTGTTAAAAATGCAAATTCCAGGACCTTACCTTAGATATACAGAATCAGAAACTCTAGGTGAGGTCCAGTGACCAATTGTTTTAATAAGCCCTCCAAGGGATTCTGATGGCACTCAAGTTTAAAGTCACCACATTATGCCACACCTTGGTTTCTTGTTTTTGGAAATCTTTCCTGTCACTTTGCATTTGAGCCTTGGAATGTGTCTGAGGTTTTGACATATTACAATCCCTGTGGGCTAATTACTATAACACAAAGGGTAGTTTTCTTCAGATAAGGTTGAGAACATAGTACCTCTCATGACTAAAATCACGCTGCTTTTGTCTTCTCCACCCCAGAGAAGAATGGCAAAACGATCTAGGCAGCCAGTAAGATGGAAGGCAAAGGAAAAACTTAACTGGCTTTCCAAATCAAATTGTTTATATGCTCTGGGGTTATTAAGAGTAACTGAGCTGCAGGCATGTACTTTATACCTAGGAAATGATCATTCTCCAAGGTCTATGCACAGAACAGATTTCGGTGAAGGAATGGAAATGTTTCCCAGAAAATTCCCCAGCACGGCAACAACAATGATGCAATCATTTATTTTTCACATTCAGAACCACTGAACTTCAGTGCTTCCCCAAAGCAGGCTTCTGTGGCTCCCAGAAATAAAAAATATATATAACCCCAAAATGGAGACTAAATGTGACTCAAAAAAATGGAAAGAGAGACAAGCAGAGTAACATTTTTCTACTCATCAAACCAAAAATAATAGTATCCCATTCTGTTCAATTTACAGTCTACTTAAGGTCTGCTTTGGTCCTTCCTTTATCTGACCCAATATATTTATCCTCACTAAAGCGTCCAGCTCAGACTCACTCTGGCTAGACTCCAGTCAAGATATTTTATAAGCTTAAAGTGTGATAGGCTCTTGATGACAGCACATATTTTCCCCCATCTGCACTAAATTCAAACCATTCTTCACAGCCCCATTAGACATGAGCAAAGTCACTTGTAGCCAGTAGGTGTCCTTTGATTGTATTTTTAGAATAGCCCATGAATAAAATAGAGTTGGATTACCCAAAGAAAGCCAGTAACTAAATATGACAGTCTGAATAATCAGGAAAATTCTAACATTTTATCTGGAGAGTGGTCACCCCGATGCTATAGGAAATGTGTTATATTCATATTCCTGATTTCAGATAACCCAAAAGAGTTTCTTTAGGTGTTGAAAGACACTAAAAAGCAACACAAAAGCACAGTAATTCTCAGTGCACACCAAGACACATGCGCGCGCGCGCGCACACACACACACACACACACACACACACACACACCCATGTAAGACCAAGAGAATCCAGCAAAAGAAAAACCAACCTCGCAGTCTCTGGCTGTACAATCCTCTCTCCCTAAATTCCAGCCTTTTCTCTAAAGCCCAAACTTCCTCCACTGTTATCGTTAGATATTTAATTAATTTGCACCCACGTCCCCAGAACTCTGATTCCTTAACTTGCATCTGAGCCTGGCCCCAGAGAATCAAATACATATTCACACTCTCAGAAGCTGAAGATCTTACCATATTTAACAAGAAGCATCTCTGACAGTAATTGGAGTTTCGTATCAAGGTAAATAAATGGTAAGATCATAAGAACATACTCCAGTGGCCCTGTGCATCCTGGAAATGCTAACATCAGAGAGCAAATTTAACATAAGGCCTCAGTGGAGATGAATTTTCTATAAACAAACAATGTGAAGAAAGCCTCACTTTTGTCATGTGTTATTCCCATTGAAGAAAAGATGAATATTCTGTTTCATATGTTTGTTACCAGAAGCTAATGTTTCATTTATTTAATAGGAGGATTTTCACTTCCCTGCCAGGTGGACCAAGTTTTCATATCTTGGTCAGCAGTGGACGAGAAATCTCACCCAGCAGTGCCTTTAAATGCAAATTGTCCACGTTGCTAAATGTACCGTGTGATGTTAACACCTGAAGTAAGTCGGTCTAAAAGTACCTTATCTTTTTCTTTTATCCACATTAGATGCAGCTCTGTCTTCTAGGAGTAGGGAGCTTTCTCTAGGACAGACTTTCTTAGTCTCAGTACTACTGACATGTGGGTGCTGTAGTATACAAAATGGCCTCACAGAGATGTTCACAGCCTGTGAATCCCTGGAACCTGTGAATATGTCATATTACATAGCAAAAGAAAATTAAGGTTTGCAGATCAATTTAAGGTTACTAATCAGAAGAGCTTGAAACAGATTATCCTGGGTTATCTGGGTGGGCCCCGTATAATCACAGTTACCCTTAAAGTGAAAGAGAAGGGCTAAACATTTGGTCAAAGAGATGTGATGGTGGAAGAGGCAGGAGAGATTTGAAACATGGAAGAGACCTGACCCACCACTGTTGGCTTTGAATCCAAGGGGCTCACACGCCAAGGGATGCAGGCAGCTTCTAGAAGCTGGACAAGGCAAAAGAATGAATTCTCCCCTAAAGCCTCCACAAAGGAAAAAAGCCCTGCTGACACCCTAATTTCAACCCCTTGAACCCCATGTCAGACTTCTGATCTGAACTGTAAAATAATAAACCTGTGTAGTTTTAAGCCGCCAAATTTGTGGCAGCTTGTTATGGGAGCAATTGTTATGGCAGTCTCCGTATTAAAAGAACTAATACGGGGGCCATTCTGTGCATTGTAGGGTGTTTAGCATTATCCATGGCCTCTGCCTGCTAGAGCCAGTAGGACCTTCCTCCAAGTTATGACAAACAAAACTGTCTCTAGACACCGCTAAACATATTGGGAAAGGGCAGTAAAAATCACCCTTTATTGAGAACCATTGCCCTAGCACTACTAGACTCTACTAATTTTTAAAATAATGTTCTCCTCTCCATATTAGGATATAAATACTCAAGCTCAAAAGTTTAGGCCAAGTCATTTCAATATCCCAGTATAATGCTAAAAAATTTTATTTTTATTCTGAAAAAAAATTAAAGAAATATTCTAGAAAGAAAGAATTATATACTAGAAAGAAACCAAGCCTCGCTCTTCAAGAAGTGAGTTGTTGTGAAAGATAGGAATTGATGTCAGACCCATGAAGGGAGTCGGCCCATCACTAAAGATTTTTACAATAGTAACAGTATCAAAAATAAGCACTTTATAATATCGTTTAATCCTCAAAACCACTCTGAGCTATACCTTGGGGGTGTGGGGACATTCTTGCCACCATCTGTGAGTTATTAAGAGTTGGCACTTCAGAGGAGGAGATGAGGTGAACTTTTATGCAGGGACAGAAGATGTGGAGAGACTACAGACTGTTCTGGGAAATGAGGGCTAGCCCAGCACGTAAGGATATCGGCTGTTCTGCAAATGCTTGGAAGTTGATTCGAGAGTGAAGAGACCTGCACATAAACACCAGAAACCAGTGCTTTGTCCTAGTCTATTCAAATCCTAAGACTATCCCCATTTAACTGGAGTCCATGACCTCTTCTGATTAAAACATACACAGGTCTTAGGGAAATTTTTACGTAACTATTAAAATGCATGATGATTCCTTACTTAAAGTTAGGGCTATTCTCACCTCCCATCCAAAAAAATATCCAACTAGCACTTGGTCACTGTTCTTTCTGAACACAACCCCAAGAGCTTTAAAAAATTCTGTGTCATGGAGGGGTGCAAGCAGGATGTCAAAAGGAAATCTCCATCTTGATCTGTTCCCTGACACTGAACAGTCCTTAACTTCACAGGCTACATGTTCTTTGGCTTTCCATTGTCATTCTCTTAATTTTCAACAAATTATTTATCTCAACCCACCTTGGAATCTGTTTGCAGTCCCACTTATCCTGAAAGTTTTCTAAATGACAGAGCAGCTATCACCATCCCCTGGCACCCTCTTGTGTGGCCAAGCAGTCATGCTCATATTAGGACCAATTCTGTCTTCATTCTCCTGGAATATGACCTATCTCCCTGGAGCTACCTCATTAAAGCATTAATTGCTGGACAAACTACAAATTCCAAGTTTGGCTAATATTGCCTTGTAGAAACCAATGTTTGGATACTGGTGTTTCTTTGATCTGTGGGGGATTCAGAAAGGGACTGCGTGGGTGCACTGGGGAAGGCAAGGAGACAAAGCCACTCCAAGGACAGCCAGCCACTGTTTCCACAATGGACTGTAACTATATCACATCCACATTATCCATAAAGGACCATTCTGCTAAAATAGATTTTTTTTCTTTTCCAGCTCTGCAATATCTGGCTCACTTTACTATCATATTAAATATATGAAATCAATGCTAGACCCTTTGCCTTTGTAGAGTCCAATGTCAGGAATATTTCTTGCTTTACCTGAATTTCTTTCCTCTGCTTAATTTGTTTTTAATCTTACTCCAGGAAGTAATCAGCATCAGGGAAGGGAGACAGAAATACAACACAGAATAAGAAATTATATTTTACTGATGCCATGCCAACAGCACTCCCCAAAATGGCCAGTTGCATTAAATTGGTTGCATGATGAAGCTGTTTATTACCTTACACTGAGCTAACGAAATGAAGGCCAAACCATTTCTAACACCCAATCAGTAATTAGGGAGAATAAACTGCAATTTCACATCTGAACAAAAAACACCTCAACTGTTATTGGATGACAAGCCCCACCTGGAAACTCCTTTCAATGCTGGAAAACTGGTCTGCCACACACTCTGGATGCTTTTTCAGTGGGACCTGGAGTAACTGGTCAGCAGGAAGTTCTGCTTTAGGCATCAAAATGGCAAGAAAGAAATGCAGGGCAAGTGGGGCCTAAAACCTCACTAAGCAGAGCACTGTCAAATTGGGCTCTTCAGTAGCTCTTACCTTTTGCTCTTTACAAGCGGGGCCCTGAGTGGATACCACAGGGGTACTTGCTATAGTTCACTGGGGCCAGAAGGAAGAAAACAGGAACGAGTTTGAGATAAGCTTTCTGTCCCCATTTTAAAGGAAAAAGTCCAATCCAATGTTAAGGATGGACTGTTGGTTATTCTCATTCCTGACAAAAAAAAATTAAAAAAAAAAGAGAAAAGAAAAAGTTGTGTCAATTATTCAACAAACATTTATTAATTCCTATGTAAAAATAATGAACTCTGGCCAAAAAAAATGATAATATATAAAGCATAATTTATTTTTGAAAAAGACAGTTATTTACACAAGCAACTATAATACAACTCGGAATTAAATGCTTGCTGTAAGAAAGGTTATGACCAAATGCCAGCACAATATGGAGGCATCAGGGAAGGTTTGGGGGGAAACCAGAGTATTTGAGCTACGCCTTTTCATCTGACAATGATTGTAACAGATGGTGAGGACAGTGGAGGGCACTCTAAGCTGGAAGCCCAATTGAGAGCAAAGGCTGAGTGGCAGAAGCATGCAAACCACTTCTGAGAAGCGACAATGCTCCCTGAAGACTGGAAGCAAAAAGTTGAAACAGAAAAAGAGGCTTCCTGATACATATTTCAAACAACTAGTTAAAACCTCACCAGTACTACTAATGTTGGGTGTTGCCAACAAACCCAAAGTGACCCCCAATGAGTGACACACTTGTATAATCCTGCCTCCTTGAGTTTGGGGACAATCTGTGACTTTCTTCTAACCAACAGAATAGGTCAGAAGTGACATAACGTCATTCCTTGATTATGTTACATTTTATGTCACAGGGTATTATTCCCATGATTTTATACACTTGTAAGACTTCATCAGAACAAGAAAGACAGAAAACCTTCTTTTTGGCTATGAAGAAGTAAACTGCCATATTATAAGAGGGTCGTGTAGTAGGAAGCTTCTAGTAACTGAAGAATATCCTCCTTCCAACAGCCAGGAAAAAAAGGGGTGATAAATTCTGGCAGCAATCAGAATGACCATGTCCGTAGATCTTTCCCCTGTTAAGCCTCAGATTAGACCACAGCCCCAACCAACACCTATATTACACCCTGGTAAGCCTTGATAATTTAGACAAGTCTGGTCTCAACTTCTGACCCACAGAAACTATGAAACAATAAATAGGCATTTTTAAAGCCACTGAGTTTTTGGTAATTTGTTATCCAGCATAGAAAACTAACACATTGGGTAAATAAATATTGAAAAGGATTGGCATTCAATACCAGAGCAGGGAGGTCCTTGAATATCATGCCAGAGGAATTGAATCACTTCATGGAAGAGTAATTATTCATTATAGTCTAATACTCTGTTTTATTTTTGGCAATTATAATTACCTTATTAAATGAACTAACATACGTACTCAGCATAGTAGCGGGACGTAAAAATGCCATAAATAGTAACTATTATTATTGCTACTGTCATTACTATTTCTTGCTATGTTTCCTGAAGATAAATAAGGTGCTGTTCAAGACAAAAGCTCACCTAAGAAACAACACTCTCCTTAGGTCTTAAGATTTGGGGAGCTTTGAGAATTTGAAGAAAATGACATACTAACCACTGAAAAAACACACATATTCATATATATACATTTTCCTTACAGTTTCAAGGGGCTCTAAGAATCAATGCCCTAAAAGAATAATGTGGCACTCTAAGGCTAGTGGGAGAGTCCCCTGAAAACCCTAAGATATGGTACTCTCTTAGGACCTCTGATTTTACCCTTAGCTCTGATGTCAAAACTTTGCAACTGTCCATCCTCTTTAGCCAGTGCCAGTTTTAATTGCCATTCAAAACTGCCCAAAGGTTGTGATTCCCAAGGTAGAGAATATTCTCACCTTCAGCTCTTTTGAGTGGTGGGCAATGCCCCATACATTCAGACTTCTAAAGAAGAAGACCCTTAGCATTCCAAAGCCAGCCACAGAAAATTCTCCTCAGGCTTCCTATATATTTTATGGGCAGTGTACAGAATCCAGGGAAGGAGCATCAATATCCCCCTGAGCTCCAACCCACTCATGAAGCATTGCTGTCTCTCAACTCTGGTCTAAGTGGCACATGAGAAACTAAAGGACTGGTTCAACCTCATGAGAGTCCACCATCCACAGCACAAACAATTGTGGTCGACCTTTCCCATTCTATATTAATGACTCATATGATTAGTCTAGATACAAACGCAGGTATCAGAGGCTGCCTGATTCAGCTTCTCTGTTTTAAATTGACAACTGTGTGTTCTTAGGATTACAAGCATTTGCAATTAAACTGGAATTTTAGCTTTCCGCCTGGGAAAATTTTTTTTAAATGGACATGGAAATGTAACGAACAATGTGTGGACCAATGAACAAAACATAATGTGCATGGAATTGATGAAAAGTGAGTCTCATGCTTACATCAACACATTCCACTGAGTTGTTCTGAAATACATACTATACGTGTGTGCATGTATGTGTATTACATTTACACAGTGGGTTGAAATTAATAATCAAATTTGCACATAATTTTTAATTAAATCTACGTCTTTCCTGTCCCCCCAGCTGTTGGCCTGGTGTTTATGTGGAATACATCTGGCAGCATTCTCCACAGTCACCCATCCTCTTGGTCCCCAGATACACCTGCTTTCTGCAGCTGGCCCCCCAACAGGTGCAACGGAAAGCCTGGTTGATGGGCATTATAAACACTCCTGCTGTTGAGCATCTGGGCAGTAACAAAGGGCCCCATTCCAGTTTCAATGTTCCTTCCTCCAATAGAAGCAAAAAACTCCCTGTGTGATCTAAACACACTATAGGCTCCATCAGTCACTTTCCCACTCCAGAAAGAAACGCTCTGGGTCAACTGGGCGTTAACAGCTGTGTCACCTTCTGGGTTATTAACGACGGTCCCCACAGGGAACTGGGCCTTGGTCATTCTTGCTTTGTCTAAGCTTCTAAGCCTGCAACTAGTGCCTAGATACTCCATCTCCATTTGTTCCAGTGAGCAAGCCACAGATCTCCTCCCGGTCCCCCAGTTTGTAACCATTAACCACCTGGTTTTGATTGGGGAGCCCACAGACTGATGCTTTGCATAGTACCTCCAAATGAAAAACATGTGGAAGCAACACGTATGGTGAGAATTACTATTTTGCAATTCCTTGTTGATAGAGTAGTAGGCATTTCAAAGCAAGAAAAATGCACAATAATGTGCAGGGTCTTTTTGTTTCGTTTTGCTTTGTATTGGTTACTACTGCCCCTAACCCTGAAATTTGGAAAGCGGTTCGGATTATTTTTCCTGTGGTGATCTAAAAAATACCTCATCCTATACGAAAGCATCCATGCAATTAGTCCAGATATAAATACAGGCTCTAAAACTATGCTCCGTGGCACCCAGGTTAATGGACTAATGCAATAAAGCAATAGGTTACAATAAGGAATTTCAATACAATTAAAACCATAAAGCTAATGATGATCTCTTTCAAATGAAGCTCTAGATGAAAATAAAGCACTAAAAGTCACTTATTCATTAAATAGTTTTGGTTCCACTTGCAGAAGTTCACAGAGGGCGTTAGACATCTAAAGTATAAGATGCGCTGGAAATAAAATACATAAAAATGGCCTCCATTCTATTTATTTTGACACTCTCGCCTCCATGTCAATGGACTATTCCCCACATGCCTGTAAGGCAGAGTTCAAGTACCACTCTACTAGAATCTTCTTGCAGTTTTTCCCACATCCCAAGCTACTATGTACAGCCCAGGAATTAAGTTGGTCACCTGACACATACTTAGATTGGGTCAAGATCCCAAACTACTGTTAGTTTCAGTGATGCCTCCCACTTGCTTGAAAGAGTTATTGCATGACACCGTAATCCTTAAAGGACTCAAATTATCTCTAGATAGTTCGTGCTGCCCTGGGTAAATCAAGTCCTTGCATGAAAGAACTATTCTATTTCAGCTTTACTTCATTATGTAGTTAAAAATCCTCCTGGTTCCCCTCTGGCTTTCTCCCACTCAAAACTTCTAATATTGCTGAAAATAGAAGGAGGTAGACTCTAGGCATAAATACACTGTCCACTAACAAAACATGTAAGAGTTAGGTCCAAAATGCATGAGCTGGAAATTTAGGGATCTGTGTACTGTATTTCTAAAGGCAGTCTTCCCAGAGAGAAGGCAAATGCTGTTCCACATTCTTAGTGCCTGCTGCTTACATGGTATGTGCCCAGAGGATGTGTCTCTGGGCAGAAAAAGCCAAAAAAGAGAACCACATCCAATTGGAGCTTTCAGCAGTACATATTCATTGGCAAATGAAAGTTCTATATGTAGTTTTCTTACACAAAATAGTTTGTAACTCCTGTCTTTTACTAATATTATATGCCTAAAACCTTACTGCTTTGACAAGCAAGACACGCACACACAAAAAAAGTCTGCTCTCTTCTCCTTGGTCTGTGTTGTGATTCTAAGATTAAAACAAAGCAGCTGCCAAAATCCTGATTCATCCACTTAGTTAATGGGGTTAAGGGTAGGAAGACTAGAAAGAACTGCTTTCCCATTACTTCACTATCACAGATCTGTCACTGTGCTGGGTATCTTCCCCTGACTCCACATACCCTTTCCTCCCTTCCCCACTCACCCTTGTACACCAAGAAGTTGACCTATATGGCCTATACCTGGGGCTCCCTGGCCCTCTGGCCTTCAGTTATTTTGGCCCACAGGAAACACTGAGAGAAGGCAGAGAGTGAAAGTGAAGTATTTCTTCCTGCCTCTCCTTCCTGCAAGTGACCCTGGGTTGGCTGCATTCTCTACTAGGCTTCAGCCCCTATCAGGCCTCCCTCTCCATGGAGCTGCCACGTAGTCCTTCCATGCTGTTCTTCTTTTGCCTCTTAGACCTCTGGAGGGTAACCACTCCCCACAGTTACTTCCCCAGAGTATTGCACTCCCTCTGCTTGGTTTCCTTTGGCTCTGCTTGACCTTTGTGATTTACTTTGCAAAGTCCTAGTTTGAGCATGCCATTTATTTTTTACCACGGTTCTCACTCACATAGTAAAAACCATACCTAAAAACAAATAATTAACCCAGTAAAGCCTGGATTAGGAGAACCTAAAAAACTTTTCTTATTCTAACAATAAATAGTAAATAAACAATGTTAGAGTGTAGACATGCAAGCCAAAGGAACCATTGTCCACTTTCTCATTTCTTCAACAATATCCACTGAACTTCATATGATAGGTGCTGTTCTCAGAGGACTTAATAATCTAATGGCTCTTAGGGATGATTTAGAAAGTGTCCTCAGTGAACTCCCTATTGCAAGTGGTATGCAGGTATTTTTTTTTTTTTTGCACAATTGTTCAATAGAAGATAAAAGTAATTCAATAAATTAACTTGTGTTATAGACAACAGTCGACAGAGGAGTTGACAGGTTTAACAATAGCATCACATCGTATACCTACTGTTCTCAAATTTGGTTAAATAAATAAATCAGAATCTCATTTTTGAGCTTTCTAAAACAATTCACTCTACCCTCAGCAACTCTAAGCGCTAAGGCACTTAGAGGATTCTTATACATTATGTCTAGAGTGGGGCAATGCTGTTGGTCTTTGAACTATATTTTAACAAGGTATATAGAACATGATACACTTAACCAATTTCCTATTGTTGAATAAGCTCTTTTTGTTTAAAGTTTATTTATTTGAGAGAGAGAGAATGAGCTGGGAAGGGGCAGAAAGAGAGGGAGACAGAGGATCTGAAGAGGGCTCTGCGCTGGCAGCAGAGAGCCCAACGCAGAGCTTGAACTCATGACATGTAAAATCATGACATGAGCCAAAGTTGGACACTTAACCAACTGAGCTACCCAGGCACCCCTTAGTTCTTTTTAGTATTATAAATAACAATGCAATGAACATCTTTGGACATATGTATTAGTACAGTTTCTGAATAATTTACTTTATAATATATTTATAAGACGGAAATTACCAAGTCAAAAAGGATGTGAATTTTTATGTTCTTAATCCATATTGCTAAATTGATTGCTATAGTGTTTAAACCAGTTTGTATTCCAAATGCTAACATCTGCAAATACATTTTACTGTAGCCTTACCAACATTTAAGAGTATCTTCATTTTTGCCAATTTGATAAACAGAATTGGTATCTTATTTCAATCTGCATTTGTTATTAATGAAGTTGAACTTTTTATGTTATTAGTCATTTGCATTTCTTCCCCTGTAAATGACTATGGCCTCTGTTGAACCAATCTTAAATTACTCCCTTGTCAAATGTTTCAACTCAGTCGATCATTGATTTTCCCTCCTTTTATGAGGTTACATCTCCAATTTGTAATTGAAGTAGTAAGGAAAAATAAAAGCTCCTTTAAAGAAATTCAGTTTATTGCTAAGTTGTGAAAACACATTCCTGTACTGACTTCAAGGAAATGCCTTTTCTGACACTGAGGATAGATTCTGCCATAAAACTGAACTGTATATTTCTTCGCCATACCATTTGTGTGTTTCAACTTGTAGCAGGGAAAGGCAAATTCTGTAATCCACTCTTTGAGGAAGTTGTTGCTTGGAAGTTTTTTATTTTAAAAAAAAGAAGAAAGGGAAGAAAAAGAAAGTTAAAACTCACATCTGTGTTTCTCCAGACCAGAGTAAAACAGCCACACAGAACCACAGTTATGTCACAAACAACGATACCACTGTATATATTTATCAAATGCTGCAGTCACAGAAACAGTTTAAAATAGAGTAAGGATTTCATAGTGTGAATTCGGAAGAGTGTATTTGCAATGCGGTAAAACTGAGATACTTAAATCTTCTGTAACTAATGTGAACTTTGAACACTGAACTCAATATTGCCCAATACTGAAAGTTAAATCAACAAGTTTATTAAGCACTTATTACGTTCTCTCTTACATATATATATATATATCATATATATATATATATACACACACACACACACCATATATTCAAAAAATACATATGACTTGCTCCTTGCCCCTGTCTAGCTTAGAATCGTATTACCCGAACTCATGATTTTTAAGATTAACTGTTGAGGGTAACTATACCCTCTGTGAGAGGGTCTGTGAGACTATAATTGGAATAGTCTCTTTGGAAAGCAATTTTCAACATATATCAAATCCTTAAAATCATTTATACTTTTAAGTTAGTCATTTTACTTCTGAGATTTGTTTTTTAATATTCCAAGAGTCCTATGCACAAAGATTTCTTTAGCAATAAAGCACTTTTCACTGTATACAATCAAGAAACACCAGCTTAAAAGCAATCTACAAGTTTGTTCATTTGTTATGATGATCACTATGTATGAAAAGTAAAAAGGCAAGCATAGAAAAAAATGTTAATGGGAGCTATTTATATCTTTTACATATTTTTCCAAATTTCCCACAATAAGCCTTATCATAATAGGGTGAAGATTTTGCTTTTGTAATGAATGAATGTAGGGACATCTGGGTGGCTCAGTCAGTTAAGCGGCCCATTCTTGATTCGGGCTCAGGTCATGATCTCATGGTTAGTGGAATCAAGCCCTGCATGGGGCTCGACACTGTCAGCGTGAAGCCTGCTTGGGATTTTCTCTCTGCACCTCCTCCCCCCGCCCCCCGTCAAAATAAATAAATCTTTGAATGAATGAATGAATGAATGAATATATTGCCAATATTGTCCCTGTTTGATTTTGTTTTGCTCACCTGGGGCATTGCCAGAAATGCAAAGGAGGGACTTTGCTGAGAAACTCTGAGAAGTCAGAAGTTTCTTCCCAGTTTGAGCCCGCAAGAAAGAGATGTATAACATGTCTTCATTTAGCTCTGTGATTCCCCCCGCCCCATTTTATTTATAATTAGTATGTCCATGTGGATTCTCTTTACATGTTTTCTGAAGGAAGGTAATTAGGGCCCAAAAATTCACAAAGAGTTCATGGTGGGTACCACTATTTTGAAGGGACTTATCACACTGTATCAAGAATAATCCTCAAGCACCCCATCCCTGCCCTGGGGCAGGAATCCTCTATAGTCAAAATATACATATGTGCATACACCTTGATTATTTGGCTAATTTTTATAATCTGTCTTCCTCCTCTTGGGTGAACTAAAAGAATGGTGTCTGGTACATAATAGGTGAAGACTTATTTGTTAAAATGAATAAAAAGTAGAGACCGTTTCTGTTTTATTTGATGATGTATGCCCAAGGTCTAATACAGTACTGTCCAAAAGAAATATAATGTGAGCTACATACACAATTTTACATTTCCTAATAGTCACATTTAAAAAGGTAGAGAAATAGCTTGAACTGACTTCAACAATTATTTTATTTTACAAATTTATTCAAAATATTATCATTTTCACATGTAATTAATATAAAACTATTAATTAGCTTATATTTTTCTTCTTATCAAGCCTTTGAAATGCAGCATGTATTTTATATTTAAACACCATTTCAGTTCAGACAAGCCACACTTCAAATGCTCAATAGCTAAGTATGACTTGTGACTGCCTTTTTGGAGAGCACACATCTAGAAAAGTGTCCAGTGCATAGCAAGTGGTAAGTATTGGCTGAATGGATGAGTAAACTAAAACATCTGAGTCAAGAACTTCCATTAAGCCATTCCTCCACACTCCATATTGTTGGTTTGTTGATTAGATGGTTGGTTCTGATAATCTAAATGCAGGGTTTTGCCTTTATTGCTATCGAGTGTGATTTTTTTTTAAATATTCAACTCTAAATACAGCCTTCCAAGATCACTGATACCCTAGATTCTATCTGACTTATCTGCTAATCCTCCCAGTTTCATGTCCTACTCAAATATAGTGACTATACCATCTGTACTGAGAAAATGTTGGGCAGGTCTGGTCTAAGGCAAATTTCCACAGGATGCTTCTAGAGGCTTCCAACATTGCATTGATCCATTAGCCATTTACAGGTCTTCCCCTCTTTACACATCTAACTAAACAATTCCATGCCTCTAATTTCTCCATTTGCTCACAAAAGTATCAGTTAGAGATTGGGAATCAAGCAATATCTCAAGATGTCCTTGGCTTAATTTACTGTCTAAAATTATTTTCATCTACTTGTTCTAGTCTGCAAATATACAGTCATCTCTGTAACTCAACAGATTCTCCAAAAAGAAAAAAAATCTAACAGTGTTTACAATTAAATAATGATATAAATCTCTGGCAGTTGTGGACATAACAGCCTTAATTTCAACTATTTCCTGTCAACTTATGTGGTAATTCTTTCAATTCTGGACACTAAGTGACCAGTGGCTGAAAAGAAGTAATTTAGCTCATGAGGAAAACTAGCTGATGCCATCATAACCCCATTTCAATCTATGTTGTGGTTCTCTAGTCTTCAACTACATAGTAACTCTGTAATTTTAAACAATAAATTTGTGTATGGTAAGAAATGATCTTAAAAAGGAACCTAGAACACTGCTGATGAAGAGAAAAATAAACTAACTTTCATCAAAAACAATAAAAGAACACTAATAAAAAATTAAGTGGGGGAACCTGGGTGGCTCAGTTGGTTAAGCATCAAACCTCGGCTCAGGTCACGATCTCCCTGTTCATGAGTTCGAACCCAGCATCAGGCTCTGTGCTGACAGCTCAGGGCATGGAGCCTGCTTCAGATTCTGGGTCCCACCACCCCCTCCACCCCACCCCTACTTGCGCTCTGTCTTTCAAAAATAAACATTAAAAAAAATAAAAAATAAAGTTAAGTGTGAGGTTCAGCAATGACGCAGGATTATATTACAGAACACTTACTCTGGGGGCGCCTGGGTGGTTCAGTCGGTTAAGCAGCCGACTTCGGCTCACGTCATGATCTCACAGGCTGTGAGTTCGAGCCCCGCATCGGGCTCTGTGCTGACAGCTCAGAGCCTGGAGCCTTTTTCAGATTCTGTGTCTCCCTCTCTCTCTGCCCCTCCCCCACTCATGCTCTGTCTCTGTTTCAAAAATAAATAAACATTTAAAAAAATTTTTTTAAAAATTAAAAAAATAAAAAAAAGAACACTTACTCTGTTTCAGGCACCATGCATTCTTTCACTTAATCCTCTATGACAATCTTTTGATCTAAATCTTATTGTTGTCATCCCATTTTTATCCTGAGTTATCCTAAATGAAGTATCAACCTCTGTATCACTCTCTCAAGAGCAGACAAACTTGGTTCCCATTTTTATCCTTTTCTATCACTGATATGTTTCCCCGATTGTGGTCTGCAAACCACCTATATCAGAGTGACTGGGCTGCATCTCTAAAGTAAGCTTCCCAGGCCCTACAATATTCCAAGCAAAGCAATCCCTTTGGGGATGAGACCTATGAACTACATATCGAATAAGCTTCCTGAGTGATTCCAATGTGCATTAAAGTCTGTAAACTACTGACCTACGGTCTACTTTAAAAAATACTGTAAAATAAGGGCTCTTCTGAAAATGCTGGGTGTTCCCACTTAAGACACATTAGAATTACATGAAGAATATCTTCAAAATAAAAACTCCTAGGTCACATCCTGGATGGAACAAACTGGGATCTCCTGGGGTTACACTTGGCGGTATGTATTTTTAAGACAAATTATCCTGGCTCTTAAAGCAGCAACAGACCATGCCCTGATCAGCTGGTGAACATTTTGGAATCACTGGTATAAGTCCCTGTCTAGTACACATGTCAAAATTCTGCAAATTTTATGCTAGTATCAGTAGCATGGTTGAATACTTTTACAGAAAAGAAAGTATAAGACGTGGTAACCTACTCTTGAGATGTTTATTTTCCTATATGGAAGAAAATATCTACTCAACCCAAAATTCTGCAGAAGAAATAATAAGCAGTTCTGAAAAGACAAGTAGATATAAATGATACAACCCTAAATAATCAGCAACTCTAAAGTTATGTCACTGAGTCCCTGGATTCCAACAGGAGAAGGCCTTTTACAATTCAATCTCTAAATAGTATACAAGTTACAACATTTTTGGAATTTTTATTCATGATTTTCACTCATCAAATGCAAGATATCTTCTCTCATGCAAGAGTCACTCCTCAAAGAATTCCTAGTAAGATCTGCTTATGAGGCCCTGTGTAACCCAACACAACAGGACATCCAGGTGATAACAAAGAAAATGTGTGAATCTTGGCAGTGAGCAACCAGTACTGACAGGCTGCCAACTGACTCATAAACTGGTCCACAAAATGTAAGCATAGTGCTATTTTTGAAGAGGTCAGCACCCCAGCTGGCAGGAAGAAATAAAATGCCAAGGAGTCTGATTAGTAAGAAAATAATGCATAAACAGCTAACTAAAACATTTAGAAAGAGATTCTACTCTATGATCTATCAGTGGAACTGCAGATCCTTCTGGAAATATACCAGACATACCACAGTCTATCAGTATTTATTAAAGGCCTTTTATGTAGTATCCTGTGGAGAAAACCCAGACCCAAAAGAATAACAGGCAAAATAAGGCTACATGTGGCTCCAAGATAAGAGCAGGGACCTGAAAGGGATGGCTGCATCCAGCCCCCAAACACAGGGTCCTGTATATTGGCTGCTGGGAGAAAACCAGGAGGGTCAAGGGTCATGGACCCTAAGAACCAGAAGTCTGAGCTCATCAGTACAAGTCCACAAGGAGCACAACAAAGGAGGCCCAGCTCCAGGAGGAAAAACAGAGTGTGACTGACACAAGGTCCTCTACATCCTGGGAAAAGAGGCCCTTGAACTTTCAAAATGAGCCTGAGACTATGAGTTCTCCAAACAGCAGTCAGGTCCACTGGGAAGAATGGAAGATATGAACAGAAATAGAGATGTTATGAAAGCAAAACATGTATGTGGTAGGTACCCTTTCAATTGAACCTCACTCAGCCAACTCATCAGATTAACCAATATTCCCGATGCCCTCTTTAAAACCTACAGATGAATGCCAGGATGTGCTGAATCCCTGTAACCAAGAGCCTACTCCTTAACATCCCAAGGCACCTCCACTTCTACCAGTTATGCTAGCAAGAGGTCCAAACTGTCTACATCAAGTTTAACTACTATTACAAGTATGCAATTTGTTTAAATGTATAAAAATAATGAAAGAGGAGACCCAAAAACAGAGCTGTTACCATGAAAACTAAATTGCATTAAGAGAACATGATAAAAGGAGTTTTTTCTAAAAAAACAGTTGTTGTGCAATTAGGGGTAGGTTTAACAACTATTAAAGATATGAATACCATAAAAATCTAGAAAAGAGCATTTAGATCCTGTTCTACTTTAAAGGACCCAAATGAAGAAAATGGAGAAGATGTTTTCCAAGTCTCCTTTACACAAGATGACTCAGGACACTAATCGGCAGACCCACACTCAGAGAAGAGGCTCAAGAGCTAGAAAAAAATAAGATAAAAAAGAACTCCGTGTGCAAGAAAAAATGAAAATTGACCTTGATTCCATTATACAGAGTCAATCACTGTTAACGCTTTCTTGTATGGACTTACATGTTTATTATGTTTAAAACTAAGTAAAACTACATATACACGTGTGTGTGTGTGTGTGTGTGTGTGTGTATATATATATATATATATATATATACATAAGCATACACACATATATCTTATATATACAGTCTTTGTTAAAAATACTACTTGTAATGTATTTTTCTTCATTAATAAATGATGACCACCTTCTGATATCAGTAAATATTTATCTCTAATACCTTAATAACCTTGTAGAATTCCACTTTATGAACACATCATAATTCAGTAAATCCTTCTGTTGAACTTTTAAGTTGGTTCTCATTTTTATGTCATAAGCAATGATTTTACCATTGTGCACAGTGCACTGTTTCCTTAGGACATATTCTGATGGTTGTAATTTGACAAACCAGATAGGAGCTACCAGCTCTGCTCTTTCTGGTTCTTCAAAGGGATATTGAGGCTGCAAGATGGATATTAATACAGCAAACTCTGTTTATCAGTACTGTGCTACGGGAAGCGGCATATCCTTAACTTTTTCTCTATCTACATAATGGAACAGAAACCCTATTTTCCAAGTACTTTGAATCCTTCAAACGGATCTTTCTTATATAGGCATCTCTGATTTTTTTAATACAATCTCAGCAAACTCAATACCATCCTTTTTCTAATCTCTTAACACTTCTTGAGTTCCTTCCCATGGGGTGCTAATGGCCATTCATGGCATGAGTGTTTTGTGGCTTTATCCTCACGAAACTTAGGATGGGCCTGTACACACATAATTTAGGGGTACATTTGTCATTCTCTTGGCTGTACAGCACCTCAGATTTTTTCTTGTTTCATGAATCTTCATCTTACCTCTCCAGACACTCGTTCATTCTGCCAGCTATCCAAACAGCTGAGGTGTGGCATGGCCTAGGCATGGCCAGGAAGATGCACCTGCCTGGATCCAGAGAATTCCTTCCGAGTGGCAGCCAGCAGTGGTGCCAGTGTTGTTCTCCACAGAGGATTCCACAGCATGACTCATACTGTGATTCTGACCACAGTATCTCTTCCTCCTGCTCTTCTCCTGAGCCTGACGGCAACTCTGCTAGCTACAAATATTCTTCTAATGAATTCCTTGCTGCAAGAGGAACACGGAATCTTTGCTGCTTGCAATTTAGGAGCCTGAAACAGTAATGCCTAAAATGATATGCAGACACTGTGTGCCATAATTATGCAAGATGAAGGCCCCAGAGAGAGGTGGCGCCTTTTCTAAAGCCCACACTCATGCTCCAACACCCTGACATTTCATAGGATTGGTGAGAGAGAACCAACGTGAGAATTTAACCTACTAGCAATGTGGTTAATCAAAGTGTATTTTCTCTTACTACACGCATCAGCACATTTATTAAACAGACAAGAGTTGTTTCTCTGAGAGTTTGGTCTTGATCGACATACATCAAGGAAATATTTGCTGTTTCTCATGCAGACTGATCTTCACTTTATACATTAATGGAAGTTTAGAGATCATCTAGTGCAGGAGTCAGCAAACTTTTTCTGTAAATGGACAGATAGTAGATATTTTAGTCCTTTTGGGACACAAACTATCACTATCATGTATTTTTCTTCCTATTTTTTCAACAATACTTTAACAGTATAAAAGTCATTGCAAGTCTCAAACTTCCTGATTTCAAAACTTACTACAGAGCTGGAGTAATCAAAACAGTATGATACTGAAATGACAGACATATAGGCAAAACCAATGGACTAGAAAGCCCAGAAATAAACCCTCCTCTGTATCTTCCAATGATTTCAGACAGGCATGCTAAGACCGTTCAATGGGTAAAGGCAATGTTTTCAACAAATGGTATTGGAAAACTGAATATTCACATACAAAGGAAGTTCGACCCTTAGTTACACCATATACAAAAATTAACTCAAAATGGTTCATAGACCTAAACGTAAGAGCTAAAATGATAAAATTCTTAGGAGACAGTATACGAGAAAAGCCTCATGACCCTGGATTTGACAATGGTATCTTGGGTAAGATACCAAAACCACAGAAACTACAGAAAAAATACATTAGACTATATTAAATTTAAAATTGTGGGGCGCCTGGATGGCTCAGTCGATTAAGCATCCGACTTTGGCTCAGGTCACGATCTCGCAGTTTGTGAGTTTGAGCCCCATGTCGGGCTCTGTGCTGACAATTCAGAGCCTGGAGCCTGCTTCAGATTCTATGTCTCCCCGGTCTCTCTGCCCCTCCCAAGCTCATGCTCTGTCTCTCTCTGTCTGTCAATAATAAGTAAATGTTAAAATTTAAAACTGTGTACGTCAAAGGACACGATCAACGGAGTGGAAAGGGAACCCACAGAATGGGATAAAGTATTTGCAAATCAAGTATCTGATAAATGTTAATATTCAAACCATATAAAGAAATCCTACAACTCAAAAACCCACACACACAAAAGAAAACTATTAAGAATTGGGAAAGGGACTTGAGTAAGACATTGTTTAGGCTAAGAAAAACAGAAGACAACATCAGAAATGAAAGAGATCACAACTGATACTATAGAAAGAAGAGAATACTATCAACAATTATACACCAACAAATTGGATAACGCAGAAGAAATGGATAAATTCCTTAGACCCATGCAACTTGCCAAGACTGAATCATGAAGAAAACTGGAACAGACCAATAACAAGTAAGGAGATTAATCAGTACCAACAAATCTCCCAACACAGAACAGCCCAGGACTAAATAGTTTCACTGGTGAGTTCTACCAAATATTTAAAGAAAAACTAATACCAAGCCTTCTCAAAATCTTCCCAAAAAAATTTAAGAGGAAGGAACACTCTCAAACTCATTTCTTGAGGCTGACATCGCCCTGATATAAAAGGCAAATAAGAGCACTATGAGATAAGAAAATCACAATTGTATCATCTCACACCTATCACTGTGCCGTCATCAAAAAGACAAGAGGGAAACAAAAGACAAGAGATAACAGCCCCTGGGTGGCTCATCCAGGTAAGCATCTGACTCTGGTTTCAGTTCAGGTCCTGATCTCAGGGTCTTAAGATTGAGCCTCACTTCAAGCTCCGCAATGGGCGTGGAGCCTGCTTGAGATTCTCTCCATCTCCACTCTCTTAAAAAAAATGATTAAGATAGTAAATTTTAAATTAGGCATATTTTACCATATGTATGTATATAATTCTTAGTTCAGAGACCAAAGAAAATCCTCAGACCCTATTTAGCCTATGGGCTGCAATTACCTGCCTCCTGATCTAGTCCAGTGATCTCCAAATAGTGTTCTAAGAAGCCCTGGAAAGCTATACCTCTGGAGTTGCCAGGCAGTTCTTGTTAAAGGTCTCTAGGGATGGCTATAGACTCCCCACACTTGCTACAGACAGAGCAGCTCCTCTCTTACCTAGAGGTCTACAGGCTTGCCTTAAAGAAAGAGCTCTATAGCTTGAAAAGGTTTGAAAAACTACTATTTAATCTACCATTCTTATGTTATAGAAGATAAAATGGAGGACCAGAGATGGCAAGTGAAATGTACAACGGAGTTGGGACCAGAACCTAAGTCCTTAGACTATGAGCTCAAAGCTTATCCATTATACCACCCAGCTTTGCCCCATCGAAGGCCACCCCCCACCAACACTGTAGACTCCAGCTTTCACTTAACAGATTCCTTTGGACTTGATCTCGATAAATTCATGTGATTTATTCAGCACTTCTTTGTGCCCAGAAAATATCTGTGGAAAAAGTACAAGGCAGAATCTTGGTCTCTAGTAGACAGAATACCCCCCCCAAAGATCTCCTAGTCCTACTCCCTAGAATTCTATTACATGACAAAAGATTTTCCAGATGTTATTAAGATTGAAGATCTTGACATCGAGAAATTATCCTGAATTATACAGGTGGACCCAATCTAATCATGTAAAAATCCTTAAAAATATTTTTTTTTTCTGGCTGTAGTCAGAGGGAGATGAGTCTATAAAAGAATCGTCATAGAGATGGAACATTGCTGTCTTTGAAGACGGAAGGAGGAGGCCATGAACCAAGAAACAAGGACAGCTTCTAGAAGTCAGAAAAGGAAACAAGTTCTGCCTTAGAGCCTCCAGAAAGATTCACAGCCTGTTAACACCTTTATTTCAGCTCAATGAAATGAAACCTATGTAAGACCTATGTTAGTCCTACAATTGATAGCACTTAGGATAATAAATTTGTGTTATTTTAAGCCAGAAAGTATGTGATACTTTATTACACAATACATAACAAATACATTCTCTCAAATACACACAGTACAGCTAATTTATCCTGCATATTGTGTAAGTTAAGAGTATCTGCTAACCTGGCCTTTCCGTCTTATTCCATTAATAAGCATATTGGCCCCTTGGACACCTAGCTTTGCCCAGAAGCCCTGGAAATCAAACCATGAATCAATCAAATAAGGCTGAGTAAGCAGCCTTATTTGATCTTATTTGCTCCCAGGAGCAAAACAGTAGAAGTAACAGTAGAATTAAAAAGTTACAACTACTTCTGTAAGTAACCATCATTGAGCTTACCAAGTATTTCAAAAGTGAAAGGAAAAAATATCAGGTCAGGATTTCTGTCCCTACATTATGGACATATGATAGGCAAAGTCAAAGTCTGGGTCAAAATAATGCTAAAAAACATGATCTGGTCTGTGCTTGGGGAGGGCAGGCAGAGTGGGCAGACACAGGACAGATGAAGCAGTTCAGCCAGTTCTTTCACTACATTAACTTGGCACTTCATTCTAGATCAGCAGTCAGCAAACCACCACCCTCAGGCCAAATCCAGCTTGCTGCCTGGTTTTGTAAATAAAGCTTTATTAGAACATGGACCCATTCGCTCATTCACGTATTGCCGATGGCTGCTTTTCCACCACAGCGGCAAAGTTGGGTAGTTGTGATACACACTGAACGGCAAAAACAAAAACAAAAAAAACCAAAAAACACAAAAATGTTTAACTGGCTCTTTACAGATAAAATTCGCTGACCCCTGCGGATTGGCTGGGCCATGCTCATGTAAACTGGAGAAGAAGGATCTCTGAGTAAGAGTTCGTTCACAAGCACCTCGATTCCCTCCCTGTGCAGCCATGATATGAGGGGCCATGTTTGTCTTTCCTCCTGCAGTTGGTTTTGTGACTCACGTCTGCTGACCCTGTTCAGTGAGGCTGAGAAAGGCAACCACATAACCCAAGGAAATCTAGCTGTGGCAATTCAGCCACATTTTCCTTTGAGTCAGCTGCCCCAGCATGTAAGCAGCCTTATTTGATCTGTTTCTTCTAATCCAAAAGTCCCCAACCCTTTCTACCGTATTTTTAAAAATATTACACTAATGTATTTTTCATTACCCATAAATAATGTTGTCCTGCAGCTCTCCACCTACCAAATCAACGGCCTTTGTTGTTTCAGGGAAAGAAGCAGCACAACCTTGAACCATGAGATCCTTTTTTTTTTCTTTGCTTGTGTTTTGTATTAGATTTCTCACATTAGAGAGAAACTATTGTCTCAGAAGTCATTTTTGTTGAAAGAGAAAAAAATATTTCTATTCAAAAATCATTTTTGTACATATGAAGAACAAAGCTCAAGAGACTAAGTAGAGTTTTAGCATAAGTCACAGTATAGAGAATACAGAGGGTATGATGTATGGGCAATTTCTGTCATACAGAATGAGAAGGAGGGAGACTTTACAGCCATCTCCTCAACTACCAAGGGCTTGGTCTTGGAAGGGCAGGGAGAATGAAGTGGCAAAAATTCCAGATAGGTAGAGAGAGAAGTCAAATGTGTTTAGGTCTATGATTTAATTAATTGTATCTACATAATAAATCTTCCACAAAAATCGTAAATGATGGGCATTAGAGAGTTTCCAGATTGGTGAATACACAGAGGTGCTGGGAGGGTGGCACATGTGCAGAGCGCACGGAAGCTCTGCATCCCTTCCCACAATATCTTGCCCTCTGCACCTCCTCCATCTGGCTGTTCAGTGTATCCTTTACTGTATCTGTTTTAATATACTAGTAAATTAAAAGAAACTATTTAGGCTGGTGTTTTAATTTCTCCCTCCTTCCACCACTCCCCTATGTGGATAACTGCACGTGTATATATATACATACACACACACACTCCATGTAGTTCAGGAGTGAAAGAGTATCACTGGCAGAAGGGAATATCTAAGTACGTAAAAACCAGAGTTAATGTCCTCTTGTTTCCCCACAGCCTATATCTGATATAGGGAAATCTAAAAGTTTTCCAGTAGTCCTGTGGTGGACCCAGGAGAAGGTAGCTGAGAATTAAGAGTGTTTGCTACAGGGTTGCCTCGTATGTAGCAAGAGAATCCTACAGCATAAGATAAAAAGTAAGCCACCTAAAGCCAGGTTCTAATAGGAGCTCCTGGCCAAGCCTGAGAGGGTCTACGGTAGAAAGAGAAAAAGTGGAGGATGCTAACCCTAAGGGTACTACCTACCATGCACTGCTTGTACCCAGCCAGGCCATCATGAGATACAACCAAAGACACCTGCCACTGACAGAAACTAACTTCCAAAGAGAAGGTAAGCTGCACCTCAAAGAAAGGTCAACAGAAGCCAGCAGAGAAGGATAATATATGTACAAAACAGCCTGCCCCTACCACAACAATGTATGTAAGTCTTTCCCTGTGCCCAGATGTCACAGAGAAGGGAGAAAGAGAAGCTGATAAAGAGACAGCCTGAAAGAAAAAGCTTAAGCTCAAAGAATCTGAGCTTAGCTGAAAAATACCACTTCAAACCAGAGGAAACCATTTTTACTTAAGCGGACAAAATTAACTTTTCAGGTTATTCTGTATAAATATAAGCTCCAGAACATCAATTCCGTCCCCCCCAAAAAAAGTCCCTATGGTGACAGATGTTAACTAGAATTATTGCGGCGATTATTTTATAACAAATATCAAATCGTGTTGTATACCTGAAACTAATGTTATATGTCAATCTCAAAAACATTAAAAATAAAGAACCTCCATAGTCTGAGTACTATTTGAGTGTGGTGAGTAGATTTCCAAATATTCAACCTCACTTCTTACCCCCTCCCCTCCTCCACACATATGCTTCAGTTCACGGTTTAACACCGAGAAGGAAAAATCACTCTCCCTAAGCAAAGAACAGGAAGGGAATAAATCATTACAAGAGTGAAGAGCACTCCTCACCCTGGTGCTTGGATATGACTGCCCTAGAATCTGGGAAGTGGGTCAAAGACTCAAGCAATATTCCTGCCTGCATATCCAATAGCCAAGCAATGGGAGTGGGGAGGAAGGTCCTATTTCCTCTCACAGGGGTTCCCTACTTACTAATGCAAGTTTTCCAAGCCCAGTGGCCAATTGCATCATGTCAAATGAAACCAGTATTCCCCATTTCCACAGGCCCATTTTCAGGCCTTGCCATATCACCATGTCAGTTCACTGCCCCCTTGAGAAGCTACTGATTGCAGACTTATGACCCCTTCCCTGAGCAGACACATGGAGCAAGGTGCAAGATGGAGGCGTGTGGCTGCAGAGCTGCAGTTATTTCCCCAAAACTGGAATTAATTATCACTACTTGCTCCTCTGTCCCTCTTAGATCTGCAAAGCATGGGTCACAGTGACTTTGTTTTTATTGGCCTACCACATATTGAAACCATTCTTGCATATTGATACTGAATATCTCAGCCAAAACCCTGTGAAAATTACTTACTGTGTAGCACAACAGAATGATTTTCTAAAGTAAAATATCTTGGGATATTTTATCTTTTCAAGTACATACCAAAAGCAATTAAGTTCAAACTATGGAATACAGTCTTTGCCAGTTTCCATTCTTGACACATATGTGTCTGTGTTTATAAGTTCAAAGACCTCTTAAAGGATCAAATCTCTAGCTTTAATTTTCTCTTTGCAAGGGAAAAATATTCCAGCATCCTTCCTTAAATCATCTGCAAGGAACTCTACAGCATGGGGCCTCCATCCATGACAACTCTAATGTGCCTTAAAAAGGTGGAACAAGAACCCATTGCTGTCCTTGCCTCTCCAACAGCCCAAAGGAGTAGTACAACAAATATAAAAGTGAAAAAGTGAGTTCAGAGATCTCTATGCAGGAGAGAAGTACAGTGGCCCTCCCACCAGTCCGAGTTTGTTGTTGTTTTTTTGTGTTTTTTGTTTTTTGTTTTTTTACACATTGACCCAAATCATGCTCGCATTCACAACGACCCCATTCTTATTCCTGTTCCTTTTTCCCTTCCCTGTATTTGCTCTTCATTCTCAGTGACCCCAATTGCAAAAAATTCTTCCACTATTCTCAGGCCCCCTTTCCTGGATTCTTGAGGCCTTACAGAATGCCTTCATTTTCTCCTCACTTTTTTAAGGGCTACACTTGTGTTCTTCCTCTTCTTTTTCCCCTCAAACATGAAGGTCTTTACCAACTGAATTTGCACATGTAGCTGAGTGATACATTCTGAATGTGCTGTAAAACCCCAGAAAACCTGTTCTAATTCTCCACCCCACACCCCACCCCAACGTTTATCTTTTAACAATGGCCTTCAAATTATATTCAATCCTCATTAGTGGAATCCATATTTGCAAATTCACCTACTCCCTATTTGTAGCCCTCATGTCAATTCTCATAGGCACCTTCATGGTCATTCATACATGACACATGTGCAGTGCAGTAAAAAATCTGAATTGTCTGGCTCACACATTCCCAGCTCAGGCTGTCTTCTTGTTTCAGCTCTCAAGCTGTAAACTAAGTGTCTTTCTTGTGTGGTCTACTTAATGCCACTTGTTTGTATTTTTGCATGTTTTTGTTGGTGATTTCACTGTTTAAAATGGCCCCCAAGTATAATGCTGAAGTGCCGCCTGAAGTTCCTGGGTACAAGAAAGCTATGATGTGCCTTGCAGAGAAAATACACGCATTAGATAAGCTTCATTCAGGCATGAGCCACAGTTCTGTAGCCATGAGTTCTAAGGAATCAACAATATATATTAAACAAGGTGTCTTTAAAGGGAAACACACCATAAAACAAGGCTACGTATTAATCAGTTGTGACCAGAGGTTCTCGGGAACCTAACTCTGTATCTCTATTAAGAGCCATGGCTCAGTATTTGCTAATTCAGTGTCCACAGTGACTTTATAAAAAACACCTCGCACAAATAACAAGAACAGACTGGGAATATAACAGAGAAGTCAAATAGAGATGTTCAACATTATACATTCTGGGCAAAAAAATGCTCTTCCTCAGAAGTGTATTTTCAGAAATATAATTCAGAAATTTGCTTTTATCTATTGATGGGGCAGATGTTTCTTCACTCTCTGACATTAGCCTCAGGAGTATTCCAACTCCAAACTATCCTAGCTTCAGACTAGCATCCCCTCTCCTCCCTCAAATGGCCCCAAGTTCTCCTCTCTGGAGAGCCTTCCACACTTGCCTTAATTCTTCCAGGAAGCCTGCCAATCTTCTACAATCCCCTAGCTATTACCCTTATAAGGCCCCTACTCTAGCCATGATATACAATGGAAGTGGCTTTTGTTTATATCCATTTATGTTTCTGCAACTTTTATCTTGATGTATATTTCATTGGCACCATCTCCTCCTTGGTTTGTGAGTTTCCTATTTCACTTCAAAAGGCTCACAATGCCTGCTGGGGTACTTTGTATTTTTGTGGCTGCAAAATAAATTGTGTCGATTACATAGAAATGCTCACCGACTCCAAACTTCCCTGCTTCTTGCGTGGATGCCTTCTATTACTTCATCATACTCCAGGCGAGCTAAAACATCATTCACGCTCGCTCTGTCCCACAATTTGACTTGCAGATTTAAAGGGAAAGACTTTACTCAAGCACAACACATGATAATGTGAAAAATCATCATAAATTCCAGGGTTAAGCTGTGATGTGATCACTGTGATTGATGCAAGAATACTCAACAATTCTAATCAGGTCTTATGTTTGCAACTAGCTAACCTGTGGATATAAACAACCCAAACAGCCTTATTCAGGGTGTTTGTGTCTTTCCAAACACTTTGAATTCGTCCGTTCTTAACCTGCGCTCCTCCTCTGCATGCCACTTCACCTCTCTACTAATAGCAACACATGCTCAAGTAAGGCTTTTAAATCTCAGTTCTTCCAGCAAATACATGAAGAAATGATTGCACCTTGGGCTGTGTGGGCTGCTATAAAAGAATACCATAGACTAAGTGGTTTACAAACAGAAATTTATTTCTCACAGTTCTGGAGGCTAGAAGTCAGAGATCAAAGTGCCAACCAACATGGGTAGGTTCTCATGAGAACCTGCTTGCTGGTTCTGAACCAGCCATCTTCTCACTGAATCCTCACAAAACAAGAGAAAAAGGGGCTGGAGAGCTCGCTGCGCCTCCTTTCATAAGGGCACTAATCTCATCATGAGGGCTCCACTCGCACCTCATCACTCTGAACTACTCACTCCTGAAGGCCTTACCTCCTAAAACCATCGCAGACATTGGGCGTTAGGGTTTCAACAGATGAGCCTTAGAGGGACACATTCAGTCCATAACAGTACTATAGAATTACCACTGTGTAACCCCGAGTGAACTAAAGTATCCAGGCATCGAACATCGGTGGCTGCTACATCACAAAGAGAAAGATAACTTCAAAATGGAAGAACACAACACCACTGGTATACAATTGTCCCCCCCACTTGACCCAAAAAACCATTTCTGAATCAGAACAAACCTATAACTCCAACTCCAATTTATAAGAAATACAGCGGACAGAGTAACATGTCAAACTACATCATGGGGATACAACCAGCAAGATCCAGACTACGGGAAACTGGGAAACTCTACACGTCGAATAACTTGTTTTCAAAAGATTAAAAAAAGAGAGAGAGAAAACATACAAATTTAAACAATTAAAACATAACAACCAAATGCAATGTGTAGACCTTATCTGGATCTTCATTCAAGCAAAAAGATAGGTTTATGAGATAATTGGAAAATTAAAAACACTACCTAAATATTCAATGATATTAAAGAAATATTATTAAATATTTTAGGTTTAATAGTATTGTAATTACTCTTAAAAGAAAACAGACCTTATCTTGTAGAGAATCATAATTATGGAAATTAAGTGGGGGAAATTTGTTTCATAATAAAAATGGAAGGAAAAAGTGAAATGGAAGATTTGCAAGAGGCTGTCACTGGTTGGAGTTAAGGGAACTTACATAGGGCATTCATTATGCCATTCTGTCTACTTTTATGTATGTTCAGAATTCTCCACAATGAAAATATGAAAACAGGCATATACATTCAATCATCTTTCTTCTAGTATCTTTCAAATCTGTATCTCCAGTCCTAATTATTTATCTGCAACTCTGGGCTCTCTGTGATATTATTATGCCACTGGATTGGCCAGTGCTGAATTTCTTGATACGTGGCATAATAAGCACCATGACTGTTCAAGCCATTTTGACTGGGTATTCTGTTACTTGAAACTGAAAGTGTCTTAATAAAATGCTCACCAAAGTTACCTGCGGAAGGAGAAATATCTACACATCTCTCCCCCAACAAACTCCCTCCACATTCTGTTTCTCCATTGAGAGCATACCTCCCTCCTCTGTACCCCCACCCCTTTCTCATACTCTGCTCATACCATGCTGTCCCCATTCCCATAATAGGTCACATCGCTCATGAGTGGTGGGACAGAAAAGTGAGAAACCATTACAAAGGAGTTGAAGGAGTTCACAGAAGTGTTCTATTTACCTTCTTATCCTCACTGCCTACTGCAATGTCTGGCCAAGTTAGTAAAGATTTGAACGCAAGCAAGGAAAAAAATGAATTCACAAATGAATGTCCTGCCAACCTCTGAAACATAAGTTTCAAAGTTACACTCAACTTTCCCGCAACACTCCACAAGACATCCATATAGACATTATCTCTTGTCTGAATGATAAGGTCTTTTTATTGGCCTCCCTGTCTCCAGCCTCTCCCCCATTGCAGTCCATACTCTCCAGGGTCACCAAAGTTATCTCCTAAAACAGACATCATTCACTACCTTCCTTAAGCTCTTTAATACCTCATAATTAGCAATAGGATCAAATCCAAATTCCTTCATGGGAAAAGGTCCTTATTAATTTGACCATAACATTACTTTGCTGCTAAATCTCCTAATTCCTTCCTCTCTCTTCTCCTCCAATCAACCCGAAGTATCAGCCATACAAGTCCTGGTAGTATCCTATTGATAATCTCATGCATGCTTCTTACATTGTTTTTTCTTTCCACACCACCTATTTAACCTAAGAAACTCCTGGTCATTCTTCATGACATAGCCTAGATGTCAACTGGTCTTTACTTTTCCAGGCAAAGTTGGTCATGTTTCCTTGGTTTTCTCATAGTCCTTTGGCCATACCTCCACAATAGCATCTGCCGCTTTAAATTATAATTATTTGTTTAAAGGTACAATCCTCCTAATAAACTAAAAAGTATTCCAGAGATGGAGCTATATCCTTACTCCCTATAGTATCTGTTACTGGAATAAAGGTTCTGAATGATGGAAAGGAGGGCGGAAGGTACTGGCATTTTTCCAGTTGCTAAATCTAGAAACCTGGAAGTCATGAATTCCCAGAACAGAAAGGAATGTTACAGATCATCATAAAAAACCTTTACTTTAAAGATAAGTTGACTCTTCTTTCATCCCCTTTACACGATTTGTCACCAAATCCATTTGTCATATCCTTCTTCAGAATGTCTACCAGATTTCCTCCTGCCTCCCCATCTCCACTGACCCACGCCCAGTCCATGTTCATTTACTCATCCTGGGATTATTAAAAAGGCCCTCAAAGAGGGTTTCCTTTTCTCTACCGCCCCCTTCCCGCCTTCAGAGCCACACTGCACACAACTGACAGAAGAAACTTTCCAAACTAGTACTTTTAACATGTCACCCCAACCCTCCCATGAAGTCTCTATGATTTCCTAGTGCCCTCGTTTTCAAACCAAGTTCCCACCCCATCTCACCCTCAATATTACCAGCCTGTCCTCCTACAGTTATCTGGGCCATTCTCTTAGCCCAACCCCTTACTGTCTTCCCCACATTCCAGACACACACACACCCCATACCTCAGGTGTCTTGCAGTACTAGAAAATACGTCCATGCTCACTTTTGCCTCAGCCATGCTTAGGCCTCAAGACCCTATGTAGATACCCTCCTGCTCACCAAAAACCCAGTCCTCCTTCAAACTCACCCAATACACCTTCCCTCCCTCCTACAGTTAGACTAATCTTCCCTTTTCCTGAATTCCCATGGCACTAGTATTACTGTTCTGTCTCTCACTTAGAACCTAAGTGACTTGCATGCCCCATGAGTCTACCACCCATCTTTGCCCATCACCGCCCCACTATTCCTTAAATATTAAATATAAATACCACCTGCCTGTGAACTAAAGAAACTAAAAATGTGATGCCTTTGAACTCCTGAGAACTTTGCTGGTATCCTTCTTAAGGCATTTATCACATTCTTCTTATGAGTGGAACTGTTTGGTTTTGTTTTTTCTTTTTCTTAATGTAGAATAAACCCCTTGAGGGAAGGATCTAGTCTCATTTCTTTCACATCACCCCAGATGTCTTCAGCACCCACAGGAGCACTTTGTACAGAAGTCCTTATTGTAAAATTCTTTGAGCCTATGTTTCTCTGTGCTCCCTAACATGGACGCTGAAGGCAGAGCCTGAAATGAACACAATTATAGTATTGTGTATTAGAGTATGGCAAAGAGGAAGACATACCGGAATATTTTGTGTATAGGCAAAAGTATGCACCTGTCCCCCATTTTGAAACTCAGGCGAAATTTTGCTTAAATAGTTCTCGGAGGGAGACTTAAAGGGGTGAAAGGTTATAAAGGCAGAGGTGGGTCCAATAAGATTGGTCTCAGTGACCCCCAGAAAGATTATTGACAGCCTGACCTGGTTTTAGCATTGAAAGGTCTGCACCCTAGGAAACGCCGCAATCCCAGACCAACCTAGATGGTTGATCACCCTATCCCCAAACCCAATTTTAGCACCCAAGGACACCTACTTGTCTCCCTTTTCCTGACTCAAGCCACTATTCATGGCACAGGCATGGTATAAACCCACCAATTTATTATAACCTAAGCCTCACCACAGTGATAATTCTTTAAATTTCTCAAAGCCAAATTAAGCCCTGCTTTGCAAAGTGTTTTAGATCTCAGTAGAAATTATTTTGGTAGATTAGAAATACCTCTCATATCTGAAGTGCTTCAGCAAAACGTAAGACAGGTGGGAAATGCACTGAGATTATATCAACACTCTGAATATGTCACTAAATGGCAACCTGCTTTCTCAATCCACCTCAAATCATTTCCAAACACAGTTAAGGTGAAGTACCTTCTAAATACAATCAATATGTCCTATTTGGCTTTGAAGGCCCCATTTATTCATAAAATGCTTAAACTCCATCTTCATCAGTCTGCCTTATGTTGATGGTTTCAGAAATCATACCCTGAAGTGTAATATTTCCAAGTCAAATTTTTAAGCAGACAAATCTAAAAATGTCCAGAAACTAAACTGTATATAGAGCTTCAAGCCTCCATGATGATTTTTTGGTTGTCCTTGTCACCAGTCTGGTGTTTACAACACCAGAATCTTCAGTGTGAGAATATGTTCTGCATTTTCACTCGTTCCCACAAGGTAATGAAAAAGTCCTTTCAATGCTTCTTAAAGTCTCCCTTTCAGCCCTCTACCATGTCTAATGCCATAGAGCCAACATCTGAAACGATCATGTATGCACTAGTGTGATACCTAAGGACCTACAAAACATATTCAATTTGGTAAAACATTCAGTTAATATTCTGGAAGCTTCTACATGCTTTGCAGCATGCAAATTATCCTAAGTGGACTCAAGTGACTGAATTTTTTGCTAGATTAACTGGAGGTTCAGACAACTTCTAAATCCACCATTGCAAGACTCAAATATGTGACTAACACTACCCATAAAGCTAGTAGTATCAATTATTTTTTAACAGAAGAAAACCTTAAATTTGTCCCTTCATATTGACTGGGCCATCAGTCGAACATACTACATAACTTCTCATAGAAATATGATTTGATATGAGAACATCTGTAACCGTCTGGAACATATTTTTCCCAGGACTTTACTTCAAGCTCTCTATAGATATCAGATGTTCTCCACAGAATCTGTGACATGTCTTAGAATTCTTAAATAAACATCAGTTATGCCTCTGTCTTAAATAGTGTCAATCTGAATTGAAAATCTGCCAGCCTTCTTAACATCACCACAAACAGACTTCTTAATTAATCTGTTGATACTATGGATAGACTTATATTAAAATCAGAGTTGTATAAGCTGATCTTCCACTTATTTTAGAAACTCACTTTTGTTTCCAAAGATTCAAGATATGTTTAAGCAAGCAACGATCTAAGAAATATACATGCAGAGCCCTATCTCATTGCTTACATTTGTTTGTTATTTGCCCCATGATAACTGACAGGGTACTTTGCCAATGGCCTTCAGTCCATTAATCATACAAAATATTTCAGCACAACTTGTTCTAACTTCATGTACTTTTGATTATAAAATGAAAGACTGGTGGCATGATTAATAGTAATTACTAAATGGGAAGTCTTCATCTCTTACCCCAGGTTCTCCAACATAAATGTTCTGCAAATTACATCTGAAGAACATATTACAAAAACAAACGTACTTAATTTTCTTGAAATTATCTCGGATATGTACAAAGATGTATGTACAAGGATATTCTTCCCCAAGTTGTTGAGTAATTTGAAAATCTGGAAAGACTTGCATTATAGAGAATAAATCACTTATTGTATATCCCTACAAAGAAATGCTATAGTATTATTAAAATTAATGTGGTAAAAATATTTTTACTTACATGGAAACTTAGTCCACAATTTTTGAGTGGGGACAAAAGAAATTTAAAAGATAGTATTATAGTGTAATAAATTTTTATTCATACCTTTTCATTATATGTTTATTTGTGTGGAAATAAGTCTGAAAATATATATACCAAATAGTAAGAGTGGTTACCTCTAAATGGTGGCATTATGAATAAATTGAATTTTCTAGTTCTTGTCTATGCCGCCACCACCACTAAGCTGTGACCTATCAGTACCCAGAGCAGAAAAGACAGAGCTTGCAGTGTGAGCAAAGGATAGAGGGTGCTCACAAGTTGACTCCCAGAAGCAGAAGGCTCTGGAATGGATTTGCATTTCTAACTAACTTCCAGATAATGCTAATGCTAAACCACATTTTGACTAGCACTGCCGTAGGGTTTTCCTTGACTCCACACTTCATTCAATACTTCCCTCCCACCTTCACCTCCTTCTATGAGGTAATTATGAGTGGGGTGGGTGTGTGTGTGGGTGTGTGTGTGTGTGTGTGTGTGTGTGTGTGTGTTTCTTACAGTAGAGTACAGGCTCAAGGTAGTCTACAGCTCCTGATTCCAAGCCCAGAGCCTTCCAAAGACCAAGTATTCTATGTGTGTTTGTTGAAGAAATTAATGGCAAGACTTTCCAGCAAGGTGGGAGGGTACTGATAAAGATCTGTGGTGTTGACTACTTCGCATGTGGTACCACGATACTGTCAAGTGTGGGCCAGAATCTCTAGGGATAGGCCTAGGAACCTGCACATTTACTAGCTTTCCAGTAGTAAATCTCCACATTTACTAGTTCCTTATTCATCAAAGCGGAGAACCTGCCCAGCGAATCAGAGGAAAGAAAGGATTCTATGGTTCAGTCAGCAAAGACTTTGCATTGAGGCAACGAAAATCCCTGGGAAAATGTGAAAATATTTTAAAGAAACTTTTATCATGGTTAAGACCCATTAACCGTTAACACCTGAGTATGAATGAGTATCATTAATTTGCACAGAGAAGAACGAACGAACAAAGGTTGGTATGATTTGTTAAAAGCAACTTCCTACATTTCATGATTTATGTAAATCAAACCACCATGCTATATGCTTTAAACTTATACAGTGATGAAGGTCCATTATTTTTAATAAAACTGGGAATAAAACACTTTTTTAAGGTACAGAGAAGAGTTAAGAAACAACTTGGGGACTAAATGCTCTTTTCCAAGGGAGTTAGGAAAAAAGCTTATCGCATTCTGCTCAGAGGCATGTTGCTTTCAGGTAGTACAATCCCAAAACAAAGAGATGTTTTTAAAGGAAGAAAAAAAACTGGCTGTTTCTACTCCCCAAAAGACTTTTAAGCAAGCTCCACATAACCGGCCAAGAGGGAACTGGACTTGGAACATTTGGTACATTGTGCCTTCCCACATGCTACTGTTCCCAGCTGTATCTGCCAAGACCTAGAGTGTTGGGATCTTACAAAAGGCATTTTGAGAGGCCACAACACTTCCTCCTCTTACCCCAACATGAGGCCCTCGATTAAGCCGGAACTAATTCTTATGACAAGTTACAAACCACAGGCAAAAATAATGAAAACATTGACACCGCTCACACTGGGGGAAGACTTCAGGGAGCTCCTATGACAAAGCCCCTGTTATTCACCCAACAATCCTGATGGTTCCCTGTGCTGAGGATGGCAGCCTCCCTAAACCCTGAAGAATGAGGCAGAAAGCAGAATTTCCACTGTGGCACTGGTTCAAGCTTCAAGCAGATGGTTCTGCCTATTGGACCAACTTTTATAGATTTTTTTTTTCCTTTATATCATCAAGAGGGAGTGGAAAGAACATCAGACTCAGAGTCAAAAGTTCTGGGATCTATATCCCAGTCAATCAAAAATGGGATGGCCCGGAACAGCTTAATTCACTTCTCTAAGTCCCTGAATGTGTATATGTTTGTGTGTTTATGTGTGTGTGTGTATACATGTACAAAAAACAGTTACTAGTATCTTCAAAACTGAGATTTGAACACATCTAGTGTGGGGGGTGATGCCCATCTCTTCAGTTATCTATTTGCCGGCATCGATAGGTATTTCTTTGCTAGAAAAGGAGAATTCAGGAACATGGGTCTGAGAGAAGGAATGAAGACATTAGAGGATGATCTTTCCCCATCAGTCCCTCCACTCTCAACTGGGAGCAACCCCAATTGACAGGAAGTGATTTGCCAGTACAAGAAGCCCCAGTGGCAGAACACATCAGGCCTGGTTCCTAAATCCAAATAAGACATTCTGAGGGGACCCCAGAAACAACACCGAGAATCATTAAGAGAGCTCTGAGGTCCTGTGCCAAAAAAAGGACTGCACATCTTCAGGTAAATCCACATAACATATTTCCCTCCTACTTGCTGGCAGGCAAGGCCTGGAGACCTACCATGGGAATAAGAACTCTCCTGCCAACAACCACAGGGCCAGTATCAGGCTCAAAGTAGGTAACATACAGGAAAGTAACTTTTAAACTACAAAAAAAAAAAAAATGGATAAAAAGAAGCACCGGCTCCCTTTGCTTTCTCAATATAAAGTCAATAGCCAAGAGACCCAGAGAGCTCAGATTCCAATAGAGATTGAGTCCCCCACAGGGCCCAGGGTGGCTGCATCCAAAAGCATCTTTAGAAATACGAGTGAAAGTTCTCTTAGTTAAGTCCTCAAATTGCTTCTAAGGGGCTGACTTGACTCTGCAAATTGTGACTCAGCCAATCTATCTTGGATACCAGATCTTACTTGCTAGCTTTAGTCCCCTTTATCTATATATAGGATAGTATCATCTGAATACTCTACAGACATCTTCAAACCAATATATTCAAAATTAAACTCATCTCACTTTATTCAGAAATTTGAATTACCATTAAATATATACATCTACACTTCTCCCTAAGCTCCTTGAGACAATGACCAGATCTTATGTGTCTTTGTGTCCCCACTGGAAAGACAGTAGATTCTCATTAGTCGTTGGCTGCCTGAAATAAAGTATTCAGCATTAGTTAGGAAAATGCTAGCTGCTCAAACAAAGGCCAGAATCTCAGGGACTTAATACATCATTTTGTTTTGTGTGTACTAAAGACTCCAATATGGAGGTTTGCTGGCTAGTGGGAAGCCTTCTCCAGGCTCATTTGGGATCCGGGATAACTCCATTTTGTAGCTGACCTCCTCTGGGGTCTTAAAGTCTTCTGCATTCAGTCCACAGATAGGGTGTAGAGGAGAGAGACATACAGACTAATTGAGATTGCTTGTAAAGGTCCAATTTTTTGCCTATTTCCTTAGCATAACTACCCCTTTTCACTCTCAAAAGTGTCCAAGTTTAGAGGATAAATTATGTTACTCAACCCACAAACCATCTCAAAGATAATCTATGAGTCCACCATAAAGTTTCTGAGGCTCATATTTTTTTTTATCATGGGCAACTGAGAACCTATCTTAGGGTAAATATTGCAACATATGGGAGAAAAGGTCAAGAGTGATATATTCCATTTTACCTAACCACCATCTAGTTCCTGTAGAGTCAGATACATTTTTTGAAGTTTAAAGTTCACTTCAGAGAAACCATAGCCTTCCAGAATATGCCTCTTCTGTGTTGTGTCAAAGTAGCGTCCCTACAGAGGAAGGACCAGTGTCCGACACTGAGAAGCACAAGTGTTCTATTCCAGCTGGCACTGAATCTCTGCTTTCCAGGAAATGATTGACATCTTCAGAAGGCATTTTATTAAACAAACAAAAAAACTAATGAAAAGAAATGAACAAATGAAAAATGCCTAAGATCCAACCAAAATTCCATTAGTTACAGCACTGAAAACATGACCAATTAGAAAGTCAAGACATTTCTTCTCAATGAAGAATTGCTACCTAACTTTAAAAATAAAAGACTCTGGGGCACCTGGGTGGCTCAGGTGGTTAAGCAGCCGACTTCAGCTCAGGTCATGATCTCACAGTTCATGAGTTTGAGCCCTGCATCGGGCTCTGTGCTGACAGCTCAGAGCCCGGAGCCTGCTTTGGATTCTTTGTCTCCCTCTCTCTCTCTGCCCCTCCCCCACTCACACTCTATGTCTCTCTCTCTCTCTCTAAAATAAACAAACATTAAAAATTTAAAAAAATAAAATAAAAGTCTCTAATTCTGGAGTTACAATTATAAAGACCAGGACCAGCCTGAGACTTATTTTTGCTTACAGTCTTCATTCATAATGCAATAAACAAAGGTGCAAGGAGAATGTTTAACGACCTGAAGGCAAAGTGTCTTCAAGAACCCAAGAGAATTTCCTAAGATGGGACAGAGATATGCATACTGACTATGAGAAAGTTAGATGAGGAGATAACCTAAAACTCTGTTAGCCTATACTTTCATAAATTTAGTTTGAGCATTTTAAAATTATACAGGAATCTCTTTGGAAAATAGTTTGCAATTCAACCTCACCAGTTCAGAGTGATTTTCCATGTCAATTAGTCTGAATGAAAGAAGCTTTGCCAAATGGAGAGGATTTCCCCATATAACTCCTTCTCCAGTTGAGACCTGTAAAGGTTTTGCTAAGAGGAATATCTGATCAAATGCTTAAGCATTAACCACGTGCAAAGAAAGCCATTAAATGAACCTTCTGTGAATTAAACTGATTTTCTAGAAAATGACAACAAAGTGAAACCAAGGATAAACTATCTTAAAATCACATTAGATGAGTAAAAACATAAAATATTTTTTCGCTGTAAAAATTAAATTAGCTAAAAGGGGAAATAAATTCTTTTGTACTTCAAGAAGTTCCATTTACTAGGACAATAGGTATCTATGAAGGAACTCAAACTCTAAAAAAGAACTCTAATTGTTTCTGACGATGATGCTTTGTGTAGCAAAAGAAAAGTCAGCTTTTTCTCTACTGCATAAGGAGGAAAATCATTCTCAGTAGCTTCTCACAATTTGAGAGAAGTAACAGAATTTCATGGAAATGAACATCTGACCCAAAAGCAAGCTCCGGAGTGGGAGCTGGGTCCCTGCGAAGGAAAGTGTGGGAAGGCTGGCTCCTTACATCCCTCCCCAGGTATCACCAATCTTTCCTTGGGTTCAAGTTGCCTCTATACATTTCCGCTTCAAGTAAAGGCTGGCCCAATACACTGTTTAAGGCTCAGCAGCCTTTGTCAGAGGACTGAGCCAGATCATGCCATGAAGTCTACAGAAAAATTTTTTGTGCCCAGATCCTCATTTTATTCGCCAAGTAAGTACACCAGATGCTACAACAAAATGTTTCTATTTCAAATTTTAAAGGCCCGAATTCCTTTTTCCAAGTGGTAACTCAGGGATCTAAGCCCTTTCTATTCCAGTCAATTGGATCAGAGAATGTCCATGGAAGACTATGCAGTAAGTTTATGGCTCAGCCTAAAACTGGCATGCATGATTTCCACCCAGATTACACTGGCCATAATTAAGTCTGTAATTTATCTAGATGCATAAGGAGCTGAGGAACGTAGCTTTACTTTATCTTCAGGAAGGAGAGAACTGCTATTTCTACCTTGGCTCTGCCCTTCTGTTCATAAAATACTTGTTAATCTCTTTTGCACATGAGACACTTTGTCAAGAACACAGGTAAATGGTGAAAAGTATATTGTACTTGAGTAATCACAGGCTAGTGAGAGAGAATTGGTAAATTAATAATTACAATATAACATGGTAAGTGTCATAAAAGAGCCATTATCAGAATGCTGAAGGAAACCAGAAAAGAAACAAGTTCAGGGAATCTTCGGATACATTTGAACTGAATCTTGAAGGAGAGCAAGTAACTGAGTTCTTTAAATGTTTTTTTTAAGTTTATTTATTTATTTTGAGGGGTGGGGGGGAGGGAGAGAGGGAGAATAGGAGAGGGGCAGAGAGAGAGAGAATCCCAAGCAGGCGCCACACTGTCAGTGCAGAGTCCAACACGGGGCTCAGATTCAAAAACCATGAGATCGTGACTTGAGCCAAAACCAAGGGTCATCCACTCAACCAACTGAGCCACCCAGATGCCCTGCTAGTGTTCTTTAATCGCTTCTCACTCACCCAGCTCTGCTCTAAGTCCCTCTCATATACTAACTCACGTAATGACCATAACAACTCTAAATGGCAGGTAGTATTATTGTTCCTACAAATGAGAAAACGGAAGCAGAGAGGTTAAGTCACTCATTCAGAGTCTCACCGTTTGCTAGCAACAGAAGCAGTGTTTGGACACAAGCCTCATCTCCTGGAATGACTCTCAACCACCACGATGTATAAAAGCAGTAGGAGTTCACCATGAAGGACAGGGGCCCTCTCTGCTGATGTAGGTTCTGTCTCAGCATTCTACAGCAGTACAGCAGGAGGAAACTTAGAGGTCTGAAGAAACATGCACTGGTGAGTCTAAATACACCCTCACAGATAGTGTGAGAGCCTGGACTCGGCATTACCACTGCAAAGCCAGGAGGATGTCAATATTGGGAGGATGGGCCAGACTGGAGTAAGGAACCCAGAGCTGAACAGCAGATGGTCCCTCTAAGTCAGGGTCAGTAGCCAAGGAAGGTATACAAACAAGGGGATTCATTTAATAATGAATGAATTATAATAATGAATAAAAATTATCATAATCTTATCAGGCTCAACATCTATCAATCCAAGTTGAAGTTGGTCCATGGCCAGAAGCTGGAGGTAGTGGATTATGCTATCTACTTAAGCGCAGGTGATCCCAGGGCTTGAGAGCTGTCATTATTGCAAGGAAGAAAGCAGTGGTCCATACCTGAGTCCATAGGAATTCTGCATCCCCTGCTGAATATGCATAACATCAGACTCTATTTCCTGGATTCCACTCCAACCATGTGTCCTAACCTCCTATGTGTAGAAGAGGCATGAAGTACTCCCCTACACCCAGTTTTTCTCCCCTTCCTGGACACATGAAGACTATACACTTCCTAGCTCCCTCAAAGTTAGGCAGCCATATGACTAGTCATCGCCAATGAAATGTGTGCAGTGACATGTGCTTCTTCTATACTATGGCATAAAAATCTGGTCTCTAGTCCTTTGCCTTGGCAATTCCAGAAGCGACCAGTTGCAGCATAACAAGGTAAAGGCAGTATTTCCCAGAAAACTGCCTACCCTATATTGGACTCTATAAAAGAAGTAAGCCTTTTGTGTCTTAACCCCTGAGATTTCTGGGTTCATTTATTGTAGTATGACTTAGCTAGTGTATATAATAAATTATATTTCAGGCTTTTCCCCATTGCTGGTTTTGTTTCTACTTCTGTTTCAACCCTAAAACACATGCCACCCTCATTTCATTTAGTCAAGATTAAATCTGCTGTATCTAACCCAGTAGTACATACATGTGGTGACTTAAGTCAGTTATTAATTATCACATTTTTAAATGAAGCTATAAAAACTCCCTGCCCACCACTTGGAATGTCATTGTCTAAATCTGATGTCAGAATGGCCATAGAGTCTGAGCTATTTCCTAACACATCCTCCTGCTCTAAGTGGAAATCTAACAGGATGAACTTTCTAGTAATGAGGCTTGACAACCTTCCCACCACCAGGAGAAGCAGCAGTCCCACCAGGAGAAAGACTGCTAATTTCCTCAGTGAAGTGTTGATTAGGCTTCCTGCAACGGGCCTACTGGTGGAAGAATTCTAATCTCTCCTCATCTGCACACTTTGTGAATGCCTCCTGACCCTTCTTCCATCCACTACACACACACACACACACACACACACACACACACACACACACACACACACACACACACAGAATATTACCAATTACAACAGCAACATTTCCAAAAGAAGCTGTATCCAGTGCCAGTACCTGCTAGCTTATGAGAAAGCTACATTCAAGAAGTATTAGATACAAATTCAATCTGAATTAGAGAACACTGTCTTTTGGGAAATTCCAATCTATTTAGTTTGTTCCTCAAAGGGAGATCTACTCACATCTATAATTCTAGCTTCAACTTAAGGACTATGACTTTCAGACAAAACACAGAGAAAACCAAACAAAAATGGTCTTCTAATCTCTAGTACAAGCTGAGCACTCAGACACCAGACAAATGCAGAGAGGGAAATATACTTCTCTTCATCAGAGTTACTTCAAAAAACATACAGTGAACCAGACTTAACAGCACAACAAGTTTAGAGAGAATTGGCTCCTTCTCCCCTAACCCTCCATTCACAGAACTTCCTTCTCAGACTTTGCTGATACAATCTGGAGGTACAGATACAGATTGTCACATAATTGTTATATTATGTAACTTCTAAAAATTATTTTTTACATTTGCTTTCAGTTTGTAAGCAGAAATACAATTGCAGATTTTTCTATGTAATCCCCAATTATTATTTATAATTATCTAGGTATATAAATAGACATGCATTAATTGGTTTAAATGTTTGCCCCTGACCTTTTTATACTCTCCTATTTTGATTATTCACTGTACCATCAACCATCTCTTAGTCACTTGGAATTTATCTTCAGGCACTTTTTTCAACAGAGACAAGTAAAACCTTGCAAAGAAGGACTGCCTATCAGAAATTTTTTGAAACTTTGCCTCAGAGAATTTATCTGTTATTTTCACACACGAAAGACAATCTGGCTGGGTATAAAATTCTTGGATCACAGCTTCTTATGAACAAAACTCTAAAGGTACTGCTTTGGTACAGCTATCAAAGAATGGTACAATTCTGGATGACTTTATCTCTCTTCTTTTGGCTCTTTGGCATTATTTGTTCCTCATGGAACACACATTGTTGTAATAAAGTAGAAAATTTTTTATAAAAATAAAATAGATTTGTGATGAATGCTCATTATTACATTACCACATTCTGCTGGATGTTGAGGGGCACACCCATATTTGCTGCAGGAGGAACTCAGCTGTCAGTCACATATAAAATATTGATATAAATGAGTGATATTACTATGCAGTAATTTTACAGTCAACAAAAATTAATACTGGGATTTAATGTTATTTAGGGGAAAAAAGTAGTACATCCGTAACACATAAGATGAAAACATCCGAAGTTCTCAAACCTCTCCTGATCTTCCACAAGGCACGGTTCTGAAATCTGAAGGCCACAGGATCTTGCAATAATCAAACTCTATGCACAAACTTAACCTCTTTATTCAGAAAGAAAAGAATCCAACCTCCAAATAAATATGTCAAAACTGATTATACTTTGTAGGAGGTCAGAGGGAGAAGAAATATAGCACAATTGTTAAAAACACACTATCCGGTTTCAAATGACCTGGGTTCAAGTGTGACTGTACCACATACTACTTATGAGGAACCCTGAGCAAATCAACTCCTATGTGTTACCATTTTCTCATCTGAAAAAATCAGGGTAAGAATAAAATATTCCTTATGGTATTGTTGAAAGAATTAAATGAATTAAAATAAAGCACAGTACCTGACATACACGAAGTGTGAACTAAGTGCTTACAGCGAACAACATAAAAGTTACAGGCTGAACTTACATTATACATGTTCCCCCAGGAACATCTATTGCCATCAGGGGAGTAGGACAAGCAGTCTTACTGCCCTAACAATCCAGTTCAGCAAGCTGAGGGAAGACGATGGGGGCTGATTCAAATCATGAAACTTCTTGGGGCTAAAACTAGAACCAGCTGTTCTGGGCCACCCTGCTGCTCCCTACACTAACCTACCAAGATGGCCTGCCATTGAGTCTGGTCATTCAGAGCCAACACTACTGCTGTTCTTGTTACCCAAGCATCTGGTGAAGCTGCCCGAAGTTTACAAGGTAAATAAAGGGGAAAGTCCTTAAAATTTCCCTCTACAAGATGAGCAAATCCTACTTCAGTTTTGTTTTGTTTTTATAATTTATTGTCAGGGCACGGGAGATGATTTGTTTTTTCTTCTTCCTAGGAATTACACATTTCCCAACTTCCTTTCTTTCAAGAGAAAAGTTGGTCCAAACCCACAACTAGGAACCCCACATGAAAATTCAACATTGCTATTTAAAGCAATTAGAATTCAAGAAGCAGTTTTTCATCTCACCTAGCATCTTGTTGGAGAACTAGAGTCTCTCATCCCTACAGTCCCACAACTAACTTGTTGGCACGATCTAAACCAAAGGGTTTTTTTTTAATTTTTTAATTAATTAAAGCGGTTTTACTCTTACATTCCCTAGCCCTCAGTAGAAAAATCCATAAGGCTCATCACCCTGGAGTATCCCTTCAAAGAACTTCTAAAAGGGGGAGGGGGCTATAAGAACACAAGTTACAAATGCTTTTCCACCTACCATCCAGTTAAGGCTACACGCTAGATTTAACTTCCCCAAGGAAGGTGTCTGCATCTACACAATAGAGATGTAAGGATACCTTGTAAGGTTGTTGTAAGGATTAAAAGAGAAAATACTTAGCATAGTCCCCTACATGTTACAGCCAGGCAAGAATAAGGACAAGTATAAATGCTGCCATATCAAACAATGTATAGTCATTGTGAAAGTCTTGATGGCTTACATCTGTTTATTTGCAGAACTTCCTGTGCTGTGATATTTAGTGGACCATTTATAGGTTTCCAAGACCAGTTCTTGCTTCACTGTTTTTGTAGAACCCCTAACACTTTGTGGCAGTCGATCTTGCCTATGTGACGAAGCATTTTCTTGCTGGTCTAATGTCCAGTCGACTTTTGATCTTTATTAGTCAAAGTCATGAAATTTAAATCCTTTTGCTTCCACATTTCACTGGAGATACAACTGGAGAAACAGCTGTGGGATGGATAGCTGACTTCTGGGCTAAAGCCAGATAGAGGATTCTAGAAATCTCCATTTTGCTCAAGAGAAGTCGAAGATCTCTCAGAATTCCAGAAATACCAGATCAGCCCCAGGGCATAGGGGAGCCTCTTCTAACCTGGGATGTGGGAAGTTCCCAAGACTGCCAAGAAGGAAACGTATCACTTGGCCCAGCTGGAACTGGCTAGTTCTGATCTTGGGAGAAAGAAACCACATGGGAGGCAGGCAGGCTCATGTTCTTGGTCCCGGCTGTCTGTGAGCCCTGGATCTCCAGGGACTGGGTTCCCCCTCTGCTGAGTGCATCTCACAACCTATGGAATTCACCCCAGCGCAGGCAGTTAGGTGTTCCTTACCTCCTCATGCTTTAAGGGAGAGGCTCAAACTGCCAGCAGGCCCTGTTTGTTCTCCCTACAACTCCTCCTGCTCTCCTCCCAAAGTTGGGTTTACTCTCAGCAAGAGCTTGATAATTGCAATGGGCCTGAGCAAATGCTACGGTTGAGTAATACCTGAAAAAGGTAATTACTCATAAAGGTAGTTCACAACCAACCAAAAAACCAAGCTAAGAGGTTCACACTTTAATATCTACTTCTGTGACCTTGGTAATTTGGAGGGGAACCTTCTAGTCATGCCACTTCCCTTTCCTGCATCTCTGCCCATCTGCTCCCTAGATCTTCACCTCCAACTCCCTGTATATCCTTTCTTCTCTCCCTTTCTAAATAGATTCTGAAAGCATGACAATAGAGAGCCAAAAAAATGGAAACACAATGACACACTCACAGACACGTTATAATAATTTTGCAAAATAATACTTTAGAATGATCTCCTTGGAAGTGAGACACATTCATCGTAAATAATCTAGTTCCAAAAACCAGCACAAATATATAAGATTGAAATTTTCATTCTATTTCTTATGAAAACAGAATTGAAAGGCCCTGAGTCACAGTACATCAGGCATAGCTTTCTTTCTCTCTCTCTCTCTCTCCTCTCCCCCACCCCACGCCATCTGTGTGTTGTTTCCTCTGTCATTGAGATAAAGAGAGGTACCAGTACCTCCCATTCAGGAGCCCATTATGGCCAATGAACCCATCACAAGCAGAGAATCTTCCTTCCCACACGCCTCATACTATCACATCACAGAACAAAGGCAGGAGGCTCCCTCCTTTACTTTTATTCACTGATGCAAGGATTCTGCCCACTCCTTACCCACTGTCAGATTTCTCACCAAAGGAGCATTTGCAAGTTGAAAGATTTATATTCTGTGAAATATTTCACTTGTCATCAGCCAGGGGCTCCAGGCTCGCTGGATGTGCTGGTCAGTTCCCAGAAGGTTCCCTAAGCTTCCCTCATAGGCAAGGCCATACTGCTCCCAAGTGGCTTCTGTAGAGAAGCAGGAAGCCAGAAATGGCTGACTAGGACACTCCTCAGACTCACCAGGGTCTGCCTCACTGCTAAAGAGCCCGTCTCTGGACACCCCGCTCTAGACCCTTTCTAGTGGACATCACGCTGGAGAGCTCAGGTGCTCATGGTTCCGCGAAGGCCCTTTGTCATGACAAAGGGAGCAGTCACTCTGCATTTTTAATACACCTAAAAAGCTGCAGGCAGGTCTGACAAAAGAAAGCCCAGCATTCAACCTGGCCATCACTGTAGTGGGAGTCTGTTAAGATACAAGTGTAAGGAGGCCCTCCCCACCCACCCCCAGAAAAAGGCAGAAGAGAAGGCAGAAGTAATGGGAGACTAAAAACACAGTTATTAGTACCAGCTCCTTACGTCTCATGAATCTTACCGTTACTTACCGTTTATGAAGGTCAAGCAGTCTTAATAAGCAACATCTCCTTCAAGCTCATCTTTTCTCCGCAATTAAAATGCGAGCTATCTTTATAATTAGTGTTCCCGTAATTTTGATTGTTACTGCACCCCCAAGAGGACGGCCCGTTGGTTCTGGTACTCCGATCAGTCGGGCTCAAAGTTTAGAGTAATATCACCTCAGTAATTCTCAACTGACAGGAGACGCTTGATAAGATAAGATGCCTCCCAAAAAATTTCTCAGAGATAACCACCCAACCCTTCCAATGCTTGAATCACCTGGGGACCTGTTAATGTTCTAGAAGCCCCAGCTGCACTCCAGACCAATTAAATCAGAACCTCTGCAGGTGGAACCAGGCATCGGTGTTTTTTAAATTCCTCAAGAGCTTACGAGCTGCAGAGACGTTTGAGAACCACTCTCCTCGACTGGGATTCTTAATTCTAGCTGCACGCCAGAACCAACGGGAAAGTCTAAACAATATCCATCCCGTGACCGTACCCTAAACAAATACAATACCTGGGAGTTCCCAGGTGACTCTGAAATTCTGGTATTTGATTAAATCGTTTCATTACAAACACGCGTTCAGTAAAAGAAAAAAATGAGAAGTAAAAACATATATTTCAAATAGGCATAATACCAAATCCTACTTTCCAGAAATAAGCAGTTACTCGACTTGAGCTGCAGTAAAAAAAAAAAGGGGGGGTAATGAGAGAACACGTAAATGAACGAAAGCAGACTCACATTTCTTGAATCCAAAGTCTCCACCGCATTCCCAAACTCTCTTCAAGCAGCTCTGAGGCGAAGGCGACGCCTCAGCAGCGCGCAGGCTCAAATAAACGCACGCACGCACGCACGCACGCGCGCACTTGCACCCGCGCGCGGGCGTGTGGGCTGCAGGCACACACCCTCCTTTAAAGTTAGCCTAGTGAGGCCGCTCTCCATTTCATCAGTCTGAAGCCGTTTTATAATTTCGTTTTGTGGGTGCCTAAGGTACAAAAATTTTGCTCACCAAAGTAGATTTATGAAGTAACAATTACCTCATTTGGCCGTTATTTTTTAATTAATCATAAGTTTATGTAACTCGCCACCAAAACTGCATATCAGAACAAAAAACCTGAGTGCAGCACCAAGTTGTTACAATGCTACGCTAGAGGAAAAAAAGAAGTGATGCTTTTTGAGGTTAAACCATTTACTTTAGATAGGTCTTCTTTTCTTAAGAAATTTGAAATATTAAAATACAATCACTACCATTGAGAGCCTGAGGATATCTGAGAGGAAAAAGGAAAGAAGATGAATAACAAATTTTCCTAGGGCAGTAGGTTCAAAGCGGGGGAGGTATAAGGGCAGGGACCCGTTATAATGCTACAATTGTTGGGGATTTTATTCTGCCAATAATTATTCATGAGTCCTTGGGCAAATCAAGCTATCATCTCTGGACTGTATTTTACCATCTGTAAATGAAAGGATTAAGTCTAAGGCAAGGTCTCTCAACCCTGACACTGCTGACACCTTGGGCAGGATGCTTCTTTGTTATGGCAACTGTCCTGTACATGGTGTCCTGGCCTCTACCCACTAGATGCCAATAGGATACACTCCCCACTGGCCCAGTTGTGACAATCGAAAATGTCTCAAGACATTGCCAAATACCCCCTGAGAAAGAAAAGCAGCCCTGATTGTGAACCATTTGTTTAAGGTAAATTTTAATGTCTCTTCATTTTCAAAAGTTCACAAAATATGTGAAAACTCTGCAAAGACAAATTTGACCTACCATGGAATGTGCCCATAAAAAGCCAAAGATGAGAATGTGTGAAATTATTCTGGAAAGCAGATGTTCTCAATCTTGGCTGAATATTAGAATAACCTGATGATCATTTCAAATTCCCAGGCTCAAAGTCAAACCTCTGACCAGTTAAATCAGAATTCTAGGTGTTGAAAACAGTTTGTGATTCCAGTGGGCAGCAGTCTGAGGACCACTGAAGAAGCGCTTATTGTGAGACAGAAATAACAATAAATCTGTTCATCATTTCTTATGATTCTGATAATACTTCATTTCAATTAGCAAGAAAACCAAAACTCCAGTCTATGCTGGCATTTTGCAAAGCACTGGGAAACAGGCCGTCTTAAATCAAGCCAATCTCAAACCTTCACTTTAAATGAGCCTACCCCTATTTAGGGGAGAAGCACATGGGCATAAAGAAACCTAAACAAAGTCAAAAAGCCCAGTGTCTCTGAAGGAGGTGCCACCATTCAGACCTCACATCCTCTGTTCCCTGAAGTTATTGATCGAGACCACGGCAGCCATTCTCTCCAAACCATGACTGTCGATTGCATTAACCTTGTTCAACAGGGATTATCTGTTCCAGTTTATCAAGGAAATGACAATCTCATCAAAAAAAAAAAAAAAAATGTGTGCACTCCCTGGAGAAGGAAGATACCCCCTACTCATCTTTAAGTGAAATCAGTCTATGTGGCCGGAGTTCAAAGAGGCCTAGACACCCAACCAATGAGACAAAGCCACTACCAACCTGATTTAACACAAATATGACATAAGCAGTTCAAAGGGGCCACTGTAAATGGCTATCTTCTGAGGAATCTGTGCTAATTAACTTTGTATTCTTTTTAATTTTTTTAAGTTTTATTTATCTTGAGAATGAAAGAGAGTCTGTGAGCTAGGGAAAGTCAGAGATGGGGAGGGAGAGAATCCCAAGCAGGCTCTGCACTGCCAGTACAAAGCCCAACACAGGGCTTTCCCATGAACCGAGAGATCATGATGTGAACGGAAATCAAGAGTGGGACACTTAACTGACTGAGTCACCCAGGCACTCTTTGGTACTCTTTTTAAAGTGCTCACAGTTACCTAGGAAGAAAGTTGTGACATGCAATTCTATATATTGCAATTTTTGTTTGCTGTTGTTATTTGCACAAACAAATATAAGTGGCAGCCAAAATTTATTGAACACACTCATGCCAGGCCCTGTGCTAAGCATTTTGCATAAATTATTTCACTTAATCCTCACAACAACCTAATTACATTGGTGTTATTATTACTATTATCCCTCTTCTACAGTTGAGAAAACTGAGGCTTGGCGAGGTTGAGTTGCCCAAGGACCTGGTTCCAGCAGCCACAGGAATGGAAATTGAAACCCAGCCAGTCTGACTACAGAGCCTAAATTCTTGAATATCATGTAATTGGCCTTATGAGTCTTCTATTCATTTGTCAGATCATGAAACTAGTCACTTTGCATAGCCATCTTTCAATCACAGATTTCAAAACACTTTTAAAACATATAGTATATAGGCATATACCTGTATGATACAAATGGAGAAATGTTACGCCAGTGTTCTACAGCACAACTGCAAACCATCTAAATCAGAATCACTTAGAGGAACTCATTTAAATGCAGAGTCCTGGGCCCCATCCATACCCACTATATCAAAATCTGAGGTGTGAAGAAGTCAGGGTGGGAATCTGCATTGTGAACAAGCTCCCCAGGTGACATTTTGCCCTTCGAAGCCTGAGAATGATTCCCCTAGAATTGGCACACCTCTGCGTCCAAGAGGCACAGTCTCGGGCCTGTAAAACTTGAAGAAAGAAAACTTTTCTCTTCAGAATCAAAACACAGAGAAATTGTAAAGATCAGTTTTAAGAGCCAGAAGATTTCCAGTAAGGCAGCCTCCTTAAAGATCCCTGGACATATTTTAACATATTCAATTTAAGACATAAACCCACTTACCCGAATACATCATACTTTGCGCCGAGAATCTGCCTTCCTCTGGAGACCAGAAATCTACTTTATTAATATCACTTAAGCTGTTACTCAAAGCCTTCAGCACACACACACACACACACACACACACACACACACACACACATCTGTGCACGAATTTGAGTAAACACTATGTAACCAGAAAATGAAATTGCTCTCAAATAACCATTATGACTTCTCTTATGTGTTCACATTACAATAAAATTCAGAGTGAGAGCTATCAATGGAGATGGAAATTACAGACCATGCATTCCTCTACTAGATATGAGCCCTTTAAGGGTTGGGATGGCATCTTATTTCTCTTTGTATCTCCAATTTTAAGCACATAGTAGGCAATTAATCGAGTTTTGTGTTAAGAAAGAAGAAAGGAAGGAAAGAAACTTCAAATTAATCAGTGAGCAAATCAATTCCCTGATGAGAAGGAGCCTCACAGGTCATTTCTTCCCCCACACAGCCTTTGGACAACACTGCTGTCCAAATATAAGAGAACACAGGTGGCTTTTCTTAAACCAATTAGCTTCACACTTTCTCAAATCTTGAAGCCATGCCTCTTTTCAACAAAAGATAATCACCTCCACTTCTGCAGGACACACATACAAAGTTAGCCTCCAAATGAAAAATGAAAGCCAAAATAAAACATTGAGGAAGAAAGAGAGAAAGAGATTGTGGTTTAAAAAAAAAAAAAAAACAATAACAGTATATGACACACCAGGGGTTGGGAAAACATCAAATTTTCATTTTACAGCAAATATTGTGTTGAGTTTTGCTTCATTCTGCTATTCATGAATTTCATATTCTTCCTTACATTAAAACATATTTATGCTGCTTCATTCCCACCAGTCCCCGTGCAGCATGAATATTCACAAAACCACTCTAGGCTGCAAGTGTGTATACACACACACACACACACACACACACACACCCCTACGTCACACTCAGAGGTCAGCCTCATGACCCCTGGGAGCTTAGGTAATTAAATAATTTCCAAACTGCAGGAAAATGAATCCTAGGGATGGCACTACTCAAACGGCATCAGGAGAACCTATGTGTGGGGTTGGTTTCCAGCCACTGGAATAATTCTGACTAAATGTATTCAGAACGCCTTACTCAGATTTCCACATGGTCACATCAAATCATAAACATCCAGACTTTAAAGAGACCCTAGAATCATCTGCTTCCAAATCCCTCCTTTTCAGACAAGGAAATCAAGCTCAAAGTGAAACTGCCTGCCCATTACCAGATGATAAGTTGGTGCCTGAGCCTCCAATCCAGTTGTCTCTCTACTGTGCCATATTGGGACCAATATTTTGCCCTTAATAGATAGCTAGCTGGCAGTTCAACAAGGAAATTCATCTAGAGCCCTCTTGGTAATGACTGCAAGATCTAAATTCAATTTCTATAAATAATTGCCAATTTTTGTTACAGTTCCTAAAGATTGCTGGACTCCAATAATCAATATTATAATAAATGAATTCTAGCTCTTCTTTTTTGTTAACCTCTTCCTTAAGCGCTAGAGGCTAATGGGAATAAAATATTTTTAAAAAGAACAGAGACTTCAAGTTTCAGAAAATCGACCAACTAGATACCCCGATTGGCTACATGCTTTTGCTTCATAACTCCAACCCTGCCTGTATTTGAAGAGGTGATGCTCTCTAACCCAGTGCTTCTCAAACTTTAATGTCTCATGAACCTGAAAAAATGCATATTATGATTCAATAGGTTGGAGGAACTTGAGAGTCTATATTTCCAACAAGCTCCCAGGGGATTCGATGCTGCTGGTCACAGGACAATACTTTAAGTAGCATCCGCAGTGATCAAGATATCGACGCTATGCAAAACAAACAAGGTAGCAAAGAGTAAAAGATCAGTAAGCAGGCCCTGAAAGCAATGCTTATAAAGAAAACGGCAGAACTGCCCAACCAAAGTTAGTCACCAGCTAATAAAATAATGCAATCAGGGCCTTATGTCTACCTTATCTAGATGTCAATGTCAGAAAAACCTACCACAGTCATCATTCAGTAGTAGTAAATTCTGCTTATTCAGGAAACTCATCTCCAAGAAGTAAATCTGGAAGTACAAAGGCAGCAGAGGTTCTCTGCATTAATACTTGAGAGCAAAGAATAAATGAAACCAGAGCACTTTCAGTTGCTTATAAATCATTTCAACCCCAAGTACAGAGAAACATATCTTTAACCATTCATCCAGAAGAGTGTGATGCTAGGTCCAACCTATCCTTAGTTTACTAAACAAGCAAAACCATCATGTCTAACAACTTTGCTTGGAAAATAGGTTTTGTGCCAGATGGACATTTATTTCAGAAAATCAAATGGGCAACTTAATTTCAACCTTTCTGATTAAGCAGATCCTAGCCGTTCTATGAACATGCATCCAACCTTTCCCCCAGGGAATTGAGTGGTAACATGGAGAGCATGACCGTTTATTTGGCTTAAGGAACACATTAATTTATCTGGTTTATAGAATTTAAACATCTGACGAATGACAGTGGGGTTGATTTTATTCATCAGCTAATTGCTTTGCCACCTGGAGCTGAAGCTTTATATATGCAGCTTATAAAAGATCTGAAAAGGATCTCAATTATTCTTTAATTTGTTCCTTGAATATAAAGTAGGAAAATCTGGCTTAATCAAACATTGTCTCAATTCTACTGGGATATGTCTAGTTACCTTATAACAAGGTAAGCTTTCATTTAATCATATGATATGATAATTCCCCACTTTCAAGCCAAGTATCCTCTTAGTTACAATCAATTTTCCACTGAAAAAATAAACATTGTCTCTTTACTAAAATCCCAGTAGAGAAAAATAGCCCTTTTTAATGAAACTTGCTGCTAATACAACCACACTAGGAATTTCTGTGTAGGAATCCATTAAACCCCTTAATTTGACACTGCTGGTAAATTGCAGAATAAAGCAAGTTCCATGAACAATTCTCTATGCACATGGCCATTCTTGGCACACACGGAAGAAATGGATAATGAGTGCACACACATACACACACACATACACAGCATTACTGGAATCTATTAAATCTCACTTAATAAATGTTTTAATCAAGTTGAATTCTACAATTTGTCTGAGAGAGGAAAAAGAGGAGAAACTAGCAGTCATGCAATTTCTTTAATTGCACCGAGTGAATCTGAAATGCCAGCATGTGCTAGAAGGCTGCTAGAAATCCCAAGACATAAAAGCAGTAACTGGCAGGCAACTGGGACACCTCCTGAAATGTAATCTTGCAACAAGCTTAAAGTTGAAATTGTAATGCCATTATTTTAATGACCCAGGGTATTGTGGGTTTAAAGTCAAGTATTTGGCCCCGATCTTCCTCATCTCTTAAATGCCATACAGCTCCCAGGATGGGCTAAATCAGGGAGAACTAGGGGGCAGACATGGCACAGGCTTCCTGGAGCAAAGCAGTTTATCAATCAGCACCCCATGTGAGAAGAAGGTGGGGGGGCATCTGAGGTCTATGGCAGATGAATGGTAGAGGTACAAGCAGACAGGTGGCAATATATACAGTCACTAAGAGCAGAGACATGGGTTCAAAGGCAGATGCCCTGTTCCCAGAAACCCTATTGAAAACAAAGAACTCAGACCCATGGGGAACTGTTCTGTGTGATAAGTTAAGGAATCAAAAGAAAAATGAGACAAGAGGGTATACCACAGGTATCTAAAAGTAGAGAAGCAATAATGGCCACAAGCAATAATGCAAGAGATCATGGAACAGCACAGGAATGAAAGTAGAGTAAACCAGCCTCCATGTCATCATCTTCCAAAGCACCATGGGGTCTTCCTTAGAAGTAGTTTATTCAAGGGGCGCCTGGGTGGCTCAGTCAGTTAAGCAGCCGACTTCAGCTCAGGTCATGATCTCATGGTCTGTGAGTTTGAGCCCCGCATCGGGCTCTGTGCTGACGGCTCAGAGCCTGGAGCCTGCTTCAGATTCTGTATCTCCCACTCTCTCTGCCCTTCCTTTGCTCACGCTCTGTCTCTATGTCTCTCAAAAATAAAATTAAATAAAAAAACGCTAAAAAAAATTTTTAAAAAAAGAAGTAGTTTATTCAATAAATAGTATAGTTAAATAAAACCTTGAATGTTAGGACTAAAAGAGATCCTAAGCAATACTAGTCTATTGTATGCATGATGACATAATGTCTGGAGAGAGAATAACTTAGAAGAGCTTGGATGTTATGTCAAAATCCTAACCCTGTAACTCAGTGAACGTGTTTCTTTTGGTGGTTTTTGTCCCTCTGTAAAAGGAGACAATGATAATAATAATATCCATTTCATAGGGTTGAAAATTAAATTATATAATTCATAGACAACAATTACAATAGTGTCCAGAATGTGTGACAAGTCAATGTTGCCTTGTATACCATGCTCCTTATCATTATCATTATCATTATCATCATCATCATCATCACCATCACCGTTGTCACTGTTATGACTGAATTTTGTCCCCCCCCAAAAAAATTTGTAATGTCTTAACATCCAATGTGACTGTATTTGGAGACAGGGCCATTAGATAGGTAATTAAGATGAAAGAAGGACAATGGGGGTTCCTCAAAAAATTAAAACCAGAGCTATCATATGATACAATAATCCCCCTTCTGAGTATACTATATCTTAAGGGAAACTACCTTGAACAGATATCTGCACCCTCTTCTTTACTGTACCGTTATTCATAATGGCTAAAACATGGAATCTAAGGATCTATCAATGGACAAATGGATGAATAAAATGTGGTATTATATATAGTGGAATATCATTTGGCCATATAAAAGAAGGAAATTCTGCCTTTTCGTGGCAACATGTTGTATCCTTAAGGCATTATACTAAGTGAAATAAGTTAGGCAGAAAAAAAAGACAAATATTGTATTTCTCATTCATATGTAAACTCTAAAAAAGGCAAAGTCAAAGAAATAGAGTAGAATGGTGGTTTCCAAGGACTAGGGGTGGGAAGGGAAAGAGGAGATATTGGTCAAAGAGTACAAACTTCCCACTGCAAGATAAATAAGTTCTGAGATCTAATGTAAAGCATGGTGACTATAATTAATAATATTGGATTATGTACTTGAAAATTGTTAAAAGAGAGTAGGCCTTAAAAGTTACCACCACACACACACACACACACAATTTGTAATTATTTGAGGAGATGGAGTGTTAATCAAATTTACTGTGGTACTTTTTTCACAATGTGTACCTGTTTCAAAACATCATATTTATGCCTTAAACTTACATATGTTATCTGTCAATAATATCTCAATAAAACTGGAAAAATATTTTTTAAATACCCAGGGATAAAACTATGTGCTCTCTGGAATCTGCTGCAAATTCAATGGGAATCAGATTGTTTATGAGTTGATAATTTTTGAAGCAAGGCAAAACCCACATGGGAGTGGATTTTTCTATTCTCTCTCCTTTAGTAGATTATTTTTAAAATTCAAACAAATTTTTAATAAAAATGGTATATTCAGTTCATTGCTCACATCACAATGCTTAGAAAACAAAACATTACGAATATGTTTTTAAGTTAAATAAGATCATATGGGCGGCCCCTCATTCAATAAGACTGATGTCCTTATCAGAAGAGGGAAAAATACCAGGGATTTATGCACAAAGAGAAAAGACCATGTAAGTACACAACAACAAGGTGGCCATCTGCAAACCAAGAACAGAGGCCTCAAGAGAAATGACACTGCTGGCACCTTGATGTAGAACCTCCAGACTGTATAACTGAGGAAATACATTTCTGTGTTTAAGCCATCCAGTCTGTGATATTCTGTTATGGTAACCCTAGAAAACTAATATGGCCTCTATCATTATTATGTGGTCCAAGTCACATTGCCAACTAAAGGCAGTGGCAGGATGAGGACCAGCCTCAATGCTCTTTCCATCAGCTCCTCCTGCCATATTATTTCCCCACATTCTCTGTTTGGTCTCTTATACTAAAGCACTAGCTCCTTAAATGGCAAGAAAAGACTATGCTATTAGTCAAACAATTAGAAAGTGTAAGAAACTTGTAAATCTGAGAGGAAATCAAGTGTCTCTGTCTCAAAGAGAGATGCTAGTTACGAAATTGATACCCTCTCCTACAAACACCCAATAAGCTCAAACAGGTCTAAAGTAGCTGCATTAAGGAAACCTGGAGGTGAGGCCCCAGGCTGGTCCTCCAGGTCACAGGCTAGACCCAATACACAGGTGGCATCTCTTCACCAGAGCAAGAGCATTCCGAAGGGCTGGCCTAGACCTTGATCCATAACCAGACTTCAAGTCACCTTAATAGCTGCCACAATATGCTTGCCTTTCTGCCTCACCTGAAGCACCCCGTAGCTTAGAAGACTCTTATGCAGACAGGGAGTACTTGTTCCACAAGCAGTCCTGCCTCCTTTATAAAGGGTATGGACTGAGCCCTCAAGGTTTCTAAAGCATGGATTAAAATGTGGGATGGACAATCTGTTAAAAATACACCAGACATCAGGGGCACCTGGGTGTCTCAGTCAGTTATGTGTTTGACTCTTGATTTCGGCTCAGGTCATGATCTCAAGGTTAGTTTGAGCCCTACACTGACAGTGCTGAGCCTGCTTGGGATACTCTCTCCCTCTCTGTCTCTGCCCTTTCCCAACTTGTGCACACTCTCCTCTCCTCAAAATATATAAACCTAAAAAAAATTTTTTTAATCCACCAGAGATCAACAAATAGGCACTGGTACAACTAGACAGCCACGTGCAAAAGAATGAAGTTGGACCCTTCTCTCTTATATACAAAAACTGACTCTAAATGAATCAAAGACCAAAATGTAAGTGCTAGACCTATAAAAGTCTTCGAAGAAAACATAGGGATAAATCTTCATAACCTCAGATTTGCCAATGAATTCTCAGATGTGACATCAAAAGCATGAGCAACAAAAGAAAAAAGAGATAAATTGGACCTCATAAAAGTTAGAAGCTTTATGCATCAAAGCGTACTATCAAGAAAATGCAGAGACAAGTCACAGAATGAGAGAAAATATTTGCAAATCATATATCTGATAGAGGCTTAAATCTAGGATACAGAAAGAACTTTCACAACTCAATAACAGAAAGACAAATAATCCAGTTTAAAAATTAGCAAAGGATCTGAATTGACATATTGCCAAAGAGGCTATTCGAATAATCAATAAGCACATGAAAAGATGCTCAACATCATTAATCACGCAGAAAATGAAAATCAATATCACAATGAGATACCACTTCACACCTACTGAGATGGTTATAGTTAAAAATATAAACAATGACAAGTATCGGCAAGGATGTGGAAAATTCAGAACCACACATACACTGCTAGAGGGAATGCAAAATGGCGCTATTTCTAAAATAGTCAGTCTGTCAGTTCTTCAAATGGTGAAACATGTTTAACTACAAACATGTAGTTGGCATATGATCCAGCAATTCTACTCCTAGTATCTACCCAGGAGAGATGAAATTATATGCCCACACAAAAACTTGTACACAAATGTTTACAGCAATATTATTCATTTTAGCCAAAAAGAGGAAACAACCCAAATGACCCTCAATTAATAAAAGGATAATTTAGTATACCCATACAGTGGAATAGCAAATGGAATATAAAAAATAAAGACATACTGATATATGCTACAAGATGGATGAATCTTGAAAACATTATGCTAAACATGATGCTAAATAAAAGAAACCAATGAAAAAAATCAAATATTATATGATTCCATTTGTATGCCATGTTCAGAACAGGCAAATCTATGGGGACGAAAAGTTGATTCATGGTTTCCTAGAGTTGGAGGCCTGAGGGTAAGGTATGGAAGTTCTTTTGAGGGTAGTAAAAATGTTCTAAAATTGACCGTGATGATGGTCGTACAACTCTGTGAATAAAGTGGAGTGTACACTGTAAATGGGTGAATTGTATGGTATGTGAATTTTATCTCAGTAAAGCTGTTCCCCAAAAAAATCCACCAGTCCCCTCAGTGTTCAGACCCTTTTTCTCAGTCATAAGCATTCCATATTCTATATTCGTTCCACCAGCAGGCCCATTTGCAATGCACAAGTACGCCTCTGCATGGCCTTGCAGGTCAACCTCGTATTTGCAATCTTGTTCTCTTGGCCTTTCAAATTCCCTACATATCCAAGTTTTCCCTATCATTCCTAAGGAACATCTTATTTTCCAGAATTCTGTCATTTTTTTCCAAGATAACTATCTGATCTTAATCACAGATAGCAAGTCTATTTCCAATAAAGCCAAAATGAAAAGGTTGAGATCAAACTTCTGTTCTGAAATCTTTTGCTCCCAGCAGATGGATGTCTCAAATACAGTTGGAATGTTTGTCCCATGAAGGACATACATTTTCTTCCCTAATTTTCAGATACTAACAGTTCAGATATCCAGTAAGGTTTAGGATTTCTAAATTCACTTTACTAGAATCAAGAAGTAAATTTCCAGAGTGGAAGCAATCTGAATAACCAGTGAGAAAACAACAAATTAATCTCCTAGCCTATGCTTACAGTGAACAATTTCCACACTTTCTAGTCGTTAACAGTTTGTAAATACTCTACCCATTCAAAAGTATCTGTCTTTCCTGAGCTTCCAAACTCAGTTATTACCTGAGTTTTGTGCCACGGGCATCTGCTTCTTAACAGTAAACCAGATTGTCTTGGTGCCATAAAATATCCCCTTGAAAAGGTGCAGTTAAAGAGCTCTTTGGCTAGAGCAAACAATCCTAAAATTTGTGTGGAACCACAAAAGACCCTGAATAGCCAAAGTAATATTGAGGAAGAAAACCAAGGCGGGAGGCATCACAATCCCAGATTTTAACCTCTACTACAAAGCGGTAGTCATCAAGACAGTATAGTATTGGCACAAGAACAGACACATAAACCAATGGAATAGAATAGAGAACCCAGAAATGGACCCACAAGCATATGGCTAACTAATCTTTGACAAAGCAGGAAAGAGTATCCAATGGAAAAAAGATAGCCTCTCTAACAAATGATGCTGGGAGAACTGGACAGCAACATGCAGAAGAATGAAACTAGACCACTTTCTTACACCACTCACAAAAATAAACTCAAAATGGATGAAGGACCTGAATGTGAGACAGGAAGGAAACCATCAAAATCCTAGAGGAGAAAGTAGGAAAAAACCTCTTTGACATGAGCCGCATCAATTTCTTACTCAACACATCTCCAAAGGCAAGGGAAATAAAAGCAAAAATGAACTACTGGGACCTCATCAAGATAAAAAGCCCTCTGCGCTGCAAAGGAAACAATCAACAAAACTAATAGGCAACTGACAGAATGGGAAAAGATAGTTGCAAATGACATATAGGATAAAGGACTAGTATCTAAAATCTATAAAGAACTTACCAAACTCCACACCCGAAAAACGAATAATCCAGTGAAGAAATGGGCAGAAGATATGAATAGACACATTTCCAAAAAAGACATCCAGATGGCAACAGACACATGAAACGATGCTCAATGTCACTCATCATCAGGGAAATACAAATCAAAGCCACACTGAGATACCACCTCAGACCAGTCAGAGTGGTTAAAATGACCAAATCAGGAAACTATAGATACTGGCGAGGATGTGGAGAAACAGGCACTCTCTTATACTGCTGGTAGGAATGCAAACCGGTGCAGCCGCTCTGGAGAACTGTGTGGAGGTTCCTCAAAAAAAATGGAAATAGAACTACTCAATGACCCAGCAATAGCACTGCTAGGAATCTACCCAAGAGACATAGGAGTGCTAATGCATAGGGGCACACATCCCTCAATGTTTATAGCAGCACTTTTGACAATAGCCAAATCACGGAAAGAGACTAAGTGTCCATCAACTGACGAGTGGATAAAGAAGATGTGGTATATATATATACAATGGAATAATACATGGCAATGAGAAATAATGAAATCTGGCCATGTGTAGCAACATGGATGGAACTGGAGGGTATTATGCTGAGTGAAATAAGTCAGGCAGAGAAAGACAGATAACGTATGTTTACACACATAGGTAGATTTTGAGAGACTTAACAGAAAACCATGGGGGAGGGGAAGAGGGGAAAGAAAAAAAAGCCACAGAGAGGGAGGGAGACAAAACATAAGTGACTCTTAAATACTAAGAACAATCTGAGGGTTGATGGAGATATGGGAGGGGTGAGAGTGGGTGACAGGCATTGAGGAGGGCACTTGTTGGGATGAGCACTGGGTGTTGTATGAAAACTAATTTGACAATAAATTGTTAAAAAATTTAAAAAATTTTTTTTAATTAAAAAAAGAGCTCTTTGAGAGCTCAAGTAATTCAGCCCGCATTTCTCAGGCAGAAAAGAAGGGATCAAAGTAAAGAAATACACACACACACACACACACACACACACACACACACAAGTAAGATGATAGAATATGGATCTCTGGCTTCTGTCATAGCTTTCTTTCCTCCCATCTCTCCTGCACATCTCCTTACTTCTCAAAAATATGGAATACAATAGGGTCATTTTTCTTTAAAATGAAAAGGGGGAAAAAAGAGAAGACTAGAAACAAATATGCCATCTGTTGACAATGGATAATTCTGGATACTGAGAACACGAATAGAATTTAATTTTCTTCTTTTTACTTTTATGCATTTTTAATTTTCAAAAATAATTTTTAGATAAAAAAATTTAAAAGCATGCCCCATGTCTTTCATGGGTCTGTTCCCACAACCCCAGCTCAAAAACTATTTCAATATACTGTCCCGGCAGGCTCTGGCCCCAGAAATAAATGAGAAATGTTGTAATCTTCCTTTGGAAATCTTTTTGTCCCCTTTTCCCTTTTCAATATTCTCTCTCCCCCACCCAAGTATCTATACTTTCCCTCTGGGCCTTAGAAGTCATCCCTTTGAGGATTATTGGCATTATTTTTTTACTTTTTATTTTGGGATAACTATAGATTCACAGGAAGTCACAAAGAAATAAACAAGCAAGTCTTCACCCTGCTCCCTTCCCCAGCCTTCCTGTATGTTAGCATCTTACCTAACTACTGCATTAGAGTGCAATACCAAAACTGGGAAAATGACATGACACAAACCATAGCACTTGTTCAGATTTCACCAGTTATACATTTGTGTATGTACATGTTGTGTGTATTGCCCTATACAATTTTATTACATGTCCAGCTTCATGTATCCACCACCATAAACAAGAGACAGAACCATTCTATCACTACAAGACTCGCTTATACTATCCTTTTATAGCTACATCCATCCCCTCTCCTCTACCTAAACATCCCCAAACCCTGGCAACCATTCCATCTCTGCAATTGTTATCTCACAAATGTTTTATCAATTGAATCATATGGTATGTGAACTGGCTTTTTTTGTACTCAAAATAATTTCCTTTAGACTCATCCAAGTTGTATGTGTCTCAACAGCTCATTCCTTTTTATTGCTGAGTAATATCCCATACCATGGAGTGGTACACCATGTGGATGTTTTACCATTCACCCACTCAAAGATGCTTGTGGTATTTCCGATTTGGGGCTGTTAGTAAAGCTACCATGAACATTCCTTCACAAGTTTCTGAGTGAACATAGTTTTCATTTCTCTGGGACAAAAGCCCAAGAGTGCAATTAGTAGGTGGTGTAGTAATTGTATGTTTAGTTAAGAATCTATCAAACTATTTTCTAGAGTGGTTGTATAATCTTACATCCCTACCAACAATATACAAGTGATCCAGTTTCTCCACAACCTTGCCAGCACTTGGAGTTATCACTATTTTTTACATTAGCCATTTTGAGAAGTATATACTACTATCTCATTGTTTTAATTTGCATCTCCAATATCTAATGACGCTGAACACTTTTCATGTGCTTGTCATCTGTGTATCTCTTCAGAAATGTATGTTCATGTCATTTTCTCATTTTCTAATTGGATTTTTTGGTTTTTAGTGTTGAGTTTTGAGAGTACATTATATATTCTAGATACAAGTCCTTTGTCATATATGTGACTTGCAATTGTTTTCTCCAAGTGTGTAATTTGTCTTTTTTACTCCTCATAACAGAATGTTCACAAAAAAATTTTTTTCACTTTGATAAGGTCCAATTTTCCCTTTTATTGACCTTGCTTTTGATGACAAATCTAGGAACCCTTTGCTTAGTTTGAGGTCACAAAGACTTCCTTCTTTTTTCTAGAGTTGTATAGTTTTATGTTTCACATGTAAGTCCATGATTCATTTTGAGTTGATTAATGTGTAAGGTGTGAGATTTAGGTCAATGGTTGAAGTTTTGCCTATCCAATTGCCCCAGCACCATTTATTGAAAAGGCTATCCCTTCTCCATTTAATTGCTTTGGGTCTTTTGTCAATAATTAATTGAACATATTTATGTGGATTTATTTCTTACTTCTCTATTCTATTCTGTTGATCTGTGTATTTGTACCTCTGCAAATACCATACTGTCCTGATTATTGTAGCTGTAATAAGCCTTAACATCAGGAAGAATAATTTCTCCTACTTTATTCTTCTTTCTCAAATTTGTTTCCCTTTCCATATGAATTTTAGGACAAGCTTTTCTGTGTCTACAAAAAAACTGCTGAGATTTTGGTAAGAATTACATTAAGCCTATAGATCAATTTAGAGAGAATTGGCACCTTTACTGTGTTGTTTTCCAATCTACATTTTGTCGCTGCAAATAGTTAGAGCTTCTTTGATTTCTTTCATCAGCATTTTGTAATTTTCAGCATACAGATTCTGCACTTTTTGTTAAATTTATACGTAAGTACTTTTTTTACAACTGTAAATAGTATTATATTTTTATTTTGGTTCATTGTCAGTATAAAAAAATGCAGTTGATTTTTGTGTGTTGATTTTGTCTTCTTCAACTTTATTGAACTTACTTAGTTCTAGAAGGTTTTTTCTGTTTTGTTTTGTTTTGTTTTGTTTTTGTCAATTCCTTGGGATTTTCTGTGTAGACAATCATATGCAAATAAAAACAGTTTCATCCCTTCTTTTCCAATCTAAACCCTTTTTATTTCCTGTTCTTGCTTTATCACACTGGCCAGAACTTCCAGTACTCTATAGTAAGAGTAGTGAGAGCAGACATTCTTGCCTTACTCCCAATTTTAGCACAAAAGCATTCAATCCTTCACCATTAAGTATGATGTTAGCTATAGTTTTCTTTAATAGTTTGAAGAAGTTCATGCCTAATCCTATTATACTGAAAGTTCTTATCATAAATAGGTATTAAATCTTGTCAAATGTTTCATCTGCCTCAATTCATCTTATCATATGATGTTGGTCTGGTGAATTACATTGATTCATTTTCAATTTTTCAATCAGCCTTGCATACCTGGAATAAATACCACTTGCTCAAGGTCTATTATTCTTTTTATAAGTGCTGGATTTGATTTGCTAAAATTTTGTTGAAAATTTTTCCATATAATTTCATGAGAGATATTGGTCTATAGTTTTTGGTATGTGTGCTGTCTTTACCTGGTTTTATAACCAGGGTAATACCTTAAAAGATGAGTTGGAACTCATATTTTTCTCCTCTTATATTTTCTGAAACATATTATGTAAGTTGATTTTAATTCTTCTTTGAATATTTGATAAAATTCTCCCTATAAAACCATCTCAGCCTGGAGATTTCTGTTTGGGTAGCTGTTTAATAACAAATTCAATTTTTAGTTATAAGACTATTTAGGTTATCCATTTAATCTTAGCTGAATTTTGGCTGTTTCTGGTTTTTGAGGAATTGGTCCATTTCTTCTAAGTTTACAATTTCTGAGCACAAAGTTGTAATATTCCCTTATTATCCTTTTAATAGCTACAGCATCTGTTGTGATATCCCATTTTATTCTTGATATTGGTGATCTGTGCATTTTTTTCTTTTTTCATCTTCTTTAGAGTTATCAATTTTATTGATTTTTTTTTTTATTTGAGAGAGAGAGCACACAAGTGGAGGAGAGGGGCAGAAGGAGAGAGAGAGAAAATCTTAAGCAGGCTCAACACTCAGCACTCAATGGGAAGTTGATCCCACAACCATAGGATCAAAACCTGAGCCGAAACCAAGAGTTGGACACTCAACTGACTGTGCCACCCAGGAGCCCTTCATTGATTTCTTTTGAATAACTTTTATTTCATTAATTTTCTCTATTATTTTCCTGCTTTTAATTTCATTGATCTCTGCTCTTTATTATTTATTTCCTTCTGTTTGCTTTGAGTTTATTTTGCTCTTCTTTTTCTAGTTTCCTGAGGTAGAAACTTTGATGAGTGATTTCAGACATTTCCTCTTTTCCAATGTAAGCATCTAGTGTTATAAATTTCCCTCTCAGCATTGCGTCCCCCAAATATTGATACGTGTTGTTTTCAATTTTTTTTCAGTTCCATGTACATACTTGTAAAAATTTCCTTTGAGGTTTTCTCTTTGACTCATGAATTCTTTAGGACTATATTGTTTTAATTTCCAAGTGTTTGGAGATTTTCCCATTGTTTTCCATCATTGGTTTCCAGTTTTATTCCATTATGGTCTGAGAGCACACGCTATACAATTCCAATTCTTTTAAATTTGATAAAATTTATTTTATGACACACAATATAGTCTTTTTTGTGTGTGAGTGTTCAATGGGTGCTTAAAAAGAATGTATATTCTGCTATTGTTGGGTTAAGTGTCATAAATATCAATTAGATCCTATTGTTTGATGATTTACTCAAACTATCTTCCTTCTGTCTACTAGTTCTATCAATCGCTGAGAGGGTGTTGAAGTCCCCAGTTATTGAATGTTTCTCTCCCCCACCAACCATGCTATTCCTACTTTTATCAAAGGGTCCAATATTTTCCCTTCTGGAACGTAGTCTCCTATAGGGTTCAAGGCACAGGGGCCATTCCATTAAGAACAATTGGCATTTTAAACCAAGACCCTGAACACTGGTGAAATGTGATAAAACCCAAGCCTGGGAGTTACTGAAGGTAGATGCCAGAAGACATGAAGTCACATGTCAAAATTGGTCCATGAGGCAGCAGATGAGGCTGCTCATCTGCAATCAGGCAAAGTCAATGTTAGTTCCAACCAATAGGCTAGGAGGGGTGAAGAGCTCAATGGAACAGCCAACGCTGGGACTTAACCAACAAACAAAGTCAGGAACCAGTCAAAAGCCTAAGAAGTGTCAGGATCCAGGACCTGAGGAGGACATATGGGGGTCTCGCTTAATTTCATCTATGCCCTGATGGCCTAGGACTCTTATGAGAGGATCAAAGAGCCCCTTCTTAGCCATACTGTTGTTCATCTTAAAGGTATTCATATCTTTTAAGGTAACCCAAAGGAATTAATTGCTTCTGAGACAATTTCCAGCATCATCAACAGAATGATAGGGAGGATATTTTAAAGCATATTTCCTGGATATCCTGAAATCATACTCCATGAGTCTCATCTTATTTGATCCATACATCTCATTAGCCTTGGTCAGAGGCAGAAATGCCTATTAAAGAATCATTAGGCAAGTTAAGGTCTGGGCACAGAGGCAGGGAAAAAAAGTAACTTAGGAAAAGAATAAAACTTCTACAAATTTAACTGGTGAACAGAATGCCTAATAACCTACAAACCTACCTACTTGTTCATGATTTCTGATAGGCAGAAGATCGGCATTTCCTAAAATTGTGGTGACATACACATAACATAAAATTTACCATCTTAATCATTCTATACAGTTCAGTGGCATTGAATACATTTACCTTTTTGTGCAACCATCACCACTACTCATCTCCAGAATTTTTCATCGTCCCAAATTGAATCTCTGTATACATTTAACAGTAATTCCCCATTCCTCCCTCCACCCAGCCACTGGCATTCCACTATCGGGGAAGATGGCCATTTTGATGGACCTTCATGCTTAACCTACCAATTATGTTATTCAATTGAATATAACTCAGAAATAATGCTAACAATGTTCTTAACCACACTAGCAAATTGCTGGTGACTCTTGTCCTTTGATACCAACATTCCAACCTATATTCCAAGACACCCAGTTCGAGGCATTGTTCTTTTCCTACACATCTGGGGAAAGGTTTGTCCTTAAATGTACAAAAGTGCTCTGCTTGTGATCTGGCCTGGAGCAGTGCCCTTGATATAATGTGACAGCACCCTGGAGAGAACTCAAGGCAGAGAGACACAAGAGGGGCTGAGAGCTCGACATCCTTACTCAGAAATGGAAGAGAAATGTGAGAGCTTGACTCATCTCACAACCACCCCAAAGTCAGGCCTTCACACTGCACCACGTCGACTTGCCCCATCCTGGGTTTCACACAGGATCTCACATCTCTACTCTCTCAGATCTTAGAATTTCCCAAGATAAGGCTTAGTGAAGTGCTCCCTTAAAGAAGTTCCAGGCAACCTTCGCAATCCTTCACATACCACTGGTGCCAGTCTAATATGTGTCCAGAAAGAGATGAAACAGAACGCCCCCATATGAGATTACTGATTTATTTTATCACATATTTTAAATGAAGCACAAAGTCTACACTAAAATAAAGTGGAACCAGGGCATTTGCAAAAAACACCACTCCCATTGTAAATGAAAGTCTAAGTACACTGAATTGGATCACTGCCTCATCAAACCAAGACACTACGTAGTGATAATGTGCTGCTACAATTCAGTACTGGGCCCCAACAATAAAGCCGGGACTGTAATTACTATAATGACCTCCCACTGCTATTGTGTCTTTAATTAAGTCTTTATCAGGAGGCATTTGCCACTTAAACCTAACTCACTGTAACTACGGCAGCGTATCATCTACATTTTCACAAAGAATTACTGAATCATATTTCTGTCACAAAGATGAAAGGGAATATTTTAGCTCAAGTGCCATTTGCAGACAAGCTGCATAAAGAAAAATCAAGCTGTCCTTTAGCAGCACTTTCTGACAAGTGAAACTCAACTGAGAGATGCCAAGGGTCTTGTGTGTGTGTGTATGTTTTGGCTTTGCTGAGCTTCTTTTTAGCACAACTCCACTCCCTGTCTACGTAAACTCCAAAAAAAGAATGACACCAAATTAATAACACACTGGATTACATACAATTTCTGGAGGCGGCAGGGCTGAGACATTCACGTGAGGCCCTGCGATGCCGAGGTGCCCCACGGTGCACGATGATGACTGACAGAGCTGGGAGTCACTGCTCAGTGACGTGCTCTTCCCACTTCATGGTGAAGCCATTCACATTGCTGAGAAGGCCCATTTTACCCAGCAAGGCACACTCGAAGTACCCTGGGCCTAAAGAGACCACATTTCAAGTTTAATTTTCCAGTCCTAATCACTTCTTTATGTCAGATGGCTTTTTGGCAGAGCCCAGTTGATGGGTCAGACAACCCTCTGTCAGAAAAAGCTGCCCCAATCCAAGGCCTCACCACAGCGTTCAGAGTTTTCAGCCGGGTCTCGACCTGCAGAACTTGCCTCTTGGTGAGGAAGACTGTGATCTCACTCCTCTGAGGCTACTTGATTGACTTAGGACACAGGGAGAGGCCCCACCCCACCCATTATCCCCCTGCCTCATTGGCCTACAAGTCTGAACTGCACTGATCTCCAGCAAGTGACCAGGCTGAGGTGTCATTATTTGTGCTTTCACACATGAAAAACCCTTTGGCTTTAAAACCTGCTTCTCCAGGTATTATGCTTAGCAAAACAAGTCAGTCAAAGACAGATATCACATGATTTCACTCATATGTGCAAGTTGAGAAACTTTACAGATGATCATAGGGGAAGGGAAGGAAAATTAAGATAAAAACAGAGGGGGAGGCAAACCATAAGAGACTCCTAAACACAGAGAACAAGCTGAGGATTGATGGGGGCTTGGGGTTGGGAGGCATGGGCTAAATGGGTGACGGGCACTGAAGAGGGCCCTTGTTGGGATGAGCACTGGGTGTTATAGGTAAGTGATGAATCACTGTATTCTACTCTGAAGCCAAGACTACACTGTATGTTAACTAACTTGAGACTAAATAATAAATAAACAAACAAAGAAACAAAAATAAAATCAGCTCCCCCAAAGGGCATAAATTGAGGAAGGGTGTTCACATTATAGGAGTGGGGACTGAGTGGGGGCAGCAGAACCCTCCCCCTCATGAGGGGCTGGAAGGGGAGGTGGAGTTCAAGGGAGGGAGGTTGGGATGTCTCTGGGGACTGAGTGGCACCACTGTTCCAGAAACTCAAGGACATGAACTGGCCTGGCAGCCCCGCTTTACTTCAACAGACATGTAGGCACCAGAGATGTCGATGACTTTCTGCTTATTTATTTGAAGGGTTCTGACTCGGCTTGGAGAAACCTGATGCTGCCACCAACTGCAGCCTTTTGCAGCGTCATCTTTGGCCACGACTGCTCCCCCTTTCTCTTTCAGTTCTAATTTCACTTTTAACAACATAAAGGCTGTAGCCGGACACAGAAGAACTGAAAATGAGAACAAAACGGATAGGGAGGGAGGAGGCATGCTTCCTGGAGGGACCCAGGGTAATTCCATTCTATTTTCGCCCACATATTTGCACCCGCCAGGAGTGGCTCAGATTTTCCCACCTTGGCAGGGCCGCGTGCTGAGCCGGCTGGCCTGGCCCTGGTGTGGCCGCTGCTGCTGGCCTGCTTCTACCGCCGTGCTGCCTGCACTGGAGGCAGCCAAGCCTGCAAACTCAGCAGACGGTTCCACCTTTGGAGAAGAAATCCAAACTGTCCTCAGCCTGGAATTCAGCAATAATTTCAAGATGTTTCATGAAGCTCGTTTCCGTCTATTGAACAAACACAGCCCTCCAGCCTTGGAACCTACTCACTTCTGATGATGTAAGTGATACCAGGAAGCTGGACTTAGTCTTTGAGTGCTTTCGGACACAGCTTCTTCCTCCTCGCTTGTCTTTGTTCTATAAAGGGCTCTTCTCAGCTTTGAATGGGTTAGTGAGCCTCCAGATAACGCTGTCACCAGGGTCTTGCAGGCGCCACTTCGCTTTGCTTGTTGCTCCTCCGCTGACCACCAAGCAGGTGCTGCGGCTGATGGACCAGTCCTTCCCCAGGGTATGCACACGGCCAGTATGAATCTTGACCAGTGCCACGGGGAAAGGGGGGCTCCGGGCACAGGCAGTCTCCGTTGATGAGGATAAGTGCCACTGTCATCAGCCCACACCCAGGCTGCCACCCTCCTCAACTGAGCCTCCTGCTCTCACAGGGAGCTTAGGCCGACGATTGTTTCTGCTAATGCTCTCAGCTGCTACCTTTTCATCTGACAAAGGACTTGGCCAAGTGATGAAAGACGTAAGCCAAAATCCACTCTCTGCCTCATCATACAAATACTTGGCTTTCCTGGGGCCAAGACACCTTCTAGTGATTGACACATTTCTAGGTTCTTTACCACACCCTGCTGTGGATGCTAGGATGTTTCTCTGAGTAAATGCCAAGATCCTCCCTGGAGGGCAAAAGAAATGTCAGAAGCACTGTTCCTATCAGACAGCCTGAAATTATCATATGCCTAAAAAAAACCATATTCACTAGGAAGAATGTCTCTTAGACATTATTTTCACCAAACATCGAGGTAATTCCCATCCCCCAAACATGGAGCTGAGCCCAAAGCACTTCATAAATATTTGCTGAATATAGATAAATGATGTGTATATAAAGAATAAATGAATTTTTCTCTAGAGAGAGACCTGATTTCCTTCTCCATTCCTCCCAGCTCCCTATTCTCGAGTACCATGTTGTTGATGATTCATAAAATGCCATGTATTAACCTCCATGTGGAAGGTGAGAGGATAAATGGAAAGCATAAGATAAATAATATTTATTACCATGAAAAAAATCAGGATAGAAAAAAATGAGATAAAGCTAGGCATAAAGTTAGTTTAGAATATCTGTTCTCAACCTTGTCTCTGCATTAGAATCCCCTGAGAAGCTTTAAGAAGTACTGATGCCCAAGGGGCACCTGGGTATTTCAGTCAGTTGAGTGTCCAACACTCAATTTCAGCTCAGGTGATGATCCCAGGGTCATAGGACCAAACCCAGCGTTGGGTTCTGCACTGAGCATGGAGCGTGCTTAAGATTTTCTCTTTCTTCCTCTGCCTTTCTCTATCTCTCTCAAATAAACAAAAAAAAGTACTGAGGCCTGAGTCCGACCTCCAGAGATTCTGCCTTAGTTGGTATAAGCTGTGACCTGACAATGGGGAATGTTTTTAAGTGCCCAAGGCGATTCTACTAGACAGCCAAGTTTCATAAACACTGGTTTACAACAAAACTGCCCAAAGGTCTGGATACTATCTAGACAATAGCGCACCTGACTCTGAGCCTCCTAGCAACCAAGGTGAAAGAAAGAATGCAATCCATTGCACAATCTAGTGTCTAGAAGAAAATCAAACTGCTTGTTTAAAAATACATTTAATCTTGAGACAGACCAAAAAGAGATTTGTTCTCATGAACATGGAATGAACCAAGTAATAACATCTTCATTGGTGTCCCCACCATATTCAATCAATATTTACTGGGCACCTACTAAGAGACAGAAAGATTGACAGACTTGAAACTTTGTGTCTCATGTCAATTAACAGCTACTATGAAGTGCTATTCTGTGCTAAGCACGTTATGTCCATTGTTTCATTTAATTCTCACATCCAGCTGAGGAGGTGTCCATTTTATACTTTATGGAAACTGAGGTTCAGGGAGGGTAACTGGCCTAACATGACATGTGCAGTCAGTGGAAAGCTAGGATTCCATACAGGACTGTCTAAGTCCAGATTCCATGCTCTCAGCCACTGTATTATAGACCCGGGAGGAAATGTGATAATAACTTTCATAGGACTCTATCTTATTAAAAGTACACTTCAGTGTGAGATGGCAGCATTTTTCTAATCACCACTTGGTTAAAGCAAATTGTTAAAGAAGTTAAAACCACGTGGCTAAGGCACGACTAACATTAAAGATGCATCTATCCTCTATCTCAACAAAGGTATTCCTACAAGCATACCAGCACACATGTGACATCTCTGCCGCGTTGTTCATTGTGCTGTTATTTCTGGTAGCAAAAGACTAAACACAATGCAATAGTGTGCTGACTGAATAAATGATGGTACATCCATGGAATGGAATACTGTGCAATTCTAAAAAATGAGAAAGCTCTTTATGTTCTAATGTTAAGAATGAAAAAACAAGGTTCAAGACAATGTATATACAGTTGACTCTAGATCAACACAGGTTTGAACTAATTGGTCCACTTATACAAAGATTTTTTTAAATGCTTGTTTATTTATTTTTGAGAGAGAGAGAGAGAGGAAGCAGAGGAGGGGCAGAGAAAGAGAGAGAATTCCAAGCAGCCTCCATGCTGTCAGCACAGAGCTCGAATTAGGGCTTGAACCCACAAACCATGAGATCATGACTGGAGCCGAAATCAAAAGTCAGATGCTTAACTGACTGAGCCATCCGGGCACCCTTATACACAGATTTTTTTAATGTAATACAGTATTATAAGTGTATGTTCTTTTCCTTGTGATTTCTTTATAACATTCTCTCTTCTGTAGCTTACTTTACTGTAAGAATACAGTATGTAGTACACATAACATATGAAATATGTGTTAATTGACTATTTTATTTGTATGATTTCTGGTCAATAGTAGGCTATCACTAGTTAAGTTTTGGGAGAATCAAAAGTTATATGCAGATTTTCTACAGAAAATCAGAAGGTCAGCACCCCCAACCCCCACATTGTCTAAGGGTCAACTGTAATATGATGCCTTTGGGGTAAGAAAGGAAGAAAATCAATAATATATATTCATAATTGCTTATAGTTCCACTAAAAACCACCAGAAGAAAAATAAGAATCTGATAACAATGATTGCGCACAGAAATCAGGGAAGGGGCAAACGAGATGGATAGGGACAAAGGAGAGAGCAAGACTCTAAGCCCATATTTTTATATTAAAATTTTTTCAAACTCATAACAGTATTACCTATTCAAAAAGATAAAATAATGAAAAAGAGAACTATGTGAGGGCTGAAGTCCCTCCACCAATAAGTGGTAGAGCTGGAATTTGTACCCAAGTCTATCTGTTCTTGACACCATAGCACTCTGCCTTCTCCCAAACTCAAGCAACTCACCTGCTGTTAGGTGACCAGGATGACTGACCTGGATGCATAGGACCCCAGACCCACTCTTAGGTCTACAACGGAGGTTTCGACACATCAATTCATTCAGGTTTGTTGGTTTTTTTTTTTTAATCTCCATCAAAGAACTGGCTAGAAGCAACAAGTCAGAGTGAGAAGCCATCTGCAAAGAGAGGTAAGCCCTCATAAACATCAATTGAGTGAGTTTACATTTACAGTCCTTTGTCATCCAAGTATTTAGAGCTCATTTGTTTTTAGGGTGAGTTGTGTGCTATAAGCCCTCCTAGTAACAAATAACAATACCTTCCAAAGTCATTATACCTGTCGGCCTGGTTTATATATATTTGTGCCTTATATATATTTTCCTTAACATAAGCCAACATGCCTTGGCTTATGTTAAAGAAAAGCCTGCTTCTGCCAATACAGAGCAAGGATTCTGTTTTATAATGAATAGAAATTTCAAACAAGATTTAGAACTTTACAGTCTGTCTACACTAATTTGCAATGATGTGTTGAAAGAAAGAAAGAAAGAAAGAAAGAAAGAAAGAAAGAAAGAAAGAAAGAAAGAAAGAAAGAAAGAAGAAGAAAGAGCTTTCAAACCAAAAGAAAAAAGGTCATTTTCTATCCTTGACTTCTTTTCTCAAGTTTGAAATCATCCAAAGCTGCCTGAGAAGATACTTAGAAAAATCATTTTCAACATCTGAAGCACAGACGGTAGAGCTATCTCCAGAAGATATAGGTGAATTGAAAGTGTATAAAATTCCCCTCATTACATGCTGGAGGAGCATGTTAAGGAGATAATGAGTGGTGCCCTTGGTCTTGACAGACTAGACTCTCTTCTTTCCAAGATATCGCTGTCTGGATTATAGTGGATCTTTCCTAACAAGTTGCTGAACTAGTCTCCCTCTTCTTTACTTGGAAGGTATGAAGATGGATCGATATCCCTTCTCTCTCCTGAACCCAAGCCAGCCATGTTTGCTTTGCTCCCAAGAGAGTAAAGCCTGGGGTTTTTATCCTTTCCAGGTCTGTATAAATAAAAATAATTATTCTAGGTAGAATTAACATTACAAAAGTGGCCCAGATTGACAATACATTGGACTTTAAATTCAAATATGTAGAACCCAGGTCTATTTGACACAAGATTATGAAATGGGAGACTATGGTTGTCGCATTCTTCGAGTCCCCCTTTCTGGACCTATTCCCCTTTGTCCTTGTTAACCTAATAAACCTACTCAGTTCAGTTTCAACTTGGACACCTATTATGTGCCACTTCTATGGTCTTAGAAATATGATGGGACTTGGAGTAAGACAGCAGCCTCCTCAAGCGATCACTCCAACAAAGTACAGTGAATACTACACTAGAGGTGCCTAGAATGTACAAGAGGAGCACAGAGGAGGAATTCTGGGAGATCAGAGAAGGCATCCTCAGGGAGGTGGCACTTGAGTCAAAGTTTGAAGGTTCCATAGGAGTGAGCCAAGAACTAGATTCAAGTTCAAGCCTCTGCACTTCCAAATGCCACAGTGCCAGGTAGCTTTAGACTGTTCCCAGTCCCCAACAATTTACATATCTTCTAAATTTACCTGCCATTTTCTCAGAGTCTCGTTTTCGGCCAGAACCCATGTGTTCAAATTATTTGCGGTAAAGTGTTCCCAACTATTGGAAGCTACTGTTCTATCACTCCCCAGTAGCGCTTATATTTTTAAAAAGCCCTTAATTCACTAACCTACCCAGGTTGAAGGTACTTTTGCCTAGGGGAAATTTATAGCACACCTCCATTTCCACCTCTTAGACTGTGACCTGCATAGCAAATACTATGGCGGAATACATTTAAATAGCTGAAGCCACCATCACATTTAAAGTGGGACTCCATGAAAGGCAATCCCCTGATGTCTGCTCTTCCCCATCTCCTACCACCTATGGTTCCAAAGTTTCCTTCACATACAAGTCTCTCTTTGGACCTCAAAAAAGATCTCTACATGAACCAGGACCAAAGCACCATGCAGGAGAGGGCAGAGCCTAATCTGGAAACTTCTGTGGCTCATGGCACTCTGGCCACACTCCTCTGATAACCCCCACCAGCTACTTTTGTGTGGTGACAAAAGCTGATAGTTCATGACTTCATGATGTACCCATGCCATGTTAAACACTTTGCCTGCGTTAGGACATTTCATTCTCACAACAACCCTATGAGGTAGGTACTGCCGTTTCCTCCTCTAAGGAACCAGGAAGTAAGGTCATTTGTTCAACAAATAACTAGTGGTAGGTATGAGATTCTAACCTCAGACAATCTGACTCTTGAGCCCATGCAACAGCTATAGCTCAAGCACTTGTAGTGATCAAAAGTGGAGTCTTCAAGGCCCCAGACCTGGGTTTAAATCTCAACTTTGCCACTTACTAAGTTGAATGACAATAGGCAAGCTACTCAGTTGCTCCAAGCCCCAGTTTCCTCATCTGTAAAATGGGACCAGTAAAAGAACCTACTTCATTAGGTATGTGGGGGAATAAATGATGTTGTTCTGGATGTAAAGCTTTTGATATGGAGCATGGTATTGGGGCAGAGGGAGGGTGTCCAGAAATGCTATCACATACTTACAAGCCTGGGTATCCCCTCCCCTAATGTCACTGATGGCAAGGATCGCAAGGATCAAGATTACTGATATCTTTCTCCCCAGGTACCCAATAAAGTGTCTATCATGTAGCAGGCACTTAAAAAATGTTTGTTGAATGGATGGTTCGACAACATTATTTTTATCTGCTATTTCAAATGATCAAGTAAGGGCCTCCTCTATTTTGACACACAATAACCTCTTCTGGCTAAATTTTATTGCATTCAGAAATAAATTATCAAGTGTCTGAAGAGATTACTCTCAAATTCTTAAATTAGCAGAGTCGTATGATTTCTTTTCACTATCGAAAAGGAGAGAAAGTTCTCCTCCCTTCACTCACCCAAACCTGCTTGGGATCTTGCTTGCATTTCAGCAAGTTCCTCACTTTTGAGTATAAGGATGGAAACTTTCAAAATAAAAAATGCCCAGGTTGGGAAGGGGAATGGGTCTTTCACTTTGTAAAAAGATTTATAGTTTCTTGAAATGTCGATGTTTCCTTTAAACTTTACTTTCTCCTGGAGAAAATGGAGAAAAATTTAGCTTATCTGGAATATCTTAGAAGTGTATTCGTTTTGTAAAGCGAGGCATACTCTCGTTGAACACAGGTAGTTCATCACTCAGAAACACCCTCAATACCATCCTTTCACGCAGCCTGCAGGTGCCCTGCCCCCTAGCTGCAGAGCACACACCTCGTGCTCTACGCTCTACCATGACTCTCGTCAACTTCAGTTGCCTGTTCCCAAATCTCCCCACAACACCCCGGTCCCACTGCTGGGCCCACTGGGCTAATCCTGAACGTTCAGCAAGCATGCTCCTTAGTCAGTGTACTAGCTTCCTGGGGCCACTGTAACAAAGTACCACAGACTGAGTGACTTAAAAGAACATAAGTTTATTCGCTCAAAGTGCTAGAGGCTAGAAGTCAAGGTGATGGTGGGCCCTTGTTCCTTCTGAAGGAAAACTCCTTCCCTGTCTCTCCCATCTTCTGATGGTTGCCAGCAATCCTATTTGCTCCTTGACTTAGAGACACCTCTCTCCAATCTCTGTCTCTGTCTTCACACAGCTTGATCCCCTGTATGTCTATATGTCTATGTTTAAATTTACCTATTCATGTAAAGATCCAGCCATATTGGATTTAGGGCTCATCCTAATCCAATCTGGCCTCATCTTAGCATGAACATCTGCAATGACTACTTCCAGATAAGGTCACATTCACGGGTTCCAAATGGACCTGAATTTGGGGGACACTATCCAACACAGCATGGGAAGGAATCATATTGGTGGAGAGACTCGACAGCTAAAATTGGGGTATGATGTAAAACGTTTCAGGATAAAAAATCTCCTTCCCCTCCACATAAAAAAAATTACACTGCTTATGTTCCACCATTTTAGAGAGGTTCTTTTATTCTCAATGCCTTTCGAGTGCCAAATAAAATAAAAGCAAAATCTATAATATTGCAAATGCTGTCTGGAGGGATGGCATTCATAAATCATCATCTCACACTTCAGTGGTCATTAGCTCCTTTTTAAGCATGACTACTAGCAGAAACAAGGTTCTGTCAGAGTGGGCCAGGATCTGTGGCTGGAAGGGAGCTGGTGGCACAGGACACTTAAGTATAGAGTCACCAAAGATAGATACGGACTTAGTGCCACTCTGGGAAAACTGCCAGGCCTCAGTGAGCCCAGAGCACCAGAGATCAGCTACCAGAGACCAGGCACCACATAGGGACAAGCAGGAGTGTAGCTCATGTTCATGCTGGTTTGCCTTTATGAAGCACCTACTGTATCCCAGGATCCGTGCTTGGAGCTTCCATTGAGCCCTCACAACAGCCACAGTATGAAGAACCCACCATCTCCCAACTCATAGACAAGGAAACTAAGACTCCAGGGAGTCAGATAACTGGGAAAAGTTTGGGAAGTGAGCAGTAGTGACTAAGTTCAAGCCTAGGTGCTGACATTTTCTGCCGCAACACAGAGGAGAGAAGGGGCAGCCAATTCGGATCCAAGACTCCCAGTCTGACTTCTGCTGGGAGCCAGTCCAGCTCACAGTTCTCTTGTTGTACATGTGGGTTTGCTCTTTCCCTGCTTTTGAATTGGCAACTGTTTTCTATCACGTTTCCAATGTGCCTCTGTGTGCATGTTGGAGAGAGGGAGAAAGAGAATATATGGGTCAATATAAGCAGACTCTTAAAAGCTTATACTTTATCATTGTAATAATCATAATATATTTTACTTTACAGCCACTCATAACTGAAGCCTCTGGGCACCCTAACAAAAATAGCTAAAAGAAAAAAGGAAATTATATTAAACAAAGGAAATACGACTATAAAACCCCAATAGCCAGGAAACTAAATGAACAACATAAAACCTCCAAACAACAAAACTACAATGAAACCAAGAGGGGAAAGAAACCTTTTCACGAGCTTTACCCTGAAGGATTCCATGCTGTGAGATCACATCTGTTTAAAGCACCATAATTTATCGATATGACATCAAACCAGGAACCAGCCATTGTAAACCTTTCCCGCAGAAACTCTCAGAAAACTAACCAGGTGGTCGATGGGGGGTGGGAGGGTGGGTGTCTCTAGCACGTAGCCAGGGCAACAATGGCTTTAAAATTTTATGTTCAAATACATCTATGCGAAGTTCCAAATCTTGGTACTGAAATGCAAAAATTAGTTCATTCCATGGGCAAGCAGAATTTACAAACAGAACTTTTTTTAACAACAATTTCTTTTTCAGAGATAGTTTATCCATTAGTGCCCATGGGTGGCTTCTCAAACTGGTGCATTAAATGGACCAGTTTTAGAAATGGATCCTCTCGAAAATTAGCCTCTGAGCTACCAAAACTATGAAGGTCTCTGGGGGAGGATATAGACCCTTCATTTATAAAACAACTGAGCTACTGAGCCTATCCTCTCGTTCTGATGTTGCAGTCATTTCAAAACCAGAAACTTCTATTGACCAATGATACCATCATAAACACATGTTTAGGAGCCGCTGTCCTCTCTGTATTTTTGTGCTCTTGAGGACGATATTTCTCCAACAAATGTTCCCCTTATTTCAGCCTACACACTTTCCTATTGAATATGGGAAGTAGACCTGCTGGGGAAAGATCTTTAAAAGATTTGCAGGTTTAGGATAGCCCAAGCATTCACCAAACTATTTGACTGGCAAAATCAAATAAAATATTAAAATGGGTGATGGGCATTGAGGAGGGCACTTGTTGGGATGAGCACTGGCTGTTGTATGTAAGTGATGAATTACAGGAATCTACCCCCGAAACCAAGAGCACACTATATACAATGTATGTTAGCTTACTTGACAATAAATTATATTTTAAAAAATGAAAGAAAAATAAAAGAAAAAATGTCAAAAGACACTTTTTCAAAACATTTGTTCATCCTGGAGTACTTCCTACATTGGCATAGATCTGGCCCCCAAATTAGGACACTCCTAACAGAAACATGGACCTAGAGTGCAATGTAGCTTTAAGGGTAAAGCAGGTGATTTTTTTAATAAGTTCTGTATATATTTTGGATACTAACCCTCTATTGGATATGTCCTTTGCAAATATCTTCTCCCATTCTGCAGATTGCCTTTTAATTTTGTTGATGGTCTTCTTCACTGTGCAGAAGCTTTTTATTTTGATGTAGTCCTAATAGTTTATTTTTGCTTTTGTTTCCTTGCCTCAAGAGACATGTCTAGAAAGAAGTTGCTACAGCTGATGTCAAAGAGGTTCCTGCCTGTGTTCCCTTCTAGGATTTTTATGGTATTGGGCCTCACGCTTAGGCCTTTAATCCATTTTCAATTTATTTTTGTGTATACTATAATAAAGTGGTTCAGTTTCATCGTCTTGCATGTTGCTGTCCCATTTTCCCAACACCATTTGTTGAAGAGACTGTCCTTTTCCCATTGAATAGTCTTTCTCGCTTTCCTGAAGATTAATTGACCAAATAGTTGTGGGTTTATTTCTGAGTTTCCTATTCTATTCTATTGATCTATGTGTCTATTTTTTGTTTCATGTACCATATGTTGTCAAGGATGGAGAAAAAGGAACACTTGTGCACTGCTGGTGGGAATGAGAACTGGCGCAACCACTATGGAAAACAGTATGGAAATTCTGGAAAAAGTTAAAAATATAATTACCCTATGATCCAGCAATCACACTACTGATTTACCCAAAGAATACAAAAACACTAATTTAAAGATCTACTAGGTTTACACAGCATTATTTACAATATGGAAAATGGAAGCAGCCCAAGTATCCATCAATTAATGAATGGATAAAGAAGATGTGGTGTGTGTGTGTATGAATATTATTCACCCATAAAGAAGAATGAAATCTTGCCATTTGCAATGACATAGATGGAGCTAGAGAACATAATACTAAGCAAAATAAGTCAGTCAGAAAAGGAAAAATATCACATGATTTCACTCATGTGTGGAATTTAAGAAACAAAACAAACAAGCAAAGGGGAAAAAAAAAGAGAGACAAACCAAGAAATAGACTCTTAATTTTACAGAACAAACTGATAGTTACCAGGGATTACTGGATTGTAAGGTAGTTCTATTTTTAACTTTTTGAGGAACCTCCATACTGTTTTCCTCAGTGGCTGCACCAGTTTGCACCCCTACCAACAGAGCACAAGTTTTCCTTATTCTCCACATCCTTGCCAACACTTGTTGTTTCATGTCTGCACTTTTTCTTTTATGGAAGCCTATGAAATTTTCCAAGGAATAACTCAGGACCCATAGAAAACCTGGCCAGTTCTCAGACATACTGTTTGGTTAAAAGAGCAAGCTGTGTACATAGGGTGATACCAATCATGTTTGGAAAAAGAAACCACCAAAACAACACTGGATGATTTCTAGAAGTCCACTATCTTATATGTCAGTGTACAGAAAAGGATAAACCAATGCACACAGGCCAAGACATGAGGGTTGTCTCCTCTGGAAGCAGGCCTGGATTGGGACACAGTGAGTGAATGGGGACTTTATTTCCTTCATATTTCAGAAGACACTATATATATTGCTTATGCATAAGGGAGAAAAACCTTTACTGTGGCAAATAAAAACTACCTTCTAGCTTGTGTCAGGGAGTCTAGTAACTCTAGAAGAGTCTCTGCCAGTCAACAAATGAGAGGTGGTGTTAAGATGAGGCCAAAACTTGGAGAACCCAAAGTCTCATTCAGTATGATATAACCATGATTTCCCTTACCAATTGAAAGTTTCAAAAATTGACTCAAAACTTATTTGGAAACGGGCCCTGTGGCACTGATATGTAAAGTGGAGCTGCAGCTGGTTGAAAACACGGATGGGCTCCCTGCACTCCACCGTGTCAACGCAAGAGGTACCAGCTTTGCTTTCCACCATGTACCTTCCACATGTGGAACATGCACCCGCATCAGCACCCAAAAACAGTTTCTGGGGACTCTAATATGGTTTATGACACCCCCTCATGTTAATCAGGACACAGAGTCTTTGGTCCCTTCTCACTTGGAACTGAGCTTGTAGACGTATGCTAATCAGGAAGAGTCTTGTTCTCCAGCACGGCATAAGGAGACTCCATGAGCCTTCCGGAACAGACATTTTCTTCTTATACACACCAGAGGTAAAGGTATCACTATCACACAAAGAGAAAAGAAAATGAAACAACCTCCTAGAGCCTGAGATTGTCTGGTTTATGTCTATTTATTTATTTATTTTGAGTGAGAGAGAGTGCACACATAAGCAGGGGAGGAGCAGAGAGAGGAGGATAGAGAATTCCAAGCAGAGTCCATGCTGTCAGCACAGAGCCCAATACAAGGCTTGATCTCACAAATCACAAGATCATGTGAGCTGAGCCAAAATCAAGAGTAGGACACTTAACCAACTGAGCCACCCAGGTGCCCCCCAAAATGTACTTTACTTTAGATGTAGAGTAGAAATCAAAGCAAAATTTTATTTCAAAAGCAGTTACCCATGTCTTCAACTGACTTATTTAGACTGGCCAATCAAAGCAGGAAGACTATAGTGAGATAACTTACACCAAAACGACCATGCTGTTTCCTTTAATAAACACATTTAAGAAATACATTCAACCACATACATAACTTAGGAAATAATGGAGGATCAATGCTCCGTGTTTAGTGAAGGGAAAGAGAAAGGCTACCAACATCTAAAATGCAAGAATATCAGAAGGAAGGGCAGACTTCCCCTTCTTCATTCAGACCATTTTACGCAAATCAAATCCCAGATAAAACCTCCTGGAATCAGGCACTAACAGGTGGACAGACGGCCTGGTGCCTTGCGTGACTGTCAGTTCATTTGTGCTAAGAATCAGGCTCCACACACAAAGCTTTATTTTAAAAGGAAAACAAGGTAGGAATTTGAACCAAATTCAGTATCAACTTGCTTAAGAAAAAATTTTATGTTGCCATTTTTTTGACTATGTAATAAAAAAATGGAGTCAGTTCCTAATCAATCTGGTAGGCAACTCAAAAGAGTTTGAGTTCAGTTTGTGTGTGTGCAAGCGTGTGTGTACATGTGTGTGTTAAATCAACATTTGGGTTTGGCAAATTAGTGCAAGTTTGCCTGTTTTCTGTTGTATGGATCAGTTCCAGATCTGTTTTTAAGCATCAAGCTACTGAAGGATTATTATTTTTAGAATTCATATTCCTTCTTAATCCCCTAATCCATTTGGGGGACATGTCCAGATTGTCAACCCAACATATGAGAAAACCTCAATGAAGCAGCAAGAAAAAAAAATACAAAACAATAGACAAATAACCATAGGATAAATTGTTCAGCTTTTGTTCAGCTTGAAATGTGCCAAGTTGGAAATAGGGGAGAGAGGTTTGTGATATTCCACTGGAACATATTGTCACTGTTATAACCAGCCCACGTTCACCGGAGCTGCCAATTATTCCCCAGCCACCATTTTTTTCCTTTAGATTGATCTCCTGCTTGAGGCTGTTTCACACCCATGACTCTGAAGCTTCCCTAGTGGCATGTTGGCTAATTAAGAGCAAAATCCATCTCTTGATGAAATAATGCTGCCACTGAAAAAGAATTCTACATTTTTTTTAATTCTTAATCAGGCTGGAAGGAGCAGTATTCTAACACTTGTATTAAGCATAGGAAAAAGGTCTATAGCTAGCAATTAGCAATGATGAAAAGGACAGCGATTTAAAGCATGTTGCAGTGACATTTTTATCAAATTAAATGAGTTTGCTAGGCCCACCAGCTGCATATGCTTATTGTCATTTACTGTTTGGACAGCAACACATCAGCCACTGAGTATCAGGAGGTGCTGAATTTAATAAGTCATTTTGACACTGGTGTGAAACGAGCAGATCAGCATTCTGAGGAATGTGTTCACACTCTGAACAGACAGGCAGACATTCTAAGCTTGCGAGGTGACACCAATCAACAGGAAGAAATGATGAAAGCCAGGCTAGGAAGCAGGCAGTAGCGGTGACTAGAGCAGCAGCCACAGAGACACACCACTGTGAGAAAAGGAAAAGATACGTACACGCACATACACACACCGTACCTACTATTTCTTGGTTTAGCTAGACAGAGCATCTAAAGAAGCGAAGACTTTTTCAGAAACACAGGACGTGTACCCATTCTAGTCACTGTAAATTTTCATTTATAATTTAAAAACCTACACAGTTCCTCTGTAATAACTTCTAGAAGCAACTGACAAATCTTCAGATTTTTTTTGGTCCCCTCATGTTTGAGATGTGGCATCCTGTTCAAAAGAAACAAAAAACAAAAATTCCCCTGAATGCTGGGAAAAGAAAAGTTTTGGTTTACCCTTTTCACCTAATATGTTTGCTCTAAACTGATTACCTAGCTAGCACAGGAGGAGGTAGTGTTACTTGGTTTTGATTTACGGTGGGGTGAGGGGTATATGTTGCTTTCAAAACTCTTGCTTGGAATATGAGATGCAGAGTGACATTCTGATCATCCCAGCAACTATTTATGTTGAGGGAGAGACCTGATACCAATGCCTCAACCATGTACCTGGCATCAGAGTTAAAACACACCAGAAAGTCGAATGCCAACTACCTCTTAAAATGTGCAGGTGTAATTTACAGCATAACAAAGGTGACTAGTTAATTAGTTCATGGCTTCAGAAGTTTCTAATGCCATCTAGTGGAAATGGTAAATTTGATCGCTCGCACATCAAAGAGAAGCCTAAAATCCCAGATAATATGTCATTATGCTGCCACATACTCAGAAAAACTCAACACCAGAGTCCAATCTCAAATATATCTCAAAAAAATTAGCTACGGTGTCTTCATAAGACTAGACTGTGCCTCAGAAAATAAGACTTACCCGGAATATCGTTGGATGCCTGCCCATCACAAGTGAAATAATTATTAGCACCACCCCACACCACTGCCATGCCTATGCAATCATTTTCCTCATCACTGTTCTCTTATCTTCTAAACTCTAGAATCTAAAGTTGGACTATTTGATAGATGTTTTTCATTATTCCGGAAGCATAGTGGGTTCAGTAAAACCTTTCGAAATGAATGTTTCACTGATTTTAATCTAAAAAACAGTACGAGAGGAACTAAATATATTTCGCTAGTTTAATCTTAGAAGCTGTTCGATTTTCAGTGAACTCTTCATAGATTTTCTTGCAGTGGAATTCTATATAGTAAAATTCTGAGCAAGAAGTATAGCCTTGGGGATTTTGTGCTTCCTTTCAAGATGGTGACCAAGCAGCTTTAGCCATGGGACTATGACTCAAGAATCAAAACATACTTCGCATAACTGCAAAAGCAAATACAGGCCACATTTTATTTGTATACAAGATGAGTGGGTAAATAGTCTGCATATGTCATTTTCTTCTGTGTCACCTGTCCAAAACAGTCCTCTCCAGGAGCATGGTTATAAGAGAAATCACTGGAACTCTGAATTCTCATGCAAATTAATGTGAAACTCAGAACTACTCAATTCACTTCTTCCCACTCAGTTTCCTCATTCATCAAATAATGAAGTTGAACTTGAAGTCAACTCAAAAGCCCTTTTTGCTCTAAAACTATCGTTTGGAATTTTAAGTCCAAAACTTGGTCTTCTGCTTATTAAATAATAATTTTATTTAATAGTGTTAATTTCATCATAGCTATTTTACTTAAAATAATTATTTTTATTGACAGTATTTCTTTAATATGGGTCTTGCAGTGAATTTCAGTATTTGGACCACCATCGACTTTAAAAGCAATTTATCTGTGTGTTAACTATACTTCATTTTGTTAAAGCAATCAATTTTAAGAGGAGAGGACTGTGGGGATAGCAACATGGGAGGTGCAGGAATTCACCCAAGACAGAGGAAAGGAAGTAGAAGCTTATTGGATACAGTGCAAGGAAGCAGCAGGCAGGACAGCAACCACCGCCACGAGGCTGTGGTGAGGGGCTACAGTTATAGGGCAGAATGAAGGAGTATGGGGCCATATGGAATTTTCCCTTTTTGGTAATCTTAGAAACTGTGCCTGGCTGTAAGTAGCCCATTGGTCAGCTAGGGCGTATGGCCACTTAGAGGCAGGTCACTTCATGAGCCTGTTTGCATTTAACTCCGTGGTCACTGTGGTCCCTTTTGTCATGCTCAAATCTCCCTTGCTCAAGCCTATTGCCTAAAAGCAGTCTCTACAAGGACTACAGTTAAAACAAACACGATTTTTAAAGAATTAAAAATGGCAACTATATCTTTTCTGTATACATTCATCTTAGCATTTTTAAGCTGATTAAGATATTTTTTATTCTAGTATATCTATAAAATAAAGTATATTTTTTCAACAGGAAAAAATACATAGCCATTTCACATATAAAAACTTTTTTAAAAATAAAGGAAGAAAAGAAAGAGAAGAAAAAGAATCATTTGTATTTCTAACGGGCAAAGACAGCAGACTGGCCATTCAACACTGTGGTATATATACTTCCCTCAATCTTTTACTCATGTATAATATTTACCTAATTTGTATTATGTGACATATGTAAAATATATATATGTTGATTTTCCTTATAGCATCTATTTTTCTGACTATAAAAATATAATTTATTATCATAGAAAATTGTTTAAATATGAAAATACATAAAGAAAATTAAAATTACCCAGGATTTTACCACCCAGAGATGTCCTCATTTACTATTTTATTTCTTTAAAGTTCTTTTTCTATGCATAATTTAACACAGTTAAGATTATATTACATATTCTGATTTTAAGTACAATTAACTCAAGAAGAGTCACTCACAAGTCCTAGTTGGAAGATGTTACAAAGAGGGTCTTAATCACAGATTATATCTGCCACTGGTAGTTTATTCATTTTTCATAATTAAAAAAAAAAAAAAAACCCTATACACTCAGGTCATTCAAAATGAGTTCTAAGAGCCGAAAATTGTTACTCAAGTTCCTTGTCAATGTAATGCTATTATATGGCTGAATAAGAATCAGTTTCAGTGGAGGGAGGAAAAAAATACTTTCTGGGCTTAGTAATTCTGCAAACATAATGTCACTGTCATTTAAATATTGCAGTCTTTGCTTCTGACTAGAAAAGAAGTAGTTTTGTTGTGTTTTAAACTGGAGAATTCCACCCGAACCATGAAGTACAAAATATTACGCGAAAAGCACATTTCCTGGTATTGAAAGAAAAATAGCAAAAACCAATAATAACAACTAATGGAAACTTTGCAGACCCTAGCTTCTTCCTTTGGTTTATAAAGTTATTTGGAAATATCTAGTAAAATTAGATTCCTGATTGTAGAACTAAACAGAATAAGGTGTTTATAAACCGTTTTATATTATGGCTTCCTCATTTCCAAGTACTTTATTCTTCAGTTGGCTAGAGTAAAACCTCAAGTAATTTTTCAAGTTGTTTACAACTTGGCATATTGCAAAATTTTTAATATTGTTTTCACAAACTAAGACAATTCTTGGGTGGCAGCATTCTCTCTTTCTAAGCCTTCAAAAGTGTGGCCTGCCATTGTCTTCTGGCAGCAGTTCTGTAGGGAGAATCCTAAAACCAGCCAGATTTCTAATTCTGGGTAGATTATTGTTGAACCTGGATGCTTAAGAATCTTTTCTTTAGCCTTATAATTCAAAAGACACAGGAGGAGTCTAGGAGTAGGATTCTTTTGTGAATCTTGTCAGGACCACTGCGAGTCCTTTCGGTCTTCATTCAAGTCTTCCTTTGCCCGAGGAAGACCACTTGGTTACCACTTTTGTCCAGTTTGGAGGGTTCCCTGCTCAAGAACGTTATCATTTTTGCTGGTCTCTTTTCTCTGGCCCCTATAACTATCCTTTCCCTAAACATTTTAATTTTTCTCCCTTCTTCTCTATATTCAGAGAAAATTTTCCATTTTCCACAATACACGTTCTACACTGCAATACTCCATTATAGGTTTTAACTTCCAATTCATGTCTTTCTTATCATTTTATTCATTTTTTTTCATTCTATGTTGCTTACATTTTCGCTTCAACCTATTGCCTTTTTTAGGTAATACTAACATGAATACCTTCAACTTAAAAGATATTCTTATTTTCCAAAATTTTTCCTTTATAAAAAAAAATGTTTGTATCTATAAAGATACAAATAGTAGCAAATATCCATGATTTTTTTAATCCACATGTAACAAATGTTAATGGTTTATTATATTTGCTTCAGATCTTTCTTCCACAAATAAAATATCACAGATGAAGTTCAAACATCTACAGACCCCTAGATGTAATCATTATTTTGAACTGATTATCTATCCATATTTTCATACATTTACTCCTCTTCTACGTACCCATAAATAATATACCATGGACTCCAATTATTAAATTTATATATTCTGTATCATACTAAAAATGACATCATTTTACAACATTTCCCCCCTTCGTATTGTGTTCTATAGAGAGGCCATGTGGAGGTGTTCCAACTGACAGCCAGAATCCACCACCAGACAAAGGAGGGCATGAGCCAGAAACCGGCACTTCACAAATAAACTTTTACTTTTAATCTACTTAAAATAAGCTAAATTTATTGTTGTTTCATGTTCAGGGTAGTGAGAGGGAAATAAACTATAACCTAAGCCACGCTGCTTCTCACAATGAGCTTTCTGCCTGCTTCCCAAGGGCTCAGGGCCCAAGTAATAGGCCGTAAGTTTCCCATGGATGAAATCTGTGACCAACAAGTCACAAGATACTTGCTTAAACTATTTGTCAGGAACCAAGAGGCCCACGTCATACTGGTTCAGACCAGAACCGGAGACACCGGTATTCTCACTGGTGCCCGCTAGGTGTGTGTTTGAGGGCAAAGGGCCTGAAATCTCTACCGAAGCATAGCACCACCGCCATCTTTGAGCCTGCGGCACAGGACACCACATGTAAACCCATAATTACCTGCCTTTACTTCACCCTTTCAGGTTTCCAATCACATTCTTCCATGTTCTCCCTGAAATTCCATAAAAACTCACACCCTGTCCCTTCCACACACCAGGGAGACAGATTTGAGATTTTTTTTTCCAGTCTGGTAGTTTGGCTGCCTGGCAAATTAAATTTCTTTGCTGCAAACTTTAGTGTTTTTTGGCTTTTCTGTGCATGGGGTATACCAGGGCCCTCCTTAGGTGACAAACCTTAGCCACTCCAGCCAATGCCAGATAGAGTAGGGATAGACTGTCCATGCTGAGCCCTGCCCAAATTGTAGTTTTGTGAACAAACTAAATGGTGCCTGAGTTTTACTCTAAGTTTGGAGGTAATTCGTTATGCAGCCACAATAACTTGAATAGCTTCTTCCTACTCCCTGTTCTGGTCCCTCCACTTCCTTACCTAGTCTCCTAGGAGCACTGTCTTTATAAATCATTTGCATATGAATCTCAGAGACAAAGGCGGAATTATGGGTAATCCACACCAAAGGTGAAATGTACAACTTCCCTTAAAAGTTCTGCTCTCTTTAAAACTCAGTAAGATGCTATTTCTGTGGTACCAGTTATTGGGCCAAAGAAGCAATTGAACTAAAACTAAAGGTAGAGAGAAGGAAGAAATTCTCTCTCTGAATTCTTTTCTGAGTAGCCATATTAATGAGGGAGCTGGAAAATCAAGAAGCATCTAGATTCAATGCTACTTCAAAGAGAAGTATTTTGTAGAGAGTCCTATCTTGTAAAGACAATGCTTTGAACTTTTACCTTAAAGAAAACCCAGGAAACATTCTCTCTCTCAGGTGAAAAAAAGAGGAGCAAATCCCGTATCTCTACTAATCTTGGCTCTCTAAAGAAATGACCAGAGTAGTCTCTATGAACAGGTGCCTAGCTAAACAACTGGATAGCAAGAGCTGGAGGAGAGTGAACCTCTAGTCAGTAAGTTACCTGTACAACCAAAAACAAAAACAAAAACAAAAACAAACATGGAACCTTCTATAGGTAGTCTGTGGAGCAATAGAATTCTATCAGCTGATGAGAGGGCTGTTCCTGATATAGGTCTTAAATTTCTTAGAAGTTTAGCCTCATAGGCATGCTACTTGCTGCTCCCACTCAAAAGTAACTGATGCAGCTCATGTAATTACACTTCTTTTTTACCTGTGGTACTTGAGTCCAGTCCAGTAATCTCTACACCGAAAGAACCGGTATGCTTTACGGCAGGGATTTCACATACTGAGACTTTTGAATGGATGCCTCCTATGAAAGCCTATTCTGGCATGGTTGACCTTCCCAAGGAATTTTGAGCTTGGCTATTCCCAATTTTGGACTTCCTCCCAATACTATCACTGTCAAGGACTACAAGTTCATAGACTGAAAGCCACATCCTCTAGCAATTTTCGCATAGCCACGGGCTTCTCTTGGCTACCATGTCCATTGGGCATATTTCAAAAAAGCATACTTCAGAGCACTCAAGCCATAAAGAATATTCCAGTATGAGACAGATTTAAATTATTCTCCATCTTGTATCTTTATCTTCCTTACAAGATTCCCCCTACTCCTGCCACTGTGGGAAGTTTGTCTTTTCTTGGCCTTAAGTTACCTAAACCAACTGAAAAACAAATCTAAACTAGGAGATGTCAGAAGCCTTCATGGAGGACTGATCTATTTCTCTCCTGAACTCAGTCTGGTGACTATCTCCTGCCCAGGGAGAGAGCCATACACTGACAGTCTACTAAGAGACCAAGAAACACCTGGTGTACTGCCAATGACAATGTAACAGGACCTGCAGAAAACAAGATCTTGGGTCATTTCCCGGGTTGCCAAATCCTGTGGATCAAGAAAGGCCATCTCATCCTTGCTTTCAGCAGCCAAGAAAGAGAAGACATACCATGTGCAGTTCTGAGGTGCTCTGAGGAAGACTCCAGAAGGCTTCATGAAGGTCACTCCCATGATGCCAACCACTTCACCCTGTCCCGCCCCATAAGCCTTTAAATTCTAGCAAACCTAAAGATGTCTTTGGAGCTTTGACATTTGGTTTTCCTTTTATTTTGCTTTAATCTTGTTTTTTTACCTTTGCCAAAATATACATATTTCAAAGAGCCTAAATTTAATTTAATCTGCAATAAATTGAATTACCCTGGAAGTTGGAGTTCATGGCAGAGTGCAGACTTGGGATCAAACAGTCTAGTTTTCAAACATCAGCTGGTTTCATACCTTAATTACCAGTTTTGTGACCTTGGAGAAGTTAGGTTAACTCTCCACGCTTCCATTTCCTCATCTTAAAAAAATGTTATAATGATTGTACCTTTCCACAGTGTAATTATGAGGATTTCATGAAAACTGTATGTAAAATACTTAGCATCTGACACCCAATATGAATTCAACTAATATTTAGCCATGTGGAAAGAAATTCTACAAACTTTGTTTTATCCATTCACTCTTTGTCTGGAATATTCAGGACCAAGTGTGGTCTCTAAAAAGTTGGGGCAGACTTACACTATGTGAGAGACATTTCAAAGGCACTAATGTGAGTATTAGCCACACAAATAGACAAAATAGAATAATAACCTGGATGATCCCTTGCAAAGCATTCAGCGTAAAAGAGAACAGGCTTCAGGCCAATATGCATTTTATGTGAAATTGAAAATCCACCCCACAATATGTGCTATGTTATTCAGACCCAGAAGCTTCAGTTTGGAGATATTATGCAAAATGGAATGGACAGCATGAGCTGTTATTAATTGTGAGCTGTTTGGAACTCTTTCTACAAAGTTACCCAAAGATACAGAGATCTTTTTTTCTTTTTGTTTTGGAAAATTTCAAACATGTGCAAAAGTAGACAAAAAAGTATAACAAACTCCCATGTTCTCTTCACTTAGTTTTAACAACTATCAATCTTATATGATCTAGACTTCTACCTGCTTCCCTCATCATATTATTTCAAAGCTCATCTCAAACATTACTTCATTTCATCTGCAAATATTTCAGTATGGTGCTGATTGCCATAAATCTATAGCCATACTGAGCTGTCTATTTACAAATAGGACTCTTTTACTAAAAGGACTCTTTTTCTTAATATAATTTATTGTCAAATTGGTTTCCTTACAACACCCAGTGCCCATCCCAACAAGTGTCGTACTCAATGGCCATCACCCACTTTCCCCTCTCCCCCATCCCCATCAACCCTCAGTTTGTTCTCAGTATTCAAAAGTCTCTTATGGTTTGCCTCCTTCCCTCTATGTGACTTTTTTTCCCCCTTCTCCTCCCCCATGATCTTCTGTTAAATTTCTCAAAATCCACCTATGCGTGAAAACATATGGTTTCTGGCTTTCTCTGTCTGACTTATTTCACTTAGCATAATATCCTCCAGTTCCATCCACGTTGCTACAAATGGCCAGATTTCATTCTTTCTCATTGCTAAGTAATATTTAAAAGGACTCCTTTGAAGCACAGCTGCAGTACCACTATCATAACTAAAAGCTTTTTTTTTTTTTTTTTTGAGTACTCTCTATGCCCAACACAGGGCTTTGAATTCACAATCCTTAGATCAAGAGTCACATGCTTTACCGACTGAGCCACCCAGGCACCCTTATCACATCTAAAATCTTAACAATAATATTTTAATATCAAATATAGAACCAGTGTTCAATTTTCTAATTGTCTCATAAATGTCATACATCTTTAACAGTATATTTGTTTTAATAAAGATCCAAATAATGTCTATTCATTTCCATTGATTGACTCGTTGCTTAACTCTTTTTTCAGCCCATAGGTTCTCTCTCAATCTTTTCTGTTGAAATTTATTTGTTAAAAGACCCAAATTATTTGTTTTATAAGCTTCCCAAAGTCTGGATTTTGCCAAAAAGCTTGCAATAGTACATTTAAATTAAATTAAATAGTACTATTTATTATTAAAATAGTACTCTCTAAGTGAGAACAGGGGCAGAAAAGCTGAAGAAAGTATTGATCTGCTCGTGAGAACATTATTATATTTTTCATAAAGGTTGCTGAAACAATCCACAAAATCACTGGCATGTCATTTGCAGGCTGGAGTGAGGGAGCCCAAGACTGTTGCACTCCCAAGTCCTCCCCTGTTTCCAGGCACCATCCTTCTGCGTACTGCATGTCACTCACTAAGTGATTCCTAAGACCCTGCTCCCTTCTGTCTGCCCTGATAAGCATGGGTCTGTGCAACGGTGGGTTTAGAGGTAAAAGAAAAGCAAAGATGGGAGAATGACAGGGTATGGAAATATCAATTAGATGCAGCCAAAAGCAGGTGAATTGGGGATTATGGGCACATAGGCTGGGCTGGCAGCAGATAAGAGATGGAGAGAAAAGGTTGTGGCCTGTGCCGTGATCACTGGATTTCATGCCCTCTATTTGGGATGAGGTGACTTAGGCTGCTCTTAAAACAACCTCCACTCCCCCAAACCAATAACGTTTAAGTAATTCTATAGTTATACAGTTATACGATTCATTCTAACTTGAGTCATTATGACAGCTCAGTATGGCTGTAGATTTATGGTGATCAGCACGAGGCAAAGTATTAACTTGAAAGCTACTTTGTTCCCACACAGGAAAACCCTGCAGTGACAATTGGTCCCCTTTTAGATACAACGGTGAGCTTCTAGAGTACTCCTGTGTATTATAAAGGATCACATGAAAATAATAATTGCTTATTGACACAGGACTAACATAAAGCAGCTGAATATACTGATAGAATAAAAATCTGACCCTATTTGTGGACATTTAAGATATATTGTGTTCTCTTTTGATTCTCTTGGACTATCACGATCAACCTTGAAATTTAATGATTTTTTTCTCATATAAAAAGATGCTCCAGGTTAATACTAAATCCTGAGGTATTCTGAGCTCTTGGTGAGAAAAAACTAAGGATTTCTACTTCTGGCAATGGTGGCAGTGCTTATGGAAGACTAACTTCCCACTGAGAACAAATGGAATACCTGGATAAAAATCTGGTTTAGTCTGTTTGTGTGTTTCAGAAGGCTACCAAGCCTGCAAGACTAGATGGGCCCAGTATTATTAGAAGAGCTAATAGCTAAGAAGTTTCCAAAATTGATGAAAGAAAATAATTCACAAATTCAAGAAGCATTATAAATCCCAAACAGAATTACTACCCAAAGGGAAGTGGAGGAGTAGGGAATCCCACATCTTAACAAACATAGTAAAGCTTGAAAATCAAAAATAAAGAGAAAATCCTAAATGTTTGTGAGGGACTGGGGGTGGGGGGGTCAGAATGAGTAGAAGACTCATTCTCTTCAGTAGAAGAATAAGATCAACAGTTGAACTCCCCACAGAAGTAATGGAAGCTAGGAGAGAAAGGAATGATATTTTCAAAGTACTGTGAGAAAGCAACTGGGCTTCCACTTCTGATGTTGTGAAGTAACTCCTACATAGTTAAATCTCCCTCAGATCACAATAATAAACTCTGGACAAAATTAAAAAAAAATAAACAACAACTCAAGAGTGAACACAAGCAAGTAGACTGTAGAGAAGAGTAGACATCTGGGAAGAAGGAACAGCCCAGGTTACGTTACCCATTTTTATACCATTTGACTTGTGTAGGCCAAAGTCAGTGCCACACAGGTTGGACCCACTAGAACTCCAATAGAAGATTCACAATATTATTGGCTTGAAGAGAAACCAGAATTCAGAGCTTGGGGTAACCACAGTCACTGAAAGTGAGAGGACAATTCCAGAAAGTAGAGAACCAGAAAGGGCAACCATAACTTTGGGTTTAAACTCTGCCCAAATCTGGGGCAGCTGAGTGGCTCAGTTGGCTAAGTGTCTTGATTTCAGCTCAGGTCATGATCTCACAGTTGGTGAGTTCAAGCCCTGTGTTGGGCTCTGCATTGGCAGCACAGAGCCTGCTTGGAATTCTCTTTCTCTCTCTCTCTCCCTCTCTCTCTCTGCCCCTCCAGCACTTGTGCTCTCTCTCAAAAAATAAATAAACATTAAAAAAAAAACTGTGCCCAAATCCTTGACTGACTCCTGAACTATATGCACAGAACAGACTCCAGCTAAGAACATGAGCCTCAAATATCATGAGGCCTAACATACATGTAACTGGAATTCCAGAAGAGAGACATAGATATTGACGCACAAATAGTATTTAAAGAAATAATTGCTGAAATCTCCCCAAATTTTGTGGAATACCTATATTTACAGATTCAGGAAACTCAGTGATCCATGAGAAGAACATATTAAAAAAAATACCAATTATATTATACTAACTGCTGAACACCAGAGATAAAGAGAAAATCTTTAAAGTAATCAGGGGAAATTCATATAATGTAGAGCCGAACAATAATTAGAAATACCACTGACTTCCCACCAGAAACAAGAAAATGGTAAAACATTTAAAATGCTGAAACAAAATATCATCAATCAACAATTCTATATCTAGTGAAAATACACTTTAAGAATTAAGACATTCAGTCAGAGAAAGACAGATACCACGTGTTTCCACGCATAGGTGGATTTTGAGAGACTTAGCAGATAACCATGGGGGAGGGGAAGAGGGGAAAGAAAAAAAGACACAAAGAGGGAGGGAGACAAAACATAAGAGACCCTTAAAGACTAAGAACAAACTGAGGGGTAAAGGGGAGTGGGACGGGGGAGAGTGGGTGACAGGCACAGAGGAGGGCACTTGTTGGGATGAGCACTGGGTGTTGTATGGAAACCAATTGACAATAAATTATTAAAAAAAAATAATTAAGACATTATTTTGCCTTAATAATAATTGCCAACTTAGAAGTCTATACCAGTGAACTATTCTTCAAAGTGAGCATGAAATAAAGACTTTTAAAAACAAAGAAAACTTAAGATAATTTACTACCAGTAGACCTGTACTAAAGGAAATTCTGAAGAAAAGTCTTCGAATGGAGGAAAAGGATCTCAAATGGATTCTCAGAGATGCAGAAAGGAATGAAGATCCACAGAAAAGATACGGATGGGTGGATAAACATAATTGAATATATGACATCAGAACAATAATAATAATATGGGATTTAGTTTAGAATAATAGAATAAACATAAATGACAATAATACATAAAATCAAAAGAGTCAAGTGAAGTTCAAGTGTTCTAAGGTCCTTCGACCTTAGAAAGTACTAATCAAAGTACTAATTTGTATGTAGTATGATCAACTCTGTACCACCTAAACTCCCTCCCCTTCAAGACTTCAGGATCTATTTGTTCAGTTGTTACCACTCTTGGGGAATTGACGTAAGCTTCAGAAGGTCACAGTGCCCAAGGACATAGAACCCCTTCCCAGGGCAGTCTGCATCCAATGACTGACTAGTCGACAAATGGATATGAAAGCCTGGTCATCTCACCCAAACCCAAGATGACTCCGAAGGCCCATCCAGCTTCAGAGGTCCCCTGGGGATGGCTTTAGGACTTTGTTGGAACTGTATCACCACCTGACTTCTTCCTCTGCCAAACCTGTCTCTTTTCCTCCCCTTCCCTTGGTAATAAGCCCGAAAGCATTTCCCCAGTAGACCTCCTGAACACCAGTCTCCACCCCAGAGCCTGTCTCCTGGGGAACCCCACCTGCAACATTATAGGAGATTTCCATAATCCAAAAAGGTATGTAAAAAAAGTAGTAAAACAAAATGTAACATTAAAAAACAACAGAGGGGAAGAGCGCCTGGGTGGCTCAATCAGGCATCTGACTGCACTCAGCTCAGGTCATGATCTCACAGTTCTGTGGGTTCGAGCCCCACATCGGCCTGTCTGCTGTCAGCATGGAGCCTGTCAGATGCTCTGTCTCCCTCTATCTGCCTCTCCCTCACTCGTGTGTGTGCACACTCCTTCTCTCTCTCTCTCTCTCTCTCAGAAATGAATAAACATTAAAAAATTAAAAAAACAACAACAACAGAGGGGAAAATGGGATGATAAAAATTATAAATCTAAAATAAGGCAAGAAAAGACAAAAAAGAAACATAGAAAAGGTAGAATAAACAGAAGATAGCAAAATTTTTAAAGACTGAAAGAAACTGGCCAGATGACTATGAAATTTACTAAAAGATACTCAACCGTTACTAATCAGGGAAATGCAAATGAAGGCAACATCACTACTGATTCATCGGACTTGGACAAATTTACAGAATGATACCATCTAGTACTGGCAAAATTCAGGGATGTGGGGCCTCTCAGATATTGTTAGTGAGGATGTGAATTTTTACCACCATTTGTAAAACCTGGTAATACACTTAACCTTTGCGGCAGAAACTGGTTAGCTGGTCACAAGACCTGTCTCCCTTTCCTCCTTGGCACACCTAAACAACATTTGTCATACTGCTTCGCAACAGGTGACTTAGTGCTAGGTCAGGTAGAATGCTGGAATCACTTGTTGAAGGTAACAGAGCTCCCACAGCCTGGATCCCTGAATGACTACGTGGAGCAGACTCCTGAGCACCTGGAACTAACTTGGACTTTTATTCTTATTATATCTGCAATGTCATATATTCAAAGATCTATCTGTTACAGCAGTTAGTGTATCTAACCTATACATCCTGCAACCTACCAATGTCACTTCCAAGCATCTGTCTTTAGAGGTATAAGTAACAACAGTACGTAACACTCTATATATAAGGAAACATATACCTGGAAAAACAAGAAACAACCTGAATATCCATCAATAAGGGAAATTATAATGCATCCATACAAAGGAATATTGTATGTAAGTGTTTATTTTTTTAAGGCATTATCTCCATGACTACTGACCTGAAGACACTACCATGATGTACAGTTAAAAAAATAAGTAAGCCTATATGGATGCTTGATACAATCCTGTTTTTATGGAGGAAGGGGGAACATGACATATACATGTTTGTATATATTTGGATAAGGATGGAGGTTAAGTGTACAAAGACGCAAATCAGGTTTTTAACAATAGTTACCTCGGAGGGTTAAGGATTAGGGAATACAGGTTATGGGAAAGAATAAAAAGATCATAGCAGAATGGAAGCATACCTGTGTGAAACTGAATGGCAATGCAGAATATAAAATGGAATCATAAAATATTGAATCAAATATGTAAAAACTGAATATGTATGTAGACAAGGATGAGAAGGTAATGTCAACTTAACATAAAATTCATTTCTGATCTTAAATGTTAATATTTTAATATTACTTTCATAGTAAAAGAATATTGAAAAATATAAGGAACTGGCCTGGACCTTACCTGGATTGGGCTGTTGGTGCCCCATGGTTGACATTTTTAAAGCTGAACAACCTGGATTTGGGGCTATGTTCTGGTGTTGGGGCTCTGAGACTGTCAGATTGAGCCCAAAGGGCCACACACTGTGAGGGTGGAGACTTCCCCAGGGAAAAAAAAAAATTGAAGTCCCCAGTGTCAGTCATCCCTGGTAAAGTTCAAACTTGGAATAAGAAATGAGATTCAAGAAATAAGCCTTGACTAGAGTAGCTTCGTAAACTTTAACTGCACACAAATCACCTAGGACTTTTGTTAAAACAAAATTACGACTCAGTGGGTCAAGGGCAGGGCCTGAGATTTCTGCATTTCTGGTCACTTCCTGGGTGTTGCCACTGCCGCTGGTCCTCAGACCACACTTTGCTTGGCACAGAAACTGGCGTGAGGGGATTCTTTCTGCTTTCTGTGAGTCTAGCAGCATGGTGGCAAAACAGGAATGAGACTAGAACTGGTCTGGAGAGACACCCAAAGACGGGTCTAAGCCGATGCCACAATTGTAAATTACTGTGCACGTGCTTTTCCGTTTCATAGTCTGCAAACCTTTCCATGAAATCTCATGAAAAGTTACATTTTGGTCTCTGCTGCACTGAATTATGGGAATTATGGGGGTAATTCCTACATGGATTGATTCCATTCTTGAGATAAAGTAGTCAAAAGCAGTCTCTGTGTCCCCTGAGTCACCATGGTGGCAGCAAAGGGGCCATCAGCAGGAAGTAGCCCTGTCCAGGTGATCCAATGAAGAGTGGAAATGGCTGAGATGGCAGGGGATAGGAGAAGAAGAACTGTAGCCCTGTTTTCTGCACAGGGAGCAGTTCTCTGGCATATCAGCCGAACAACCAAAGATCCAAGTTAAAACAGCTGAAACAAAAAAGGGGTTTATTTTATCATATAACAAGTCTGGAAGTCAAGCTATTTCAGAGTCGGTTGATTTCCAATCTGATGACACCGTCAAGGACCCAGGTTCTTCCCTTCTTTCTACTCTGCCCTCCTGGGTGTGTTGGCTTTGTCCTCAGACCTGTCCCTTCGTGGTGGCAGATGACTGGACATTTTAAGCATCGCAAACTCACACAACATGTAAGTGGGAATGACCCTATCTTGTATCCCTTTTTTTTTTTAATTTGTTTTAATGTTTATTTATCCTTGGGAGAGACAAAGCACAAGGAAGGGAGGGGTAGAGAGAGAGACACACACAGAATCCAAAGCAGGCTCCAGGCTCAAAGCTGTCAGCACAGAGCCTAATGAGGGGCTCAAACTCACAAACCATGAGATCATGACCTGAGCCAAAGTCGGACATTTAACCAACTGAGCCACCCAGGTGCCCCATTGTATCCCTTCTAACCAAGGAGATCAGACAGAGCTTGGCCGATGTCTGGGAAGGTCTGTGGGGCACCAGCGACTGGTGCCAGAATCCTGCATGGACAAGCTGAAGGGGAAAGGGTGGCTAACGGGTCTGAAAGCAGAGAGAAGAGGGAATGGCTCACATGACGAAGAGAAAGCCAGCATGGTGCCATCCTGATGGGATTTTGCCTAAGATGATCTCCTCGGGAAGGCACCAGGACATCAGCAGTGTCTCTGTGTGAACCAGACTGCTGGAACTCTGAAGGAACTGCAGAGGAGAGATTCCCAGACTCGGAAAGCAGTCTCCGAAAAATACACAAATGTTCGTGCCCACCCCCAAAATGAATTAGCTTTAAACTTCTGCCACAGCCAGAGAGAGCCGAGTCAAATAGCATCAGTGCCAGTGACGTCAGATCCCCCCCCAAATTCCTCCCCTCTTCTTCTCCCTCCCCCAACCACTTCAACCGCAGAGCAGTCAGCAGCTTTGGGGAGAGAGTTGGCAGGGAGGAAAAGGTTTGTAAGATGAGAAGTAGAAGCTTCCCACACCTTCCTCCCCAACTCAGAAAGGCAGGCCAGGGGAGCAGAAGAGGAGAAGCTTTCATTTTAAATAAAATTTGAAGTTTTCATTATTTCTCTGGAACTGTACACTTCATTTCAGTGGTTCTCAATCTTGGCTGTCCATTGGGATCGCCTGGAGAGTTTTCTAAATTCCTGATATCTGGACCCCATCCCAGAGATGCTGATTTCATTGGTCAGGGGAACAGCCTGGACACTGATATTTTTAAAAAGCTGCCCAGAGAATCTGATGGGCAACTTGGGTTGAAAACCACAGTGGCGATACTAAATTAAGAACATTTGGCAAACAAAAGATTGTAGAGTGACCAGAAAAGTGATAGAATTTGCCCTAGATCTCACCCTAGGGACAGAGAACTAGCTCCATAGCCCAGGCATGGAATGAATGAATGACATTTTATGATTGCACCCTGTAGGAGTCCTCACTTTCAATCTGACACTTACATAAATCCTACCTCTTTCAAGGAGACTGGAAGTTCCTTCAGGGCAAGGGCCATGACAGGATTCTTTTGGGCCTCCACACTGCCCTGCACTCACTAGACTCATTAGAGAGAGCTTAACATGCATGTAGGAAAAAAGTGAATTGTCAGTTAAGCACAGGGCAAACTAGGGTGACTTCAAACTGCCTTGAGATATCTCTTGGAGTCAATGAAGAAGACAGAACATGCATGAGATAGAGTCATTATGAAATGGCTGAATATTTTTATCAACCTATGACCAGTTTCTATGGCTCAGAATGAGACCTATACTAAAATTATCCCACATTGAATAAGTTTTTGTCTTACTAATGCAAGGGAAGTTCTCTCTTCCCCACTTCTCCTCACTAGACCCTGGCAGAGCAGCCTTGCTTCTCACACACCATCACCATGACCACCATCCTCACCATGGGGAGCCCTGACCCATTAATAAAGACAGAGCACACTGACAAGAGTCAGGAAAAGAGCCAAGAACTTGCAAAACCCTCAGCTAAATCCAAGAGAAGCTTTAGTCTGTCAACACAAAGATGTCATGTCCCAAAGTAGCCTACAGCACCAGGATCCCACAGGAATGGTTCTCAAAATGTTCCTTATACCCTCAAGCCCACGTTTATTGTACAACTCCATCACACAGGCAGGGGCTGATAGCCAGATGCATCATGCCTCAGGATTTGACACTTGAGAAATCACACTTCCCTGTGAATGGATCCCGAAGCCTGATATCAAGAGAGCACCCTTTCTATAACCTAAAAAGGAAAAGCAAATGATTGTAAGTGCATTCGAGTATCAAAATTGGCCTTCTCTATCACCAGCTGCTGTCTTTTGTCTGATTCAAAGACATTTTTTAACTAGAAATAAAATGTACTCTACCATGAGCCCAAACTCAGAGAGAAGTCTGCTTAAACTGCATTTGGTGAAAAGAGGTTTCCATTCCTAACATATTTTTCTAGACTTTTCCAAGCAGAGGGAATCCCCCACACGAAAGGTAAGTTCAACCAAGATGAGGTCCTTTGTTCGGTCAGATGTGAAAAGCCTTACGCCATCTCCCCCATACTATGTCATCACTGGGAAGGTTGACCACCTTCTAGAAGGATCAGTAAAGTTCCCCTGATGCTGGCAATGTTGCTTACAGTGTCCATATTTTACCCTTTCAAAGTACTCACTGTGCCTACCACCCTGGGGAGTTCCAACAGCACCAAGCCACAAGCCCTGTAGCATTTGGTTTTAATCAGGTATTAAACACTGGAGAGCCAGACAAGTGAAGCAGTTGATGATGACAATAATGAGTGGCCCATTAAAGGTAATTTTTTTTAAGTTAACGAGCTCTCCCCGAAGAACGGCCACGTACTGTACTGAAAAATGTCCATAGGATGCACTGCACTTTCTCCCTATTTATTTAACTTTATGTGGATGCCATAAAACTTATTTATTTGCTTTCAGTTAGCCCATAGGTTTTGACAAGATAAATTTTTATTTAGGTCTTTGCCCAGCTACAATCAGAAACCGTGGACTCCAAAGCCAGTCTGATAGATGGATTCATCAAAGCCCTCCCCACCCTGCTTTCCTTCCAGCAACCACAGGGCTCAACAGACGGAGTTTTTCCTTAATTAAAGAAACTCAGCAACAAGGTGATTTATCGATGATGAATCTCGCAGCCCTTTTCATTGTGCGGTCACTGTTGGCCACTGTTTGAAATTTACCAACATAAATAAAGCCTCTCCATGACTAAACAAAGTTAAAGTAGCAATAAATTGAGCCTGCCATGTACTCTGGGCTAGATCTGAAGCCAACATAAATACCAGAATGCCTGACACGCTTGACACAATGACATCATACACTCCCAAACAGAACAGCCCAGCCCAAGCCAAAGCCTAAAACCTAATACAATTCCCCGAAATGAATCAAATTGCAATGGTCTAGACTCGGCTGCACTAAGTGTTCAACTTCTGGCTTCCTCGCCCTCCGCTGTCGAGTGATCACATTAAAAAATAATCTATACGCTGATCTAAATTTCGCTTTTTTCTGCATGATTAAATTTTGGCAGGAGTAAATCTCTGTTATTCTCACTCCCCGGAATGTTTGGAAAGTTACTAAAAACTCAGGATTTATCAGCTTAAGGTCCAACCACTGTGGTATGTACCATCCCGAGGCGTGTCTGCTGCTCCCCTCGGCAGGAGACAGGCCCACCGGCTGCAGGGGACACTGAGTGTTAATAAGGGGGTGAAATTCTGCTCACTTGAAAACAGTTCAACTCTGGCATCTCTCCCAAGAAACTTGCTTTGCCCAAATCTAGCAATAGGCTATAGTGAAATGCCTTCAGAAAATGAGAAAGTCAGCTACACGGGGGCTCAATGCCCCCCAGGCCTATTACTGCCAGGAGAGGAAAGCGGGGGAGAAACCTTTCAGAACGTACACGCAGGGCATCAAATTAAAAATGGAGAAAGTCTAATAACTAATTGGTGAAACCATAAAAGCTGCCATAAAAGACATTTTCCTTAAACTACTTTACACAGGGCTGTATAATTTTATGTCACTTTTTATTTATGTTGCTGTAATGAAAGCTGTACTGGTTGCTGCGAAGCTGAGGAAGAAAGGAATTGAACTTTTTTTAAAGGGGGGAAGAGAAGGCCAGCTACAGGCCTTCAAACAAGATTCATTTGGAAATACAGAGAGGTTGGGGAGGAGAGAATATTTACTCCTAGAAGCCTCTGAGCAAAAATGTTTACCTGAGCATCATTCTTCCACTGCTCTCCTCTGTACTCCAAGGCTGCAACTGCTTAACATTTATAAAGTGGGTTCCGTAGTGTTTCACAAACTAGGGTATGAATTTAGATAAATCAAGCAATCAATCAATTTATTTATTATGTTTATTTTTTGAGAGAGAGCAGAAAGGTATGAGTGGGGGAGGGGCAGAGAAAAAGGGGGACAGAGGATCGGAAGTAGGCTCCACGCTGATAGCAGAGAGCCCCATGCAGGGCTCCAACTCATGAGTCTCAAGATCATGACCTGAAGCAAACAAAGTCTGACTTAACCAACTGAGCCACCCAAGTGCCTCAAACCTATGCCATTTAGATAAATTTTGTGAAACTGGGTTTTTATTGTGTGCAATATGTAAAGGAGCATGATTTCAGCTTCTAGAGGGATCCATATAAAAATGAACTCCATTTTAACAAGGTATTGATGAATTCGCAAGGTTCCATAGGACACTACAATTCCAGATTCAAGAATTCCAGAATATTACTGCTTATTATTACCCAGAGGATCAGAGTCTCTTTTCTTCTCCCAATTTGTATGACAACTCAGTGGGAAAAGAGGAATAAGCTGCAAGACAGAAAATCTTGGGTATGGGGCGCCTGGGTGGCTCAGTTGGTTAAGCGTCCAACTTTGGCTCAGGTCATGATCTGTTTGTGGGTTCGAGCCCTATGTCCAGTTCTGTGCTGACAGCTCAGAACCTGGAGCCTGCTTCAGATTCTGTGTCTCTCTCCCTCTCTCTGTCCTTCCCTGCTCATACTGTCTCTCTGTGTCTCTCAAAAAAATGAATAAATGTTAAAAAAAATTTTTTTAAAGAAAATCTTGGGTAAATTATAAGCAAGAGAAACCTAAAATTGTATACACTCAAGCGGAGACCATGAGGAAGTCTCTCTGAGCGCTAATGACATCCTGTTTCTATATCTGGGGGCCAGTTGCTGGGGTAGCTCAACTTAGGAAAATTCACCATGTTCTTAGGATATGTGGTTTTCTGTATGCATATTATACTTCAAGGAAACATTTTTAAAAAGCATGTTCAAATGAGTCTCTTAGAAAAGATGCAAAGAAATGGGCAATGTGCATACAAAAACACAGAAGCGTGGTGCCATTTTCCCAGGGAAAATGTAGATCGTCCCTTAAAATGCAGGGGCCCTCTGAACTCTGGCTAATTTTCAAAGTGAGATGAGGTTGTTTTTAGAAACAATTTGCCTTCTATTAACAATGAAACCCAATTCGGCTTCGAATATTAGAAAGTGAAACATATATACAAGTTAGAGGGACTGTTGAAGTATCAAACAGATAGGGCATTATTTAGGTAGACTCGACAGTCAAGGCCACTTTACACCATTACGGACCAGACTAAACAAACCTGACCCACAGGGTGACCCTCCAAGGTTCCCAAAAGATTGGAAACTCGGAAAAGACAGCCCTGACCAGACTTTACAGCCTGGTAATGGCATGCAAACGACACTCTGTCTCTGTCACGCAGCCAAAGGTTGGTGTTGTATATGAGAGCAATTTCCTCAAGAATTCAGAGGAAAATGTGATACTTTGCCTTTTCTGCATGAGGTTCACAACAGCAAGTGTATTTACTAGTCAGGGACACCCAAAGCTCCTGATAAAGGCCCCATCAAATCAGCCTGCCCCAGGCAACAGTACGTTTCCTGACTCCTGCCTAATCAGCGGGCAGTGGCAGGGATGTCAGATATAAGAGGAGGGGAAACCCGCTCACCCGGAACGACAAAGGCCTCATTTGCAGGAGATTTTAGAAGCTGAAATTGTGTCTAGGAAAACATCATCAAGATGTAGAGTCACTCTTCACTGGAAACGCGGTTTTCACTCACACCCTCACTGTCCTCAACACACGGAATTCTCTTCTGGTCGCACCATGCACCGAGGTCCAGCCTGCGCTTGTAATTCAATCGTGCTCACCTGGAAAATGCTGGCAGTGGGCGGCCCTGAGTCCGGCTTCTTCAAGGGCCTGTTTTCACATGTTCTTGTTACATGACTCTACACCCCGCACGGGATGATTCAGATCTATCTTGTGGGGAATTAGTTACTCCAAAACAATCCTCAACAAGTAGTTGGCTGGGAAAGAGGATGTGTTTGCTGGTGGGGTGGGGGAAGGGAGGGGAAAGAAGTGGGGGGAGGGGCAATACAAATCGAAGAGAAACTATGACTATATGTTCTGATGAGAACATAAACTTTTGGGATGACTTCGAATTTGAAAATCGCCGTGATTCATCTGGAACCTTTTACTTTCCTTACCTTTTTATCTCACAAAACAGGCCAAGGCCCAAACTCCTTATTATATGGCTATAGCTGCTACCCAGGAGCCTCTCAGACCCTGAGGAAGGAATTCGTGTCTCTGCCTCCGGAATTCCAGAACCCCTTCTCTCTGACCCTTCCAACATCGGGCTCTCTCAGGACCTTGAATAACATATCCAGGCCCCTGATCCTCTTTAAGAACAAACTGTATCTGCAGACTCTAAGAAAACAACATAAACCCCATACTGGGGATTGACAGGCTGCCCACAGCCTCTTTAACATATCCTCTTTACCTCTAATTAGAAACCAAAATTTAGGGGCGCCTGGGTGGCTCATTTGGTTATATGTCTGACTCTTGGTTTCGGCTCAGGTCATGATCTCGTGAGTTCCGGCCCCCACATGGAGCTCTGTGCTGACGATGGAGAGCCTGCTTGAGATTCTCTGTCTTCCTCTCCTACCCCTCCCCCACTCACATGCTCTCTCTGTCTCTCTGTCTCTCTCAAAAATAAACAAACAAACAGAAAAGAAACCAGAATTTAGGCTTGATGTGTCATCTTTTTCACATGATCCGTGGCCCCACGTTCAAACAAGATGTACTTTTCAGCACTTACCATGGCACATTCCCGGCACACGACTTGAGGGGCCCTTCTTTTCAGGTGGATTATGAACTTTATGTTGGAGGGAAGCAGCCAATGTGTAGCCATCAGTGTTTGGAAGCACACACATCTCAATTTTTTTCTTCATTAAAACAACTATCCTGCTTTTGACAGATAAAACAGAAAGGTAACGTGACTTCCACGTGAAGTGTAGACATAGCCTCCTGATAAAGAGAAAGCAGCCAGCAGAATCTCCACAGAAACAGCGGTATCCTTCCCGCTCTAGAAGAGAGGAAGGCGCTAGTTCAGTTCGGCCCAGGCATTAAATAAACAGTTGGGGCCTCACGATGAACTGGGAAAAACCACTAGGGATCTGGGAAATTCACTCATCGCCCAGGAGAGAAAGGAAATTGCTTCTTAAGCACTGACATGCCTGAGCAGGGACCTGCTGCCGCCTCTGTGTATGCTCCACCAGAAACCAGAGCGAGGTGGGAAGGCCCAACAGCCAGCCCAATGGCCCCGTGTCCCGCAGCAGCAAAGGCCCCTTTTCATCTCTGTGACAGTCACTTCCCGAATGACCCCTGGCCCACATAAGTTTAACAGAGGCGAGGTGTTGCTTTCAGCCTGTACCCACAACACATTTCTGCCCTTTATTCAAGGGGCCTTGATTTCACCACTCCCCTGCCCTTAATCCCCTCCGGGGGGAATTCAGTTATGCATATTGCATGAAATGAGGACCACAGGCCCGGCCTCTACAAGCTGCTAATTGAAAACCGTGTCAGAAGTGGGAGGAAGCGGCAGAGGGGGAAAAACAACAACCCTTGACAAAACCCCTGACATTGTGAACAGCAACACACCCTTCTCCGGGCGTGCTTCGTCTCAGCCACACAAGAGTCTTCTCTCCCGGCTACAGGACTTGAGGAAGGACGTTCTGGGAGACAGTGCCTGACAAATCAGAAAGGGCTGCAAGGATTCAGCCAACGGGCCTCCAGACCCCTGCCCAGCTCTGGGGCTCATTCGTTCCAAAACACGGGGTGCCTACGGCTCTGGAGACAGATTGCCTGAGTGAAGGCCTGGCCCTTCCACTCTCAGCTGTGTGATCCAAGGTTACCAACTCAACCTCTCTGGGCCTTAGTTTCCTGCTCCGTAAAATGGGAATAAGAATTGCAGCTACGTCATACGGTCATTGTGAGGATTCGAAGTGATAATAACATGTAAGCATTTCACACGATGCCCGAAGCAGTAACTGATTAACCGTTTACTATTTTGATCTTGTTTATAACAATGGGAATTCTCCCCTTGCCAGATTGGAGAAGGACCAAAAACAGGGGGGAGAAACTGCTCTTCTAGCCCTATTTCATCAGTAAATCTGGTACCAGTTCTATGGAAGCCTTCAAACAGGAAAGGGAATGGGAATGCGTGCATGTGTTGAGGTTGGGAGGGGAAGGTGGTAAGACTTCGGTGGAGGGAGAATGCAAGGGGAATAGGGAAGGAAGACAAAGCATTATTCATCAATCCTCTATTATATAGCAGGCACGTTCTAGGTGTTTTCATGGATGTTTAGGCACAGCCCTAAGACAGTTATGATCATCCCCATTTCCCACAAAGAATCTGAGGCTCAAAACAGTTAAATAAGCTCCCCAGGGGCGCCTGGGTAGCTCAGTCGGTTAGGCATCTGACTTCAGTTCAGGTCATGACCTCACAGTTCATAAGTTTGAGCCCCGCATAGGGTTGCCTAGTGTCCACACAGAGCCTGCTTCAGATCCTCTGTTCCCCTCTCTCTGCCCCTTCCCTGATCACACACTCTCTTTATCTTTCAAAAATAAATACACGTTAAAAAAATAATAATAAGCTCCCCAAATCACATGACTCCTAAATGAGGCATTGAGAGTTCTTTTGGACTCTCCAACCCCCTACTCCCGCCACACACACTTACTGGAGGTTGGTTCCTGCCTTTGAGGAGGAGCAAGATATCTTTGGGTGGTGGTCTTGGACCACCTTCTTTGTTCAGAACGGAAGTTTCTGGCTCATATTTCCCTGCCAAAGGTAGGTGGGAATGTGACTGAAACAATAAATAGAAGCCTTTTAATGCTTCCCTATAAAGAGCTTTGGCTGAGGCGTTAGCATCCAGGTTAGGAACATTTAAAAAACGAGTAAATGAAAACATGATGATCACAATGGTGGTGACTCTTTTAGAGGACCTCCCAAATCACTAGCAATTATGCGGCATGAAACGCCTCCATTATGAAAACTGCGATGATTTTGTGTCTACTGATGAGGATAATGACTAATATATTCTGTCAACAGACATGACAGCTGTCTGTACATATTTGGAGGCATATATTTTTAGATGCTGTTACTGTACCCCCAGCTATTTTAACTACTAAATTTTGTTGACACCATGCAATCCAGTAACAAGGAGGCTTACGGAAAAGGTTAAAATTCCTATTTCCAGCTGTTTTTCTTCCTTACATCATTTTTGTCTCATTATTCACTAGGATCCATAAATCTGCCACTCAGATCCCAGGCTAAGTGATGTGCTACAGGGAAATTGCTAATGTCACTAGGAAACAAAATAAAATTGAATACGGGGTTCACAGAATTCAGCATTTGGAGTGCTGTCATTCTGGCATGCTCCCTCACACACGGGCCCTATGAGCTTCTGTCTTCTAAGGCACATGTGCTATACTTCCTCTGTCCCGGCTCCCCATTTTCCAAATTGGGGGGCGGGAAAGGAAAGGAGGTGGAAAGTTTTGCAAGACGGGCTCTAATTTTAAGACAAAAGCCATCCCATTAAATCTTAACAGATGTTTCTCAAGTTTAGAAGATTAAGAAAGATTTCAGCATCAAAAATCAAAGAAAATACTCCATGACCTTAAAAAAGGATAAAACACAAAGCTCTAACAAACCCAAAGTCCACTTTGACAGCTGTCTCTGATGGAATTGACGAGGTGCTATTGATGTTTGGATTAAACCATGCCTCTGTGATCAAGTACTCAAACATGGGATAAAAGACAAATATATTCTTTAATCCTACCCACTAATTTTGTCTAGGCCCTGGAAAGCAATGGGTACTGAACAAATGTTGAAAGTGGCTTCTCTTCTGTTTATTGACAAAGCTATTTTTATTTCATTAATTTGCCACGTATCTTATCAGCGTTTAAACCAACACAAGGTAATCCATACAAGTTACTGAACTCTCCACAAACAGATCACTGCAGCCTCCAAGGCCACTAAAGGTAAAATCAATACACGATGATTCTGGAAAGTGAGGAAGATGTTACAGGAAAATGTAATAGAAAAATTGGGTTCCGATTTATTTTTCTGTTTTTCCTTCTTTGCTAAACTATAAAATCGCACTGGGAATTCCAATTTTCAGCCTGGTGAGTTTTGAAAGAAAAGAAGAAAAACTTTCTTTTCTTAAAAAGGAAAGGGTGAAGAGGCAATTAAGTCATTAATTACTCTCTTTGTCTCATGCTATCCAACCCATCAAACTTGGCCTCTTCTGTCTTCATCAAAGGTGGAGCTCACTCTACTTTACAATAAGTACCTCTTAATAAGACAATCTCGTGTTTCAAAAGCTGCTCTATGAGGAATTTAGATGAAGAGAAATTAAAATAACACTTAGCAGCAGACCCCAGAGTATGACAGCTGCATAGCGCCTACTATCACCAAGGCCCTCAAATGAGCAGTGAGAGGTTCCACAGACCTGACGGGATGCTGGTGAGAAACAGTGTGCTGTGTGCAAAGGACGAGGAATCCTGGGAGGAGGGAGACAGAACTGACATCAATGCCAAACACTGGAGATGAATCCATACCTCCTTTTGAAGGAGATCAGGGAAGCAGGGTCTTTGCAGAAGGATCCTCCTTTGCAGAAAAAAGTAACTGGGGGGACAATGTCTAACAAGAGTTATATCGGTCTTAAGACCTCACTAGTGGGCTGGAACAACTTCAGGGAAATTTGCTGCATCGGGGTTTCGACCACCACCCTTCTAGAATGTCTTCAGCCCACTGCAGATCCCTTCTCCTAGACATATCTTCCAGGCAGTCAGCTGGTACCTTCTACGGTATGTGTGATTGCACCTACTCCCTTACAGAGCTTAATACGCTTCTCTGGGGAAAAAAAAATCCTTAAGTAAAGTGACAGAACTATGATGTCCCTCAGTGTGTGTTCTCATGTCAAGTTTCCTGTTGCTGATCTGCATGGAAGCACTCATTTCATGAGATCTTGAACCAATTCTCTCCAGTAGCAAGGGCACAAAGTCATAAGATAGTTGCATATGCAAGCAAGGAATGAGAAGGAGCATGCATTTTATTTTATTTTATTTTATTCATGTTTCTTTATTTTTGAAAGAGAGAGAGAAAGAGAGTGAGAGTGTGAGCTGGGGAGGGGTAGAGATAGATGGGGACAAAGAATCCACAGCAGGCTTTGCACTGACAGCAGTGAGCCCAATGTGGAGCTCGAACTTGCGAACCTTGAGATCATGACCTAAGCTGAAGTCGGACACTCAACCAACAAACGAAGCCACCCAACCGCCCCAACAGCATGCAATTTAAAGCAACTTTATAATACCTACAAAAGATCCTCCTTTTCCTATCAACTTCCCAAGAGCCAACCAGATACTACTCTAAGAACCATGCTGAGAAGATTCAGCTAAAAATGTATTGACTTCACCCTTGGATACTCTGCCTGCAAGACACTGGCATGACATAAGTACTAGAGTAATAACAACATCTTTATCTTTGTGTGTTGCTATGGAATTTCTAAAACAAAACAAAGAAAACCACCGATCAGTAATTGTGACAAAACTTCTTAGCCACGGCATTGAGAATAGGGCCTAATTATTTCATAAACACACTTTGATTTGTTTACTGCAACGTCAAATTAACTTCAAATATGTAACAGCCGATGCTGATTGGAGACAGTACAGGACGTACACAACGCTGCTGCAGACTGTGTTCCATGCACCTTGTGTCAGTCTATCTCTTTTTTCAGTAGATTCATTTGTAAAAGTCTCTCCCTGGTATACCCCACATACAAAACAGGCACCACATATGCATTTTATTTAAATGAAAACTGTTTCCAAAATGGAATGTATGTGTTTGTGAACCCATGTCTGAACTCTCTCTCACTTACCCCTTTAACAGAAACAGGAACATTTTTTTAGGAAAATTAGTGGCCCGTGACTACAGAGATACGAGAGATCAAATGGGCGCCTAGCAAAATTAAGAACCACAAAGAAAGGAAACTTTTTCAATTGTTGGGGAAAATCACTATGTGTTGAATGAAACAGGGGAAAGACAAAAAAGGGAGAAATGGCCAAATCCATGGTGAGGTCTGTACTGGTCATTCAGGCACCGAGTACTTATTGAGGACTTATTTTGTTCCTGTTCCTTTCATACAGAGCTGACTTCTCTCTACAAGTATTAACCCACATATTCCTCCTAATAACTCTCTGTGGTAAGTACTGTTAATATCTTCATTTTAGAGACAAGGAAACTGAGGCACAGAGAGGTTAGTGACTTGCCCAAGAGCATATAGCTAGGAAGTAGCAGCATTTGGGATTCCACCTCCACACACTGCGTCTCCCGGTCTACACTGTGCTACAAGGCTTCTGCCCACCATATTCCCAACGCTGGGCCCTAGAGTAACAAAACATGTTCCTTGCCCTCTAGCCTAAAGGACAATTACAATATAGTGGAGTAGGTCTGTGAAACTGACAAGCACAAGGAGGGTGTCCTGGGAGGTCAGGGGAGGGAAGCCCAGCCAGTCGTAGAGTGCGCAGGGAGTGGTGGGAAGATCAGTGAAGACTCATAGATCTAGAGCAGCGTTTCTCAACCTTGGCACCACTGACATTTCAGGCCAGATAGTTTGTTTGTTGTGGAGGGCGGTTCTGCACATAGAACAGAATATTTAGCAGCATCCCTGGCCTCCACCCACTAGATTTCTTTAGCATACCCCTCCCCTACCCTGATGACCAAAAATGTCTCCAGACATTGCCATATACCTTCTGAGAATAAAACCATCCCTGGCCGGGAATCACTGATCTAAAGGAAGTAGTCCAAGGCAGACTTGAATGATGAGTGGTAGTTATCAGAAAGAAAAAAGAATTGAAAGAGAGGTCCAGGCAGAGGATATAGCACAAAGGCCCAGAAGGAAGAGAGTGGTTGGCGCTCCTGGGAAAGTAGTTTCGTATGAATGGCTCATAGAATTGGATACAGGGGATTAGGAAAGGTGAGTCTGAAGAGGCAAGCAGGATCATCGTCAAAGGCCTCCTACCCTATGTTTGGGAGTTGCACTGTATCCTAATGCAAGTGGGAGCTATTAAATGGAGAACAACATGATCAGACTTGCATTTTAGAGCCCTCACTCTAACCTCCATATAGACAATGAATTAGAGAAGAACAAGAATGGAAACCAGTCAAGACACTGTTAGGCTTCTACTTTCCTTGCATGTTGATCACTTTTCCTTTTAACATTTACAATTAAACGTGTACTCTTCATATGTAAAATGCTCTTATGTATCAATAAGAAAAAATGATCACACCAATAGCAACAAGGGTGAGCAAACAACTCACGAAGAAGTGCAAGTGGCTAATAAATGTAAAAATGTGCTACTTTCCCAAATGATCAAAGAAGTGCAAATGAAATAATGAAATCCCATTTTCAGTCTATCATACTGGCAAGCAATTTTTAAAATTGTTATTCTATATCTTGTTGATGTGCAGAGAAACTGCATTCTTCTACACTATGCTGGGAGTCTATATTGCTTCACTAGAAAGCAATTGAGAAAAAAGTTTTGTGAAAAATTAAATGACAAACTAATTTTTAAGTTTATTTATTTATTTTGAGATAGAGAGGGAGTACAAGCAGGGAAGGGGCAGAGAAAGGGAGAGACAGAATCGCAAACAGGCTCCACGCTGTCAGTGCAGAGCCCAATGCAGGGCTCAAACTCACAAACCATAAAATCATGACCTGAGCTGAGATCAAAAGTTGTGCACTTAACCCACTGAGCCACCCGGGCACCCCAAATGACAAACTATTTAAATGATCTAAATGTCCAATAAGAGATTGGTTGGCCAAATTATAGCAATTCTGGGTAATAAAATACTATGTTTCCATTAAGACTGATTTTATAGAAGTCTGTAGGTTGAGATGGAAAAATATTTGACACAAGGCAAAAATAAAAACATTAATAACATTCAGTGTTAGTAGGAGACTGGGCAAGTGGCCATGTGCCAGCAACAATGTAAGTAAGACAGCTGGCCACACCCCTGGGGCCACACTGTTGCTAGACCCTAGTCTTGAGGCTGAGTCGGCCTGCCTAAAAATTGGAAGTGGAGAGCTGGGGCTAAGTATAATCACCAACTTCTGCACCAACGGTACTCACTGGGCTGGCGCACTCGCCTCAGATGTGCTGCAAGAGCAGCCTCCAGGCAAAATCCCCTAAACACAAGGTCATTGAAGGGCTATTTGTAGCCCCCCATTTTGCTGTTCCTTGACATTTCTATTGGGAGTCTATAAACAATCAGACTGTGTATATCAAGTAATATTTTAAAAAATGTTTTGTATGTAGGTCCTCAATTATTTGGAGAGAAAATCTTTCTACCCTGGATTTTGGGCAATTTTTGAACCCTTAAAGAGAGTAAAAAAAAAAAAAAAGAGTCCCTAGAGCCACTAGTGCCTGAGCCATGGTTAAGTGCCAGTAAACACTAGTTACACGAATGACTGAAGTGAAGTAACTAGGGCAGTCTGTGCCACATTCTAAACCTGACTTCTACAGAATTCAGGGGAGAATATAAACTTATACTTGGTATGATTTAGAGACCACAAAATGGCACAATAAAATTTTATCTTTCCCCCAAATTCACAACTATCTAAAAGTGTCTCATATCCTGGCCTGCATTTATTGGATTTAAATATAAGATGAGGCATCTCTTTGCCTCCCAAAAATTACCTTTCAGAAAAGAGAGTCAGAAGTTAAGTAACTTTTCCAAAAAACACATTGCAAATGTCAGTACCTGTATTTGAACTTGGCTCTATCTGAACCCAAAGATCAGGTAAGTTTAGAAGACTTCTTTGGTAATATTTGGGTTCCTACTTTACCTAAATTTATGGCACTAACTGTACAGTTTATTTGCCACTATTATTATGGGGTCTTTTCCTGTGTCATTTTTATTATTTTACATGTGTCTTTAACACTACTTCGCAACTGGACTTAAAGTTCTTGAAAGGTAAGTAGCCTTTCCTGCCCTTTTCCCATCCCTGCAGACACACACACACACACTCTGTTATCCCACGACCTAATACAATGCTTTATACAAAGTAGGCACTGAATAGGTGCTTATGGAATAAATAAATAAATGATTTCTGTGATGCGCTTAAGGACAAGACCAATTCCTGCGCACCACTGAATAAAGTATATGTATCCTCGGGCAATAATAAGATGGGGGGAAAGAGTTTAAATCTAAAGATTGTAGAGAAAACGGAAGACTAACAGCAAACAAAAAATTGCTGCAATGTAACAATGGGTTAAAGTCTTTATTATATAAACAGCTCATACTAATTATTTCTTAAAAATGCTAAGTTCCCAAGAGATAAATAAACCAAAGGGAATAGCAGAAAATTCAGAAAAGAGGAATTAAAACTAATTTTCAGATTTGGGGAATTGTATACCCCTCCTAGTAATCAAAACAATGCAAATAAAAGATATAAGATGCTATTTTTGCATGTCTACTCTACCAAATTATAATTATTATTTTAATAATAATATACAATGTTCATGAAGATGAGATAAAATATGCTAGTAGCAATAGGAGTTAAGAACCTTGTAGGCTGAGGCGGGGCACACGCGTTAGGAAGATGGCGCTATTAAGAGCGCCGCGCAGAATTGAGGCGGCGGCAGCAGTGGTGGCGCTGCTGAGGCTATCATGACATGAATCCATATCAAGAGTCAGATGCTAAACCTACTGAGCCACTCAGGGCGACATCAAGAAACAATCCAAAACACACATGGCCAAAATGACAAAACAGAAGAATTCTCCTCAAAAGAATCTACAGGAAGTAGTGACAGCTCAAGAATTGATGAAAACAAACAGAACATGAATATAGAATGATAATTATAAAACTAATCGCTAGGCTTATAAAGCATAGATGAATGAAAGGGGTCCTGTGCCACAGAGTTCGAGGACCTTAAAAATAGTCAGGAAGAATTTAAAAAGGCCATTAATGAGGTGCAAAACAAATTGGAGGCAGCCACAGTGGACTGAAGTGGCAGAAGAAAGAATAAGTGAATTAGAAGATAAAATTATGGAAAAAGAGGAAGTAGAGAAAAAGACAGAGAAGCTGATCCAGGAACAGGAAAGGAGAATTTGAGAGGTGAGCAAAGCACGCAAATGAAACAATATCTGTATCATAGGAATTCCAGAAGAAGAGAGAGAGAAAGGAGTCGAGCGGTACTTGAACAAATCATTGCTGAGAACTTCACCAACATGAGGAAGGAAACGGGCATGGAAATCCAAGAGGCACAGAGAACTCCCCTCAGATGTAACTTGAATAGACCTTCTGCACAATATGACACATCATAGTGAAACTGGCAAAATATAAAGACAGAGAGAGAATTCTGAAAGCAGCTAGGGACAAAAGAACCTTAACATACAAAGGTAGACACATAAGGGTTGTAGCAGACTTACCTACAGAAACATGGCAAGCCAGAAAGGAATGGCAGGATATCTTCAATGTGATGAGCAGGAAGGATACGCAACCAAGAATCCTGTATCCAGCTAGCCTGTCATTCAGAATAGAAGGAGAGATCAAGGTTTTCTCCAACAAACAAAAACTGAAGGAATTCATCACAAATAAGCCAGCATTACAAGAGATCCTGAGGGGCACTCTATGAAGGAAAGGTTGCAAAGAACACAAACTACCAGAGACATCCTTACAAGCATGAAACCTACAGATAACACAGTGATTATAAACCCATATTTTTCAATATTAACACTGAATGTAAATGGACTAAACGCGCCAATCAAAAGACACAGGGTAATAGAATGGATTAAAAAACAAGACCCATCTATTTTCTGTCTTCAAGAGACTCATCTCAGACCTGAAGACACCTTCAGATTGAAAGTGAGGGGATGGAGAACTATCAAAAGAGAGAGCTACCATGCTACTGGAAGTCAGAAGAAAGCTGGAGGAGCCACACTTATATCAGACAAATTAGACTTTAAAGTAAAAGATGCAATAAGAGATGAAGAAGGGCATTATATAATAATCACAGGGACCATCCAGCAGGAAGAGCTAACAATTATAAATATCTATGCGCCAAATTCGGGGGCACCCAAATTTGTAAAACAACCAATTACAAACATAAGCAGTCTTATCGATAAAAATGTCCTAATTGTAGGGGACCTTAACACTCCACTCTCAGCATTGAATAGATCCACAAAACAGAAAATCACCACACAAACAATGGCCCTGAATGACACATTAGAACAGATGGGCCTAACTGACATCTTCAGGATCCTTCATCCAGAAGCAAAGGAATTTACATTCTTCTCAACTGCACATGGTATATTTTCCAAGATAGACCACATTCTGGGGCACAGGGAAGCTCTGAATAAATATAAAAGAATTGAGATCATACCGTGTATAGTGTCAGACCACAACGCTTTGAAACTTGAAATCAACCACAGGAAAAAGTATGGAAAACACCCAAAAACATGGAGGCTAAAGAACAACCTACTAAAAGACGAGTGGGTCAACCAAGCAATCAGAGAAGAAATTAAAAAATACATGAAAACAAATTAAAATGAAAATACAACAATCCAAATGCTCTGGGATGCGGCAAAGGCAGTCCTGAGAGGGAAACATATTGCAATCCAGGCCTACCTCAAGACACAAGAAAAATCATTAACACAAATTCTAGCAGCATGCCTAAAGGAACTAAAAGCAGAACAACTAAGACAACCCAACCCCAGCAGAAAGAGAGAAATAACAAAAATCAGGGCACAAATTAACCATATGGAAACAGAAAAAGTAGTGGAACAGATCAATGAAACCAAGAGCTGGTTCTTTGAAAAAATAAACGAAATAGACAAACCTCTAGCCAGGCTTCTCAAAAAGAAAAGAGAGAGAACCCAAACAGATAAAATCATCAATGAAAAGGGAGTAATTACAACCAATCCCTCAGAAATACAAGCAATTGTCAGAGAATACAATGAAATATTATATGCCACCAAACTCGGCAACCTGGAAGAAATGGACAAATTCCTAAATAACCACATGCTACCAAAACTCATATGGTAAGAAATAGAAAATTTGAACAGACCTATAACTAGTGAAGAAATTGAATCAGTTATCAAAAATCTCCCATCAAATAAAAGCCCTGGAACAGATGGCTTCCCTGCGGAATTTTACCAGACATTTAAAACAGAGTTAATACCTATCCTCCTCAAGCTGTTCCAAAAAATTGAAATGGAAGGAAAACTCCTGGACTCATTCTATGAAGCCAGGAATGAATCACATTGATTCCCAAACCAGATAAAAACCCAGCAAAAAAAGAATTACAGGTCAATATCCCTGATGAATATGGATGCAAAAATTCTCAACAAGATACTAGCATATCGAATCCAACAGCAGATAAAAAGAATTATTCACCATGATCAAGTAGGATTCATCCCTGGGTTGCAGGGCTGGTTCAATATTCGCAAATCAATCAATGTGATACAGCACATTAACAAAAGAAAAGATAAGAACCATATGATCCTGTCAATAGATGCAGAAAAAGCATCTGACAAAATACAGCACCCTTTCCTAATAAAAACCCTCGAGAAAGTCGGGATAGAGGGAAAATACTTAAACATCATAAAAGCCATATATGAAAAGCCCAGAACTAATATTATCCTCAACGGGGAAAAATTGAGAGCCTTCTCCCTAAGACAGGGGTGTCCACTCTTGCCATTGCTATTTAACATAGTGTTGGAAGTCCTAGTATCAGCAATCAGACAACAAAACAAAATAAAAGGCATCAAGATGGGCAAGGAGGAAGTCAAACTTTCACTTTTTGCAGATGACATGATACTTTACATGGAAAACCTGACAGAATCCACCAAAAGCCTACTAGAACTGATCCATGAATTCAGCAAAGTTGCAGGGTACAAAATCAATGTACAGAAATCGGTGGCATTTCTATACACCAACAATGAAGCAGCAGAAAGAGAAATAAAGAAGCTAATCCCTTTCACAGTTGCACCAAAAACCATAAAATACTTAGGAATAAACCTAACCAAAGATGTAAAAGACCTCTACACTGAAAACTATAAAACACTTATGAAGGAAATTGAGGAAGACACAAGGAAATGGAAAAACATCCCATGCTCATGGATTGGAAGAATAAATATCCTTAAAATGGCAATACTACCCAAAGCAATCTACACATTCAATGCAATCCCAATCAAAATTGTACCAGCATTCTTCTCAAAGCTAGAGCAAACAATCCTAAAATTTCTATGGAACCACAAAAGACCCCTAATAGCCAAAGTAATACTGAAGAATAAAACCAAGGCGGGAGGCATCACAATCCCAGACTTTAACCTCTACTACGAAGCGGTAGTCATCAAGACTGTATGGTATTGGCACAAAAACAGACACACAGACCAATAGAATAGAATAGAAAACTCAGATATGGACCCGCAAGTATATGGCCAACTAATCTTTGACAAAGCGGGAAAGAGTATCCAATGGAAAAAAGACAGCCTCTTTAATAAATGGTGCTAGGAGAACTGGACAGCAACATGCAAAAGAATGAAACTAAACCACTTCTTACACCACTCACAAAAATAAACTCTAAATGGATGAAGGATCTGAATGTGAGATAGGAAACCATCAAAATCCTAGAGGAAAAAGCAGGAAAAAGCCTGTTTGACCTAAGACGCACAAATTTCCTACGGGACACATCTCCAAAGGCAAGGGAATTAAAAGCAAAGATGGGACCTCATCAAGATAAAAAGCTTCTGCACGGCAAAAGAAACAACCAACAAAACTGATAGGCAACCAATAGAAAGGGAAAAGATCATCGCAAATGACATATCGGATAAAGGACTAGTATCTAAAATCTATAAAGAACTTAGCAAACTCCACACCTGAAAAACAAATAATCCAGTGAAGAAATGGGTGGAAGATATGAATAGACACTTCTCCAAAGAAGACATCCAAATGGCAAACAGACACATGAAACGATGCTCAATATCACTCATCATCAGGGAAATACAAATCAAAACCACACTGAAATGCCACCTCACACCAGTCAGAGTGGCTAAAATGAACAAATCAGGAAACTATAGATGCTGGCGAGGGTATGGGGAAACAGGCACCCTCTTGCACTGTTGGTGGGAATGCAAACTGGTGCAGCCACTCTGGAGAACTGTGTGGAAGTTCATCAAAAAAATGAAAATAGAATGACCCTATGATCCAGCAATAGCCCTGTTAGGAATCTACCCAAGAGATGCAGGACTGCTGATGCATAGGGGCACGTACCCTGATGTTCATAACAGCACTTTCGACAATAGCCAAATCATGGAGAGACTAAGTGTCCATCAACTGATGAATGGATAAAGAAGATGTGGTATATATACACAATGGAATACTACACGGCAATGAGGAAGAATGAAATCTGGCCATGTGTGGCAACATGGATGGAACTGGAGGGCATTATGCTGAGTGAAATAAGTCAGGCAGAGAAAGACAGATGCCATATGTTTAGGTAGGCTTTGTGAGACCTAACAGAAAACCAGAGGGGAGGGGAAAAAGGGAAGGAAAAAAAAAGCCACAGAGATGAAGGAAGACATAACATAAGAGACTCTCAAAGACTAAGAACAAACTGAGGGGAGAGGTGAGTGTTGGAGGGGGGAGAGTGGGTGATGGGCACAGAGGAAGGCACTTGTCGGGATGAGCACTGGGTGTTGTACAGAAACCAATTTGACAATAAATTATTTAAAAAAATCAAACATTTTAATGGAAGCAACTAATACATTAAAAATTGTTTTTATGAAGTCAAAAAAAAAAAAAAGAGCCTTATAAATTAACATATAAGCCTTGGCTCAGTAATTTGCCCCCATAAACCTATGCTAAAGAAATAATTCCATGGATGCCTGGGTGGCTCAGTGGGTTGAGTGATGGACTCTTGATTTCAGCTCAGGTCATGATCTCACAGTCGTGAGACTGGGCTCAGCATTGGGCTCCGGGCTGACAGCTTGCCTATCTGGGATTCTCTGTCTCCCTCTCTCTCTGCCCCTCCCCTGCTCTGTCTCTCTCTCTCTCTCTCGCTCGCTCTCACTCTCTCTCAAAAATAAATAAATAAACAGAAAAAAAATAAGAAAGAATCCCAAATACAGAGGAGAAAGTAGTAGCTAATAACCAGGAGACAGTATAGCTAGTGGCCAGGAATATAGACTTTGTATATACTTTTTATTCTTTTTAAGTTTATTTATTTATTTTGAGACAAAGAGAGATAGAAAGTGCATACATGAGCATGAGTAGGGGGAAGGGCAGAGACAGGAGAGAGAGAGAATTCCAAGCAGGCTTCATGTGCTGTCAGTGCAAAGCCCAGTGTGGGGCAGGATCTCACGAATCATGAGATCACAACCTAAGTGGAAATCAAGAGTTGGACACTTAACCCACCGAGCCACCCAGGTGGCGCAGGAATATAGACTTATACGTCAGATGTACCTGGATTCAAATCCTGGATCTACCATTTCTTAGTTAGGTGACCGGGCAATATGCTAGCCTCTGTGGCACTTAATTTTCTCATCTGTAAATGGATATAATAGTAGTGTCTAATCACAGAGTGTTTGTAGGAACTGGCTAAAAGAATGTAAAATGCTTAGCAAAGTCAAGCACATAGAAAGGGCTCCATAAACAATAATCAGTATTATTATTACTATCAGAAGTGAACAAAAAAGCTTTATGCCCAATCATATTCATAATATGTGATGAAAAAGAAAAGAATCTGAATTTCCAACTGTAGGGATATAGTTAATTGAATAATAACATAGCCAATCAAGGACATAGTATGAAACCTTTAATTTAGTGAATGTGTTTGGATTGTGGTACTTTAAAATATATATATTTATTAGAAGTATCTAATAACATGGAAAAATGCCTCTATAACCAACATGACCTACTTCAGAAACTTGGGATATAAGATAAGGTCACATCTCTTTTACTATTGAAATTAAGATGATATAGGCCTCTATCTCCTCTCTGAGTCTCCTCCTTCCCTCTCTGGGCTTTTTCCTCTTATTATAAGCCCAGCAATGCCCAAGGGGTCAGCTTGGGTTATTCTCAGCCTGTGGCCAGATCAGAGCTTAGGCACCCTATTCCACTCACTCAGAGCTAGAGAACTCTATACTGAGTGCCTCAAAACAATATTATCAGTCACAAAAATTATCTGGAAAACAGCAACAAAAAATTAAATTAAAACTCCTATCAGTATTTCCACCATACAAAGACAATCATAATTAACGATTTGTGTATTTCATGTACAGACTCTTTTTGCCAAGGTATTATTAGACTGTTTAAAAAAAAAAAAAAAGCGATGTCCTCCAACTCTAGAAACAAGAGACAACTCCATCCTGGCAAGAAAGGATTTGTCCAACCAGCTGTACCCATGTTGAGCTTCTATGGCTTCCCACAAAATCTGCAGCAATCTTCTTCCCCTGTTGCTAACAGTGCCAAGTGGCAAATGCCCTAAAGAAACTAAAGAGTCTCTTCCCAGAGGCCCTGGATTGATAGCAGCACTGCCATTGTTGGTCCCTCATGCACACTGTCAGGCAATCCTGCCTCTCTGGATAGGATGATACTTGCACACAGGCATCCATTTCATCCATGGTGCCATTGTATGGTTAAAACTAAATTTCGTAGATATGACAAGATGAAGCTAAGACATCATTAAAGGTATGTGTTCTTATTATTTGCTTGGAGGATACTTTATTAGCTTCCCTTGCAAAATTGAGAGGGCTGATAATTGAGTATCATAAAAATGGAAATAAAGTAGTCTAATGGGGCAAAGACCACACTAAGAAATGTACTCAGTTACTCCATTATCTTCGGTCGTGAGCTAATATTGTTATTCACAAGTATTAGGTTCTTCCTAGTAACCATGGGTAACATCCAATAGTTAGAGGTGGGTGGAGTCTATAGATCTCTCCCCTTGCCATTTGATTAAAATGAAATTAAGTTCAGACCAAAGTCTGCCATGTATACATTCACTTATTTAGCAAGCAGGCCCCCAAACACTCACACAACTTAGTCTGTAAGCTTGAAGAAGTTCCAGCCTTCTGTCTTCACTGAAACTTTTAGGTTCACCAAAGGCAAACATGACAATAATCTAGCATCATATTTCAGCTGACTTTCTAATTAGGTTCATGAGACCCTATAATTCATGAGAATTCTCTGATCAGTGACTAGGTGCACCATTTTGGAGTGAAATCTTTGCCACCATTTTGAAAGGCATAGACTATGAACTAAATTCCTATGCCCCATTCATACAAGGGCAGAGGACCGCTACAATATTTCTGGCCAATCCATTGATCTTGAACACACTTCTTTAACCTGTGAAAAGGAACAAAGCCTCCAGTGTTGGTTAGATATAAAGATAGCTGAAGTCTATCTCTGTTGTGTGGGCTTCCAATTAGAGGCTTTCAAAACACTACCTACCTTCTCCTGAAGTGTATGCTCCCTCCTAGCATAACAGACCGTTCCTAGGATATAGGTCAAAATTAAATTTACTTACAAACACACACATATCACACATACCAACACAAGAGTGTGTTTGTATGTGCACATGCACATAGAAGTAGACAGATAAATATGAAGCTATAGGTACATATATATAAAACCAGGCTATCTGTGTCAAAGTATTTCAAAGTAAATTATAGGTAACACAACATCTCCCCCATACTAAAAAGAGGCCTTAACATCTAAATAAAAGAAGGAGGTAAGCATGGGAAACTTAAAGACTTCATTTCATTTTTAGGGATGAGGTTTAAACCCATTTCATTTTAAAGAAGCATGAATACATTAGACATGTAGGGAAATAATCCCACTATTAGTATAATCACTTACATCTGTCAAATGTGCCCTGATGTATGCTTTCTTTTATTCCAGAGGACCCCAAAGAAACAAAACTTTAGATGAAATTGCAAAGGGAAGAGAAAAAGTATTATTATTCAGTGTTGAATCCTGTCAAAAAAGAAAAAAAATATATACCCTCAAACCACTCATAGGCCAAATGATTGCCATCCCATAGGATGGTTGCTATGGAGGAGAGACAAACAAGTTCAAGAGAAGGATGAAGAAGCAGCCCGGGGCTGCCGGGAAAACCAGGGAAAGGAATCACGTTCAAGCTGGGTTTTGCAGAAGTTTACCTGACTGGGACAGGGACTCCCTAGTCTGTCAAGTGAGGAAGATGGAGTGCCTGCCTCTCAGAGGAGTGAGAATCAAGAGGGACTATGTATTTAAATCCTGGCACGTGGTATTCGCAGGCAGGAATCCATCTTATAAAATCAGGAAGCAGGCTGCAAAGAGCTCTCTACACTAAAATTCAGAAGTTCTAAATCCCAGCCTCAGCTCTGCCCCAGCTGGCTGCATGACCCTGGGTTAGTCTTTTCCCCAACCTGCGCCTGAATCCCAATGGGTGAAACCGTTCTGCTGCCCTCCCATGAGGACCAAGTGGGATCAAGGATTGGAAATTGCATTGAAGAGTTAAGCACTCTGCAAATACAAGGCATTATTTTCCTCACAAATAGAAGATACTTTCCTGAGTCCAAATATGCTAGAAGGGAAAATTCAGGGGGTCAAGGTAGAAGGAGAGGAATTAAAAAAACTTGTTTGGTGGCAGAAAGTAAAGAAGCCTTCCAAGGCTGAGCCTTAACCTTCAAATATCCCCACCCTCTGGCATGATGCTCTAGGCTCTTATAACTGGGCCATGAAAGAACTGAGGCAGATCTAAACGTGTCCCTTGGAATCCAACACTGAATGGAGGGTCTCTCACCATTGAAGTTATGGCATGGAGGTCACCTCTCTCTCTCTTCCAGATAAAAGAAAAAATTCAGTTCTGGGTCTAGGGTGGCCTTCCCATTTTTTGCACAGAGCCAAGAGTCCTGATGAGAGCTCCCCAGTAAGGGTAAAGAGTCAAAGGTGATGCCCCATGCCACCTAGTCCCTTAATCCCCACTTTAAGCCCAGTTTAAAAGTCTTCAAAGTGATCTTTGATCAGAGGGCAAATATTGTTTAATTGAAAAGGCTGCCTTTCAGGAACAGTTGGTGTTTCCCCAAAGGGCAGCCATTTTAAAGCATCCTACTAATGGAAAAGTCTCGGGTTTAAATGACAGCATCACAGGTGTTGGCTCTGGGCTCTGGCAGGTACCAGGGATCTGACTGGTCTCAAAGCTTATTTAAAGTAAATAGATACTTTAAAAGAAAAGACTAAACAAGTTCCAACAAAGCATCTAAAATGAAATCTCCCTTAAGCTGGTCACTGATGGTGCATAAGTAACAGATCACCATTTATTCACAACATGGAGCCATTACTGATTGTTCACTCATGCAACAAGCATTTATTGAGTACCTACTATGTGCTGGTACTAGAGTAGTCACTGCGTCACCAAAGGTGACTAAGATGTGGTCTTGGCTCTCAGAGAGTTCAAAACCTAGTAAAAAAAAATAAAGAAGTAAACAGAAGATAATAATGCCACATTATGAAGGCTTCCAGGAGTACATGGAGACCTGACTGTCCCTTGGGGGTGGTGCAGAGGGCATACCAGACTTCCCAGAGCAGTGTATCTCAAACTTCACTGTGTACACAAATCTGGAGTTCCTGTTCAATGCAGATCTGGGGTGAGGCTGAGATTCTGCATTTCTAACAAGCAGCAGATGCTAAGCATGCTGCTAGTGCACAGATCACACTTTGAGCAGGAAAATCAGAGAGAACACTGATAGCTGAGCCAAGTCTTGGAGAATGAGTAAAAGTAAGCCAGGGTAAGAGGAAGTTGGAGGTGGAAAGGGTCTCATGGCCCAGGTACTAGAGGATTCAGGGAGGCCCAAGTGCTTTGTTCGGTTTGAGTTGGAAGTGTGAGGCAAAGGTAGAGCGGAGGGCAAGGAGGAAGGCACAGGGACCCATGCATGTCTAACTGTGGTATTTGAACTTTATGGAAAGGTCAGTGGGGACCATTAAAAAATGTTTTAACTGGGAAGGGATATAATCAGATGGCATTTTTTTAAAAAATCTCTCAGTCAAAAATTTAGGAAATAAACCAGCAAGGATTACATGAGAAGGAGAAAGACCAGTAAATAGACCGTTACTACATTACAGGGAAATGGATGGAATCAGGGGATATTAGTAGAGAATATCAACAGCTATCATTTCCCTACAGCTTCAAAATAACTTCCCAAAAGTTAATTTGTTTTGGTCAATGGTTCTTCAGTGCCACCAGCATAATTTTGAAACTCTTCTGTCTGGGTTTCAAAACATGCTATCACTAGTTTCACCTTCATCCCTCCATGGGACCACCACCAGAAGTCAACATGAACGCCCATCAGCTACCCTCCTACTGATCTCCAGGGCTAAGATTCATACCTTCCAGGCTCAGCCCCACCATCATGCTTAGCTCTCACTGTTCACTCACCTAGAATATCCCTCGGCTCCTCTTCACCTGCCCACTTTCCACTGTTCTTCAAGATCCAGAAGTCAGTGACCTCATTGTAAAGCTTTTCCAGATTGCTACAGCCCTACAGCCCTGCTGGTCTGTATACTGCCTGCTTCATTCTGTTTGCACTCAGTGTCAGAGGCCTTGTGGTTTTTAATGCCTTCTCTTACTTCCTTCTGCTTTTATAAAATAACTCATCTTTCTGAAGTGTACTTAGAGTGTATAGATATGGATTAAATAAGAATAGTAAAAGGAAACCTATACACATTCCTTTTGAGTTCAGAAACGGACATTGCCAAGATATCTGAAGCTCCTGTATGCTTCTCCTCAGTGGCCTTGGGGTTTTTTGTTTGTTTGTTTTTTTACTGTAGCCACTCCTAACAACTCAACATAACCCAAAATAAGACCTGAGGAACAAGAGACATCTTCTATCTCTTTTCTTTCTCCCACAGCATTTGTCATTATACTTTCTGTACTAAAAAAATTTCAGTATGCAACCAGCCAGTGTGAGTGTTATTTGTGGGAAAATGAGAGTAAGTAGTTTAAACCAAACCTGCCTGGAATAATCCAAAGCCTAGAGTCATCAACCCCTTAGCATTTAGCAGACTATGCATCCACTAAGAAAACAGACCCTCGGTGAATATTTACTTAATTGAATTCTGATTTTACTTCATCTAGTGGATGTAGCATAGATTCTAATCAATGTCAGACATAAAGCAAATGGTCTCCAAAGTAGGGCTCAATCCCCTCCCCCACAAGGTATGCATTTACATCCATTGGGGTATAGGAAGACATATTAGAACTTCTATTTGTACTTAGGTTTTTCTCAACCTTTTAAATGTTTGAACTTTGGGTATATATCTTATAATAGATATAACATGTAGCATGTATGTGTATATATGGCATGCACTACAGAGCATAACATACCGCATGGTATAGCAGGTGCAGTGTGTAGCCTAGCAGCACATTAGCACAGGGTGCTAAGGCACCATACTCACACCTAACTAGAATAGACAGCAGGAAAACAAAGCGAAAGACCCAAACTGGGGTTTCCACATAAGCTTCTAGGACTCATTCATTCATTCATTCATTTATCCATCTCAAAACATATTTTATTGATCTCCTCATGTGTACCATGCTCTGTTGTCTAAACTGTATCAGACAGGTCATACCCTGTCCTGTCTTGCTGCCCATGGGACTCAGGCTACTTCATGGTTCAAATAACTGATATATAACACTGAGTTGCCCAGAGTGAGAAATACACATCCAAATTTGCACCCACTCCCCTCATAAGAGTCAACCAGACCCCAGGCTCCTAATCTTAATCATGAGTGTTTTTCTTCATTATGAGCTTATAGCACCTATTTAAAATGGCTCTTTTATTCATACCCGGCCTTCTCCACCAGCAAAGAAGGGAAGTACCTTCCTGCTAGATGCAAAAGAAGAAGCTCTTGCCCCTCAAAAATGCCTCCCTGTTGCTCCTAGATGTTTGAAACTACTCTCAGAAGAAATTCCTACAGGTGAGATAAGCAATGTGGTTTTAAATGTCCTTGCCATGGAGTAAGGTAACCTATTATGTTTGCACTAAGTTGTAAATGACTTGTATCCAATGCTCTCTAGAGAACCATTTTTGCCGTAGGGAGAGATGGAGAAGAAAATAACACTAGAGAACCCGCCTATGGTACCTACAGATGAAGTGAGAGGATCTTATGGATGCAAACACAGACTTGGAAAGAAGACACCAGGCCACAGTGCCAGGAGAGGAGGGTTGAACTTGCCAGTTTTTCCAAGAGCTCATTTAGGCCAGCACTTGCCCACTGGTCCTCAAAACCTTAGTTACTATAGAGAACGTTAGTACCGAAAGGTAGCAGAGACAGGTGCCTGGGGTAGGCTACATCAAAGCTTCCAGAACACTGATCCAAATTCTCATCCAATGAGCTTTCAGCAAACCTGGTAACAGAGATGAATAAACAAAATGAGGTTAAAAATTCTCAACCATGGGGCTCTTGAGTGACTGAGTCTTTTAAGCGTCTGACTTTGGCTCAGGTCGTGATCTCGCGGTTTGTGAGTTCAAGCCCCACACCAAGCTCTCTGCCGTCAGCCCGGAGCCTGCTTTGGATCCTCTGTCCCATCCCCCCGCCCGCCCCTCCCCTGTTTGTTCTCTCTCTCTCTCTAAGTGAATAAATAAACTAAAAAAACGATTTAAATTAAAAAAAAATTCTCAACCATGTTCTCCATCTTGAAATACTAGCTCAATTCTATGTTCCAAATGTTTTGAACCACTTAGCTCCAATTCTTCCCTCCGGGTTTCTTTTTGATTTTGTTTTTGTTTTTTTGATCCTCTTTATTTTTCTCCCTCTGGGTTTTTGATGTAACATTCTTGGCACTTCTCAGAGTATTGCCAGAGGTGAGGAGGCAGTAGTGATGATTCTTGTCCATAATCCATTCCAGAGGTGAACCCGGGAGCAATGCACTATTGCTTTGCTGGATAAAATCAGACAAAGAAAGAGACTTCACTTACTCTGCAAGACTTGAGATGTCCTATGACATCTCGGGGTAAAGATGGAAAGAGCAATATCTAAATGTACCTTCCTTCTTACCAAGAATGAGAAATTGAAACTGCCAAGTAGTTATATTGAATCCAGGCACAAAGACGGTTGGCAGCATGCATCTGCAACTTACAGAGAGGTCATCAGCTCAATTGCATGAGTTTCTGTAAAGATGTTATTTCATTTTAAACAATTCCACTTCAAAGTTACTGATATTAAAACTGTTAAATCAAAACCATCGGCTCTCTTTTAAATATGTAGAGACATCATTTTAATGCATTGACATTTAAAAACAATCATATATATAATATATATCTATAAATAATATACAGGCATACCTTAGAGATATTTCGGATTTGGTTCCAGACCACCCCATTAAGGCGAATATCATAAGCATGCAAGCCGAATGAGTTTTTTGGTTTCCCAGTACGTATAAAAGTTATGCTTACACTATCCTATAATCTATTAAGTGTGTAATAACAATGTATCTGAAAAAATCTATATAACCTTAATTTAAAAATACCGTATTACTAAAAATGCTAACCGTCATCTGAGCTTTCAACAATTCAATCTTTTTGCTGGTGGAGGGTCTTGCCTCAGTGTTGATGGCTGCTCACTGATCAAGGTGGTGGTTGCTGAAGGTTCAGGTAGCTATATCAATTTCTTAAAATAAGACAATGAAGTTTGCTACATTCATGGGCCCTTCTTTCACAATTTCTCTATAGCACGGGATGCCCTTTGATAGCATCCTATCTGCAATAGAACTTCTTTCAAAACTGGAGTCCATGCTCTCAAACCCTGCTGCTGCTTTATTGACTAAGGTTATGTAAGGTTCTAAATCCTTCATTGGCTTGTCAACCACCGTAACAGCATCTTCACCACTTTTTTTGCTCACCCTTAAAAAGCAATTCTTCATGCGTTAAAATTTGGTCATGAGATCGCAACAATGCAGTTCGTCTTCAGGCTGCACCTCTAGGTCTAATTCTTTTGCTGTCTGCACCACATCTGCAGCCACTGCTTCCATTGAGCTCTTGAAGTCATCCACAAGGGTTGGAATCTACTTCTTCCCACCTCTTGTTCATGTTGATATTTTGACCTCTTCCCATGAATCACGAATGTTCTTATAGCATCCAGAATGGCAAATCCTTCCCAGAAAGTTTTCAATTTACTTGACCCAGGTCCATCAGAGGAATCACTGATGGCAGGTATGGCCTTATGATATGTATTTCTTCAATAATAAGACTTGAGAGTCAAAATTATTTCTTGCTCCATGGGCTGCAGAATGGATGTTGTGTTAGCAGGTATGAAAACAATACTAACCATGTTGGAAATCTCCATCAGAGCTCTCGGGTGAGTAGGTGCATTGCCATTGGCCAGGAACATTTTGAAAGGAATCTTTTTTTCTAAGCAGATCTCCACCGCAGACTTAAGATATTTGCTAAACCACATTGTAAACAGATGTGCTTTCATCCAGGCTGTGCTGTTCCACTTCTGGAGAACAGGCAGAGTAAATTTAGCATCATTCTTCAGGGGTCTAGGATTTTCAGAATGATAAATGAGCATTGGCTTCAACTTAAAGTCACAAGCTGTATTAGCCCTTAACAATATAGTCAGCCTGTTCTTTGAAGCTTTGAAGTTAGGCATTGACTTCTCCTCTCTAGCTATGAAAGTTCTAGATGGCATCTTCTTCTAACAAAAGGCTGTTTCATCTACGTTGGAAATCTGTTGTTTGGTACAGTCACCTTTATTAATGATCTTAGCTAGTTCTTCTGGATAACTTGCTGCCAGCTTCTACATCAGCACTTGCTGCTTGACCTTGAGCTTTTACATTATGGAGATGGCATCTTTCCTCAAACCCTATGAACCAACTCTGCTAGCTTCAAACTTTTCTTCTGCAGTTTCCTCACCTTTCTGAGCCTTCAGAGAATTGAAGATTTAGGGTCTTTCTCTGGAGTAAGCTTTGGCTTAAGGAAATGCTGTGGCTGGTTTGATCTTCCATCCAGACCACTAAAACTGCCTCTATATCAACAATAAGGCTGTTTCAACTTCTCATCATTCATGTGTTCACTGGAATGGCACTTTTAATATCCTTCAAGAACTTTTCTTTTGCACTCACAACTTGGCTAACTGACATAAGAGGCCTAGCTTTTTGCCTATTTTTGCTGTTGACATGCCTTCCCCTCTAAGCTTAATCATTTCTAGTTTTTGTTTAAAGTGCGAGAAATGTGACTCCTATCATTGAACACTTAAAGGCCACGGTAGGGTCACTAATTGTCCTAATTTCACTATTGTCATGTCTGAGAGAACAAGGAGATAGTGGGGGAGGGAACGGATGGTTGGTGAAGCAATCAGAACACACACATTTGTTGATTAAGATTGCTATCTTATATGGGTGCAGCCCACGGCGCCCCAAAACAATTACAATATGTAACATCACAGATCACAGTATCAAATAGAACACTAATGAAGAAGTTTGAAATATTGTGAGCATTTCCAAAATGTGACACAGACTGTTGGTAAAATGGCACCAACAGACTTGCTCAACACAGGGTTGCCACAAACCTTCAATTTGTAAAAAGTAAAAAAAAAATAATAATAAATACACTATCTGCAAAGTGCAATAAAGCAAAGCACAATAAAACAAGGTATGCCTGCATGTATAAAATATTAATTTGTTAGGACTGCCATATCAAACTGCCAAAGACTGTGTGGCTAAAAAACCAGAGATATATTTCCTCACAGTTCTGGAGACTGAAAGTCTAAAACAAGGTGTCAACAGGATTGGTTTCTTCCAAGGCCTGTCTCCTTGGCTCGTAGATGGTCGTCCCCTCCCTGTGTCTTCATATGACTTTCCCTCTGCGTATCTGTGTGCACATTTCCTCTTCTTATAAGGACACCAGTCATACTGGATTAGGGCCCACCCGTACGATCTCATTTGCCTTTTTAAAGACCCTAACTCCACATACAGTCACATTCTGAGGTACTAGGGTTAGGATCTCATATATATATTTTAGAAGGACACAATTCAGCATATATATATATCAGCAATGTGTATATAGAAAATACATATTATGTTAATTTATATATTACCCACATATTTTATGTTTTTATAAAATTGTATAATTTTTATATTATTCACATATTTTATACATAGATATATACATATGTATTAGATGGGCCTGCACATAATGTACTGTGCCTAGATAACTAAGCATCTATTGTCACAGAATTTCCTATAAAACTAGAGAATGATGCATATGGGCATGTTCTGGTCAAATTTTTACAAATTCTTAATAGAAATGAAGAGGGTCTATAGATTATAACTAGGATTCATATAAAGGATAACACACACACAGCATTAGGATAATTTTCCTCAAAGGAATAGCTTCTCTTTAATTCCGAACATTTTAAGACATCCAGAATCACTTTCCCTAAGCAATTATGATTTTACAAAATGCTGTCAAGACTATCGCAAAGTTTTACTGCCCAGACAGAGCTAAATGCCTGGAGCTTTCGGTGGTGATTTATTATTTACTCTGGAGGTAAGTTGCTAAGCAAGATTTATTTGGTAAGAACAGACCCATCCGTAACAGTACAATATATGTTTGACTGCGAGGGGGATTTTTTTCACTGATTCTCAAGAGAGTTTGTTCTCTATAATCAGAAAAATATATCTGTATGTGAGTTTTCATCCTTTTGTGAAATTGAGGGCACCAATACGGATTTGACAAACCAGCTTAGCTTCAAATGTTCTCATTTGAATTTTAGCTCTGAGAAATTTTCAGTATATTTTCATAATAAAAGCAATAGGAAAACAGTATCAAGGTCCACTGATAGACTCCGTTGGGTATCTGCCTTACCTATACAGGGCTTCTTTTTTTTTTTTTTTTTTTTCAGTTGTTCCACTGCACTACAGCGGCCAAACCCACACATTCATATCATCTCAGAGAGACTCAGATTCCTAAGAAAAAGAAAGCAGTAATAATGCATATTTGCCAACTTTGGTTTTCAGAATTGGTAACAAGTACAGAGACCAATTGCTGGCTTACTTCTGCCCCCTAGTGATCATAGTATATTGTTGCTTTTTGCAAAAGGGAGACTGAAGAGCTGGGAGGAGTGAAAGTGGCTGTCTCTTATGTCCCCAGACTTTAGCAACCTGTTCCACAAGATACCCACTGGCCCCCAGGTGCCCTTTCACCAGGTGTGAAAATGGGAAATGATAAACTCGTTCACATTAAGGCAGCCAGGACTAAAGTCTCTCCTCCTGCCCAGACTGTGTGCATTTTCACAAAAGCACTGAAGTGAGAAGGCAATGCTGCTTAATCCAAAAGAAAAAAAAAAAAAACAACCTCCATGGAAATTTAGGCTTAAGGAAAAGGAGTTTTGTCGGAGGTTTTTGTTTTGTTTTGTTTTTTTGAGGTGTGACTTTGAAGAGTCGCTCAATGCCTAAATGTCTTTGACAAATCACTGCCCCTGCTATAATCTGGTAGGGGGGAAAAAAATCAGTGGAAGACCCAAGAAAATGCTCCATTTCCCAGACTTCTCGCCTCCATTCTCAGCTGCTCCCACCCCTGTGCCCGGCTGGAAGGTGTGGCTCTGGGGCAGCCACCGTGTCCAACAGGGCAGCTCATTCTGCAGACATGAAGTGGGTGGAAACATGAGCGAGGAATGTTCTGGTCAGGCTCCAACCACCCTCCCACAGCTGCTCACAGGACTCCCTGCTGCAGCTCCTCAGCAGGTCGGAGAGTTTTTCAGGCAGGTAGCCAATCCCCAAGACGGCTTTTGTTCAGGGGAGGCAGGGCTGAGAAAAGGGAGTCAGACTAAGAAGCAGGCTCTGAGAAGTTTGGGGCCCCAGGCAGTGTTTCTGAACTCTGGCTTAGGTGGGTCATTAATCAAGCCCCTCCCCTCCGCCTGAGATGTTCAAAATTGGCCTCTTCCCCATCAGGAGTAATGGCAGAGGGTGGCCCCTACAGTCAGTGCCCACATCCAATCTAGACAGAACCATTAAGAAAATGGAAAGAATGCAGAGAGAGAGGGCTGCTTCGTGTTGCTAGCCTCACTTGCTAAGAAGCCATAGAGGCCCCTGCAGCCTCCAATCCACCATCTCCAACTCCCACAGACACGGAGTCCACGGAGGCAGAAGCTGGGGGAGTGGGGCTGGTGGCTGGGGTCAAGAAGCGGATTTCAGTGCATAGTACCAACTGCATACAGTAGTGGCATCTGAACAGGACCTGGCGTCATGCAAGCCTGAGTCTGAATCCCAGCTCTGCAGCTGCCTAGCTGTGCAACCTTTGACAACTTCCACTCCATCCTTTAGCTGTCAGCTCAAAGGTTACATCCTCGGGGACACCCTCTCTGACCACGAATTAGATCAGATCCCTATTTATGGGTCTCACAATCCCTTATAATTGTTATTCATAACACACACCACCATTTGTAATTTTATCATTTATATGTAGGGTGATTTGTCTAATTTCTCTCTTCTCCTACTGCATTCTAAATTCAGAGAACACCGTGACCACATCACCTTCCTTCACCATCTTTGCCCAGGGACTAGAATACAGAAAATACTCACTAAAGATTTGAGAAATGAATGAATTACATGCAGCCTTTATCATCTATAAAATGGGATGGTAGTCCTTCCTTATAGGTTTATTGTGATTATTTAATGAAACGATATTTTTGTGAAAATTCTGTCTGACACAGAATAGAGGCTCGAAAAGGGGCCATTCCTCTGCCACTATTTCTTTGCGTACCCACCACAGGTGGACGGTTGTCCCTCACCACCAGAGGTGCCAGTGAGCAGCGAAATGACCCCAAATAGGAAACCAGAGACCTGAATAATCCACAAATTCTATCACAAGTCCCTGAATAATCAAAACTAGTTGGCACATTACAATTCATCGCCTCTTCTCTCTAGGTGTCCCTTGATGGCAGGAAAAGTTATCTCCAGCTTCACTTTCCTTTCCATCCCAGATAGAGAGTAGCCAGAGGGACTGTAAATCCATTCCTAACATTTTCAGTTGTTTGAGTTATGTTCTACCAGAATTAAGAAGGTGACTTTAAAAACATGAAGGAGAAATAAAGGTTGCACTTCCCAGAGCAGAGTACAGGTGTAAAATGAAACTGAACTTTTAATATGAAACCGCTCTGGAGGAGAAAGGACTAAGAATATTTTTATAGAACACTTGCATTATGGGTAATTTTTTTAAATCCAGGGTTCAACTTGCATGACACTGAGGCATAAGTCTACCACTTAATGACATTTATAACTCTGTAACAATACGTTTTGTATAAATTACTGCTGAGGCTTAACATTTCTGATTATGATATATAGAACAAAGTGATGTCATAAAAGCGAAGTTTGTAAGTTACGATCTGTCCTGTTGCTTTAAATAAGAGGATTTCTGGAGACAATTGCCTTGATGAATATAAACTCAAATGAACCTTGAATCTCTTCAATTATTCTTATTTAGAATTCATTTTCCTTTGAACTTTCATTTAACTCAAAGCACAATCGTTCCATTATAAATCAAATGCCAGCTTGTCTTTCCTGCAATAACAAGTATGCTTTAAATAATGAAGCAACACCTATGATCATAAAAGATAATGTTTCAATGCACCAAAATACAAAAGGTAAAGAGATTTATTATCTTAGTTCAGCAATGATGAGTTGAATATTTTTGTACCAACAGACATCTCTATTCCAGACAACACTTTTTATCTGACTTTTAAGTGTATTTCCTTTCTCAGAACACTGGGGTGCCTTGGTATCAATGAAAGAAACCAAAGACTCAACACACAATGCTACTGGTGGCTGAGAAGCTCAGATCTCTCCTTGCTCAGTTTCCCCAGTAGGCCAATGGAAATAAATCTCTCTCAACCTCCCTGCCCCTCTTTTCCAGTATGAAAGGGCTGGGCTGAATCATCCTATATTCATCCCAAGCTCTAAAGACTAAGATGGATATGCCTCTCCTCTTGCACAGAATTGTGGTAAGGGACAACTGAGTTACTAGATGTGGATATACTTTAGAAGGTATAAGAGTGCTATACATAGTACCCGATGGTTTTCACTCTGCATTTTGGAAATACCTTTACACCTTCATATTGTAAACTATGCTAACCAAATAATTCAGAAAATCTCTAGAGCACCTCTAGGCTATTACAGATGCAACAGTGTGATAAAAAAGGGTCTTCTGAAGTTCCCATAATAAATTTTTTCGGGTGGGATCAAACTCTCACATTGTAACAGGTTAAATGGCAGAACTACTCCAAAGAGCCTACTTCCCATTGAAAATCTCACCAGCAAGCAGGACACGGAACTAAGCAGGTAGGCTGGGCATTTGGAAAGCTCTCTTTCTGTTATCTCTTTATGCATTCCATCTTCAAAGCATTGTGACCTGTCTTCAATACACCCTCGGGTGCAGGATTTACATTTTTAATATTGGCATTTATGACGTGGTGCTTCTTCCTGTTTAATTGGTATCAGAGCAAAATGTTTGCCTCTCTCCTGAAATAAATCTCTTCAAGAGCTTCAATCACACATTCTTTTGTTCTATCCCTCATTTGAAACGGGCTCTATAAAGCCGCCAGACCACGGTACATAATCTTTTGCCTCTCACATTTTTAAATCTGGGGGTTTATGCTTTAATGGCTTTGATGTGCTTACTATTCAGCCTGTTACTTAAACCACGTTCTTCCCCGTCCAACACCCAGCTCGCCCTCAGCCTTACAAGCCCGTACCCTCTGAGGCTGAAAGGATTTATTTATCATCCAGAATGTTTCCATAATTTTGGAAACATATGTTTTGAAATTACATTCCAATATCTCATACTATGTTCTTTGTCTTGCATCTGTTCTGTAAAAACAAACAAAACACACATAATTATATTCCAATGACTGCAAAGTCTAGGGTTTCCACAAGAGTTGGTTCTTCCACAAACAGTAAGTCACACAACAAAGGCACTCACCTACCCCTTCGATGTCATCTGAATCATATTCTTGTGTTAATTAGAGCTAACCACTGATAATAGTAACTTCTACAACATAACTGTGAAACTCTGACTCCTTTCCAAAGTTATTTCAATTTTATAGGATAATCTCGTTATTGAAAATTAGCTATTGTTGAAAAACCAAAGTCTTGACATAATACTCAACCTTGCATGGATAACAACTCAGTAATCTTTCATACTCCTGGTGTGTGACTTGAATTAAATGTACTTTAAAAATTCATTTCTCTCCCTGTAATATGCTAGTGGAAAGACAATCAGTCAATGCATAACAAAAAAGATCCTCCTGCGCTGCTAAAAAGAATAAATAAACAAACCTGAATGAAACATAGAAAAGTAATTGGCCAAAATATATTCTTTATTTTTTACATAACTATCTCACCGCGCACCAGCTCCTCCTGCCCAAAAGTCTTTCATGCCACACATTCTCTCTACCCTCCCCACCCATAGACATCCCGTTTAAACATAAAACCCACTCGTTTTATATCCACTGTATTGTACTAGAATGTTTGATGTCAAAATTAGATAAATTTGCATTGAAATTTTCAAAAAGCTACTAAAGGGGCAACTGGGTGCCTTAATTGGTTAAGCATCCAACCCTTGATTTCAGCTCAGATCTTGACCTCACAGTTCATGCGACTGAGCCTTATGGTGGGCTATGTGCTGACAGTGCGGAGCCTATTTGGGATTCTCTCTCTCTCTCTCTCTCTCTCTCTCTCCCCTCATCCTCTGCTTATTCTCTCTCTCTCAAAATAAATAAACTTAAAAAAGAAAGCTATTCAAAACCAAGAACTACTTTTTAGCCTACCTATTAAAAATAAAACATCACCAATGAAATGCCCCCTCCCCTCAGGTTTCTGCCCTTGTTACCCATGGTCCTTATGTTCTTAGGTAATGATATAAAATTTTGGAACTGAGAAGAGAGATAAACCTGATGCCTACTGTGGTGTGCTGGTAGATATTTAACAACCAGCTTGAAGTGAAGAAAAAAAAATCTCTGACTTGTAGCATTTGCTAATTTCTGTGATATGAATGCCTCCATGGTGGCCGATTTCCAGCTATCAGTGTGATGTTGCTAAAGGGCAGAGCAGAGAGTATCTGCACAATCGGCTCTTGCAAGATGGTGCGAGCTGGTTCCTCCATTTCATGCCGATGACTCCTCTTGGAGGTTTTAAAAACGTTCCCAGCACCTTTGACACCTAGCAACATTTCTAGAGGTAACTCTTATTGTTTGCTCTCAACCAGTCTGTATCTAGAATGGTTTGCAGACATCCCTGCCAGCGCCTGGGCTAAAAAGCACTTTATACCCATACAGGGTCATGAGTGAAGTGGCCAGTACTAATTACTGTGTTCACTCAATACATGACATAACCCACGTAAGTCCTGGCCCCCATGTGACCCTCTCTCACATAAAGATATGTTCAAAGATGATTCCAGAAGCTTTGAAAAACATATCGTCTTTGGGTTTTCTTATAAAGTTTGGTGCAGGTGTTTCACCCAGAAGTCTTCCCAGTCAACCCTCCTTAGACATCTCCTTCTGTCTCCAAAGCCTCAGTTAATGTTAAAGGCTAAAAATACATACATACTCCTCTCTCTCCCTCATACATGTGCACACGCACAGATGCTACTTACCATACTGAGACCCCCATTCAATCCACACCACCTTTATGTGTGCATCCCCTTACTACCTATGACTGCCCCAACAGGCACAGAACCCTGGAAACCACAGTGCTTCTCTAGGTCAGACTGCTTTTCTCCAATTCTAGTGGATAGTATTCTCTATTTCATTACAGTAACATGAAGGTATTTGTCAATGTGACTTCCGTGGCATCACAATGATAATAACACAGGGCGTCTACCTGAGCAACTTACACATAGACACTCATTTCAGTCATGGAGCCAGGAGTCAAACCAGGCAAGGGGGCCCAAGGACCCGTTGTTCCTAACCACCACACTCTACCAGTTCTCAGATCCATCTGAAGAAAAGCCACTGCAGGACCTCGGCCAAGTCAAGGCACCTTCTGTGCCTCAGTTTCCTCATCTGAGGAAAATTAGTAAAATGGGGCTAATAATAGTACCTACCTCACAGGATTTGGAGGAGAATTACATGAGTTAACATACGTACAGTCCTTAGAGGGGGACCTGGCACCTAAGAAGAGCTATTGTGTTAACTAAGCGTCAGCTAGTAAGTGTTAACCAGTACTAACAGGCTCCTCACAGCCGACAAAATCCCATGACTTTTTCATAGTGTCTTCTTTTAGAGCAACTGTTCTCTGTAAAGAGTCAGATAGGAAATACTTTAGGCTTTGCAGGCCACATACAGTCTCTGTGACATAAACTTCTTAGAATCTTTAAGTCTTTCAAAATGTAAAAATCATTTGTAGTTTACGGGCTAAAACAGACCACAGACTGGATGTTGGCCTATGTACATAGTTTGCTGATCCCCGGGCTAGAGCAACAGGGAGAGAGCTCTGTTTTAAATACCATGTTTTGTTGTTTTTGTTTTTTTTTTATGGGAGCGAATACATGAATTCTAAAAGAGACACACATCTAACAATCACACATTCCCTCAGCGAATGTTCACTTATCACTTATTACGTGCAAGGGCCCACTCTGGATGCTGAAGCCACAAAGATGGAGAAGTGCACCCTTGACCTTTGGGAGGCTCAAAACCCAATGGCAAGACAATCCCAGCTTAGCACATGCCAAACGCCTTAAGGAGGAAGGGATCTGGTCCAGTCAGGGCAAGGTGACCGATGAGGAGAGGGTCCAAAGAGAAAGGAATGCTTGAGCTTTACCTTGAAAGATGCGAGGAGTTCACTCGGCAGACAGAGGCATAAGAGAGCAAGGAAGTATTCATAAAATTGCAGTTTCTGGGATCAGAGAAAGGCCATGAGGTCAAGGAGAGCCCGATCAGGGAGGGAGGGCTTACCTACCCATTAAGGCACTGGAACTTCATCTTGTAGGCCTCTGGTTTTCAAACTCCCTAACACAGAAGTTTGTCTGCAGGCACAGTCTACTCTAGAGCCTCACGTGTAAAACAAATCTTGGTCAATCTGGGAGGTAAATCCAAATCTCCTCCCTCCCACTGGCCTCCTTCGCCACAGGCACTGAGGGCGACCTGGGAGCCTGCTGGCAGCAAGTTTGGAAATCCGCAGCTCCCGGCCCGGCCCGCAGGCAGCAGACTCAGACTGTAGTGACTCCACGCAAATTCTTCTCAAGTCAATAAAATTCCATGTATCCATTTTTATCTTTTTTTTTTTAACGTTTATTTATTTTTGAGAGACAGAGCACGAGCAGGGGAAGGGCAGAGAGAGAGAGGCAGACACAGAATCCGAAGCAGGCTCCAGGCTCTGAGCCGTCAGCACAGAGCCCAACGCGGGGCTCGAACTCACAGACTGTGAGATCATGACCTGAACTGAAGTCGGCCGCTCAACCGACTGAGCCACCCGGGCACCCCTCCATTTTTATCTTGAACAGACATCCTCTTCTGCCACAGCACCTCTGCCTTTGCTGGTCACAAGCTTGTCCCACGAAGGTTAACACTTCACTACACGGCATCTTGTGTGGTTATCTGATTGCTGTTTGAGCATCTAGATGAACTGGCCCAACAGCAGGCAATGCAACTTGTACCCCCTTCAACAAGCCACATGGGGCAAGGAGGTGCTGTTGCAGGTGAGATCTCTTCCCACCCTAAGATTCTAGGACTCCCCAAAGGAGGAGAGTATTTTCAGAGTAAGAGCAGTGGCATGAGAAAACGTCTCCCAAGGCAGGCATTAGGTTAGCGCAAGTGGAGTGTTTAGAGGAGAGGTGTTTGTGTCTCAGGACTGAAGGCTGGGTTCATCGATTCCTCAGTTCCCAAAACTGTATTGCTCTGGGTCCTTACACAACCCTTCTCCCCTCACTTTTTTTGTAATTCCCTTTCATCTCCATTCCTCAGCCCAACTTCCCTCCCTGCAATAGATAACCATTTTATTGGGTTTTTATGTATGTGTTCTTTGTTGTCATGTGTGTGTATACATATATATTTTTAAGTTTATTTATTTATTTTGAGAGAGAGCATGCAAGAGGAGGGGCAGGGACTGAGAGAGAGAGAATCCCAAGCAGGCTCCTCACTGGCAGCATAGAGCCCAACACGGGGCTCAAACTCACCAATCATGAGATATCGCCTGAGCTGAAGTCAGACACTTAACCAACTGAGTCACCCAGGTGCCCCTTGTATGCATATATTTTAATATAGAGAAAGGGTATGTCCTCCTGGTTTAACGATCATCCCATCTCTTCCTTTTTCACACAGCATGATGTTTTTAAGATCTATCCAGATTGTCAAGTAAATATCTGTCTGTTTCTCCTAAATGCTGCACACTGTTGCATCATCTGTACCCACTACATTTTACATAGCCAGCCCCTCAGGGGACAACTAGAATGCTTCCTACCCACCCCCTCCCACGAACAGTGCTGTGATGAGCATCCTCACACACACTCCTTACAAATCTGCATGGGAAACTCTCAGGCATGTATGCCCAGGAGCAGGCAAGTAAGTCACATGGTGTGAGTGTAAGTACTACCAGGGGACTCTCTAGAGAAGCTACACCAGTCTCCTCTCGTGCCAGCCAGGCCTGGCAGTTTGTGAGGCTCACATCCTTACCCACGGAGAAATGTGTCCCCCCCCAAAAAAAAATGATCCACTGAAGTCCTAACCTCTCGTAGCTCAGAATGTGGCTATATTTGGAAATAGGATCTTGGCAGATGTAATTAAGTTATGACCGTTAGGATGGGCCTTGATCCGGTATGATTGGTGCCCTTGCAAAAAGGGAAAATTTGGACACAGAGGCAGACACACACAGGGGGAAGACAGTGTAAAGTCAAAGGGGAGACCATCATGTGAAGAGGAAGGCAGAGATCAGAGCGACGTACCCACAGAACGAGGAATGCCAAAGACTGCCAGCAAACCCCCAGAAGCTAGGAGAAGGGGATAGAACAGTTTCTTCCTCACACTCTCAAAAGGAATCAATTCTACCAACACCTTGATTTTGAACTTGTAGCTTCCAGGACTACAAGACAATATACTCCTGTCATTTAAGCTACCTGGTTTTTGGCACTTTGTTCCAGCAGGCCTGGGGTGCTAATACACTCAGCTTTTCAAGTTCTGCCCGTCCGGTGGGTATAACGTAACACCATGTCATTTTTATTTTTCTTTCTCGAATCACTAGTGATTTCGAACATTTTCTTCATATGCTTCTTAGTCATACGGTTTCCTTGTAAACTGCCCATGTCTATCCTTTTGCCTACTTTTTCATACAGATTCTTATCTTTTGCTCATTGATTAGCAACAACTCTTTGTAAATTCCCAATATCAGTTCCTTGGAGTTCGATACTTTGCAAACATCTTCTCTCCAACTGTCATCTGTCTGTTAACTTTATGCTCACTGGATAACTGCTAACTAATTCCTAACAGGGCAGAATTACTTAATTTCTATTTAATCAAATTCATCAGTTTTTCAATTATGACTTGTGCGATTGGGGTTTTGCTTGATAGATCCTTCCCTATTCCTATGTTACAAAGATATTCTCCTGCATGATGTTCTACAAACTGTATTGTGTCACCTTTAACACACAGAGTCAGTATCGGTATGTGATGTGAGCCAGAGGGCTATTCAAAAAACCACTGAATAACAAGACACCACAAAATGCAGTGGCTTTAAACACAAACAAACCTCTATTTTGCTCACACACCTGCACTGTAGGTAGAGGTCGGCAAGGATGATTTATCTTTGTGCCATGGAGTGTCGGCTGGGATGGCCTGCTCGGGGCTGCACACTGTGTTTTTGGTGTGGCTCCCTTATGACTGGCAAGTTCCTGCTGACTGTCAGCTGGAGCTCAGCTAAGGCTGAAGGCTGGGAACACAGCTCCTTTCCACTTGCACCTTCCTTGTCACGGGTTGTTTGGGCTTCCTCAATTCTGGTGGCTGAGTTCCAAGAAAAAAATAAATAAATAAAGGCAATGACTGTACCACTTTATATAATCTAGCTTCACAAATCACTTGGCATTACTTCCCTTGGCAGTCAAAACCTGCCCGGAATCAAGGGGAAGGAACCCACCACACCCCATCTCTCAAAGTGTCAACGTCACATTGTAAAAAGCTCATTGGGAGGGCAGCGAATGTGGCAGTCATCTTGGGGAATAAAATCTGTCATAAGATCCAATTTTATGAGAAGGTCTTTTTTTTTTTAATTTTATAGAGGGAGTGTGTGAGCAGGGGAGAGGGGCAGAGGGAGAAGGAGAGAGACAGAGACAGAGACAGAGAGAGAGAGAGAGAGAGAGAGAGAGAGAGAGAGAGAGAATCTTAAGCAGGCTCCATGCTCAACCTAGAGCCCAACACCAGGTTTAATCCCATGACCCTGAGATCATGACCTGAGCCAAAATCAAGAGTTGGACACTCGACCAAATGAGCCACCCAAGAACCCCTAGAAGGTCATTTTTATCATTTCTTAAATTCTTTCATACATGTGGTCTGCCACTAAGTTCTCCACTCTGTCACATTGCTCAATTTGTCTGGGTTTTTTTGTTTTTTTTTGCCACAATAAGGCTAATAATGTGTTCATATCTGATAGTATAAGTTCCCTCCCTTCATTCTCCTTTTTCAAACTTGTGAATTATTCACGAACGTTTATTTTTCCATACAACTTTTTATTTTTTTATATTTTTAATGTTTATTTATTTTGAAACACAGCAAGAGCACACATGAGCAGGGGAAGGGGCAGAGAGAGAGGAGGGAGAAAGAGAATCCCAGGCAGACTACATGCTATTAGAATGAAGCCCATGGCAGGGCTCGATCTCACAACCACAAGATCATGACCTGAGCCAAATTAAGAGTGGGATGCTTAACCAAATGAACCACCCATGTGCTCCCTATACAACTTCTAAATACATCTCTCAAACTCCTAAAAATAACCTTACTGGAATATTTTTGGGAGTGCTTGGTTTTATAAATTAATTTGGGAATAATAAATGTAATTTTATATTGTCATCCCACTTAAATGCATAGAAAGTACTGTGACCATTTATTCAGTTTTCCTTTTATAGCTTTTAAAAATTTTAATATTTCATCTGTAAAGAAATATCTTGTCTATTTTTTTTTTGTAAATCCCCAAATGTTTCATAGTTCTGGTTGCTGCCATGAATAGTATATTTTTAATTATGTTTTCCAATCTGTTTTTGCTGGTGTTGGGAAATTCTATTGATATTCATAAGCTGATCTTAAATCTGGCACCCTTGCTTAATTCTCATAGTTAAATCTGTTGCTTTTGCTTTCTAGACAATCACATTTTCTGCAAATAATCACAGTTTTATTTCTTCCCCTCTAATTCACACCTTTTGTTTCTTTCTTTTTATTTGTAGTCTTGGCTATGAAGCCCAGTTGTGTGCTAACGCTACTGAGTGATAATAGAGGTTTTTGTCTCATTCCTAATCTTAAATGGACTGCATCTTTCTCCACTAATTTGTGCTTTAAATTCTCCTTAAAAATAGGTATTGAGCTTTATTACAAGCTTTTCTGAATCTACTGAGATAATTATGTAATTTTTTTCCCTCGTTTAGTCTATAAATTATATAGACTTAACCTTCTATTTCTGAATAAACTTCCCAAATGATGACATGTTAATATTGTTTAACTACAAACATTTGATAAGCTACTATAATATTTTATTTAGGATTTTTATATTGGTGATCATAAGCAAAAGAGGTCAGAAATTTTCTTTTCTTATATGTCCTTATCTAATTTTGGTATAAAGATTATGTTCAGCTCAAAAATGAGGGAAGCAGCTTATGCTGTTTTTCTCTTTTCTATTTTAAAGTTGCTAGAACTGAACTGTAAAACTCTCTGAGCCAGGTCCCCTTTTAGAGAGGAGAACTTGATAATTTTTTCAATTTTTGGTGCTTATTTATTTATTAGAGTTTTCTATGTCTTAGCAATATAGGCATTTAATAGTGTTCTCTAAATATTCTTGTTTCTTATAGGGTTTCCAAACTTAGTAGGTTAAAGTTACTCATAATTTATTTCTCTTCTTTTCTAACTTAAATTTTACGTTAGTTAACATACAGTGCAATATTGGTTTCAGGAGTAGAATTCAGTGATTCATCACTCACATACAACACCCAGTGCTCATCACAACAAGTGCCCCCTTTAATACGTATTACCCATCTAGCCCATCTCCCAGCCACCTCCCTCCATCAACCCTCAGTTTGTTCTCTGTAGTTAAGAATCTCTTGCGGTTTGTTTCCCTCTCTCTTCCCCTCCCCTTCCCATATGCTCATCTGTTTTGTTTCTTAAATTCTGCATATGGTATTTGTCTTTCTCTGATTGACTTATTTCCCTTAGCATAATACATTCTAGATCCATGTCCTTCTCTTATTTTTTATATCTCTGTATCTATAGCTGCTTCTGTCAGAAAAAAAAAATCTGTATTTTTTAATTAAATCTTTTTTCCTGGTTAGTCTTTATTAACTTATATATTCATTGATCATTAGATAGTAAGAGGACAGTTTCTGCTATTGATATTTCAAAAATAAAAACAAGTTTTTGGCTGTCAAGTCTTCTCCAGACTTCACCCACTTCCGCATCCTGGCATCTCAGGCCTACAGTCTGACGTAAAAGAGAAGTCAGGAGCCTGAGCCTGTATCCCTTTGGGCCACCACTTGAGTCTGCCCTCCAGGTGCTACTGATCCACTGGCTACAGAGCCATTCTTCTCATCCACCCCCTAGCGAGCCATGCCACTAAGTAAACAATTACTGAATGCCTAGTGCATGCCTGTCTTGTACAAAGCAATACATACCATAATCTTTGCCCCAAACAAATACACTGTCAAGTGGGGAAACCAGGAATGCACATGAAAGGAGAAGGAACTCTGAGCAGGTATTTGGAAAACCTCGGATTCAGCACTGAGCCAGTTTGAAGGTGTGAGGGAAATTATTCCCAGTGAGAGCGGTACAGAGGTCCTGGCCAGAAATCTGAAGCTGTACTTCCCTCTTTGTTTCCTTGCAGACTAAAGATCTGCCCTAGCAACAGAAGAGGGAGAAGAGAGGGCAAACAAAGAGATGGCAAGAACAGTACGAAAGACAAAGAAAAACAATTCATGCTACATTAGTGAAGTCTAAGCTATTAATACAGGACATGTCTAATGATGACAGCTGATATTTGTGTCCTTTTTAATAGGTCACTTACACAGGGACTAACTGATTCCTCTACAGCCCAGCTTTACAGATGCGGAGACTGAGGTCCCCCAAAGACTATGAATTTCCTAGCCTTGAGTGACTGGCACATGACAGAACTAGGACCCCAAACTCTGGCCTCCTGACTCCAATGTCACTCTCTGTCCCCTAAAGCATGTGGCTTCTGAAAACAGCAAATTCTAGGATAGACAAAGGAAAAACTGACTTCCAGATGTTCTTCTCACCTCTGCAGGCCCTCATCTCTCCCCATACTCATCTCCTCCCAACTCCCCCACACACACAGGAAACCACAGGTCACTGAGAGTCATCTTACTCTTCGCTTCCCAAAGAACAAGCTATCTTTCACTTGCCAAGAACCTCAGCAGGGCCTCTGTGCTCTCAAACATCTTGTTCTAGGAAGCTAGGAGTCAACCTAGGAAGAGAGGAGGCTGGTGCCATGGCCAATCTCCCCTGAAGACCATCACCTGTAGGTGCAGGTCTAGGTGCTCTGGTGAATCAAGAAGCTCTCAAGGGCCTTATGATGATGTCAGGGACATGATGCATTTAGCAAAATCATAATAAGGGCAACGATAGTAGCTCACACTTCTTGAGTGCTTGCTATTCACAGCCATCATAATAAGAGTTTTTTATGGCATTGAATCTTGTTTAATCTTTATGACTACCTAATGGAGTAGGTTCTAGTCTTCCATGAGAAACTGAGGCTTAGGGGACTAAATTATCATATCTAGGGTTACACATTCAACAAGGGACAGAACCAGGACACAGATCAGGTGTCAAATTAACCACTGGGACCAAATTAACCACTATACATACTGCCTCTTTGCTTTATCAACACCTGAGGGGAGATAGCAACCCTAAAGAACCAGTAGAATTAATGTGTGCCATCACCCAGAGTGGTGAGAGAAAGCTTCAAAGAAAAGAAAGCCTGATGCTGGACTATACGAAGGTAAAGGACAGATGAAGAGCCTAGGTCACGTACAGAAGAAGTATTGGGAGCAGATGTAGCAATAGGTCTCATGGGGTTTATAAAGTGAAGGGGGAGACTGGGGCAGTGTGACTGGTGCCATGTAACCCACTATTGTTGACGGCTAGTCCTTCAGACTAACAAATTTAGTACCACATGAAGGACAGGTGGGAAAGGAAAACAGAGAAAGGAAGAGAAGAGACCATGGTCACCAGAGGTACCTGTGTAATTACACAGAAAGACCATGAGAAATTTGTCCCATCATCTGATTATTTTGTCCTCAGGTATCTGGGACAAAGTTTCTATCCTCTAAATATTTAGCTTCCTCTAAATATTCCCAGTCATCTCCCCCTGATTATAGGACTCAGGTCGGAACAACTCTCTCACTGTAAATAAAGGAAAAGTGGATTAGGAAAAATGAATCAGTGGTAGCGACAAACATGGGTGTTTTCCGTCAGTTGGGGATCTCACCATGGTGTGAGACCCCCCCATGCCATGAAGTTTTTAGTCTTCTCCCTTTCCAGCCACATCTACACATCACAACTAGTGTAGCCAGCTGCCCCAAACCCATTCAATTTACTTACTGGGAACCACCAAACAGGAAAGCCAGGGGACTTCCTATTGGGCCAGGCAGGTGCTCTGTCTGCCTCAAGCCTAGGGGTGGAAATGCACTTGCAAAATCTTGTCAACACACACCAGTGTGTTCGTGTCGCCAACACAGGGCGCACAGTCTGTGTCCTCCACACCACTGCCATCACTAGACCACAGTATCGGAATCTTCCTCAAGGAACTGCAACCGCTAAGAAACAAGTACTACGAACACAACCTGCCCCCCAAACATTAAAAATTATTATTGATCAGGGGAAAGGATGTACATTTGACCAAATTCCACTACTATTTTGTAGTTTTCCATTATTAAGAAGTCCTGCTTCAGGGTCATAATTTTAACTGTTTGGTTCTAAGCTTTATATATATGTAGTTATTTTACCACTTAAACTATATAAGATGGCAACCACAAAATTGAAATTCTGTCGTTCAAAGGGTTTTATGTACTCCTCTAACTAAAAACAGCTTCACAATAAAAAGATCCAGTTTTACAAGTGGGCCCAACCCAAAATAGTAACTATGGCCTTAAGGGCTATTATCCCATTGCTGTATGAAGGATTTAGGACATATAAATGCCCATTAACACAACTAAGCATAATAATCTGATTTATAAAGTATCCTTTGCCAGGGCCCTTGTAGCACCCTACAATTACACTGCCCCAATTAAAACATCCTGCAAGCCTAATAGACTCACCCTGAAAGAAACCGCCCTGTAAAAGCATGACCCACCCCACCAAAAAATCCTGACGGAGGGGGTTCTACAGCAAGGAGGTGGCAGCAACAGGGGTTTTCAGATGCAAGGAGAGCATTTTAAGTATCTAATTCCCACGCTCAACGCCTGCCAAAGTACACAGGAGTGAATAATAACCCCAAAGCAGAGAGGCATTAATGAGGAGGGTTGTCCGGGTGTCCATCTCAGACTTTCCTAGTAGATTTGACATTTGCTTGTTAAAATGAACACATCTGGGTTCTCAAGCTTGGGGAATTCAAATGACATTTTCTAGTGGAAAACAGGAGGAACCCTTTCTGTTCCAGAGACCTATTTGGGGCATGGTGTTTGGAAATCCTCTCACCTTTGGCCCAACTCAACCTCCAGTTACTCAGTACAATTTGCAGTGTCTCAGCCATACGTTCATGTGTATGCATGCGTGTGTACGTGTATGTATGTGTTGCCTGGGGTAGGGGGATCATCTGTTTTATCTGCTATTAGTCAATTTTATAATAGCAAAATGAAAATACACCTCTCAAAATTCACCCTCTTTTCCTAGACGTCAGTGGACAATTGAAATTTCCAAAAGACCTAAGAGCATACTAAAGTTAAGTAGCTCCAAATTCAGCTCAATACAGATCTTAGTGAAGGGTAAACACTGCCCCTGAGTATACTGGGGGAAAAGCATGTAGCAAAGGATAAAAAAGATCTGTTTACAGAGGGGCCACACAGTGCTGTGTTCCACCACATACCTTATCCCACCAGCACAGCACAGTTTCTATTAATGTTAACATTTCACATGCTGGTGAGGGTTCAGCCAGGCAGGTACTCTCATACCTCCGGAAGGAGAGTAGATTGTTTGAGCCTCCCTGAAAAGCAATCTTCCAAGAGCCTTTAAAATGCCTAGGTCCTTTGGTCTGCTTCTGGAAATGTAGTCTAAATACATCAGCAAAATGTGGTCCAAGAGCAAAGCACGCTGATCCCACTGCGGTGTTGCAGAATCTAGAAGGAGATGTGAGATGATCCAATAGTTCAGCAATAGGAGAATAATCACATAAACTCTGGCAAATCTATAGACAAAGTATTATATTGCCTTTAAAAATGATGTCTACTTCTCCTGAAAAACACACGATAAGATTTGAATAAATGGAAACAAAAAGTGTGCTTTTGGATAGGATGTGTTATTTATGTAAAGATGTCAGTTTTCACCATCTTATTCTATAAAATCAATGTCATCCCATTCAAAACCGGTAAAAGAATTTTGTTTCTCCTTGTTGTTGGGAGGGACTGGACAAAACGACTTCATTCGTAGTCATCTGGAAAAATGTTCTATGTGAAAATAGCCAAGAGGTTTTTTTCAAAAGAAGAGTAGTATGGGTACTTTAGACTTCTCCATTATAAAAATACATTATAAAGCTACAGCAATCCAAACAAGACGGCTCAAAAGCAGGATGAGACAGACTGATGAAACAGACTAGAAAATTAAAAGGAGGCCAAAGTATACGTAAGAATTTAGTACAAGATAAAAGAGACATTCCAAATCAGAAAGGAAAAGATAGACTATTCAACCAAGGATATAAGGCAACGAGCTAGATGTTTGGAAAAAAATTTCAAACTAGAGCCATACATTACAGCTTTTTATTTTAACATAACAATAACATGATTTTAACATGAAAATAAAAATGCTTTTTAAAAACTGCTAATAGGAAAGATAATAGGTAAGTTGTCTACACTATCTTGGAATAATTTAGACTCTTCTTAACATGAAATAATTGAAGAAAAGACTAATAAACTTGATTCCATAAACATTTTAAAGGACTGTAAGTAAGAACACCATAATTAAGGTGAAAGACAAGTTTATGGAACTTCTACTTTACTACCTATGGCAAACAGCTAATTTCCTTATTATCTGAAGACATAGAACATATCAATAAGGACTTACCAACAGTATGCTAGAAAATGTGCGAAGTTCACACACAGAATTTTATAGAATAAAAAATACAAGGGGCCAATAAATGTGCGGATAAATGTGTGGCCTTGATAATGAGCTTCCTGCTGTATGTTTGTTTGTTTGTTTCAGACCTCATCATTGATAAGGGACTGAGAATCCTGAGGGCTTATGTGTGGCTGAGATGTAAATGGATAACCAACTATTTGTGGGGGGGGCGGGATTTTCCTATATTCTTCAAGATTTTAAATGTGAACCCTCCCCTTAGCCCAGAATTTCCACTTCCAGGAATTAATCCTACCTAAACACTCACACTTGTACATAGAAATAGATATGTGCACAGATGTTCGATACAGCGTTGTTTATAATCACAAAAAAAAAAAAAAAAAAAAAAAAAGGAAAACCATTTAAATAGCTTTCAGAAGAGTTTGGCTAAAGATGAGGTCTCCAAGAGATGGAACGCCTGTGGCAGTTTAAAAGAATGAGGTTGATTTGAATGCATTAGCATAAATGATATCCAAGATACGTTAAGTCCAAAAATCATGTGGAAAAACTGTATGAATAATATGAAACATTTTATATATCTGTGAATATAAAACTAATATCTGGAAGGAAAGTTAAGTTGTTTGAAAGGGTTACAGGAAGTTAAGGGATGAGGCAGAACACAGAGCGAAAGGGAGTTTACTTTCCATTCCACATCTTTCTTTTCTATACCTTTCAAGAGTTTTTTGACAATGAGCACATAATACTACTTAAGTCACAAACTAACAAACAGCTGAAGTTTTAAAAATTAAAATGTCAGCACTTTAGTATTTTTCAAGACTCACCTAAAGATTCAAGGAAACAATTATAATGTAGCATAAACGAAAAACCAGATTACATAATTAAATAGAGAGTATACTCTCCACTAATTTAAAATTTATATCTAAACATGCACATAGAGAAAAGGACTTTAAGGAACACATGAGGGAGTAGTAATAGTAGTAATTACCTCCAGTTATAATGTTATAACCTACTTTTACTTGATTCTTTGTACTTTTTATTTTCAAATTTTCCAAAATTAATATGATAGGCATAATCAGAAAAAAATATAATGATCAATTCATAATTTACTAAGCAAATTGTTATGTATCCTATACTAGCCCAGAAATCAAGAGGAGAGAAAATATGAGGCACAATCCCTCCCCTCAAATAATTTACAGTTTCACAGATGAATCTGTACATAGAGTTTAAAACCATTAATTTCCATCACTTTACAAACATGTAATCACATGAAACATACAGAATAGTAACTATAGTTAATAATACTGTATTGCATGCTTGAAAATTATTAAGCAAGTACATCTTAAAAGTTCTTATCATAAGAAAAAAAACTTTGCAACTGTGTATGGTGACAAATATTAATTAGACTTACTGGGGGAATCATTTTGTAATCCATATGCATATTGAATCATTATCTTATACACCTGAAACTAATGACTAACTTATATGTCAATTATACCTCAGTAAAAATAAAATAAACCATTAGAGGTCAAGATAGGGCGACAAAGAGCCAGGTGTGAAACTGAATTTTCTCAAATGTCAAAATGTACGGAAGAGATAATATAAGCAACAGAGCAACAGAGAGGAAAGATACCATGCTAGCCTCAAGGGTTAGCATCTCTGTAACTAGGCAACTAGGGGAATGGCCATGAGAAAGAACATGAGAATTCTCTTCCGTAGACTGAGTCAGAACTATACACATGCTTGATTTTGGGCATCAGGAAGTCTATTATCTCAAAATAACATCTTCTCCACGCACCAATATCTGAAATTTTACCATTAAGGTTTATCCCCTTATTTCATATTCTCTATCCCTCTTGAAGAGAATGGACAGAGGAAGGCTAACACTGCACACTGGAGGGCACCCTTCCAGCCTTCCTGTGCCAGCGACAGACATCATTAAAGAATCTCAGCACTTCTCCCCGTGAGAGCATCTCAGAATCCTTAGCACCTTACTCCAAGCAGCTACTACAACTGGGCAAAGTTGGGATGCAAGTGGAAAACAATTTGCCAGCTCTTATTAAATTGGTAGTTATAGACCTGCAGTTGAGTAAGAGTTGAGAATTTTTCAAAGCTCTGTCACATCCATTATTGCATTAGAGCAGGCATTATTCTCTTTTCCTTTACACCAAAATGAAGGACTTAAGAGTTACCGTGAGCAGCTCATGGACACACCACTATTAAGAAGCAGGTCCCAGGTTATAATGTGGAACCCAGCCCTTGTTCCAAGCCCACTGCTCTTTCCCAAAGCAGTCCCCTCTTACACAGCAGAATGAAAGAGTTGACCTTCCCTGTTCTGAAGCCAGTTTGGGGTGGGGAGAGTTTGAAGACTCTGGAAAGCATTGATAGTAGGAAAGGACATGACCAAAAAGAAACAGACTATCAGAACCCGGAGGCTGTGAACACAAGGGACCCAAAAAATAAGCTCTGTCCACTGAGGGAACCAGTAGATATATTCAAGTTCCCAACAACTATTATCTGACTGGAATTCCACCAAGAATCCCATTAAGGGAAAGAACAGTGGTCTCCACACACCAAGACCTGACAGAGACAGACAGGGCTGCAAAGAGGAGTCCTTGGGCCTCGGGCTGACGAAAAGATTTGGGCTGTTCTGCCTCTTCGTGCCAGGGCCCATGCAGCTCCAGTTCTCCTTTCCAGGCTCCAAAGGACCAGAGCCAGCCTTGATGGGTATTCCCAAGGTCTCCTCCAAGTTCTAAACACCCAGGGGAAAACCACAATCCAACAGCCATTTCTCTTTTGGCACTTCAGACTGGACGCTCAGATCCCCTGGGGCGGCTCCATGATCTGAAGTTTTTTTCATCTGGCTCTATTTGGGGGCATGTTAAGGGTAACTGCCATAAGCATGGGCTTCCCCTCACGGTGAGTATGACTATATGTGAGTGTGTGTGCGTGTTTCCAAGGACACCCATTACTCACCCTCCGATCCAATCCAGTCCAATACTGAACATGCAACAGTCCTACAAGTGTTTTAAAACACCAGAATTAGAAAGTGTGTTGAATTGGAGGTTAACATACAGATTCTTGACTTTAAAAGGCTAGATTTTCACAACAAACACGCGTTGCTATGGAGATGGCATAAGCATATGTAAACTTCAGGCATTCATATTCATAGAAACTCCTGAAGCAAGACCAAATGTTGGCCCTAACATTCCTGTTCTTGCCAACTTCCAAATAGTGCACAAATTATGCCAAAAATAAATGGGTGTGACTAATACAAGCTTAGAACTTTTAAAAACTTTTACCTTGAGGGCAACATTTGTTGATATAGGAGCCGGGTGTGTAAAGCATACTTCCCCCTCCATAAATCCATCTGTTTTATTTACACTTCCTAAAAGACCTGTGTGCACATTTTTCCCATAAAGTGTACAACTGCTAGTAATCACGTATCATTTCAATCTGTGCCCTAGTTCTATTTTAACACTGTGTCTCTTCCTTTTTGTTTGTGTTCCATTAAGCACATACTAGAGGCTGAGCAGTAGAGACTTAACTCCTCTGGTCCCAAGTACACACTCCAGAGCTGCGGAATTACCAATGCATCTTTGCATAGGCGACACCTCCAAGGTCTGCAAGCCTAGGGTAAATCCTATTACAAGCTCAGGGATGTCAAATTGGTTTTTGCTATTGACCTTCTTTCCCGTGACCCCTTCCCCACCCCTCAGGCCCCAATCCCAAATCCCTCGTTTCTCCCGCACGGAGGTCAACCTGTAAGACAACTGTGCTCTGCCCTGAATCTACTCTATCCTGGGCTGGAAACTCACTGCTAATTACTGTAGTCACACTTCTTAATTCAACAAGCGCCAGACGGCTGCCTGCCATCTCCCCTGTGGGATGGGTCACCAGCTATCTCACGCAGGTCACTAAGTCGGCATTTATTTCCTGATAGGAGATGGCGTTACAAGGTAGCTGTTCCAACATGAATGGTAATCAACAATAATTAAAAGTGATACACCCATTCTGACTCATATGATAGTGTTAAAAAAAATTTTAAGGGTAGTAGAAGAAGTGAGAAAAAAACTGCTTAGCCAAGACAGATACGTTTTTTCATCTCAACTCAGAATTTCTGGGAAATTAATATACATCTTGTCTTCTTAGTAGGCTCTACTCCCAATGTGGGGCTTGAACTCATAACCCCAAGATCAAGAGTCACATACTCTACCAACTGAGCCAGCTAGGCACTGTGTCTTTGTCTTCCTTTAATTCACACAGAAATATGTCCATGCTGGGATGACCATGAAAAGCAGTGAATTTGAATTTTCCTTAAAGGAAGAAAAGATTTACTCTCAAAGGCTGAGTCCTTTCGTCTGGCGGTCCAGAAAGAGCAATAGAGCAGGGAACAGGCAAAATCTCCCTTCTGCCCAGGGAGGCCAACGTGACTGTTCCATGGCTGATCCCAACTTCCGATCCCGGAAACAAAACCCAACTACAACCAACCCTGTGTCTTCCAGAAGAGGTTTTACCTGTGCTACCTAACTGTAGCCCACCCAGATTCTCAGCCCTAATCTGAAATCTTCCTCTCTAGACCACCGGCAGCCCCAGCCCTGACACTACTACCAGCCTTGCTGGCTTGCCGGGTAAACAGATACACCATCCAACACTATGCTGTTGACATAGGTGGTATGCCCCTAGATCAAGACTTAGGGAAGCTTTAGTTTAACCATGACTGGGATTATCCCTCATCTACACCCTCCTCACTGCCACCACCAGCCCCTTCTTGCTGCCTTCGTCTTAAGTCAGGTTTCCCACAATCAGACCTTGAGATCATGGCTCACTTGCCAGTAATATGTCAATGAAGCATTTCCAGGAGAAGCTAGAAGGAATGGGGGAAGCAGGACAAGAACAGGGAAAGACCTGAGTACAGGTGTGATCCCAAATCTCGGCCTTGGCCGGATCCACAGGGCGTCCTGGAGCACAGACTATCTCACACTGAGACAAGGGCACTGGGCCTTCTTATTCCCACACAGTCAGTCATTTGCTGCCAGCCACCTCAGAGTGAATGTAAACCCCCAGGCTTTTCTGGCTCTCTTTGCTGGGATCTTTGCAACTCCAGTGGCCTGAGGGCATCTTTAGAAGGCCATTGATGTCAACCTGGAAGCAAGTGAAGTGACGCTGGGCCATGGGTACTGAGAAGGATCTCAAGAGGCGCTAGTAGTATCTATTACACCCCAGGGAAGTGAACACTTGTAGTATTTTAACATCAATTTCTTAAAACAATTCTTCATATGAAAATCTTAGAGATCCAGGTAGGAATTGGGATAGAGAAAAATAATCACACTATTGATTATACCTACAGGAAAACACCAAAATGTAAAATCTACTTGTGAGATGTAACACCTGGACAAGGAACTCCAAGTGTGAGACCTGGACACCCGGTGTATTAGAATGCGCGGGGGACAAGGTGCCATTTTATTCACCATCCTGCATGACCACCATCTGAGCATGATTATCCCATTCCCCTGGTATGGCAAAATTTTAAAGGGCTCTTTCTTGTCCCCAAGACATCCTCTGCCTTTTGACTACCCCGCTGCATCACATCTCACCTACTTCGACCATTTCAAGGAAGACAGAGAAATGGAGGGTAAGAATTGCAAAGAAGCCCACGTGCTCCCCACAGAAGCTTCAGAGAGCTGAGCCAGCTCTTACCGATTTATAGTGCCTGAAACTATTTGTCATGCTGAGAAGGGTGTGGTGATCACTGGTGCAGGATGAGGAAGTAGAGGGGCATCCATAGAGGAGACTCTGCTTAGGACCTCATCTACTCTTGAGAGTACTTCTTCCTTTCCAATAACTGTATGCTTTATTTCACATAAATTGTAATCACAAAAGAAAAACGAAATGGGTTTTAGAATGCTTACAACCTTCAGTGTAAAGTTTGGAATTGAAGAATATATAAAAGGAATGGGGCTTATCATTTGTCCTAAAGGGATGAACCATTTCAAGAAGAATATAAGGCAGACAGAGAGCAATGCTTAAGACCTACATAATAAGCTGGTAAGAGAAAAATAAATTTACAAGTGCTGACCTATATGGTATTTCAGATAATCAAGATCCTACTCATGTGGTGGGTATAAACAGGCTTCTGGGTGTTCATGAAGCAAAGACAAGACTGTTCTAGAAGTATAGGAGAAAGTAGGAATTTAACGAAGCCCTGGAGGGTGAGTTGAATTTGGATGGGAAGAACAGGGAAGAAGGGCTTTTCACTCAAATGGGAAAAACAAGAGAAAAGAAGTCACATTCTGGGAATGTTCAGCAAAATCCTTGAAGGTTCTAGAGTACAGAAGATAGTTTCTCCTATGCCCCACGCGGAAACAAAGCCATGTTTCCCCGCCTGCCTTCATCCACAGGCAGCTGCCAGGAGAGGCCTTTCCCAGTCAGGTCTGCTCTCAAAGAACAGTGGTGCTCACTGTGCCAGAAGATGGGATCTCAACAAACCCCGCCCGGGGCTTTTCCTGTGCTGCCCAACCCAGCCCCCAGAACTCCAGCCAATATGTGGCCTCTAGCTAATGCTCCAGCTTGTACAAGCCTCCCCCAAGAAAAGGATGAAAATAGCCAGTGATGAGGGAAAGCAGCAGGACCTTCCCCCTCCCCACCTGAAAATAGTGGAAACAGTTCCTTCCTACAAGACAGCAAATCACCACCAGCCACCTCTTGCCTGCTTCATGATTTATTTTCCATCAATTGGCCCCGTGTTTAATGAAATCTGACCAGGAGTCAGAATCCTAATCAGATCCAGGACTGACTGCCTCAAACCCTCCCTCCAGACTCACCCCTAACCCAGGCAGGGCTGATGACCTGCAAACAGAAGACAGAAGTGCAGGCCGAGGAAGAGAGTGCTCCAACTTGGACTAAGGCCTCTGTCTCCCCCTAGTTCCCCAGACTCCCCCCAGACTACACCCCTCTCTTCTTCCTGCAGAAGCAAGCCCTCTTCCTCTCACTCAGCCAAGCCAAATACGTAGGAACCAATTCAGCTTTACAGAAGTTGAAGATCAACTCCAAGCTGAGACTTGTTTAAAATAATTAAGCGGGGGGGTGGCTGAGAGGGTAGAGAAAGAGATGTGGGAACAGAGAGCAAAATTAAGGCTATTGGCTCCCTGTCATTTGGCAACGAACATGACAAAACAAAGTTTACAGTTTTTAGAGGCTTTGGAGGGGGAGGGGGACGCCTCTAATCCATGCTGATTTTAAAAACAACTTTTCATCCTATTCACTCAGTGCACACTGGTGAGGGAGGGGGAATTTTGTCGCTCTAAGAACAAGAAACCTGTAAATGGTACCTCCTTCCAAAACCCCCAGACTCCGTCTCCTGGGGGATGGGACTCTTCAAGAAGAGTGCCTCTCTGACACTGTGGATTAATTACAATAACAATTTGCGTTTGTGAGAAGCTTTTAACTTTTCAAACTACTCCTCCATCTATCATCCCACTTTATCCTCCTGACAGCCTGGTGATGCAGGTGGAGCCGGGATTATCAGGGCCAGCCTTCCATGTAAGCAAAGCAGATTATGTACTCAGTGCATCTGGGGGGCCCAGGATGGGACCGCCAGCCTCAGAGAATCCCTCCCTCTCGACAAACTGCACCTGAAAATCCCTCTCACAAAGCCAGTCCTTCCGTTCCACAATGCAGATAAGGCTTAAGAAGCAAACAGTCTTTGGAAAGATAACCCACTGACCAGTGTGTAATGCGGGGCAAAACGCAGGTGAGCATCTCCTAAGAGCAATTTTTAGTAGGGGAAAGAAATGGGTCACCCAAAGGGAATGGATGAAAACTTAGTTTAGGTCACGATTTTGTCTGTGGTCACCCCTAAGAACTGTTAACCCCATTTTATAGGTGAGAAGAAACAAAGAGGTCAATTCACGCCCCTCATTCAATTATTCCTTGATTCCAACACTTTCTTAGGGCTCCTATTGTGCCAGTCAAGCCTGGTGACACAAGATGAAGACATAGGCCCTGCCCCAAGGAGCTTGATGTAGGCAAAGGAGACAACATGAGTACGAGTGTGGTGTTGGAAACAGTCCCCTCCATCCTGCCTTCCTCTCCCCTCACTTAGGCAACAGGAATGGGCTCCTAAATTCACCGTCTACAGCCAAGAACAAAAAGGTGTCGCTGATTTCAGAATACTTATTTTAGACACAAAGCAGAGATTTTTTTTTTCAGAGATAAAGAGACTTCAGAACTCTAAAATCTTGGTTTTCATATCAAAAGCGAACTTCTTCTGGAGGTCTCAGAGCATAGAGCTAGTGTCACTGGCCATAGAGTGGGGAGGAATGCACAAGAGTATTAATTTTTCTTTCCTCCAGAAAGAGAGACTCATCCCGCCAGCTGTTCAGAGCAGGAGACTCTTTGGGGATCTGATCACATGAGTTCCTCAGAACGCTGCACCCTGAGGGATCTGGAAGGCTAGAAGCCCTAATAACCCTTATAATTTTGACCACCTGTCAGTCAACCACAGGACTGATGCTTTAGATGTTTCTCTCCTGAAATGCAGAGAAAGATATGATTTGAACCTCTACAAATGATGCATTTTTGTGTTTGTTCTTCAAAAATACCTTGGCAAAACCAATTTCACATACAATGAGATTAGAATTTATTGGTGAATTATTCTTTCAGCTCAGTAACCATTTTTTATTGTGGCTAAAAAATACATATCATAAATTTACCATCTTAACCATTTCTTAGGTGTATGGTTCAGTAATTTCAGGTATATTTACACTGTTGTAAAACATATTTCCACAATCTTTTCATCTTGCAACTGAAACTGAAACTCTATACCCATTAAACAGTAAGTTCCCTTTCCCCCTCCCCCCAGTGCCTGGAAACCATCCTTCTACTTTCTATACTTATGAATTCGGCTATTTTTTTTTTTTTGAGAGAGAGAGAGTATGTGTGTGTGTATGGGAGCATACTAGAGGGAGAGAAGCAGAGGGAGAGAGAGAAAATCCCAAGCAGGCTTCATGCAGAGCAGATCCCCAGACCCTGGGATCACGACCTGAGCGAAATCAAGAGTTAGACATTCAACTGACTGAGACACCCAGGTGCCCCTGAATTTGGCTGCTTTAGGTACCTTCGTGTAAGTGGGAACATACTGTTTTTGTCCTTCCATTACTGGTTTCTTTCACTTAGCACAGAGTCCTCAAGGTTTACCCACATGGTAACACGTGTGGCGGGATGTCCTTCCTCATTAAGGCTGTGTAGTATTCGTTGTAAGTATAGGCTACATGTCCTTTAACGATTCATACATAAATGGACACTTAGGTTGCTTCCACCTCTTGGGTATTATGAATAATGCTGCTATGAATATGGATGTGCAAATATCTCTTGAAGATCCTACTTTCAATTCTTTGGGATGTATACCCAGGAGTAGAATTGCTGGGTCATATGACAGCTCTAGTTATAATTTTTTGAGGAACTGTCAGACTGTTTGCCACAGGAGCTACACTGTTTTCATCCTGTCTACAGTGCACAAGGGTACCAATATTACAATATATGATAACTAACTTGAATTAAATTTAACAAAGAAATGTCAGTTTCTGTAGTTTGACTTGAACATATGACTAAAGCAGAGTTTCTCACCTTAGCACTATCGACATTTTAGACCAGATAATTCTTTGCCTTGGGGAACGTCCTCTGCATTGTAGGGTGTTGAATGGCACCCCCGGCCTTTAGACACCAGGAGCACTCCCGACTCTACTGTGACAGCCAAAAATAAATCCAGACACTGTCAAATGTCTCCTGGTGGGGTAAAATGCCCCTGTTTGGGAACCACTGAATGGGAGTTTGCAAACTATATGTTTAAAGCTGGCCAACAAAATAATCTAAAATTTCTGAATCAGCAATATAAATTTGGGGGATACCACCTAAAAAAAATCCAGATCTTCAGCTTTTCTTGAGAGGGCGGAAGATCAACTTGGTCTGCATTGTCCCTTGGCAATAATCTTCTGGGTTTAGTGACTACTTAAATTTGAGTTTATCACCTTGATACAGCCCATAAAACAAAACCTATTTGAATACCAGATAAAGCTGCCTCCAATTTTTCAAATAAAATAATTCTGATTTGCCTAACTTCTCTTATAAGTATACATGATAACATAAAATCCCAGACTGCCTGACTGAAAATGAATTGTTTCTTTCAGTCTTTCTGTTTCTCCCTGAACATACTCTCTGTCTCTCTCTCTCTCTCTGTCTGTCGCTCTCTCTTCCATGCATGCTTGCGTGAGTGTGTGCACATGCATGCACACACACACACGCACACATAGCAGCATGAATCACAGACAAAAAACACTGGATTAGAAGTCAGAACAAGGTTCTAATCCCCAGTCCATATTCTAAAATAATTCAGTTCAACAAATTCAGTTCATTCAATACCTGCCACAAGTAAGGTTATATAAGTTTAGTCCCGGAACTCATCTGGGCTTTAGCTTATTTAACACAATTTACTGAGTCCTATAATTGAACAGGTGAACTTCCAGAGCTGCCTGAGCTCTAAACATCCACGATCCACACATGGGGACCATATACAGTAAAACCCCTGCAGCTTCAGAACAACTGAGGCTCGGAACAGAAAAAGAGGAGCCGTGTGGATTAGTGGCCAGAAGAGACTACAGAGTCCTTTTTAAAAATATGGCTATAAATATATACAGATAGTTTTATCTTTTTCACATTTGTGTAACAGACACTTGCGAGTGTGGTACACATGGGGGTCCACCACCCAGATTCCCCAGCTGTGGGGAGCGCACTCTTCCGGGCCTGCCTCAGCTACACAGCTGCCTCACCTGGCAGCCCACATCTGGTGAGGCATGTGATAGGTATAAGAGCCCAGCCATTTCAACCCAACGCAGGATACTCCTGGGAAATCATTGCTCCAGAACTCTCCTGGTTTGGCCAAGGTTTTATCAGGCCTACATCACAGGTCAGCTTCTTCCTCTGCCCAGTCCTGCTTCTTTTCCCTTCCCTTCACAGGAATTGAACCCTAAAAACATCTTGTACTCCAAACTTTGTCTCAGTGTTTGCTTCTGGAGAGCTTCTACAGTTGACTATTTTTGGAGAGCCATGCATATATGTATGTGTGTGTAAGATTTTGTTCAGAGGTCCATCCACCTCTTCCCAACTTGACCCAAGAATAACTCCTGATTAGTCTATAGTTCTATGCAGTCAGTGTGATCCCATTCAACTCACTACCAACTGATTAGGAAGAAACTGTGATCCACTCCTGGCCAATGAGATGTGACAAGAAGTCTGCTAAGAGATCTCAAGAAGTGTTTCCACAACTATAAAAAGCAACACAAAGGGAGAATTCCTATGTCCATTTTGATATCAGAACTCTGGCAGCCATCTTGGTACCAGAAGGCACCAAGCTCATTGAGAAGGGCAAAATAGACACAATGGAGACCAACGGTTGGTTTTTGAGGTGCTGATTTTGGAACCAATCCTAAAGTTACCCTATGTCAGGTCTTCTTGTTATGCAAGATGACAAATTATCCATATTGTTTAAACCATTCTATAATTTGCATTCAAAAGCATCCTACCCAATATACAGGCAATCAAGTACAGCCTGGTAGAAATTCTTGTTGGGTCTTTTCTAATGAATATCTTTACAAATTTTAAGTACTGTGCCATTTTTTTTATATATGAGGTAACTGAAAGATTGTCATCAAGGACAATATAAACATGGTTTTGAAATCCCATTTCACTTGTAATATCTTAGAAGAATTTTCCAAGCAGAAACAGATTTCATCTCAATTCCTGCAAATTGTTCTGGCTTGTCAAACTATTTCAAGTCCAAGGTAACAGTCTCATAATTAAGGGCAATCCAGCCAATATCACTAACCTAGCCTATGTGTCAAAGTTATACCCTGAAAGCATACTAGGATTTGGTAGCTCTCATCCCCTTTAGACCTCCAGGGTGCCATCACCAGGCATAAAGCTGGAATTCACTGAACAGTTCTCTAATTATACACTGAAACGGCCTCTTCTACAAACAGGGAATAGCTCTCCCTCAAAGCGATTCTGTCTGTATTGTATTTTCCATTAAATTTCTTGCAAGCTAACAGAAAGCAAGACCCTCAATGGAAAGAAATGCAAATTTCTGCACACAAGACCACACGTGCAGGTCGGGATGGCAGTTCACTTCTGACCTGGCTGGGCTGGCAGAGTTCCAGCTTCCTGCCTGGACATGGACAATCTGTCTTCCACCTCCAACAGCTTGTGGTTTCCAGGATTTGGGCTCAAAGACTCTTCCTGATGCCAATTCCCTTTGGCAGGAAAGACACCTTCTGGCATTACCATTGCTATTCCCAGTCCTTCATTCCTGCCAACCTCCTCATGTTTTATCTATTTTTATTTGAATTGGTGATCAAGGGATTAACCCAGCTTATACAAATTCCATCTTCCAAAAGCCATTACGGTGTAGTTGCAATTGTGATATTTCACTCTCCAAATGAATCGAATTGGATTTTAATGACAGTAGACTCCATTAAGCAACACCTGATTGGGTTATTTCCTGGAAATTTCATCTTCATTGTTTTCTCCATCCATGTTACCCAAAAAACACAGCAGGAGAGCCATCAAAGACTGCTGCCAAGCTATATTGAATCGTCCTTGAAACCGTAGTCACATTTTCTTCTGTTTCTAACAAGTCAAACAAGACACCCTCAACACAGAGTCAACTTACATGGAAAAAGGGAAAAAACTTCAACAGCTTTTTGTAGGTTACTTAGAGTGGTAGGGGACTATCATTTTTCCCAAAAAGCTCTCGCACAAGAAACTCCCATGTGAGGTGTATAATTTATATGTAATTTTCTTTTTGTTTTAATGGGGGGGAGGGGAGGTTCAGAAGGAGAAAGAGAGAATCTTTAGCAGGCTCCACACTTGGCAGGGAGCCAGATGCAGGGCTCCATCCCACAACCCCAGGATCATGACCTGAGCCAAAATCAAGAGTTGAACACTCAGTTGGCTAAGCCACCCTGGCGCCCCTACGTAATCTTCTATTTTTTAAATAACATATAGCATTTTTCTCCCCAGGATGGAAAAGTAACTTGATTTCATATTTATTTATGCAATCCAAATTAAATCTAAGTCGAGTGAAAATAAAACAGTTACTCTGTAGATCAGTCTCAAGAGGTCCAATTTTCCCTCTCATACCACCAGACTTGAAGCAGTTCAGATCCTCCCTACGAAGGAGTATATTTAGGATCTTGACAGAGTTCAATGATAGAAGTCCCTGAGGGCCAGGATATGTTTGTCTTGTCCCCACTCTAGTTCTAGAGCTGCACGAGTCCTGCCACTTAATGGGTGATCAACACACGCTCATTGGAAGAATGAATAGGTGAAGGCCTGGGAATACCTGAGAGGTGTCCAGGCTATGGATAAACTACACTGTTGGTACATTCAGCCAATCTGCTATCCATTCTACCCTAGTAATTGGTGCCTACCATCAGAAGAGGGAAAAGGGGTGAAACCATCCTGCATAAATGGCCATATATGTATAAAGCAGAATGGGAGAGGTGAGAGAAGCATAAAAGAAATAGTGACTTTGTCTTTAACTCCCTCATTCAAATTGAGATAAACACTCCAAATAAAATATTCACAAAATGAAACTTTGACTCGAAAGTACAAGTTAGCACTTTCAGTTAACGAGAATTTCTTTATTCTTTGCTAATGGATTGCTAAACCATAAGCAAACCAGGAGATAAAAAGATTTATACCACTACCATTCCACCCCAAGAGCAACATTTGGGGCTATGTCCTTGTGTAGCAGATTTGAACTAATCTAATGCTAATCTGACTCCAATAAGGGAAAGTATTTATTGAGCACCTACTGTGTATAATACCCTTTGAGGGATATCGAACACAAAAATACAGGATACAGATTTACACCATCAAGGAGCTCACGCTTTAGCTGGGAAGATAAGACACATGTGGAAATAACAATAAAGCACCACAATGATTGATTGAACAAGGCAAAGCATAAAAACAGACAAGTTAATGGGCAGAAAATAAGAGGTACACTTTAGAAAACTGCATTATAAATCTCCCTCTTACTTGCTCTCTAAAGAGAGCAAGCCAAATGCAAAATATTTTAAAGAGAATCTTGAAAATAAATTATATATTTCAATGGGAAGCTGCAAAATTATTTTATTGTAAAAAATGCTAAATTAAGGGTATAGCCAGGAAAAGACAGATTCCCAAATTTCCTACAAAAGAGGAATTTTCAACCCAATGCTATTAAGTATTTAAGAATGTACTGTTTGCTTTTTTACATGATGTATCTGTTTATGTATTACTTTTATAACTTAAGTAAATATTTTTTAAATATTTAAGAACAAAGCCTAATTTAGTTTTCTAATCACCTCCTAAATCTGCTTCGGATCCTTTCTCAACATTCTTCATGTTAATAGGCCATATTAAACTGAATTTGGACAAATGTTCAGAATGGAATATTTGAATAATAACCTTCTTATGTTTTGATAAGTGCTCATTCACATACGTAAGACAAAGCATTACAAGTTGGAAAATAAATGAATTCTGACACATCAAAAGCATTTTCTTTCCTCTGATATTTTATCTGTTTGTGGTCTGGGTTTTGAAATACAGGAGAATGTTATCGTGAATTCCAAACATAATTATGTGTTTCTAGAAGAGAGCCGTCATTATTTGATAGCACAAATGGCTTTGGTATGATATCCAGTGCCACTTCCCCACTTGGTTCTCGTAAGTCATCCTAATTGAACACTCGGAGGAGACACAGGCCCTGTCCACATAGACGAAATCAGAAATGGCATTACTGCTGTGATAGAACACCCTACTAAAAGATTACTTCTATGGGATAATTAAATCAAAAGCCGGACTTAAAGGTGAGAGACGAATACTAATCTCATACTCTTCTCCTCACCCCCAAAAAAAGATATCATCCCAAAACACAAAGAGTTTGTTTTTTACAAGATACAGAACAAAAAAAGGATCAAGGCTCATGTCCTAATCTTCTTGATTTCACTCCAAATGGAAAATAGGCCTAGGGAACTCTGAACACGGCACCATATCAGGTTAATACCAATTCACTCCTTCAACTACAAGATTAATACATACACGTTGGGCACATGTGACATATATATAAATTTCCCTGGGCACTGGTTTTGTTTAAACAAGTATTCTACTTGGCTACTTACTAACATCCTAAACAGAGTCTGTGGAATTTTTTATATACACTCACATCCATTCTGGCCTCCATAGGGGGTGCAAACAGCTGGAAAACAGGTGCCTCAGAAAGTTTCCATCTGCCTGGGCCTGTGATCGGCATACAAATGCTCCCCTCTTTGAGCTAACAGCTCAGGAACAATAAAAAGGGAAATTCTTCCATACCTGTTCCCTCCTTCCTGAAGAGAAACAGAAGCCTCCCCTTCTTCAGGACTACCCAAAGGCACAGGTGCCAGCGAGGGCCACTGACAAAGGGAGTCGAGAGTGGCCTCCCCCTCACACTTCTCTTTGCATCACAGTTCATAGGAGCTCCTGCATTATAGAAGAATGCTAACAGAGGTCTACTCACTTCCTCACTCAAAGGGTCACTTCCACAATGGGGTATATACTCAGAGCGCCCTTGCCCACATGGATCCTAAAACATCAGTGTCATAAAAATTCCACATCTCTGGGAAGATTAGAATCTACACAAACACAGGTAAGCAAACGAGGCTAGAAAGGACCATTTAGAAGCAACGAGGGTTGGAAAAATGGAAGATTAAACTCAACATGATACAATCTATATAACTATGTCAGAAGATCATACTCAGGCTGCTCCTGCATGCCCACCCCAGGAACTGGAGGGGTAACCTATTTACATGAAGACCTCTGGGCCCCCTTCAACCTAGATGATTTGAAGGTTTATTATTAGGAAACTAGATGTTGAAAACACTACACACACTCGTGTGTGCACACACACATACACATATACACATGCTGATAAAAGCTGCCTAAGAAAATCCTGGATATACCCCACAGGAAAGAGAATGTCCAGTTTTGAGTCATAGATTCTGTGGAAGAAATACAGCAGAGAATTGGGTGTGGCACAAAATTTACTGCTCAGCCCTGAGAGGACGCAAAGCTTTCTCAATAAAGGAAGCTGTGGGAGAAGAGAGGTAGCAACACTAGAAGAGCCAGATCAACTAGGGTAAATTAAAGTAGCTGTCCCCGGATTCAAAAAACAAGACCCAGGGATGCCTGGGCAGATCCATCAGTTAGGCGTCCAACTTTGGCTCAGGTCATGATCTCACAGTCTGTGAATCAGAGACCTGCATTGGGCTCTGTGCTGAGAGCTCAGAGCCTGGAGCCTGGAGCCTGCTTTGGATTCTCCCTCTCCCTCTCTCTCTCTCTTACTCCCTCTCTCTCTGTCCCCACCCCACTCACCATCTCTCTCTCTCTCTCTCTCTCTCTCTCAAAAATAAACATTAAAAATTTTTTTAAAACTACAGAAAACAAGACCCAACTATACACTGCCTATAAGAGACTCACTTCAGCTTTAAGAACACACACAGACTCAAAGTGAAGGGATGGAAAAAGATATTCCCTGCAGGTAGAAACCAAGAGACAGTAGGGATGGCTGTACTTATATCAGACAAAATAGCAACTGAGCCAAAAACTGTAACAAGAGACAAAAAAGGTCATTATATAATGATAAAGGGGTCAATGCACCAAGAAGATATAACAATCATAGATATATATGTGTACCCAACATCAGAGCACCTAAATATATTAAGCAAATACTAACAGATCTGAAGGGAGAAATAGACAATAATACAATAATAGTAGGGGGCTTTACTACCCAAATTTCAACAATGGGTAGATCATCTAGACGGAAAATCAATAGGGAGACATTGGACTTGAACTGAACTTTGGACCAAATGGACCTAATATATACAGAACATTCCATCCAACAGCAGTAGAATATACATTCTTCTCAAGCATATACACAACATTCCTCAGGGAAGATCATATTATAGGTCACAAAATAAGTCTCAGTAAGACTGAAATGAAATGAAATATTAACTAAGTATCTTTTCTAGCCACAGTGGTATGAAACTAGAAATCACCAACAGAAGAAAACTGGAAAATTCACAAATAGGTGAAAATTAAACAGCATACTCCCAAGCAAACAGTGGGTCAAAAAAGAAATCAAAGGGAAATTTTAAAAATACGTTGAAACAAACTAAAATGGAAACACAACATCCCAAAACTTATGGCATGAAGTAAAAGCAGTTCCAAGAGAGAAATTTATAATGGTAAATGCCTATATTAATAAAAGAAAGGATCTCGGGGCACCTGGGAGGCTGAGTTGGTTGAGCATTCGACTCAATTTCTGCTCAGGTCATGATCTTGGTTTGTGGGATTGAGCCCTATGCTGGGCTCTGTGCTGCCAGCTTCGGATTCTCTCCCTCTCTCTCTCTCTCTCTCTCTCGCCCTCTTTTTCTCTCCAAATAAATGAATAAACATTAAAAAAAAAAAAGGAAGGAAATATCTCAAATAAAGAAGTTTACTTTGGACTCCTGGGTGGCTCAGTTGGTTAAATGTCCAACTTCGGCTCAGGTCATGATCTCACGGTTTGTGAGTTCAAGCCCTGGAATCAGGCTCTGTGCTTGGAGCCTGGAGCCTGTTTTGGATTCTGTGTTTCCCTCTCTCTCTGCCCCTCCTTCGTTCATGCTGTCTCTCTCTCCCTCTCTCTCTCTCTCTCTCAAAAATAAAAAAACATTAAAAAAATAAAATAAAAAAAGAAGCTAACTTTTCACCTCAAAGAACTAAAAAAGAAAGAAAACTAAGCCCACAGCTAGCAGAAGTTAGGAAATAACAAAGATCAGAGCAGAAATAAGTGAAATAGAAAACAGAAAAGCAATAGAAAAAAATCGACAAAACTATGAGCTGGTTTTTGAAAAGAGAACAAAACTGATAAAACTTAGGCTAGATTAAGGGAAAAAGAGACAAGATTAAAATAAACATAATCAGAACTGAAAGAGGAGACATTACAACTAATATCACATTAACAGAAAAGATCATAAGGGACTTCTATGAACAATTATATATGAACAAATTGTATAACCTAGAAGAAGTGAAAAAAGTTCTAAAGACATACAATCTACCAAGACTGAATCATGAAGAAATAGAAAACCTGGGCAGAACAATAACAAGCAAGGAGATTGAGTCAGAATAAAAAACCTCCCAACAAATCAAAGCCCAGAGGCTTTCCCTGGTGAAATCTAGCAAACATTTAAAGAATAATTAATGCCAATTCCCTTCTAACTCTTCCAAAACAATTGAAGAGGAGGGAACCCTCCCAAACTCATTTCACGAGTCTAGCATTACCCTGATACAAAAGTCAGATAAGAATATTACAAGAAAACAAACTACAAACCAATATCCCTAATGGATATAGATGCAAAAACTCTCAACAAAATATTAGCAAACTGAATTCAACAGCACATTAACTGGATCATATGCCACGACCAACTGAGATTTATCACTGGGATGCAAAGATGGTTCAACACACATAAATCAATAAATGTGATATACATTAATAGCATGAAAGATAAAAATCATATGATCTCAATGGGGGTGATCCCAGAGAACAGAGAGTTGAAGAAATGGATTCCCTAATTCTATGTCTGAAACAATGCAAGTCTGAGCTGCACGTGTATGGAACAGGCCCAAAGTGTATCAAAGGCTTTGAGGCCTGGCCAAGCCCCAGACGAATCCCTAAGTGGCACATGTGCAGGAAAGACCCAAATAGCACAGCAGAAGTGTTGAAAACTGAACTGACATTGGAATCGCAGCCCACAGAATGTGAGCCACACTGCCCACTCTGGACCTAATGGGGTTGACTGCCTGCTAAACAAACAAAAGTAATCAACATTCCCCAGAGGTTTTCAACCGGACTCAGATTTGTGCAACATGATATTCAAAATATCCAGGATATATCCCCAAATTGCTCAACATGATAAAAACTGGAAAAAAGAAATTTGACCAATTCTCAAAGGATAAGGTAATTAATAGCTTCCACACACCCCCACCCCAGACAATTCATGCTTTGGCATTATCAGATGACTTTAAAACAGCTACTATAACCATGTTCCATAAACATACTATAAAGGTAAATACTATTAAAATGAATAAAAGATTAGAAGTTCTCAGATTCGTTGGGTGGGCTTAATAGCAGAATGAGGATGATGTAGGAAAGGGTGAGGAACTTCTAGATAGCTCCATAGAAATGATTAGGTCTGAGAATGGAGAGAAAACAAGATTGAAAAAAGAATGAACAAACCCTCAGGAAACTTTAGGACAAATCAAAAAGTCTAATGGTCACCACAGTAGAGTTCCAGAAGAAAAGGAGGAAAAGATTGATGCAGACTGGCGCAGCTGCTCTGGAGAACAGTGTGGAGCTTCCTCAAAAAAATGGAAATAGAACTACCCTATGACCCAGCAATAGCACTGCTAGGAATTTACCCAAGAGACATAGGAGTACTGATGCACAGGGGCACATGTACCCCAATATTTATAGCAGTACTTTCGACAATAGCCAAATTGTGGAAAGAGACTAAGTGTCCATCAACTGACTAAGGATAAAGAAGATGTGGTTTATATATACAATGGAATACTACATGGCAATGAGAAAGAATGAAATCTGGCCATGTGTAGCAACATGGATGGAACTGGAGGGTATTATGCTAAGTGAAATAAGTCAGTCAGAGAAAGACAGATATGTTTCCACACATAGGTGGATTTTGAGATACTTAGCAAAAAACCATGGAGGAGGGGAAGAGGGGAAAAGAAAAAAGACACGGAGGGAGACAAAACATAAGAGATTCTCAAAGACTAAGAACAAACTGAGGGGTGACAGGGGTGTGGGAGGGGGGAGACTGGGTGACGGGCACAGAGGAGGGCACTTGTTGGGATGAGCACTGTGTGTTATATGGAAACCAATCTGACAATAAATTATTTTTTAAAAATAAATAAATAAGTAAATAAATAAATAAATAAATAAGGCATAGGTCAAAAAAAAAAAACCTAGGAGACTTTTAAAATGTTTTAACTGAATAAAAATTCAAATACAGCTTATTAAAATTTGCAAATTCAGCTAAAGCACCGCTTTGAGGAAAATATACAGAGATTTAGGAAAATCCTAGATCCTTCGAGCTCTCCCAGACCCTGGGAAGTCTTGAAAACCAAATGGCAACTCCAGAACCAATGTCTGGCACCCCTGAGCCCAGCCTTGGAGGAAAATGTTAGTTCTCTTCCTTAGGGAAAAGCATTATATCCGCCTCTGAATTCCTAGGAGACCCTCCTAGAGGAGATGGCATCCCAGGATGGAAGAGAGGACCCTTACAGAACCCAGGAGAAAGCTCGCACACTGTCTCTGCTTCTCAGCATGGCGCACCCCGTCCCGGTACTCGCCCTCGAGGCACAGGCGGAGAAGAGACCCTGGCAGACCCGCGTGGCGAGGCCCCAGCCTGCCCTGAGAATGCTTCTGGTCATGAGAACACCGCCCCTGCATCCTTATGTCCTCAGAAGGAAGAAACCAAGAGCCAAATGGCTGACTCTTTGGGGAGTGGCCCCATAGGGCTACATTTTTACTTCTCTGAAGATGTGGTCGGCAAAAGACCACCTGCCCTCAGAAAATCGGAAGAGGCCCAGCCTCACCCCCTCCTTTGAGGAGCCTGGAGGCAAGACAAGAAAAGGTCCCCAAGGAGGCAGATAAGAATCGGTCCCCCTCTCCCCAGCGGCCTCACAACCTGGACTGGGACACGCTGGCTGACCCAAGCCTAAACCCGTTCGGAGCCGGCGCCAAGCCAGGGCGGGCAGCCTGGCTCGTGGCCACCAGCGGCGAGCTGGGCCTGCAGCGCGGGGAACTCACCTCCCAGCCAGCCAGCGCTTCCAGTCTCAGCGGAGGACTCTTTAGTGGTGCTGCGCGCACCAGGCCGGGAAATCCTCCGTCTCCGGGGCGCCCACCAGCCTCTGAGCAGGCGCCTCTTCGCGTCAGCGGGCTGAAAGCCTTCCTCGGTCCTGAATGATGAGACCCAGTTGAGGGCTGAGGTGGACGGTCTGGGGCAGTGCGGGACTTCGTTTAAGGAGTCCGCCTTGAGGATACAGCCCTTGTTCCTCAAGTTCCACCTACTCCGAAGGGAAGCCTTCGGGGCGCCCGCGCCATCATTGGGCCTGACAAGCCGCGGGCGCAGGCACCTCCCTCAGGAAGTGGGCCTGAGGCGAGGCTGCTGGAGCTTGACTCCCTAGGAACTGCAGGTGTTCCTGAGCTGGGTGGTCTCCCTGTGTTCTGAGGCGGCGGTTGCTGCCCACGGAGCCAATCGCGAATATGCTGTCGTGCAGCCAGAAGGGCCCGGATGCTGTGGTCGAAGCGGCGCAAAAGGAAGAACCTGCTGGTGAAGAGCAGGTGTGAGGACTTCCACACGAAAAACCAGGAGATACTGTTAGATCGTGGACGGGTTTGAGGGGATTCTGTACCAGATGAAGTTGGAGGCCCGGAAACACCAGGAACTTGCCAAAGACAAAATTCGGAAAGTTCTGAAAGAAACAGGCCAATGTACTGCAGACCTGAACTCCATGTAAAAATCTGCCTTTGAGCTCTTCAAAAAGTTTGAGAAACAAAAGAAGGTGCTTGTTAGGGTGGCTGGTGATGCGGGCCACAAAGAATTGCACAAAGAATAGAGCAACAAGCCGGACAGAGTTTATTCACTCTCAAGAGAGATGTGGGCTCTAGTCTCTGTTAGGATGGACCGTTTAAGGGATTTCAAGGATGGGAGAGGATTGCAGCTGTACCCATGTGGGAGGGTGGATGGGGAGGGGCTCAGCTGTTGGCCAAGTAGAGCAGGTGACAATTTGGGGCTGGGGCGTGGTGAGCTCTGTCGAGGGCTCCTCTGGGATGTGGGTTGTGATCGGGTTAGAGAAGAATATGTTTTGTAGTTGTGTTCTATTTCCTGAGAATGAGGGCAACTATGACCTAGAAAGACAAAGAGTTAGGGCCAAGTACAGATACTTGTGAATTTTGCCTATAAGCTTGGCTGGGGAGAGGGCTTTGGATAGAACCTTTTTAGGGCTCGAACACTACTGCACCATATGAAGAATCCTGCAAGTATGTTGATGATTACTTAGTAAAAATTCAAAAGGAAGGCCAGAGATACCAAGTGCTGAAGGTCCACGAAGAGAAACTCAAGCTGGCAAACAAGGAAAACACCCAGCTCTGGGGCCAGGCAGAAGCGGACACCTTGGTTTCCAGGTGAGCTGGAGGAAGCAGCAGATGCACATCCACTCTCTGGAGAAGACCATTTAGCAGAAGACTAAAGAATATGATGAAATGACCAGGATCTGTGATGACATCATTTCCAAAATAGAGAAGATCTGATGTGGGAAGTCAGGAAACTGGGAAAGAAAAGCAAAAATCAACTCCATATTATAATCTGTATATATATAAAGACATAAAAAAGAAAAAAGAAAGAAAGAAAATGTATTTGAATACATAATGGCTGAAATATTTCCAAATTTAGTGAAATACACAAATGTACAAATTCAAGAAGGTCAGACAAACCCCAAACTTGATGAATTCAAAGGAAAAAAAAACTCAACATAATCAAATTGCTGAAAAACAAAACCAGGGAAGAAAATGTCTTAAAAAGAAACAGCCAGAAGAAAATTAACAGATTACATTTAGGGAACGAATGACTGCAGAGCTCTCCCCAGAAACAATGGAGGCCAGAAAACAGTAGACAACATCTTTAAGTGTTGAAAGAATAGAACTGTCATCAGAAGCAGGAAAGGCTGGAGAGAAGTGTTATTAGAGGAATCTTGGAACTACACAAATAAAAGCAACAGAAATGATAAAAATCTGTGTAAATATAATAGACCAAATTTTCCTCTTAAATGCATTAAAATATTTATGACTATTGACTACAAAAATTATAACATTATCTGGTAGTTTTCAATGTAAGTAGATACAATACATATGGCAACTATAATGTTGAGGTGGTAAGGCAAAAGAAAAACAAAGGAGACAAAACAGAAGACAAATAAGAAAATGTTGAACATTAAACCAACTGTATAAAATGTAAATGGTTTAAACATGCAATTTAAAAACAAAGATTTTTTTAATAGCCAACCATATGCTATATATCAAAAACTTATTTAAATGTAATTATAGAGATGGATTAAAGTTAAAATGTTGGGAAATATATACCATGCAAATATTAATTTTTAAAAGCTATATTAATATCAGAAAAAGTAGGCTTTAGAAAAAGGGTCTTTACCAAGGTTGAAGAAAGAGATAAGACAATAAGAAGGTCAATACTCTAAGAAGACACCAATCCTAAATGTGTATGTACCAAACATCAAAGCAAAATATATGAGGCAAAATTGATAGAATTAAAAGGAGAAATAAGGGCCCCTGGGTGGCTCAGTCACTTGAGCATCCAACTGTTGATTTCAGCTGGGGTCATGATTCCAGGGTTGTGGGACCAAGCCCTGCATCAGGGCTGCATCAAAATGGAGCCTTCTTGAGATTCTCTCTCTCCCCCTCTGCCCCTCTCCCCTGATTGCATACTCTCTCTCTAAAATGAATTTTTAAAAATAAAATTATTTATTTAAAAGGAGGAATTGATTTAAAAAGATCCTTGAATAGCAAATAAACACATGAAACTGTCCTCAACATCATCATTCATTAGAGACATGAGGTTAAAACTGCAATGAGGTACTCCACACCCATCAGAATGCTTCCCTCCCACGTAATCTGGCAGTGCCAAGTGCAAGGCTACAGAACCACTTAAACTTTCAAACTTTTCTGGCAGAAATTGAAAAATGGCACATCCACTTGGGAAAGTAGTTGGTAGCTTCTTATAAAATTAAACATAAACTTATTATATGACTCAGCAATCCCATTCCTAGGTATCTGTCCTAGAGAAATAAACACTTATGGCCACACAAAAATCAGTACATAAATGTTTATGTAAACTTTATTCATAATCACCAAGAACTATAAAACAACCCAAATATCCTTGAGCTGGTATAATCAAACAAGCTGGTACTTCTGTGCAGTAGACTATTACTTGACAATAAAAAGAAATAAACTACTGATGAGTCTCAAATGCATTATACCAAGTGAAAGAAGCCAGACTTAAAAGGCAACATACCTCATGATTCCATTTGGCTTTAGATATCCTGGAAAAGGCAAAACCAGATCAGTGGTTGCCAGGGGTGAAGGGTAGGAAAGGAGTCTATTTCAAGGGGACAGCATTAAAGAATTTTGCAGTGATGAGATCATATCTTGATTGTGATGGTGACTCTACAAGTTTGTCAAAACTCATTGACCCTGAATACTAAAAAGAATGCATTTTACTATATGTAAATTTTAGGATACATTCTGTTTTTAAAAACCATTGTGGTCTGAGTCCAAAGCAATGGTCTTAAAATCTGGAATCATCCAGAGACCACAGACCAATTAAATCAGAATCTCTGAAGGTAGGCTATATGCATCCCTAGTTTTAAAAACTTCCCCGGGGAGGAGCCAAGATGGTGGAACAGCATGGAAGTTATTTTTGTGTCTCGCCTCCATGAAATACAGCCAGATCAACACTAAACCATCCTGTACACCTATAAAACTAATTTGAGGATTAACACAACAATCTGCACGACCTGAACCACAGAAATCAGCAGGTACGTAGTGCGGAAAGGTGAACTGGGGGAGAGAGAAGCCGCAAGAGAGAGCAGGGAGCTGTTTTTGCTTGCAGAGATAGGACGGAGATGTGGGGGGGAGGAAGGGGGAGGAGTAGAGGAAAAGCAACCCCCCCCAAAGCAGCTGGAGAGAAAGTGGAAAAATGGAAACAGCCACAGGGACTGAACTAAAAAGGAAGAAAGGGAAAAGGACAGGGTTTAAATTTCATTAAGACTCTATAAACAGGGGGAGTGCAGAGTCTGAAACTCCGCAGCTTGACACCTGGCAGTGCTCTGGTGGGAACGGTGAATCCCCAGGAGCAGAGTGAAGTCTAGGGGTCTTCGGACCATATGGGAGAGGCAGTTCCCATGCTGGGAGGACATTAGGTAGCGGCTGTGTGGCATGCCCACAGGCAAAGGCCGCAGGGGACCCCAGAGAACAGCCACATTCATTGGTGCTGGAACAAGTTCATCAAGGGTGAAGCCTGGTGCCAGATGTGTGTTGTGATTTTCCATAATCCCTGAAACATTGCTGCTACACGACTGCATGAAGTTTTTCTGGGGTGGGCTGGCACCCAGTTGCTGTTTCTGGGCATCAGCAGCAGCCCGGTCCTGCGAAAGTTCTGGGGGTGGCTGGCACCCAGCCGTTGCTTGGTGAGACCCCACCCTGCCAAGAGGGGCAGAATGAGTCAAAACCACAGTCCCTCTGAAGTAAGGGATCAGGAAAAACAGCCGCATCTGAGATAAAACTCACGAGAGAGGTGCTGCCTGGCAACCTGACGGCTTGGTCATGGACAGTGTAAAAGCGGGGAGTGGATGGAAGCCAGAGACAAAGGACAGGCCCACGATTGCTGGTCGGGGAGAACAGAGTTCCTAGAGACTGGGTATCTCGGTGACGCCATTTTCACACATACTGCGCACACAGATACGCACCTACAAGCGCCACAACAATCCACCCCAGTGAGCTAAGCAGTGACATCTAGTGGAGAACAGAACCATTACACTAAGCGCCCCCCAGCGGGGCCAACCTCCCTCTTCAGGACCACAAGTCTCTCTGCCTGCTTAGTTTACAGACTATAAAGTGCTTCATAGTTTGACTTCTAAGGGAAACCGATGTAATTTCAGTTGTATTTCAGTCTGTTCACTGGTGCATCTATTCAATTTTTTTTCTTTTTCTTTTTTCTTTTTGAATACAGAAGAAGAAAAAATTAACTTTTATTTTCAATTTTTATTAAAAGTATTTTTCTTTAATTTTTTATACTGTATTTTTTACTTTTTTAGAAAATTTTCAAATTCTATTTTACTTCCATCATTTCATTTTGTTCTGTTTCATTGTATTCATTTTCTCAAATTTTCAAACATTTTCCTTTTTTTCTTTTTATCCTTTTCTTATCTTCCCTTTTTTCTCTAATCTTTCAAGCTCCTTTCAACAACCAGATCAAAACATACCTAGGATCTAGTATCATTTATTTGATTTTTTTGTGTTTTTAATTTTAATTTTTTTACCTTATTAATTCTGCTTCTTCCATCAAAATGATGAAACTAAGGAATTCACTCCAAAAGAAAGAGCAGGAAGAAATGACCCCACGGACTTAATTAGCACAGATACAAGCAAGATGTTTAAACCAGAATTTAGAAGCACAATAAAAAGAATACTAGCTGGGTTGAAAATAGATTAGAATCCCTTTCTGTGGAGATAAAAGAAGCAAAAGCTAGTCAGTAAAAAAATGCTATAACTGAGTGGCAATCTTGAATGGATGCCATGGTGATAAGGATGGATAAGGTAGAGCAGCAAAACAGTGATATAGAGAACAAACTTATGGAGAACAATGAAGCAGAAAAACGGAGGGAGGCTAAGGCAAAAGAGCACAATTTAAGGATTAGAGAAATCAGTGACTCATTAAAAAGGAACAACATTGCAATCATAGGGGTCCCAGAAGATGAAAAGAGAGAAAAAGGGGTAGGAGGATTATGTGAGCAAATCATAGCAGAAATTTTTCCTAACCTGGGAAAAGACACAGACATCAAAATCCAGGAAGCACAGAGGACTCACACTAGATTCAACAAAAACCGACCATCAACAAGGCATATCATAGTCAAATTCACGAAATACTCAGACAAGGAAAGAAGCATGAAAGCAGCAAGGGAAAAAAAATGTCCTTAACTTACAAGGGAAGACAGATCAGGTTTGCAGCAGACCTATCCACCAAAACTTGGCAGGCCAGAAAGGAGTGGCAGGTTATATTCAATGTGCTGATTTGGAAAAATATGCAGCCAAGAATTCTTTATCCAGCAAGACTGTCATTCAAAATAGAAGGAAAGATTTAAAAAAAAGTTCCCAGACAAACAAATATTAAAGGACTTCATGACCACTAAACCAGCCCTGCAAGAAATTTTAAGGGAGACTCTCTGAGTGGAGGAAAGATGAAGGGGAAAAAAAAAAGACCAAAAGCAACAAAGACTACAAAGAAGCAAAGAAACCACCCGAAACTCCAACTCTACAGGCAACATAATGGCAATAAATTCATATCTTTCAGTACTCACTCAATGGACTAAATTCTCTAATCAAAAGACATAGGGTAACAGAATGGATAAGAAAACAAGATCCATCTATATGCCGATTACAAGAGACCCACTTTAGACCTAAATACATCTTCAGATTGAAAGTAAGGGGATGGAGAACCATCTATAATGCTAATGGTCAATAAAAGAAAGCCAGAGTAGCCATACTTATATAAGACAACTAGACTCTAAAATAAAGACTGTAACAAGAGATAAAGGAGGGCATTATATCATAATTAAGGGGTCTATCCACCAAGAAGACCTAACAATTGTAAACATTTATGCTTCAAATGTAGAAGCACCCAAATATGTAAATCGATTAATCACAAACACAAAGAAACTCATTGATAATACCATAAGAGTAGGAGACTTCAACACCCCACTTACAGCAATGGACAGATCATCTAAACAGAAAATCAACAAGGAAACAATGGTTTTTAATGACACACCGGACCAGATGGACTTATATATTCAGAACACTTCATCCTAAAGCAGCAGAATACATTCTTCTCCAGGGCACATGGAATGTTCTCCAGAATAGATCACACACTGGCACACAAATCAGCCCTCAGATCATATAGTGCATATTTTCAGACCACAATGCTATGAAACTTGAAATCAACCACAAGAAAAAAACGTGGAAAGATAACAAATACTTGGAGACTATCGACCATCCTACTAAAGAATGAATGGGCTAATCAAGAAGTTAAAGAGGAAATTAAAAAGTACATTGAAACCAATGAAAATGATAACTCCACAGCCCAAAACCTCTGGGACACAGCAAAGGTGGTCATAAGAGGGAAGTATATAGCAATTCAGGCCTTCCTAAACAAAGAAGAAAGGTCTCAGATACACAACCTACCCTTACACCTTAAAGAGCTGGAAAAATAACAGCAAAAAAACAAAACAAAACAAAACAAAACAAAAACCAAAAACCAAAAACCAACAGAAGACAGGAAATAATAAAGATTAGATCAGAAATCAATGCTATTGAAACCAAATCAAACCAAAACAAAACAAAACAAAAACCCACAGGGGAAAACAATGAATGAATGAAACCAGAACAGATCAATAAAACCAGAAGCTGGTTCTTTGAAAGAATTAACAAAATTGATAAACCCCTATCCAGTTTGGTAGAAAAGAAAAAGGAAAGGACCCAAATAAATAAAATCAAAAATGAAAAGAGATCACAGCTAACACAGCAGAAAATGGGAATTCTACTCAAACATTTAAGGAAAAATTAACACCTATTCTCTTGAAGCTGTTCCAAAAAACAGAAATGGAAAGAAAACCTCCAAACTGTTTCTATGAAGCCAGCATTACCTTGATTCCAAAACCAGACAAAGACCCCATACTGCTTACCTTGCCCAGCAAGACCTAGCTCCAACCACCCCGATGCCCTCCTCCACAGCATTCAGATCTGCACTGCAACCCGACGGTTCTCCCAGCCCCCTCCACCCTTTCCCCATTTCTCCCGAAAGCATTTTCCCCAATAAATTTCATGAGTGTCTAATTCCATCTTGGTGTCTGCTTTTCAGATAATCTAAAGTAACACAAATAGTGAAAAACATAAACAAAAACTTTCCTTTTTAAAAAAAAATATTTATTCTGAGAGAGAGTGAGAGTGAGCGTGAGTGAGGGAGGGGCAGAGAGAGAGGGAGACAGAGAATCCGATCTGTGCTCTTAGCACAGAGCCCAATGCACAGAGCCCAAATGTGGGGCTTGAACTCACGAACCATGAGACTGTGACCCAAGCCAAAGTCGCAGTCTTAACTGACTGAGCCGCCCATGTGCCCCAAACAAAAACTTTCTAAACAAGTTTATAAATCTACCCTAGCCTGTGAAGAGTTGGAAAACATCTCTCCAAATGAAATTCTCACACAAACATTCCAAGATTCTCAATTTTCCCAGAATCTAGCTAGTTATTTCCAGGGATCGTATGAGTCCTCCGATTTATAGATGGGAATACTGAGCCTCAAGAGGTTAAGTAGACTGTCTAAAGGCCAGACAGCTCTTAAGGGATGAAGTCAGAGCTCTTGATGCAAAGTCCCAGTGCTCTTCCAACTACATGTTAGCAAAATTGAAAGAAATCATGGTGTAAATGGTATATCAGCATCTAATGCAAGGTGTTAAAAACCATGCTATCATTGTCACATTTCTCCCTGAGGATCTTTGCAATAAATCAAAAGGTGGAGCAGATCTGTCACACTCAATGTGGAATACAGAATAATGGTGCCCAAAGATGCCTCTGTCTTAATCCCAGAACCTGTGATCATGTAACCTTCCAAGGCAAAAGGGACCTTGCGAGTGTGATTAAATTAAGGATCTGGGTTATCCTGGTGGGTCTAATGTAGTCATAAGGATCTTTATAGGAGAGAGAAACAGGAGTATAAGAGAGAATATGTGACAGAGCAGAGGTCAGGAGATTTGAAGATGCTACTCTTCCAGCGTTGGACATCGAAGAGGGCTACAAGCCAATCAGTACAGGTGGCCTCTAGAAGTTTGAAAAGGCTAGGAAACAGATTCTCTCCCCAAGAGCCTCCAAAAGGAACACAGCACTGCTGACCCTTGATTTTAGGACTTCTGACCTCCAGAATTGTAAAAGACTAGATTTAGATTTGTGTTGTTTTCAATCACTAAGTTTGTGACCATTTCTTACAGCAACAATAGGAACCTAATTTACAGAAGGATCTAGACACCTGCCACTCTAACATTGACCCAACACACACACACATACACACCGTTATAGATTATACACATCATCACTTTCCCAAGCCCCAGGTGTTACTCTAGCCTCTACCTAGACTTAGAGCCTCATGGTTCTTGTGGTATTCACCCTAACCTTTCCCGAACCGCTGCCCAAGATACCCACAAAGATCCCTTTCCAGTTCTCAGACCTGTGGCTCTGATTCCCTTATCAAAAAAGCTGTACTTTTTATTAAGCAACTAAGAGAAAGAGTCCTGATTTCCCTGAGCCGAGCCTGAGAGTTCCAGGCTCTTATGTAAGATATAAGTACATTATATTAAGACGTGAAAATAGCACAACCGCCTTAATAAGAAATATACAAATAAATGTGAACTTCCTCCAAGGAAGTTTGCAAGCAAGGTAGCACTCACAATAGCCTTCTGAGCAGGCCATTTGGAGACCACCCCTCCCCAAAAGAAAAAAAAAGCATTCCTGGCCTCTTTGGGAACCACACCGCCTGCCTTTGGGAAACTTCAGGACCTCAGGTACACTAGGACTTATGTCTGGTGGCATCTCTGGACTTAATGAGGAAGGCAAAGATATCCATACAGGATATTCTGAATATAGTAACCACCTCTGAAACCTGTAGACATAATAGAAGCTAAAAGACGGCTGAAAGAATCCCAAGGATATTTCACTGGGCTCAGTTTGACGGCCTCAGTGACAATGTAGTAACTAATTTACAGGATCACTGGAGTTAATAGCAATAGTGCTACGAAACCATTAGCCTCAGCAAAATGTCCACTGCCCTCTTTCCACTGCCTGCTTCCCATTGATCTCTGTGTGCTTCGTGCTGATAAGTGTTAGGAAAAGGAGAAAATAACTTCATGATAGCCCTGGCGGTTTCTAGCTTGGGATCTGACCACATAATTCTCCCCTGAGCAGGGGTCATGGAATCGAATGCTTTATGTAGTTGAACAAATGAATTTATAAACTGCCCGAGGGTAGGATGCTTGAATTAGTGCCTTGTTGGAAAATTAACATCTGAACTCCCTACTACATCCTCAGTTGATGATCAACTCTAAATTAGGGATATAGAAAATTGAGAGAGAATTGTGCAAGCAGGGTTGTGCAAACCATGCTGATGTATTTTAAGGATTCTTTCACACAGCCAAAGAAAAATAAAAATGTCTGTGAGAGCTCTGGAAGTGAAATGATTTGTTGAGCAAAGATACCAAGTATTTAGAAAAAGCACATTGCCCCATACTTAGAGCTGTGTGGAGATCTGATAACCTCTTTAAAAAAAACAAACAAACAAAACAAAAACAAAAAACTCTGGACCTTGCAGACATTATATCAAAGATTAGAACCATGAAGGATAAAGTTGATAGGCCTGACCATGTACAAGATTTTTAAATATTGTAGGTCAAAGATATTAAATAAAATTTAAATACAAATCACAAGTGGGAGAAACACTTAAAATATATTTGACAGGTGATAGGTTGATATCCTTAACATAAACACCTCTTTACTGAATTAAAAGATACACCACCAGAAGAGTAAGTAAAAAAAACAAAAACAAAAAAAACAACAAAAAAAAAACAAACAAAAAACAGAAAAATGAATGGTAAATATATTAATATATTAGTAACATTCAACTTTATTAATCAGGAGGGGCAAATTAAAATGCGTTTTTCCCATCAGATAAGGTTTTTTTTAACATTTATTTATTTTTGAGAGACAGAGAGACAGAGAATGAGCAGAGAGAGGGAGACACAGAATCTGAAGCAGGTTCCAGGCTCTGAGCCATCAGCACAGAGCCTGACGTGGGGCTTGAACTCACAGACCGTGAGATCACGACCTGAGCCGAAGTCGGCCGCTTAACCAACTGAGCCACCCAGGCACCCCAGATAAGATTTTTTTTTAATGGGCAGAGGCTTTCTCACTTACAGCTGGAAAAAGATAAATATGACATGATGTTTCTGCAAAGAAACTCTGGAAATATATTAAAAATCTCAAAATATGCATTCCTTTTGACTCAATAATCACTTCTAACAGTAACAATCTCACTTCCATGAATATATTCTAAGGAAATCATCAGGAATGTGAGCAAAGATATAGACAGCCTGTGTAATAGTCAAAATTAGAAAGTACCTAAATATTCAAAATATGTAATATTTCATAAATTATGACAAATAATAAAATACCATGGAAATACTTAGAGAAATGTAGTAATGCTATATTTATTGATATAGAATGACAGTCATCACATGTTGTTAGATGAAAAAAGAAGGTACAAACAGGATATACAGTAAGAGTCCATTTTTGTGAGAAAAAAGACAGATGATAGATAGATAGATAGATAGATAGATAGATAGATAGATAGATAGATAGATGATAGATAATAGATAGATACAGACAGATGGATACATGGATGGATTGATGAGTGGATGGATGAATGATGGATGGATGAGTGGATGGATGGATGGATGGATGGATGGATGGATGGATGGATGGATGTAAAAATAGGAAGAAGTGGGAGATGTCACATCTCTGCTAGGAGGAAATACCTCTTCTCCATGCAGGTTTCCTTGAGAAAGGATTATCAATAAGCTATCCCGGTCTTTCTCCATCACGCTTTAACTCATTCCATCTCAGGGGACGAGGTGTGGCTTATCTGATTGGTAAATCTGGGAAGAATAAGAAAGGTCTACTTGGCTTGTTCCTCCCATCTTACCCCTGAGAGTGATCTGGCTGAAGTGAGTGCCCAGTCTCCATTGCTGCCAGGCCAAGAGTCATACCTAGTCCAGTCCACCTGTGCCTGCTTGGCTACATCTGTTTAATTCTTGGGTTCAGTTTCCAGCCCCATGTGGCTCTCATACTAAGCTACATCTCCAACTTTTCTTTTATTAGCAATAAATGAGATGTCCTGGCCTTCGTTTGTACTCTTGATCATATTTCTGATTGCTCTCAACTCAGATGGGGAAGTAAGGTGGAACTTACTGGATCTCTCCAGAGATTCCAACGCGTATCAGTTAGAACTTTGCATGTAAAGCAGTAAACCTTTATCTGGTGAACTAAGGCAAAAGAGGCCTGTATTAAAGAGAGTAGGTAGCAGGAATGAGAGGTTTGTCCTAGATTAGACAGAAGACTGAAGAACCAGACTTAGGGGAGACTGAAAGTAGGATATTCGACAAGAGAGTCCCAGGGAGAGTTAGGGCCAGCATACCACCTATTCAGTGCTCCTCCCACTGTCCCTTCCATTCTTGCACACTGTGCTCAAAGCAGGAAGCTTGAAGAAAGAATAGTCAAAGGATGCCTACCCAGCATCCATTCCCCACTTTCCCCTTCCTAACTGAGCACAAGGATCCATTGCTCCCCTCTGCTCAGTATTTAAAGAAATGGATCCCACCCCACCCCCCTTTGACCCACCGCATTTCCCTGATCACAGTCCATGAGTGAGCAGACCACCTGAGCTGGGCCAGTCAGATAAAGACTTGGAATGCTGGGGGGAACGTCTCTCTATGCTTTCCCTCCTGACGCGGCCCAGGAAGCATATGGCTCCGGGGGCTGTTGGCTGTCTTAAATTACAGCTGATGCCACAGAAGGCTAAACAGAGGGACCCACAGAGAGTCACTCAGTCAAACCAACCCGAAGCCAGATGGATGCTGGGCAAGCCCAAATGATCAACATGTCCTGATTATAAAGAACAAAGAGTGGGACTAGATTCAGACAGACTGGGCTTGGGTCTTGGATTTGCCACTTTTTCACTGACTCATCTGATAAACTTAGCCTGTCTGAACCTCAGTTTTAGAATCTCTAAAATTGGGATAATAATAGTACTTCCTCCTAGCATTACCGGAGGACACAATGAGATAATCCATGTAAGGCACTGTGCCTAGCTCATAATAACTGCCCGGTACATTGTTGCCTTTGCACCCCAAAATGGAACAGTAGATATCCCAGACACCTCTTGCATGTCACTTCATATTCTCCCGTTCTCCCCTGTCTCCTGCTCGACCGGTTCCTACAGCACCAGACTCAGGCCCACACTGGTCTTTCTTCTGTTTTCTCAGCGATGTGCCCACTCAGCGTTCAGGTACGCATGGCAGAGAAATTAAGGCGAGGCAATCCCCCAGACAGCAAATGTTCAACAGCAGGAGGCGAGAGCCAGTAGATGCTTCCCCTTTTCTCCTCCAGACAAATGTCGGATGCATATTTCACATGGCAGGAGTTCTCAGGCAGTCAAAGGGAGTCAAGCATCCGGTTGCTCATAGCGGTGGTCAGATGGACCATGCATCCTTCTCTTGCTCTCCCTTCCCTGCTTCAGCCCTCAGGGCCTGGGTGCCTCACTCTTGCTTCCCCTCAAGCTCTGCTTTTCGGCAAACCCACGTGGACCTCAGGATATCTCTAAGTGATACATTTCTATGCTCAGTGTTTCTTTTCCTCCCTTCTCCTTTTCTCTATTTCCTAATCGTGCAAGGAACACTTCCTACTCTCACGATTTAAAAAAAATTTTTTTAATGTTTATTTATTTTTGAGAGAGAGAGAGAGACAGACTGTGAGTAAGGGAGGGGCAGAAAGAGAGGCACACAGAATCAGAAGCAGGCTCCAGGTTCTGAGCTGTCGGCACAGAGCCTGACGCGGGGTTCGAACCCATGAACTGTGAGATCATGACCTGAGCTGAAGTCGGAACCTTAACCAACTGAGCCACCCGGGCACCCCCTACTCTCATGATTTTTTAAGTCCTTTTTCCTCCCAAGCTTATAGTCACATCTTCAAGGCTAATTTTCCTTTGTTATGAAAGTCATATGAAATTAGTTAGGGGAACGTTTGGAAACACGACATTAAACATTACTAGCAAAAAATCTCCCCAACACAGAGGCATCCCAGGAAGTGGAGCACATAAGGCAGGAGAGAGAGACAGTAGTTATTCTTCCTCGATCCCCTACAGCCAGCTCTGAGACGCTTTCTCAGAAAAGGGGAGAGTCCTGTGGAGAGAGAAGAAGGGAGCCAGAGAAACAAGGCTGGGGAGGGAGAGGGCATCTGTCTTCCTTTGTTCTGCAGCCTGGCTCCCTGAGATGGGACCGAGGAGCAGGGCCCCCTTCTGTTTCAGGCCTTCTGTTCGGTGGAGGTGCTAACTGGCTGGCAGGCCCAGGTAAAAAGACAGACTCCAAGGGGAGCAGGAGCAGGCAGGAGAGGTGACAAACGAGGTGTGAAGGCCCCTCGCAGAGCTGGAGAGAGCCATTTGCCTGTGGCTGGATGGGCAATTGGAAAGAAGCGCTGAGTGACACGGGTCGTAGTAAGGAGCAGGAACACGTCTCTGGTGGCTCATAAAAGCAGGAGGCCCCAGGGAAGAATGCAGAAAGGCCCACCTTCACTGTCCACATCACTAAGTAGACTGTCGGCCCCTGCTGTTTCAGTGTCTGCCTGCCACCTGAGGACCAAATCACTGGATCCCAGGATGTGACCCAGGCTCAGGGCACCTCCCCTTCCTCCCATGACAGCCCAGCTGGGTGGCGGAGAGAAGCACGCCCCGAGTACCCAGGGCTGCCAGGCAGCTTGCTGGGCTGGCGGTTCAGACAGCGGGGCGGGGTTCAACGGGGTGCCCCAGGATTTGCTAACAAGGTTAGTTTCTGAAGCAAGCAGGTAAAATCCTCATAGAGCAGCACAAACAATGAGAGAAGCCCCCGGAACCCCACCTCCTAAATCCGGCTAAGCCTCTCACAGTGAAACCAACATGGGCATTCTTTTTTAATTCCCACCAACTACCTTTTCTACTGTGTTAAAAAAGTGCATAATATAAAATCTTCCATCTAACCATTTTAAATATACAGTACATGCGTGTTAATGGTACGCACATTTTTGCACAACAAATCTCTCTGGGAGCTTTTCGCCTTGCCAACCTGAAACTCTATACCCTTTGAATGACATCTCTCTTTTCCCCCTCTCCCAGCCTTGGGAGACAACATTCTACTTTCTGTTTCTAATAGTTTGCCTATTCATCTCATATAAGTGGAAATCATACTGTGTTTACCTTCTTGTGACTGACTTATTTATTTTAACATAATGTCCTCAAGGTCCATTTATGTTGTAGCAGCAGACAGGATTTCCTTCTTTTTAAGTCTGAATAATATCCCACTGCATGTATAACAAGCGATTTTGCTGCACCACTTTCCTGGTGAATGGTGAGAAGGAAGGGACTTGTGAAAAGACACCTGTGCTGATCCAGCCCCTGGAGGGAGAAAGAGACAGTGCCTCTGGCCAGCTCAAATATTTGAGTCATCTCTTTATGCAGTAGTGTCATCTATTTGTTCATTGATGTATTCATACATCAAGTATGTATTGAGAACTACCCCTTCCCCGGGTCCTTGATAGGTGAGAGAAAACAGACGGTCTCCACCTTCATGAAGCTTCCATCCCTGTGGCAAGAGCAAATGCACACCAATGAGCTCCAAAATGCCCCAACCCAATGGCACAGTGAGAGGAGTACTGGGTGGGAGGGGAGCCCAACAGGAAGGCAGCTCCCCGGGCTTGGTGGGGGGTCGGGATTCACCAGGCGATGAGACAGGGGTGAGCACTGAAATGGAAACAACTGCGGACAGAAACGTTCAAAGGACCCAGGGAACACATCTGGTGTGATGTAATAGGAATAATAGAACCACGACAAACTACACTTGCTCAAAGAAGACTTGAATCTAACCAGATCTGTAGGTCAGGGTTTCCCAACCTTAGCACTGCACATATTTGGAGCCAGATGGTTCTCTGTGGCAAAGAGGAAGAGCCTGCCCTGTGTATTGTAGGATTTTTAGCAGCATCATTGACCTCTACCCACTAGATGCCAGGAGCAGCCGCCCAGTTGTGACAACCAAACATGTCTCCAGATATCGCCGAACGCCCTTGCAGGAGCAAAATCACTCCCGGTTAAGAAGGACTAGTGTACCTGAAAAATGTAGAAGTAGTGAGGACCTCAGGAGTGGTTTGATCAGGGCTCTGACTCTGTTTCTCTGAGTTTCTTTCATGAATTGCCCTCTCCCTTCTGTCAGCATCATTTGCTGTCTGGCTTTCCTCAAGGTATCAAAGTGGCTATAGCAGCTCGGAACCTTACAACTATATATAGTTGACCAAAAAAATTGTTTTTCCCCCAATCACTGAACAAAGGACTTGTTTCACTCTTATTAAGCTAACTTAAACCCTTTCCAATCCCAATCTCCTTTCCTATCCCAATCACTGTGGTCAGGGGAAGCTCTCTGTACTGACTGCTTGAGTTAATATTTATGTCTGTCCTTGAATCAATTCGTTCACTTATTTTCAAAATATTGAATGCCTACTATTATAAGCACCCATGAATCCTTACAGTAAATTCTCTCTTCTATTTAAGCTGGTTTGAGGAGGGTTCTGTTATTCTGTTATTTGCAACCAACAAAAAGTCCTTAAGGAAGATACAGACCACATATGGAGCATTTTAAGAAGGGGTGCTGACAATCAAAATAATTCTCAAATCACTCCTCATGCAACCAGTATATTGAATAAGCAAGGCACCTGGATTATAGTGATCAAAGCAGTATCATTTGTTGTCTCCCACTATCCCTTTAAATTTTATTTAGAAAAGTATCACCCCCCAGGGGCACCCAGCTGGCTCAGTTGGTAGACCATGCAACTCTTCATCTCAGGGTCATGAGTTCAAGCCCCGCATTGGGTATGGAGCCTACCTGCTGAAAAACAAAAACAAGAAGAAAGAAAAAAAATTTTAAAGAAAAATACCACCCCCTTCCTCTGATAAAAATGCCACCACTTTTTTGCCCACTCATAAAGTCAGAGACAATCCTAAGTCACCATAAATTCCAAATACAGTCTCAACTTGAAAAGAAGGGTGCTCGGTAAGCATTTGGGATATACTTATACTAAGTATGTATATTTATGTATATATATTTATATATATTTATAAAAAAAAGTATTCAGTGTTTCTCCAAAATTCAAATTTAACTGGGAATCCTGTCTTTTGTCTTTTGTCTGACAGCCCAACCACAGAGTTGCTTGAGCATCCTCATAACATGGCAGCTGGCTTCCCCAGAGCAAGCCATTCAAGAGAGAGAGCAAGGAGGAAGTCACAACACCTTTTGTGACCTAATCTTGGAGATTTCACCCTTTTACTTCCACCAAATTCTACGTTCATTAAAAGCACATTTCAATGTCCAGCCCACACCCAAGCAGAGGCTAAGTAAGCATCGTATCTTAAAAGGAAAAGTATTATAAGAACTTGTGAACATGCTAGACCACAACAATTCCACATCTTCTTTCCTTTCCAGGCAGCCCCCATCTGCTCCTTGTGACATACTCACACATCCTGTGACCTACAACCTTGGGGTCTGGGGACCAATTCCCACACAATGGTGTTCTCCTGACTCTGCCAAAAGCAGCCAGATGGCATTGTCTGGTCCCTTGGTTTCCAGGTAGCAATCCACATTCTGCCTTGAATGGGCACTGATCCTCCGTGCCACCCCATGGAAATCACTTTTCAAAGTTCTCCTTGTAGTCTTCAACCTGGGGTTTAAAAAAGCGCCCCCCACTTCTCCTCAAAAAAAGGAATTTGGGGGCCTTGACACAGCAGCAGCTCTCTCCAAAGAAATCCCTTCAGCAAGTCTTGTTCTTTTCTTTCTCTCCTCACTCATTACTTTTTAAGGGCATTGAAAGGTCAAGAAGATTGCCAGAGATTTCCTTTGAAGATAATGCAGAACTGTCTCCCACTTGCTTTGCCAGGAAAAGTCTCGATCTAACATCGTTCATATTCGTTTGTAAGGAGACTTAATTCAGGATAAAGAAAGCACCACAAACCAGAAAAAGGGATGGTGTATGCACAAATTATGTGAACAAGATTGGCCTTTGGATTTGAGAAGATCTGAAATTAGATACTCACTAGGCATCATATGGGGAAAAAATTCCAGATATGTTAAGCCAATAAAAAAATTTAAAAACAAGAGCTTTTATGTGGGTATTTAATATTGAATAATAGAGAAACTTTTAAACTTAAAGGCAGTGGAGTGGGGGGAAGCAGAGAGCAGAAGATAATTAGTTTAACAGTTCTTTTTAACTAAGACACTTAATAGACAGTAAGGACTGATCGCTAAATTGAAAATCCTCTCCTACGATCAGAAGAAAACCATCTCTGTGTTATAGGACAGACTAAGAAATGGCTTCCTGTAATATTCCAGGAGTCACCTTGAATGGAACCTAATAGAGAGTGTTTTAAACTCTGCAGTGAAATTGATGTTTTCCATTATATGAAAATCATATTTACAATTAACACAGCCAGAGAACGGGCTGTATTTTTGTTCATTCATTTCACAAAAGCCGTTATGAACCCAGACTTTGCCCAGCACTGTTTCAAGCTCATGGGCCTCAATGGTGAAACAGGCTGTGGTCCCTCCCACATTTGTTTCACCTTCTTTGGAGGCAAAGCAACAATAAATAAGGGCATAAACTAACATATTTTTCACACTATGAGAAATTGCGTTGTATTTTTATAACCGAGAATGGTTTTTCACTGAACTATGTTTTCACCATTTAGCAGGGGAACCAGTTGAAAGCAATGGTTTTCAACATTGGATGCACTCTGGACCACTGAGGGAAGTCTTAAAAAACACTGATGCTTGGGTCTCACTCCCAGAGATTCCGAAGTAATTTATCTAGAGTATTGCCTGAATACGGGATTAAAAAAAAAAAAAAATCTCTTCAGGTGATTCTTACGTGAAGCCAGACTGAGAACCACTGAAAACGGTATTTAAAGAAATGGCCACTAGATGTCGCTCTCTCCAAAGTTTTGAAGAGGAGCAATCCCAGCTTTCCGGAGAAAGTCGCACTGAGCCCTTGAGTGTGCGATTTACTCAGAAAAGAAGGTGTCACACAGAAAAAACAAATGAAAATAGCTTCAGGATATGGAGCAAAAGAGAAATGTTCCCAAGCTTTTCCCAGCAAGAATGTGTCCGAATTGCCACCCCCCAAAAAATCTCAAGACAGTGATCCCCACGCTGGTTAGAAGCACCAACGCGGCAAGCTCACTTGAACTTCAAGCTGCTGCATGCTATACTGGGCACTTGGAGAAACCAAGTACCTTTCACAAAAGCTAAAACAAACCAAACACCTCCTCCCAGCAGCTCCTCACACCCACATGCGGACACTCAACTGAGTGTTTTCACACCAAATGCAATACGTACTGGGAACAGTTTCTTCTGAGTTTCAGCCCAAACCAGCGGCATCTGGCCCTTTTGAGTTCAGTCACACAGTTAATGTCTCAGAGGAAGCAAGCCTAGGTGTTGTCGAGCCTTAGAGCAGGGTGCCTTGGGCAGCCACGTGGTGGCCGCCTCTTCCATCAAGTAGAGAACTGAGGCCCAAGAGGAAAAGAAACACCTGGTGGTCAGAGCTGGTTACTAGCAGAATCAGAAGCAGAACCAGGAGCCAACTTGTGACCAAGCCTTTCCCACTACTTTGCACTGCGCCCACCACCCGGAGAGGAGATGGAGAGATGTTGGAGGAGATGGAGAGATGTTGGAGGAGATTTTATACTCTTACTTGATGGAACCCAGATTTCTTTCAAGGGCAGCAATTTTTTTCTGAAACTGGAGCTCTCCGAAGCACCACCCCCACACACTTCCTGGAAACATTCGGGGCCTAGCCATGGCCAAGTGAGGGGCCAAGTAGCCAAATGGGGCAGAGTATCCTTTCAGGGGAAATCTGGAGCCCCAGGGCCAGTGGGAAATTCAGCGCCAAGTTCTTGAGAGAGAGCCAAGGGTATTACCAGGGAGCTGGCCAAATTCCAGGGGTATAAAGACAGAATGAGGGAATGGACGGGAGCCTAGGATTAAAAGTAAGGTTGAAATGAGATCAGGTGGAGTGGGGAGAGGCACTATTACACATTATAGTCTAAGCACCAGAACCCCCTGGATTTGGGCAACGCACAGGCTGCCCTACTATACGTGCAACACGACCAGGAGTGAGCAGGGAGCATGTATCAAATAAACGTTGCTCTGAATGCCTTGGAGTATTTGTGGCTCACCCATGTTGGTCAGTGGCTAAGTAGTACAGGATGCTACAACCCGACTTAAAGAAGAGGTCAGGACAGACACGAGATCTATACTCCTTGCTAATTTGTGGGCTTACACTAATATAATTATAATTCACATGTATAATTTTTTGAGGTTGTTACATTCATAGGTATGATTCTAATATCTTAAATGCAAAACAAATCCAAGAAGGAATGTGTAGGGAAATATCTTTGAGATATTAAAACATTATTTTAAGTCCTGGGAGTCTCTCCTTCCTAACCAAGCCACAGCCCAGCCCTGCTGAATTAATGGCATACACTGTGCACCCCGGGAAGGGGGGGCCATCAACACTCAGGTCAGAGAGGTCATTGTTGTAGTTTCAATTTAGAATTTTTAAGATGCATAAAGAGATAGTAGTCTTTTTTTTTATTTTTATTTTTTTTAGAGAGAGACAGAGCGAGAGCAGGGGAGGGACAGAGAGAGAGAGGGAGACACAGAATCCAAAGCAGACTCCAGGTTCTGAGCTGTCAGCACAGAGCCCAATGTGGAACCCATGTGCCCCAAGAAACAGTAGTCTTGAAAGCCAGGTTTTGTTCAAAAAGAAAAAGGTTGAGGGTACCTGAGTGGCTCAGTTGGTTGAGCGTCTGACTTCGGCTCAGGTCATGATCTCACAGCCTGTGGGTTTGAGCCCTGTGTCAGGCTCTGTGCTGACAGCTCAGAGCCTGGAGCCTGCATCAGATTCTGTGTCTCCCTCTCTCTCTGCCTCTCCCCCACTCTCTCTCTCGTGCTCACCCTCTCTCTCTCTCTCTCAAAGATAAACATGTAAAAAATTAAAACAAAAACAAAAAGATTTTTCTACATTGCAAAGCTCCCTTTTTGAGATCAAGAGCAAACCTTAAGATCCTAGCCCAGAATTTTACTATAAGCCATGTATAAAGAAAACGCAAGATCTGATATCAGGGTACAGTTTTTTTCTGCAGAAAATATAAAGGTGTAAGTAGGATGCAGGAAATGCTGAGTTCAAGATGAATGTCTTGGTCTCCAGAAAGGAGAAAAGCAACTCTCACCATCCTGGGCTTGAAAGCTACTCTGGGTAATTTGAGGATGAGCCCGAGGTGTCCCAGGTTGGTGTCCCAGGTGCAGATGAGACCAGCCCTTTAGCAGAGAAGCAGAAGGAAGGCTATGGTGGAGGGAGTTGTCTAGTCTATGCTGGAGAGCAGGAGAGCCAGTGGTTCCTGGGTGTCACAGCAAGGACAGGACAGGCATGTCCTGTCTCGGAAATGCCGAGAGAATCAGTAGACACAGAATCTGAGAAACTCAGGGTGGAAACAAGGAAAGATCATGCCAGCTGCTGCAAATACAGCTTGATGCCAGAGCTAGACAGACAAGACTGAGCCCTCAGCAGAGACCCTCTAGGGACCAGTCACGGCAAAGCCCTGAATGACCCCACGAATTCCTGAGGCCCCCTTGATGATGGAGGGTGGGGGGTAAAGTCATTATATAAGTTGGTATGCATTTGGCTTACTAGAACCGTAATATGTCCTTGGTAAGCCTGCTACCTCTTTATAACGGAAATATTTGAGAAAATACAATTGTTACAAAACATCTTTCCCAGTGACTTTTTGAAAATGGCCCAGCTGTAAAATTACCTTAGGTGTCCAACTTGAACTACCTGTCCCCATCTGGTTACTCGTTCTGCAAAGGGTGGCATGTTATCCTTGTTACAACAGCTTCAGTGTGAGCAAGGCAGCTCCCAGGGACGGGTGTCACAGAAGAGACCCATTTTCACTCCCGCCTGCTCCTTCACAAAGGCTTGGTCTTTATCTGCTCCGGCTTATATAACAGATACCATAGACTGGGGGCTCAAAAACCACACATTTCCCTCTTATCCTTCTGGAGGCTGAAAGTCCAAGATCAGGCTGCCAGCACAACTGGGTTCCGGCGAGAGCCCTTTCCCAGCTTGGAGAAGGCTGTCTTCACTTAAGGAAGAGAGAAAGCGTCCCTCTTGTGCTTCCTCTTATAAGGGTACAGTGATGGTTAGTTTGATGCATCAACTTGGCCAGACTCCTGGCCTGCGAGGGTGTTTCCGGGAGGAAATACCATTTGGCTCAGTAGACTCGATAAAGAGATCCACCCTCGCCAGTGTGGGCAGATCGTCCAATCTCGTGCGGGCCCGAATGAAATAAAAAGGTAAAGGAAGAATGGATTCCTTCTCTCTCTTCTTGAGCTGGGGTGTCCTTCTTCTCCTGCCCTTGGACATCGGGGCCCCTGGCTGGTGGAAATTCAGACTCCGGGACTGCTACCAGCAGCCCCCTGGTCCTCGCGCCTTCGGGTTCAGACGGAATTATACCACCAGCTCTCCTGGTCTGAACAGTCTCTCTTTGCTACGTGAAGACACAGTGAGAAGGCAGGCTTCTCCAAGCTGGGAAAGGGCTCTCGCCAGAACGCACGTGTGCTGGCACCCTGATCTTGGACTTTTCACCCTCCAAACTCCTTGCGCAAACTCCTATAATAAATATCTATACCTATATCCATATCTACTTCTCTTCTATTTCTCTCTCTCTCTCTCTCTCTCTATCCTATTGGTTTTGTTTCTCTGCAGAACCCTGACCAACACAGGCACTAATCCCATTTATAAGCACTTGTAACCTAATTACCTCTCAAAGGCCTCACCTCCAAATACTATCGCATTGGGGATTAAGGTTTCAACATTCGGGGGCACCTGGGTGGCTCAGTCAGTTAAGCGTCTGACTTTGCTCAGGTCGTGATCTCGCGGTTTGTGCATTCAAGCCCCGCGTCGGGCTCTATGCTGACAGCTCAGAGCCTGGAGCCCGTTTAGGATTCTGTGTCTCCCTCTCTCTCTGCCCCTCCCCTGCTCATGCTCTGTCTCTCTCTCAAAAAATAAATACTAAAAAAAAAAAGGATTTCAACATTTGAAGTTTAGGGAGACACAAACGGTCTCTAATAGGCTCTGAGTTACAGCCCCCAGGAAAATGCCCAGGGACCCAGTGGAGTAACCCAATCTGGTTTCTTGTCCCCACCTCTCAGAGGCATAGGCGGTCACCTCGATCCGACCCGGGTATGAAGTGGGAAAAGGGCGGGGAACTCAGTCACCATGGTAACCTAGGTAGCCCCTTTTATTTTCAGGCTGTGAAAGTATAAGGCAGGCTCCAGACCAGAAACAGGTGGTGGGCATTCTGGGGTGAAGGGTGCCCTTCAAAGTTTCTTAGCTAACTTGGATAGAAGCCTCTCTGCTGCCTGTTGGCAAGGAGTCTGAGGATCCTCGAATATTCCCTGAAAGCTTGTTGATGATGCTTTCAATGATCTTTGAGCCTTTCAGAAGAAACTGTCATTTCGAGATAAGGTATCTTGTTTTCAATGTCTTAGGATTAACGTATAGGGACCTCCTATATGTTTCTTCCCACATGTTTGCCTCTTATTTCAAAAGTGTTCGTTATTTGGGGGGAAAAATAAGTACCTTCTCTTAAATCGCTCAGGGTTGTTTGTCCTGGAAAAGGTGTATTTTCACCCCGCCTGAGCTGGTTGTGGCCCAACTCAGGCGCTGCTGGGACCTCAGGCTCCCGCCCCCGAGAAGGGAAACCCTGAGCAGGAGAATCTAAGGCGGCAGCTGCCTCAAAGCCGTGGTCCTTTTGAAGTTGGTCTTCAAAGTCACAGATCCACAATGGGGAGAAAGAGAAGGAGGACAGAATACTAGAAAGGAGAGTAACTGAGTACGAGGGTTTTCCTCAGTGCCTTTCGTTCATTGCCCCACGTCTAAAGCCCTACAAACGCACCCGTCTGCTTCTCGGCTGAGTGTGGCAGATTCCATGTGCCCAGCTGCCACCCCGCCCCTGCCCAGCCAGACCCCGAGGTGGGGAAACTATAAAATTTATTGTCCTAACCAGGACACTTTTGAGAGCAAAGGAGAGCACTCTTAATAATTACACTAATGTAGGGGTCAACAAACTACGGCCCGTGGCCAAACGTACCACCACCTGTTTCGCGCACCTGGGAACCCAGCCCAGTTGTGTCTCTGGCTGCTTTCACGCCGCATTGGCAGCGGGACTGTGAGAGACTGCGTGTGGCCTCTTGGCCCTCAAAGCCAAAAATATTTACTCTCTGATGCTTTATTATTATTTTTCAATGTTTATTCGTTTTTTTGAGAGAGACAGAGAGAGAGAGAGAGAGCACGTGCAAGCAGGGGAGAGGCAGAGATGGAGGGAGACAGAAGCCGAAGCAGGCTCCAGGCTCCAAGCTGTCAGCACAGAGCCCAAAGGGGCTCGAACTTGTGAACCAGGAGATCATGACCTGAGCTGAAGTCGGACGCTTAACCGACTGAGCTACCCAGGTGCCCTCTCTCTGACACTTTATAGAAAAGTTTGGCAACCCCCCCATGTTGCTGATTCGGGGACCACATTTTAAGAACCACTGGTATAAAAGAATCATATCCACCTTCGGGAGCAGCTCTGGCTTCCTAAGGAAGCCCTGCTCCAGAGGAGCTCACAGCACCACAGAAGTCAGCCCCGGGTGCCTCCCAACAGAATCTGCCTTTCTCACAAATTCTGATATCACTCCCAACCTCTAGTTTGGGGGTGAGGGGCATAATACCTCCTTGAGGCCCAGGAGGCAGGATAGTGGTTCAGAGTGACAAGACAGAGAAGAAAAATCCTCCCCCCCCCCACCTCCAGCAGAAATCAAAGCACTGGGACATACATACAGGTCATATATCCAACACTCCCTCTTTTCTCCTTCCCCCCAAAATTAAAGTGTTAGAATTTCTCTCACCCTTTTCCCACCCAGCCTCAGTCTGTCGTCGTGATGTTGTGATTCCAAAGCCGGAAGCTTTTCAAAGCTGATTCCATCTGTATGCAAATCACAGATGACATGAGCTTTGCTCCAAAGCTATTCTTCATAGCGCTGGCCTGGGTCTCCCTGTAAGCTCCCTACCTGAGCTTTACTGTCCGCACACCAAGAGGTCCAGGTGATGATGATAATGATGATGGCGATGATGATAATTTGTAGCAAACATTTCAGCGGGTTTTTGTTTGTTTGTTTATTTTATTTTTTGAGAGACAGAGTGTGAGCAAGGAAAAGGCAGAGAGAGAGGGACACAGAATCCAAAGCAGGCTCCAGGCTCTGAGTCATCAGCACAGAGCCCAACACGGGGCTCGAACTCACAGAAGGTAAGATCATGACCTGAGCTGAAGTCGGCCGCTTAACCGACTGAGCCACCCAGGCGCCCCTATAGCAAACTTTTCAAATGCACCAGATACTTCTCACATTCATCCAGTCAATTCAGTGAAGCTGGTACTGTTATGGTTATCAGTTAAGAGAGCAACTGAAGCTAAGAATGGTTGCCTGAGGATACTTGTTATGAGTTGAATTGTAGCCCTCCAAATTCCTGTGTGAAAGTCCTAATCTCCAGTAGCTTGGAATGTGCGTTTTGGAGATGGGAGCTTTAAAGAGGTAATAAGTGAAAATGAAGTCAGGGGCACCTGGGTGGCTCAGTCGGTTGGGTGGCCGACTTCGGCTCAGGTCATGATCTTAAGCTCTTTGAGTTCGAGCCCCGCATCGGGCTCTGTGCTGATGACTCAGAGCCTGGAGCCTGCTTCGGATTCTGTGTCTCCTCTCTCTCTCTCTCTGCCCTTCCCCTGCTCACTCTCTGTCTCTCAAAGATGAATAAATGTTTAAAAAAATAAAATAAAAAAATAAAAAATAAAATAAAATGAAGTCAATTAGGGAGTCCTTACAGAAATGGGAAATTTGGAAACAGACACTTAGAGAGGCGATGACATAGGAAGAAGATGGCCATCGACAATCCAGGGAGAGAGGCCGGAGCAGATCCTCCCTGACGGTCCTCCAAAGGACCCGTACCAACACCTGGATTTAGGAATTCTACCTCCCAGAACTGTAAGACGATATCTTTTTGTCATTTAAGCCACTCAGTCTATAGAATTGGCAACCATGGCAAACTAATGTAACACCCAATTGGTATTCGACCCCGATGTAATTGACCACCAAGGGGTCCTATGGCTAATAAACATGCCACCTGGCCAAGAAGGATTTAGGCCCTGCCAACACCTGGCTGGAACCTGCAGCCAGTTCTGGCAGCAAAACTAAAACATCAAAGATGGGAACACCAGAGCCTGTTGTTTCATCCATATTCCTTGCCCTCCCCCCATCTTATCCACCCCACCCTTTCTTCAGATGGCTCCTTGGGCCACTGACACTACCCCATCTCTCCCAGCCCCTTCCTCCCTCCAGAATACTCTGGAACCTTTCTCCCCTTATAGACAATCTCCTCTGCTTCTCAGCCTTTCTGTTGAATGTGTATTGACCTCCTGTCCCTTTACCCCCCTTGACCCAAGCAAGATGACATAGCAGATAAGGCATCCTGTTCACAGTTGCTGCTTCCAAGACATTAGTTTTCCATCCTTGGCCAGGCTTTCCTTCCTCTGACACTCCCAACATCTACCACAGCCAGCATTCCTCCTTCTAGGCCATGCCCACCACCACTGAGAGCTTTGGCACCTGCCACCATCTTAAGAGATTCCCACATCTACCATAATCACCTCATTTCATCCAATACCCCAAGGTCAAAGTTCCCTATCTCCCAGGACTTTTACCTCCACTCTATCCCCCCATGCCTCAGCCTCATCCACTTCTGACATTGAAAACCATGGCCTCTTGCCCTTTACCTCTCTGGCTTCCTCCCTTCCACTAGCCCTGTTCTCTACCCCTCCCTCTACTCTCAGCAGAAGGTGTGCATTTTTGCCTCCCAGCAAGACTTTTCTTCCCCTTGCCTCTGGAGTCCATTCCTCTGCCCCTGGGAGTGATGGCCAGCTACTAGCTTTCCGTCATCAGTACTCCATCTGTCTTCACCTTTTTCTCTCTACGGTCCTTTCCCACAGTACTTAAACTCTGCCAGTTATCTCTCATGTTTAAGGAGAGAGAATTCCATATGTGCAAATTTTTTCCTACAAGATATTTAAGAAATTGAGCACAATTATTACTTTAGAGAGAGGGACTAGGTGTCTGAGATGAAAGGCATGGAATTTTACTTTTTATTTTATACATTTGCTGTTGCATTTGATTTTTTACCACTTACATGTAATATTTTAATTTAAAGTAGCAAATAAATAGATGCTGATTTAACCATTACCTCCCCTCCTTTAGAAAAAACCCTCATTGACCTGATCTGTCCATCTTCAGAGTCAATCTCCTCCAGTTGCCTTTGCTTTCTACCTCTACGTCCTGGCCTCACATTCATTCTTCAGCTGAGAGTTGGTACCTCCCCCACCAACCCAGTGAAATTGCTGGCAAAGTTTACTCATCACCATTGCAGCTAAATCCAGGGCCTTAGATCCTGGTCCTCCTTGATCACCCTACCTGCACCGTTCACCCTCTGTGGTTTCTGTGGCATGCTGGTTCTTAGTCTAGATGAGGTTGGTAGCTCCCGGGGTGCCAACTCTCATCCTTCACCTCAAATACCACAAAGTTTCATCTACCCACATGTCTTGAGCTATAATATGCTGAGGACCCTCACATGTCAGCCTCAGCTTTAACCTCTCCTTCTCTACCCTGGTCATTTCCTCAGTCACACCTCAAGCTCAGCTTGTCATCTTCCTCTGCCCTGTTGGTGGCACCACAATCCCCCATACCAAGTCACCCTTGACTCTTCCTCCACCTTTTAATTTCCACACCCAATTAATATCCAAATCCCACTGAGCTTATCAGTTAAATATTTCTCTTACCCGCCCCCTCCCTCTGCCACACTTCTACTGTCACTACCTTAGATCGTGCCTGTACCACCTCTGTCCTGGACTAGTGCAATAGCTGATGCCTCTCTGACTCCAGTCCTGTCACCCTCAAATCTGTCCTCCGCAGCAGCTGCAAGAGAGGTTTATCTGGGAATGCAGACTCTGGTTTAAGATTCTCAGTGCCTACCTACACCAAGACCTCCCTGATAAAGTCTGAGCTCCTGTCATGGTTTATAAGTTTCCACAACCTGGCCCTATCTACACTCCAGCCTCAAACATGAAGCTCTGGCTTCATGGGAAAACTTGACATTGACAAAGCGTCTCCAGCTGTGCATCACGCCTCCATGTTCAGGGCTTCCAATAACATTTGCAGGGCCCTGGCCTAAGAGTACCAATGGAGACCATATATCTAAATATTAGCGTTTCTAATCAAGTTAACCAACTGTCCAATTCATATATTGGAGAATTCACATATAGGAGTCCACCATTTTGAAGTGTACAAGTCAGTGGTTTTTGGTATGTTCTCAGAATCGTGCAACCATCACCACTGTCTACCTCTGGAACATTTTCATCACCCCAAAAAGAAACATATCTATTGGGGCACCTGGGTGGCTCAGTTGGTTGAGCGTCCGACTTTGGCTCAGGTCATGATCTCACGGGTTCATAGGTTCATAGGTTCAAACCCCACATTGGGCTTGCCGCTGTCAGCTCAGAGCCCACTTCGGATCCTCTGTCCCCTTCTCTCTTCTCCTCCCCAACTTGCACTTTAACAATAAAAAATTTAAAAAAAAAGAAAGAAACATATCTGTTGATAGTCATTGCCCATTCCCTCCTCCCGCAGTCCTGTGCAATCGCTAACCTTCCTGTCTCTATGGATTTTCCCATTCTGGACAGTAATATGAATGGAATCATAGGATATGTGACATTTTGTGACCAGCTCATTATACTTAGCATAAGGTTTTCAAGGTTCATCGTGTGGTGGCGTGTGCAGCGCTTTATTCCTTATACAGCTACATAATATTCCGTGGTATGGATATAGCACCTTTCATTTATTCATTTGTCATTTGAGGGACTTTTCTGTTGTTTCTACCTTCTGGCTATTATGAAGAATGCTGCTGTGAATGTCCATGTGCAAGTTTTTGGGTGCACATATGTTTTCAATTCTTGGGTATATTCCTCGGAGAGGAATTGCTAAGTCACATGGTGTAGCTCTGGGTTTAACTTTCTAAGGCAGCTGCACCCTTTTACAGCCGACAGTGCACAAGGGCTCCACTAACTCTACCTCCTCACCAGCACTTGTTACTGTCCATCTTTTTTTTATTTCAGCTGGGTTAAAATATTTTTCCTCCTGCCTTGTCTTTCACAATGACAAGGAAGCCTGGGTTTGTATTTGGCATCGCTGGACTTCTTAGGGTTTAGGAAAAGCCAGTTCTTGGCCCCCTGCCCCCAGCTTGCCACTCACTACCCACTACTGGATTTGTCCTGCACAACGGGACTCTCAGCCATGTGTGCAGACCGTCTGGTGCCAGTATCCAAGCTCCATCCATACATCCTCCAACAGCCACCTCTTGGGTCTGGAGATTTGGGCATCGATGGCAGGGCCTGACCCTGGAAGGAGGCCCACGGAGGAGATCCACACAGGCTCTGGGAGCAGGCTCTTGAGCAGGGAATTCTGGGATATGTGGGCTTTCGTGAGCGTATCCCTGCGTCCCACAGTCTCCCCACACCCTGTGGGAGGAAAGGGGCTGAAAGAGGACCAGAGGTGCAGTGCCCAGTTCAAGGGCCCCTTCCTGCCCACATCTAATGATGGCACTCTCCGTGCTCATGTTGTCATTTCTTTCTAGAATCCTCCCTGGAAGATCCTTACTCATTCTTAAGACATGGTTATATCATATGGGAAGCAAGCCTTCCCTGACACCCCTCATAGGATGCCAGGCAGGGTAATAGGCCCTGGGGTTGCAAAGAGGAATAAGACACAGTTCCTCCAAGCGGCAGGAGCCTGCTAGATGGTGACAGCCAAGTAAACCAGCAAAACACAATGTGATGAGCACAATGATCAGGGTATGGCCGGGGTGCTGGGGGCATGGGAGAATCACCTCGGGGGACTTCAAGGAGGGCCTCCTAGCATAAGTGACCTGTAAGAGAAGACCAGGACAGCAGGCTAGATTTAGCCAAGCAAAAAGGAAAGCCACGAGCAGGGCATACAATAAGATCTGTTCAAACCTTGCTGTCTCTCCACCATCACCATTGAGGAGCACATGGTGCAATCATAGACGCTGAAATGCCAAACGCTTAATGCATTTCATGCATGACAGGTTGTACTAGATGCTAATCATTGCCCACACCCCTTTCTGAGGGAGTAAACCTTAACCATGGCCCCTGTCCCCTGCATCTCTGTTCTAGTTGGAAGCAGGGGAAGGCGTGAAAGGCCCACGTGCTGACTGGTGAGTGACCGGTGCCCCGGCTGGGAGACCTTGAGGGCTGGTTGACAGCAGTCAGGAGAAACTGCTGACAGAAATGGAACCAGAGATGCAATGTCCTGCGCTGACCTCCAGGCAGACTCAGGACCCCTTGAGGCCTGGCGGGACCGCAGCCGGTGAGCCTGAGCCCCGGATGTGACCCTCTGCCAGGAGAAGAGAGCTTCGCTGTGCCCCGCCCCTCACCGGATCAAGATCAAAGTAGCAGAAAAGAGATCCCCAAACCAGTTTGTTCCTTGTTAACTGCCCTGGTGGGAAGTTATGCAGTGGGCAAACAAGGAAACCATGGGCTAAAATCTGATAGTTTAATTATCTGCACATTCTCTTTATTTGATTTATTCTCTAACTCCCAACGGTTTCAAATCCTTTTTTTGCAGCACACAGCAAAAATGCAACTGTGTCTCATACCACATTCTGCAGATCATGTTTCTTGGGCTGTTTCAATAAAATAGTATTTGCCAATACATAGGGCAACTTTTCTTCCTGCATGTTTTCTCCCTGCTCTCCACAAGAGGGAGCCAGCAGGTCCTGTTTGGACTTGCCGTTCTCTGCTCTGCTCTTCCCCGCATCCAAGCAGGCTGAACGTGAAATGAAATGTTACAGACCTAGTGCCCATAATACAAATTGGCGGTTTCTGAACCTCGTGGTCCATAGCACTCTGTAGAACACTATGCTTTGGGGGCAACTCATTTAAAGAGCATAAGAGATGAACTCCTTTCCTTTAAAAAAAAAAAAAAAAAGGGAGCTCTGGGGGAAATGAAAAAAAAAAGTTTTCTATTCATTGCAGTGCGTAATACCATTGCATGTATATACATTTTTTGAACACTTTTATTCTGAAGTGTTTGATAAAATAATAAAATAAGTCTATCCAGTAATTATAAATTGATAGGTATTTTAATGGGATACTTAAACCTTCATTTTTAAGTTATTTAAAAAATATTAGAGCATGTAAATGATAAGGTGACTCTCACTTCGTGTTCAAAAGATTTTGGGAGGGGTACCAAATTACTTTGTTTGAAGGAATGGTAATGAGATGTTTTTTAATGCCAGTCTGTGAAGCATTTTGAATACCAGGTTAAGGAGACTGGAAGTTCAAACTATTTTTAAACCGAGGAGTCATATGGACCAGTAGAAGGATTTACTTGCTGACAGTGTAGTGGATGGTCTGGAATGGGCCTCTGACAAAGACCGGTGGGCAGCTCTTCTCATGTGGGAGTTGCCGGGATAAGGGCCACACCTGGGTGACAGAGGCGGGGAAGAAAGGACACATACACGAGATTTATGAAGGAGCAATTGCCAAGACCTGGTTCCCGACTGGGGAGGTCGAGACGGGAAGGGATTGGAAGCGAGCGAGGAGACAGAGTCAAAAGTGCTTGGAGTTTGAGGAAGCAGGGTGATGACCATTCACTCTGAATTCAGCACCTTAATTAATGCCTGTAGTTTAACACTGGGGCATTTACACACATTTCAAAAAGAATAGAACGTACATGTGTGAAATATTATACATTTTATCTACAAGCAAGGCTGTTGCACAGGTCATAGAGCCCTTGCAATAACTTTGCAGCACCTCCACCCCACCCTGGGCTCCTTGGCACAGAATTTGAAGAAGATAAAGTGTAGCAGTAAAAAAGACACGTCATGCTCTCAGTCCATGAGTGGAAGAATTACCCTTGGAGGGGAAATGGAGACCCGTCTCTAGATGGGCTGGGGTAGGGCTGCGCCAGGGCCAGGCAGCCTTCGAATCCCTAAGCTTTGGCTTTTCCACCTTCTTCCTTTTCCATCTTCCTCAAGCCTGAATTCCTCCTTATGAAGCAAGCCTTCGCAGTCCACTGAGCTCTGTGGCTCACTGTGAACCCAAGGGAGCTTAGAGTGACAGAACTGTGAGCCACCCAGGGGGTTCTCCTCCTTCTCCAAAGCTCCCTTGCCAGGACACCCTCACTGAGCAGGGCTTCCTGGGGCCGGATGTGGGGGCTTTTCTGAAGAAATCTGCAGTCAGCTGTGAATAATCACTGTTGAGTAAGAGAATGAGCTCTGGACTCTCAGTCACATCTGAGTCCACCTCAGTTACTAACACAAGTCTGCCCGCTGGAGTGGGAAGTCACACAGGGAGAAACCAGGAGGCCTTGGGAACAGCACAGCAGGCCTGCTGAACTCACCAGGATGGAATCGGCACAGGCCCCACGGGGGAGGTGGGCTCACCCACCCCCACGCCCAGTGCATACAGGCCTTTTGTTAAGAACAAAGGCCACCATTAGGCACCGTAGCTGAAGCCCTGAGAGTCTGAAAGATGCAACACTCTCCCAGGGAGCTTTCAATCTAGGAGAGGAAGAGACAGGAGCCCCAGTGGCCCTCTTGTCTCTCCCTAACTGGCCTTAGTCATCTGTTAGCCTCCCACTTAGCCAAGCGCTATGTCTGGCACACAGATGATGCTCCCAAAATATTTGCTGATTATTGCTCATAAAATGCAAGAGGCAGTCATAGGAGAAAGAGAGGGTGTGCATGTAATGGCTGGGCTTTGGGGTCCCTTTACAACAGGGTTTCTCAAGAGTGACACTATTGATCTTTTGGGCAGATAATTCCTTATCGTGGCGTCCCGCGTATCGTACGATCTTCAGTACCATCGTTGGCCTCTACACGCTAGGTGCCAGTAGCAACTGCCCTCTCAGCTGTGATCACTGAAAGTTTCTCCAGCCATTGTGCAATGTTCCCAAGGGCCTTGTCGCCCCCATTGGGAATCCCCGGGTGATAGCCTGTAAGTCATCCCACTACCCAGATACAGAGCTCGGCCACCTTGGGAAGATCACCTACTTCTCCCAAAGCCCCAGAGCCAGGACTTCAAATGGTGAGGATTTCAGGTTACATCCAAATCTAGCCCTGAAGCCACTTCCCAAGTTTCCATATGTCCTCCGCCCCACCGCCTGCCGCAAGGGCCATCCTAGGGATCCTAGAGATTTGGGAACATCACCCGAGGCCCCAGACTCTGATTTTCAAACATCTTCCATTGAGGTCCACTAGATGACCCAGTGAGAATCACGGCAGCATAACCCTACTCTTCTTCTAAAGGCACAGAGGGAATGAGTAGAGAGAAAGCCCCATGGCCCAGGAACCATGGTCAGCTTGTAGAAGTGACACTCAGGAAAGCCATCAGATGTCCTCCACCATTCTCTGCTTGCCCGAGATGAATGGGGCACAAAGACATCCTTCAGACCCTGTCCCAGTTATCGGCAGTGAGTCACCTCAGCCCAATGCTCTAATTTAATGCTTATTCACAAATTATAATTTTAGTACAATAGGGCACAGCTTTAAATAAGATTATGAGAAACCCTCCCACCTATGACACGCCAGTGGGCTGCTCATCTCCCAACTTTGGGTGGACATTCTGTTAGTCATAGAGAAGCATCTGGGCCCAGCTCACTTGTCCCCACTTTTCGTATCTCCAGACATTGTACCAAACAGACACTGAGTCAGAATAAGTGGGTTTAGCAATTAAAATCTGTGTGGAGGCTGCCTTGAGAAGCATTTGGTGGGTTTGGAAATAAATATTCCTCCAGAGCAAATCAAACCGTCATTGTAAAAACCTGAATGTAATATGCATGAAGACCAGCTTAAGCTGGAACCTCACCGCATAATCTCTTCCTCCTCCAGCAGGGAACACAAAGGACTCCCATTTGCTTGCAAGGAAAGCTGAGTAATTTCGAGTAGAACTGTCTCTGAGTGTAAGGAGCAGTGAGATCCTGTCAAAGAAAGCATCTGTCTACTTCTCAATAAGCACATTTCCATCAGGAAGCTTGTTCAGCCAAGGAGGGCCCTGAGACAACATCCCACCCCACTAAATCCAGTGAATGAAACCGGGAGGGGCGCCTGGGTGGCTCAGTCAGTTGAGCATCCGACTTTGGCTCAGGTCATGATCTCCCGGTTTGTGGGTTTGAGCCCCACATAGGGGGCTGTGTACTGACAGCTCAGAGCCTGGAGCCTGCTTTGGATTCTGTGTCTCCCTCTCTCTCTCTTCCCCTCCCTTGCTTGTGCTCTGTTGCTCTCACTCTCAAAAATAAATAAATAAACATTAAAAATAAAATAAAATAGAATGAAACAGGGAGGAGATCCTGGGTGGCTCGGTTGGTTGAGTGACTGACTCCGGCTCAGGTCATGATCTCGCGGTTTGTGAGTTCGAGCCCCGTGCTGACAGCTCAGAGCCTGGAGCCTGCTTCGGATTCTATGTCTTCCTCTTTCTATGCCCCTCCCTTACTCATGTGCACTGTCTCTCAAGAATAAACATTAAAAAAATATTTACTAAAATAAAATAAAATGAAACAGGGAGTCTGACAGTCTAAACACACTGGACTTCCAGCCCATATTCCCCCGCAGTCTGCGAGAAGACCTCAGGGCTGGGACGTTCCTGCGTTCTGAAAGCCCCTGCGAGGCCCACAGGGAAGACCCTCTACAGAACCTTTTCCCACACAAGGGAAGGAAAATCTGTCTTCTGTAGCACCACCATCTATAAGCCTGACATCATGCCTGGAAGATGTCCCTCTAAGACGAGCTTTCCTTGTTCTCTCTACCGCTGCTGTGAGAGCCAGCGCCCCTCCCATAGGTAGCCGCCAGCTCTGCTGGGAGCTGGGTAGAGCCCTGGTGCAGCAAGACCAAAGCTTGTCTTCCATTTGCGTGAGGATCACTGGGTATCTCTCTCACATAAAGTTCCTGGGTTACAGAAGGAACCTCCCACTCCCAGCAGCTGGTGCAAACATCTGCCACCCAGAATCCAGGCAGACCACACCCACACCCACAACCTGCCCCCCCGCCTGCCCACACACACACACACATGCACACTAGAAGGCTCATTCCAGAGCCTGGCATAGCATCATCGAGGCAACGCAGCTCCCCTCTGAGGGTGAGGACTGACAGTGTCTGGTAGAACAGGGCCTGTAACAGGGGCACAAAGCCTATCACGGTGCCTGTCAGTCTTCTGTGAGGCTCTCTCATGTCCCCACCTGTTGTCCAATGCTACACAGGGCTGACGGAGGACCGGGGTGAGGGCTGACTCCGTCACATGCTAGCACATTAATAGCAATACATATTGAGGTCTCCAGGTCCACGGTTCTTAATATTGCTAAGGTCATGAGCTGCTCTGAGAAGCTGATACAAGCCAATGCTTCTTTCATCAGAAAAGTGCACTTTCTCACAAAATTGTCTAGACAGTTTCAGGGGCTTCAGAAAACCTCTGAAAATCATCCACGATTCTCTCTTCCCTGGTGACTGAAGTGCAAGCACACTCCCTGCTCCCCATTTAACCACCTCGCACCTGTCCTACTCCAGGTGATTGAGTTAAGCCATCTCTTGTGTTGGGGTAAAGCAGCAATACTACCTCGACTGGCCAAATGTTAAGGCTGCATGCAGCGGGCACTTTCTAGGTGCCTCTAAAGGGTAACACCTCTCAGCAGCTGCCTGTGGAGGGCTGCTCTGTGCCAGGCCCCCAACAGGCTCGCAGAGGTAAAGCACCCTTCCTAGCAGGGGGTACCGGCTGCCAGGTATGACTGGAAAAGCCCCTGAGACACATCGATTGCTCCAGGCACAGCTAGCCGGAGCCACTGCCTTTCTCTAAACTAACAGACCACACTAAAATCGCTGAGCACTCGGTAAGGGAGTGTTAAAAATGTGGGTTCGCTTTGTTTGCTAACTGGGATGGTCTTTGTGTTCATTTGCCTTTGGACTTCCTGTTTGGAGTAGAAAACAAACCATAAGTTAGTTCCTGGAGGCCCAGTCGTTCTGAATCTGTAACGCAACTCCCAAAAACACTAACTTCAAGGAGCGTGCCTCTATCTCCTGATATAGGTAAGATGTACGTCTGATAAATAACAATGCAAACTTAAACCAATATGGAAACCGATCACTGATACGATACTATCTCGGCTGTAGCCGTACAAAACTAAGAAAACTAGCAGTTTAGCATCAGTGCTTTAAAATATCAGTTACTGAACAAGCTTAGTGAGGTCATTAGAGGAACAAGCATTCACAGAGTGACTCCTCTGTGCCTGGCACTGTGCTAAGCCCCAGAGAGACGGAGGTGAAAAAGGCAAGCCCCGCCCACAGTGAACTCATCATCTGGCAGGGAGGAGGGAAGGCATATGATTAACTGGAATAACAGTATGATAACTGCTTTACCAGCCATATGACCAAGGTACCAAGGGACAGAAAGCAGGAAGTGAGTAATTCTGAGGAAAGGAGAGGCAAGGTCTCATGGGGTTCAGAAGGGACTGGGTGAGGGCATCGTGGGCAAAGGACACAGGGTACGCTGAGACCCACCGAGGGACACGCTGGGGGTGAAGGCTCACTGCCGGGCAGGAAGACATACAGGATGTGAGCCAGAAAGGGAAGGTGGTGGCTGGATTATGAAGGCCTTTGTCATCTGTGAGAAGCCGCTTAGAAATTCTTTTCATGGTGAAAGGATTCAATCACATTTGCTTTGTAGGAACATGGCTGTGGCAGCAGTAGGACTCCACCTGGGGGAAGCGGGAAGCAGGAACTAGGACAGAAAAATGTCAGTCAACAATGAGGAGGGTACCATTTTGGTTCCAGAAGGCCCTCACGAATAAATACAGAAAACCAGCAGGGTCCAATGATATGTGTGATGTTGACAGGCAAGGCAGAAAGAAAAAGAATGAAATGCCTCTGAGGTTTCTAACTTGGAGCAGTTGGTGGATGAAGACTCTTTCCAGAGGGGAAGGAAAGACAAAGAACTGGTTCGGGGATAAGGAGACAGAGATGATGAGCTGGGTTTTAGACAGGTTGGTTTTGAGGTAGCCAAAAGAGAGTAGGCATATTGTCTATAGATGATAGCATCAGAGGGTAGGAAGCATTAAAGCATGAACAAAAGAGACAAGGACCTTAGGGACATTAACATCTAAAGGGAGTTCAAGGAAAGAAGCGCCAGCAAAGGAAACTGAGTCTGAAGAACTAAATGTGAGATGCGGGCAAGACATCTTCCTAAAAGGAGCAAATATCAAAAGCTGCAGCAAGGGGGAGAATAAGGCCTGAAAGGAAGTCCTTGGATCAGGCAGTTAGACATTCCTGTCTGACTTTTCAAACTCAGCAGAATCTCCTGGGATCAGGGGTGGAGGCAGAACGTTGATACTACTCTTTAGAGAATGTTGGGAAGGAGAGACACCACCCATCCTTCCAGTAAAGCTTGTGCTTTTCTGCAGTGACTGGTCTAGAAACAGGCCAGGCCACACGACCCCACAGACTCACCACTCACCACTCATGTTTGGGCGAAGCCACAGAATAGGGTAAGTACACGCTGAGGCTGATGTCCAGATTGACTGGTGTTGATACTGAGGGCTAGCATTGCCAAATATTACCGGTTAAAGATTTACGTGGCCCTGAAACGTGGGGCGAAAATGATTGCTCAAAACTGGAGTGCGGGGTTGAGGCTTCAATGGTCAATAGGAAGAGGAGGGGTATCTGCTAAGAAAACATGAAACCAAGAGTGAAAGTGGCAAAGGTACTGTGGTTGGTTTTGAGAATACCTAGATGACATTTCTGGGAAGTGGGCATTCTCAGACACCACATGTGAATTTTTAAATCGGGGCTTTATCAACAAGTAACCAACCAAACAAACAAAACTGAAAAGATACAATAGGAAGAAATGTATATTTGGTCTTTGTCTTTTCCTGACACGGAGTTGTTGAAAACCCTTGGGATTTCCTAAGTAACGAGTAAAGGTATCTTTTGTTATGTTCATGACATGACTTCTGGAAAGCCCCTAGGTCACCTAAGGATAAAGGCTGGTTGCCAGGGAGAAAGAGCCAAGGATTAGAGGGTTGGAGGCGAGGGGCTAGAGATTGAGTTCAGATGCTAAGGGCCAATGATTTCATCAATCACGGAGGTGTAATGAAGCCCCCATAATCTCCGAAAGGAAGTGGTCAGAGAGTTTCTGGGTTGGTGGGGGTGCTGGGAAAACATGGAAGCTCCTTCACCTTGCCCTAGACATCCCTTCCATCTGGCTGTTCCTGAGTTATATCCTTTTATGATCAACTGGTAATATCAAAAAGTTAAATGTCCCTCTGGGTTCTGTAAAACCCTCTAGCATATTAATCAAGCCCAAGGAGGGGGTCATGGGAACCTCTGATTTATGGCCAGTTGGTCAGAAGCTCAGGGGAAAACGTGAACTTGCTATAGGCATCTGAGGTAGAGGCAGGGGCCATTGTAGGACTGAGGTCTTAACTCAGCCAAGATCTGATGATGCTGTCTCCAGATGGACAGTGTCAGCATTGAGATGAATGTCAAGATGCACAGCTGGCGTCAGAACATTGCTTGGTGGTATGGGGGGGGAATCCCACACATCGGAAGAGCGAATTGGAATCAGAATCATGGTGACTGCTTACACTTTGGTCCAGTGACTCAACTTTTGCAAACTCACCCTATAAAAGTTATAATGGGTGTCTGCAAAGATTTATCTACAGGAAAGTTCACCGTAGCTTTGTTTATAGAAAACTTGAAACAATATAAGTTTCCAACAATATGGAATCAGTTAAACACACCATCATACATCACTATAGGATACAATACTCTGCAACCATTTAAAATTTTGGATAATTAACTATTTAACAACCCAGAAAAATGTTCACAATGTATTATCAATGTTTTAAAAATAGGTTATGAAAGATAATGAGTACATTAAGTGTATATGTGTACATGTACTCATACATACTCAGCCATAAGGCCAGCAGAATATGCCCCAAAATAGTAACACATTCAAATGAAATGCTATGAGAATGTAGGAAATATGAACCAAAATAGAAACAGTACCAAGATTTCTGCTTGGTATAACTACGGGTGGTTTTAACTTAACTTGTTGTTTCTCTGTATTTTCTAAAATATTTATAATAAACATGTATAACTTTCTAACTAAAAACAATGAAATATAACAATATAAGAAAACAGTTTAGTATAACAAAAATAATTTAATATAACAAAATACTCTTTAAGTATAAAAGTAATAACATCTGATCATTAAAAATGAAAAAGTATTAAAGCATATTAAGGAAAAATTAAGTATCCTAACTTCCTAAATTCCTCCAAATCAAATTCCCCCAGAGGGAATCACAAACGACTTTGCTATATTATTGTAAACCTTTTCTGTCTAAATATAGGTATACTTTTAAAAGTAACTAAAAATGTTTTTATTTTAGCTAAAGCAGAAGACGAGGCCAGGGGTCAGCAAACTTTTCCTTTAAAGATTTGGATAGCAAATATTTTCAGCTTTGTGGAGGTCTCTGTGGCACACTCAACTCTGCCATCGTAGTGCAAAGCAGCCGTGAATCATATGCAAACGAATGAGCATGGCTATTTTCCAATAAAACTTTATTTACAGAAACAAGCAGTGGGGCAGGCTTGGCCTATGGGCCACGGTTTTCAGACTCTTGGACGTAGGTGAACTAAGAAACGAGCCAAAAATGCCAACTCACTGAACATACTGGCCAAAGAATACAGCTTATTTGCTTCCCATTTCATGTTAACATCAGCTTCAGTTCAAATGTCCACGCTTCTGGGTTGCCACATAGTACTGCTCCCTTTTTAACATCTGTAATAATGACGATGCTCTTTTACACACTGAGTTATTCACCTTTAACCTGGTTCCACGTCTCAAGTGCTACCCTACCCACTACTCACATCCAGGCCACCTGGAAAAGGGCCCACACCAACCTACTGAAATCGACTATCTTGGTACCACTCACTGATCGCATGTTAGGTTCAGGGCACCGCACTGCTAGTGCAGCTTCCTGTCTTGTTCACCTTTGGATTTCCAGCACTTGGCACAGTGCCCAGGACACATTGACCACTAATTAGAGTCAGATAAATGAATGAGCTATAAGCAAAGTACAGATCCTACCCTCAGATATAAATGTGGCCTGGTAGTGAAAATAGGTGCTAGCACATAGTAGGTGCTCAATAGATGTGAGTCTCTTTAGCATTTGTACATAACCAGTTCTGCAGCCGCAGCTACTAGGACCACAGTCACGAGTGCTTTAGACGAGTGTTCCTCAAAGTCCTTTGTGAACTTGAATCACTTGGGCTTTGAATTAATATGCAGATTTCGAGTCACTAGTTTCAGGGTAAAGCCTGAGATTCTGCATCTCTAGCAACTTCCCAGGGGATGCTGATGCTACTGGCCCAAATGGCAAGATTATAGGAGGTTCAAGGCAGAGGTAATGACTGAGCACTGAGGAACGGGAGAAGCTACATGCTTCCCCAAAAGCCCAGGTTACATGGCCACTGTTCCTTGAGAAGCTTTGTTGTGCTAGGTAAGAAAAGAAGCCTTTGTCAAGATGGGCCTCACAGGAAGCTCCAGCAATACAGTCCTTCATGGTCCAGGATTAGGCCCTCAGTTTTACAGATCTAGAAACTGAATTTTATCCATCTTTCTGGCATAACTAGATTGTCCTGACCAGAAAAACATGCCAATGGCTTCTACTGAGAAAGAAAACGTGGGTTACAATTGGGGCAAGAACTGAGGAAATCAGCCAGGACAGATAAGACTATTCTTTCCTATTCTTCCACTCAAAAGAGAGCTCGATGTATCAGGTGACCAAATCTGAAGGGGCAGAGCAAACTCTGGAGGATGAGGCCCAGCATTGCCACCCTGGGGTTCTATTTGGTAGGTGTATAGGGACACAAGCCTCCTGGTCTAGAAAACCAAGGTTCTTTAGGTCAGGTGGGTGCCTAAGTCAGAACTCAGGGAGGCCCTCAGAGTTGTTGAGAGAGAGTCTAGGTGCAGGTCCCAGGGGAAAGAGATCCAGAAGTGATCCAAAAAAGTAGGAACTCAGGCACAGGGCTGGCCAGCAGACCGGCTGCGCAGGGGAAGCTGTCCCTGATGAAGACAGGCACCCATGGCCCCTGGGACGCTCGACACGTCTGGCACAGACCCAGAAGACAATTTCCAGATGCACACATTAGACGGGAAGGAGCTAATATGCTGCCACCCCCGAGGCTCCTGGATTCCAGCCTGGCCTTGATGGAGCCTGCCGTAGGTAATGATTGCTGATGGCTGCTGGGGCTCTGATGGCCGAGCACTGATACGGAAGCCATCAGGTAGTGCCGAGTTGAATCCTGCTACCCCATCTCCAGATAACTGCATAAAATGTGAAAGCCAGTTTATCATGAGGAATGTCACTGCCGATTGTGACAGGCAAGACTTCAGCACATCCTCCTACTGGTGGAGAAAGCTGAGCTAGGATGCAGAGGTTTCTGGATGGATCAAGTCCCAGGAATCCGCACTGTCCCGGCCAAGGTTGTCCCTACACCTGCCAAGCCCCCGGAACTCGTACCTAAGCCAGGAATGAACCCCTGAGTCCTGGTTGGTCACCTAGAAAACTCTAACCTTCCCTGTTGTTCCTAGCCCTTATCACAACCACAAGCTCTCTGTCTTCATTGCCCTTAACAACCCAATTCTTCTTTATTTCCCCCATGTTTTCACAGCATGTCATGTGTCCCCAGCTTCCCCGACTGCTTTTCTTTGGTTACATCTTGAGTTAGATAACTCCTAACTAAGTGTTCTTTAATTTCACACACAAAATGTTATATATATATATATATATATATATATATATATATATATATACACATATATACATATATATGTATATATATATTTATTTATATACACATATATGTATATATATATTTATTTATATACACATATATGTATATATATATATACACTGGAAGGAGATTAACATTCAGGAAGGTTGGTGTAAGCATATCCCCCTCTCAGCTGTAATTTGTGGGCTTTTATTATCATTGTCTGGTTAATAAATATTTATTGACCACTTATTTTTTCCTTATGCGACCAGAGGGACAATGGATCCAAATACCAATAAAATACTCATTTCTGAAGGAGGGGTTCCCGGTCCAGAGAGGGAGACAATATGTAAACAGGTGTAGATAACATGGAAACCGTAGGGAGAATAACGCGGTTTTGTCCAAAGCATGGAGTTCAGAATGGCACAAATGATTCCACTCCCCTGCTTAGGGCATGCATCGCACCATCACTGGCAGCCAGGTAGGTGGGTAAGCGTCATTATCTGGCACCATCAGGCACAATCAGGAAAGTGTTGGCATCGAAACCTGCAGAAGAGGTGTCTGTAGCTTAGGAGAAAATCTCAGAGGATAGTCGAGCACTCTTAAGAAATGTGAGACCGTCAAGGCACCTGATGGCAGAGAGGATGATGCCGAGTGGAAAACCAGAATTAAAAAGTGACGAAAGAATAAGAGGGCACTTGTCGTCACGAGCACGAGAGGAGTAAGGAAGTGTGGAATCGCTACACTGTACACCAGAGACTAATGCAACGCTGCATGTTCACTATATTGGAATTAAGATTAACAACTCAATTTTTTAAAAAGTGAGGAAAGATAAAAGTGTTCTGCAATTAGATAGTGGCGATGGTTGCACAACCCCGTGAAAAAACTCAAACCCCCTGAATTGTACACTTGGAAAAAGGTGAACCTTATAGCTCGATTTTCTTTTTAAGTGGGGAAAACAATTGGGGAAGATCAGAAACGTCCTGGAGGTAGATGGCGGTGAAATACTTTTCTATTGTGACCCCAAACACATAACAGACCCAGGACTGAAACCAAGTAAGTTTTACCAAACAGGAATCACCATGTACGACCTGGGAGGCGCTCTGAGACTTGATTCTCTATTCGTCTATTTTGTTTCGTTTATTTATTTACTGGTGACATTTTTCAAACCTGCGGAAAAGTCGCAAGAATGAAACAAAAATACTCTTCCCCTAGAGCCAAGTGTCCCAGCCTCTGCACCGCTGACATCTCAGACCAGAAGATTCTTTGTTGTGGGGGTGTCGTGTGTATCACTCGGTGTTCAACAGCATTTCTGGCCTCTAACCACTACATGCCAGTAGCACCCCCACCCCAGTTTTGACACCCAAAAATGTCTCCAGACATTGCCAAAAGCCCCTGGGTGGAGGGGGCAAATCCACCCCCCACTGAGAACTATTCACCTAGACCTACCAATAGTTGACACTTCATCATTTTACTTTATCTTTCTCTTGCTCATGCACATATATGCTCATGCACATATGCTCAGACGTATTTTTTGGTTGAACTATTTAAAAGTTAATTACAGACATCATGATACTTCATGCTTAAAAAGTTCAACACATATCTCTTAAGAATAAAGCCTTTCTTGGGGGAACTGCGTGGCTCAGTCGGTTAAGCACCAAATCTTGATTTCAGCTCAGGTCATGATCTCATGGTCTGTGAGTTCGAGCTCCGAGTCAGGCTCTCTGCTTGGTGCAGAGCCTGCTTGGGATTCTCTCCCTCCCTCTCTCTCTCTGACGCTCTTGTGCTCGCGCTCTCTCTCTCAAAATAAAGAAACTTTGGGGGAAAAAAAAAAGAATAAAGCTATTCCCTTACACAACCACAATACCATATTATACCTAAAAAAAATTAACATTAACTTAGTAATACTGTTTTCTTTTCTCCTTCTACTATGTTATTTGTAATCCACTAAATTGGTTTCATGATCCACTTGGATGGATCATGACCTACAGTTTGAAACTTAGAACAAGATTACAAAAATGAACATAACTGTCTTCTAAAGACCTTCAAAAACCAGAACGGCAATCTGTCCTCGCCAGCAGGGAAGGTGCATGTGAAAACACGGAGCCAAGTGCACATTTACGGGAGTTTCACCAACATGCTGCTGGTTTTCCCTCCTTGGCAGCCCCGCCCCGCAGGAGACCCAGGAGCTCTCCCAGGCGCCGGTGGTGTGTGCCCTGGCCTGTCTTCCCAGGGTTGGAGGGGCCTGCCGAGCTGGCGCATGGTGGCCTGACCACATCACAGGCCCCAGCTTGGGTTCAGGCTCAGGCAGGCCGCCCGCCCCTTCCCTGTTGGCTAAGTTCCTTCCCTTTACCTGTACCGGCTCCAGGAAAGTGGTTACAAGTTGGTCCAGAAATGGCCAACAGGCAAGGGCTGAGACACATGAAGGTGTGTGAGTCACTGGCTGCCTTTGATGCTCCTGACCTTATAAACCTGGCCTTTGTATCCAGCATCAGGACCCAAAGAGTAGTGCAACTTGGAAACTAGTACAACCACACGCAGAGGGGGAACCGGCCCCCAGACCCCCCTGCAGAGCACCCCCTGGAGGTCTGGAAAGATCAGTGAGGGGCAAGAGTAAAGAAGAGCTTCTCACACAGGAGCCGAGTAGCACCTCCCATTATCTCCGGCAAGGGGGCCCCTTCTCTGTTTGCTCTTTTGTTTTCTTCTAAAGCCCTGAAACCTATATAGGTCAGACTTCCTTGAAAGCCAAGGGTTTCTCCAGCTTGAAGATGAGAAGTAGGGAAGTTAGATCAGCTCTGGTAGTTGAAAAGAAAGAAGTGACTACAGTCTGAAAAGCCAAGGAAAACCCCCCACTGGACTGACTGTTGAGTCTAGGAAGCAGTTGCTGTGACAGCGACCCATCACGCCAAAGCAGCCCCCAGAATCCTGGTTCCACCTCCCCAAGCCAAGAGTGTTGGAGAGGCATGCACCTGACAGGAAGCAGGAGACAAATGGGGAAGTTCAGTGACGAGGCCACAAAAAGAAAGGAATTATCCCAGAAATGAAGAAATGCCATCCCCGTGGCCTCCCCGCTGCGGCTCCAGTGCATGGATCCAAGGGCGAAGAAGACGCTTCCAAAGCAGGCCTCACGGAGAGGACGGTGATCAGAAGCAGCCGTTGGTAGGAGTGCTACAAATACTCACATACCAGTACGCACACAGTGCTTTCAGGCGTTTATCACAATCCAAAATTCTCTCATTTATTTAATTTTCTGCCTGTCTTCCCACTGGATTACAGGGACATGAGAGCCCTGTCTATTTTGCTCAGCATCATAACCTCACTTCTGAGAATGACGCCCACCACATAGTAAGCAGCGCCCAGAAGGCATTTGAACAGTGAGTGAGCAAGTAGGCAGGGGAGCGAGCGTACACACACGGTCTCTCCTCAACTGTAACGAGTCAGATACAATCCGTCCAGCTTAACAGAGCTGTCAAGTCCGCCCAGCTAATCAGCGGTAAGCCTGGGCCTTTAAATCGGAACTCCTGACCCCAATTCCCGGACCGCCTAAAATGAAAAAGACGTAAAAATTGTCTTTATCACCTACTTCTCTCAGGCCCTTGGGTCCTACGGATTGGCAGGGCTCACAGGACAACGCCAGAGCTGGTGGCTTTGCTTTCATCAACTTGGGTCTAATATCAGCAAGACACTTCTCAAATTGAGGGGATCTTTCTTTGCACAATTCTTGTAAAGGCACCTCATAGTGAGCCCAGGGCCTGAGAAGTGACTTGCTTTTTTCGTACCCCACCGGCAGAGATGGGCACTTAGCACCTGTGGATGCCCGTCCGGGAGCATCCCAGGCTGCTAATCTTCTGCACTCAAAATAGTGTTGCTGGTTGGCACCAGAGGAGCTTAATTAGATAATATTGAATTTTAAGAGGCCCAGAGGGATAAAGTGACTCAAACAGGGTCACAAGCAAATTGACCTAGGGAAACTACTTGAATGTGTAGTTAAAGAGAAAACAGAAGGAAGGAAGGAAGGAAGGAAGGAAGGAAGGAGGGAAGGAAGGAAGGGAGGGAGGGAGGGAGGGAGGGAGGGAGGGAGGGAGGGAGGAAGGAAGGAAGAAGGGGAGGGAGGGAGAGAGAAGAAGGAAGGAAGGAAGGAAAGGAGGGAGGGAGGGAGGGAGGGAGGGAAAAAAATGTATCTGGTGTTGTTTCAAGCATTTCAGACTAGAATGTGAGAGAAGAAGAATTTAAGGACATTTAGGGACCAGGGGAACTTCCTAGAGCCTCTCCTACCTCCCACTGCGGGTACCAGTGGCCACTCGCCTGCCTTCCCCCTTCCAGCTATGACTTCTTGTCGATTGATCCCACTCGTCTCTTTTAAAAGCACCAAGGATTATGCTGATTTATCACCACAGAACCCAAGAGCAAGCTAAAAACAGAACTCGATTCTGCGTCTTCCTTCAAAATTCCTAAAATTGGGCAGTCACACACACACACACACACACACACACACACACACACACACGCATGCACTTTGCTCCGCAGCCTCATTCTTGCCCCTGCCACCAGCAATTCCCAAAGCCTGGCTTAGAGAGTTATGTACAGTCGGGGCTCCCTGGGGATCTGGTGCAACCCGACTTGACGTATCTGCAGCCGAGCCCGGTGCCGCCCTGGGGCACCCTACCAGGACAGAGAGGGGAGGAGAGGCATCCTCTGTTGACGTCATCTGTCCCAGGCTCCAGCTGGTGCTTAACAAAGCATTTAATCTTCCCAATGAGCCTGCAAAAATCCCTTTTTTAACAGATGAGGAAATTAAGGCTCAGAAAGACAAGGTACTTTATTGAGAACACAACTAAAAATCTGTCTCTGAAACTACTGCTCTTTTCATCACACCAAACTCCCAACTCATCTTTCTAATTTATTTCAAGCTGAAAATATAGCTTTCCATTCTCCAAAATAAAATTGACTATATTTACTTTAGACTGGGTAGTGAAAGCTTTAAAAAATTAGTCACGAATAATATTAAAATTGCACATTACGGTGAAAAGTTCAAGGGCAAATGCTAATACTTTAATCTCAATGTAAAGTGGACCCACATGGACAGAAGACCGAGCACTTCCACATACTCTCAGAAAGAGCCAGAATATTATCCTTTATCGAATCCTGCAGTATCCCTAGTTCTCAGCAGGGAGAGAGCAGGCTAGTGTGGCATTAAGTCCTCCGTAGTTTATAATGACAGCCTCCCCACCCCAGGCTGTGACTTTATCAGGCAAAACATGGCAGAAGGAATATGAGAACCTGCCAAAGCCTCTCACTACAAACTAGAGCCGATTCAAGATTTCCTCTGTATGGAAAGCATTCTTACACGCCAATGTGCTGTTCTGAGCAAGAGAAGAAAAAGGCACAGGGTAAGGGCGAAAGTTCTGGAGTTGGATATAACTCAGGGAACGTGCATGGGGTGGACCCATCCATCAAATGCCTCCCTCATCAAAAATAAAAGGTTAACAGCCATTGACCCAAAAGATTCCTGGGGGATAAGGGCAGGACCCCCCAGTGGACTGTTCACCTACTCAGTGATGCCAGAGACCCCCTGAAGGTTAGCAGGGCTGAAAGATGGTCTCATTCTACTGAAAAGCACCCAAGCTCGAGGCAGACACCAGAATGCAAGTATATGAAGTCGCAGAGAGAAACTCAACTCCATGTGCGCCCCAGTCTCCTGTGTTGGTGCCATCTGCATTATTCACTCTCCACGCTAGCTACTTGGGAAGCCAAACCCCAACCCGCAGCGACTTTTTTATTTGCCATGAGCCACCCACGTCACAAAGACCAGAAACGCTTAGAATCTCTTTGATCAGCATTTTCACCGTAGGAGCTCCAGGTGTGAAACCGAATTGTGGCAGAAGCTGGCCTGGTGAACAGGGCATCAGAGCGAAGGTGATTCGATGAATCAAAAGTTAAATGGCCTCCCCCTGGGAAGAGCCTGGTGCGGGGCGATCGCTCAGAGATGTTTTCCCGAGGAGAATGGCAACCCCCCTTTCCTTCCCACTCATGCAGCTCTATTGAGGCCAGAAATAGTCTGAGAGAGTTTCGTGAAATTCCTCTCCTCTGTGCAAAGCAAGGACCATACCACTGCCGTTTGCCTTCCTCTATGGCCGACTAATCCCGCTTTGAGAGCTACGCTTTCCCCAGATACGCTGTCATTTGTTCTGGCTACAGTCAAGTCCCACGGGTCTGGGCACCTGCTTGTCTCTCTCTTTCTAATAGCTGGTTTATCCCACCCTCATCCAACACGTGTGGTTCCCACAGAGATCATTAACTTCCTAAATTCGAGGTTCAGATTAGCCCCCCAGGTACTGATAAGAGTGTTCTCGCACAGGAGAATCTGAAGCAACTTTTGAAAAATGCGTTTGGGACTTGATCTGTCCAGATTATCAAAGCAAAGCCCTTGTAGTTTATCACCTTGGCTAGGAGGTGTCGATAATGAAGTGCTTCAGCGCTACATTAATTACACTACGGGTTGGCTACTTCAGGGGACAAAACCCAAAATAATAGTGGTTTGAACAAGACCAAACGTCATTTCTCTTTTACGTTACAGTCTGAATACACACAATCTAGGGCTCACCCCAAGGCGCTGATTGGGACGAGGGCTTATTATTTTGTTGCTATGCTAGTCATCGGCCTAGTCTTTGTGGGCACCGTCTGGGATGTCTCCTGGTATGTCCACACCTCTGTCACTAGCGGCAGGACAGGGGGTGGTGGGAGTTCACAGTAAGCGTCCTCCATTTAAAGGCATGACCTGGAAGTCACACACGTCACGGCCAGAACTTAGTCTACCTCCTAGCTGCAGGGCGCACTGGTCTTTAGCTGGGCAGCATCACGCTCAGCTGAAAACTATATATTTATGTAAAAATGAGAGAAGGGGTATTGTCTCTGCCCAGCTACTATTATTTCTCCTTTCCCCATCTCTGTTGCTTTCCATTTAAAGTCCCACAACTCCTTAATGAAAACTGGTATAGCCTATGTATAAAATTAATTTAGAAATATGCTGAGTTATTGACAACAAAGATGTCACATGGATTCAGACATTATTTTAATAAATCAAAATTCAGTATCTGTACAGAATCATTCTAAAGTTCGAGACTAGGGGTGTTCTTCAATTAATATCTAGGTTTGGGGGGCACGTTTGCTTGAGACACGGTTTCATGTGAGGAGAGAGGAGTGAGCGGGAAAAGGAGCTTGGAGTTCCACTGGCTGCACGGACAGACTAAGGAGAAGGCTTTCTGTCTTCAGGCTGGATTTTCATTTCTGGACCCACGATTGGGTCTATAGAGCTTAATCGTGTTTCTCTGTAAGCAACTGAGGGTACGCAGCACTGGGTTCTCATAGACGGAATCTTCAGATCACATGTGTTCCTGAATGAGGGTCAGCCCTGCGCTCAGCTATCTGGGCTTACAGCCTATAACCTGCCGGCCTACGACACACCAGCTCCATTATCACACCTCCCCCCATCCTCCCTCCTCCCTCCGTTATCGGTGAAATGTCCTGTCCTGTTTTTAGCTGAAAAGGCAATCTCTGAGCTCTTGGAAAATAAATGAAATGAAAATGAGATATAATTATGGATGGTTGCAACCATAACCACAGGGTTGGTCGGTATAAATGTTGCAATATTTTACTGGTCAGCTTCTGACCCACCACATGAAACGGTTCTTTAAATTTCAAACACTTCTCCTCACCTCTGCTGACGACATAATCATTCAAACGATTGTTCCCAATGGACAAGAGGGTGTGTGTGTGCGTGTGGTGTGTGTGTTGCAGCATCTGGAGAGAAGGAGGGGTTTAATTAACATATCGTTGCCTTCTGTTGAGGAAGAGGGGGCATTTATAGTCAGGAGCTTTAAGATTAGTTCCAGCTCATTTTTCTGGCCTAGAACACCTCACTTAATAATTAGCTCAACTCTCTGTGGCTTCATATATAAACACGCCACATTTCAAAGTACATGAAACAAGAGTAGTAAAATGTGCAGTTTGAGGAAACTGAATTCCCAAATTTTACTCTCTGGGCCCAATTGGGTTCCATTAGCCTCAGATGTTCTTTCAAAAAATTGTCCCTCCCCATTGTAAAATCCACCTAATAAAAATGTTTAACCAAAGAGCAGAGAAAATGAACTCCAGTAGAGAGAGAAAGAGAAAGAGAGGTGCCTGGGTGGCTTAGTCCATTAAGCATCCAGCTTCGGCCCAGATCAAGATCTTGCGGTTCGTGAGTTCAAGCCCCATGTCAGGATCTCTGCCGTCAGCGCAGAGCCCCCTTTGGATCCTCTGTGTCCCCTTCTCTCTCTGCCCTTCTCCTGCTCATGTTCCCTCTCCCCCTCTCAAAAATAAACATTTTAGGGGCGCCTGGGTGGCTCAATCAGTTGAGCATCCGACTTCGGCTCGGGTCATGATCTCACTGTTTGTGAGTTCAAGCACCGTGTCGGGCTCTGTGGTGACAGCTCAGAGCCTGGAGCCTGCTTCTGATTCTGTGTCTCCCCCTCTCTCTGCCCCTCCCATGCTCATGCTCTGTCTCTCTGTCTCCCAATAATAAACAAACGTTAAAAAAAAAAAAGAAAAAGAAACTTTAAAAAAATAAACATTTTAAAAATGTTTAAAAGAAAGAAAGAAAGTGAGAGAGAGAGAGAGAAAGGAAGGAGGGAGAGCGGAAGAAATAGATGAGGTTCCCCATAAAAACCAAGCTTGAAGGCTCTCCCCTCCCATAGTAGCTTCTGAAAATATCCACCTCTCTTTCAAATGCAAACTGTGCAGCCTTTCTTTAAAAACTCTTCCTCCACAAATAACACATGTGCTTGGAGTTGGTCAACAAAATAGATCATTTCTGGGTCGGCCGGCCCATATTTGAAGAATCTGCAAGCTGGAAAGACCCTGGAGGCCTACGGGGGTTACTTCTGCCCCCAGGCAAGACGGACTCCAAGCCAGGGATTCCTGGCCCCTTTTTAATAGCACAGAGAAACCTCAGAGTGTTGGGAGGGAAAAGAAAACAAACGGCCGAAAATTCAGCTTTTTCTTTCCCCCTCTTCAGACTTTTCTGAGTTAAAAACAAAAAAAGTCCTCCAATGTTTTGCAAGGTCGTTAAACCTCTAAAACATACCAATTAATAATTTTATGAGCAAATCAACTTGCTTGTCACCCAGTAATACATTCTTAAACTAACAATGACATGCTGGAGCCGTAAACTAGAACTTTGTGTTTTTTTAATGTTGTGCACATTCAGATTTTCCTGAATTTTACACCTCTAGCAACACCTCACATTGTTTCTAGTTATGCAACATCCATTCAATAAAGACTACTGAGGTCCCGCCGCGTGCTGTAAGATGGGCTGTAAGCAATCGTCGTGCGAAGAATTCAGGTGTTTCTGCCATTGAGCTCAACTCCCAAATCAGTTTGCATGTCCCTTACTCCCAACACATCACTCCCTGGGAGACCGCCTCCCCGCCCCCCGCCCCGCAGACACCCGAAGGTGTGTGACAAGTGCGCTCGCACAGAGCTGCAGGCCACACCCCTTTCCCTCTGCCCGGCATTTCTGGGCAGCCGCCCAACTCCAGCAGCCAACCGACGTCTCTCTGCCTCAAGGCTTCCTCTGCCTGCCGCGGCTTGCTCGACCAGATCCGTAACACCCACCACCCACCCACCACCGCCACCAGCAGCGGCCCTCAAGCAGCGACTGGCAGGAGTTGATGTATAAATACCCCAGCAACCTTGCCTCTTGGGGAGCTTCTGTAGAAGGTACGGTTTCTCACTGGCCTCCACTCTTCCTGAAGGAGGTCTAGCTCCCTTGACACATTCGGGTAACTTGCTTGATAAAGCACACGGGTTGGCTGCTTCTCCCTCCCATCTCACTCCCTCACTCTCTATAGTCCTTCCCTAGAACCATGTCCTCAATAAGGTACTGACACTCAAATCCTTGCTTCAGGGCCCACCCTTAAGCGGTAGCAAAGAGGCTGCCTGAAGCATACTCCTTTATTAAATCAGTCATCAACAGCGGCTGCTGAGCAGAGTCCTGCTTTGTGGTTCTTACTGAATTTACTAATTTTCAGTCTCTTTAAGGAAAGAAAAGTGGGAGCGTCTCCTATGGATGGTGAGTCTTTCGAGTCAAGTGCACTGGTTCCTCTGAGCCACCATGTCATGAAGTTTGCCGTCACAGCCCCACAAAATCTCTTCTCTCTGCAATGACATCTGTTCCTGTTGTTCTGTTCCCAGGTAAACAGAGGCCTAGAAGGGGGAGAAGGAGAGGAATGGGGTGGAAGAGGCCATTGGAGTGCCCTCTCTACAATAGGCAAGGGACAAATCAGTCCAAAAATGGCATTTTGGAGTGACACAGGAACAAAGTACTTTTCACGAAGGCCATGTGTCATCAGCATTCTCCATTCCTGTTGAGAACTTGCAAGATCTAATGACATTTCTGTTTTTGCATCCACCGAGAAGACGCCAAAGCCCTCCGCTCTGCTGTTTATTTTGGATGTCTAACTCAGCAAGAGTCAGAAACAATTCAGTCAATTTAAATCAGAGGAGGGGATTTAGGAAGGATGCAGGGGAATCTCATGAAATGGCCGAGCTGGGGGAGAGAAGAGACCCAGTTGGGAGGGATAGAAACCCCTCACACTGGATCTACCCCTTTTCTCTGCTGCTGTCTGTAAACCGACTTACAGCATCTCTCTCATTAAAGACTGCTTTTCTCCAAGTTTTCTCCAAATTGTTATAGGCAACAAAATCTATATGCTTTCAGGAGAAAGGGATGTTTGAAAGTGCCCAGTTGTCCTCAGACATTCAGCTGGCACACACCCGCATCTTCTCAATGGCTGCTCACAGCCACTTCTATTCTGACTGGTCACAGCATCCACTCAGGTGGAGTCAGTGCCCAGCCGTGCCACTTACTAGGTAAGTGGTGAGCTCACAAAGTCATTGTGAGTGTGGAGTAACCCCCAGAACCCGGCAAAAGACCTGACCTGATGTAGGAACTGCTACCCATCCTAGAGCCACTCTGGCTCCCCTGACCCTTTAGTGCCATGGAGACGGAGCACACTTAGCCAAACTGCTTACTCACGTAATTCCTAAAGTCCCACACAGGATCATCTGCTTGGGCTAATCTACGCCACCACTGTACACCCTTTCTGTAGAGGAAGCTGGGAAATGCAGTTTGGCTTGTTTGATCGTGGATTTTGGAACCTACCTTGAGGTGGCAAGATTCATAAAATATGGCATATCGAAATGTGGAAATATTCACAAGATTTGGGTGGCCTCACCTGACAGATGTCCTTTATAACCCACAAGGCAGAAAAATAAAAGGGCCACAAATTATACAGCTTATGACATTAACCACGGAAGAAAGATTAGGCTATTTCCATTCTAGTCTAAAAATCCCAGGAAACAGATCAAGAGCCCAAACCATCAAGTGCCCTTCTGAGACAGTCACAGGGCCACGGAAGAACATGACTGCTTCTGAGGGAACCATGTATATAGTATATAAGGGGGTTCAGGAGTAAGAGATGGATGAAAGACAGCAGCTTGAAAAATAAGAGGTTTGAGGTCATTCAAAATAATGAGTACTCACAAGATGAGTTGAATACTATATAAGGGGTTGTTGATAGATTCAAGTTCAAAAATATTTCAGTCAACTGGGTGTCAACAAATATAAATCTCCCAATTGAAGGTGAACACTGGAGAGCAGAGCACAAATAAGAAATAAATACACGCAAAGGAGTAACCATCTTTAGTCATTAGTAAGATTCAAATTAAAGCCACAAGAAGACACCACTACGGACCCATTAAAATGGCTAAAATTAAAAAGCCAAATATTGGTGAGGATATGGAATAACAAACTGTCGTACTTTGCTGGTGGGAGTACAGATACTTTAAAAAATAATATGATGTACAAACTCCCAGTTATAAATAAGTCACAGGGCTGAAAACGACCAAATCAGGAATATAGTCAGTAAAGTGCAGTAACTTGTGTGTGATGACAGACGGTCCACTACACTTACCACGGTGAGCACCTCACAATGTGTGTATAAACATCAAATCACTGTTACACACCTAAAATGAATATAATATTGTATGCCATCTACGCTTCCACTAAAAAATTTTTTTAAATTATAAATGTAAAACAATATGATTAAATATAGACTCGCCGTGTGGCCTAACGATTCCACCCCTGAGAGAAATGAAAGCGCATGTCCATTCAAAAACATATACGTGAAAATGCATAGAATGCAGCTTCGCTGGTGATAGTCAGCACTGGAAAGAGCCCCGGTGTCCACCATCTGGTGAAGTGATAAATGAATTGTGGCATGTCCATACTCTGGAGCACTACTCAGCAGTGAAAAGGAATGAGCTACGGTTACACACTGCAGCATGAATGAGTCTCAAATGCAAATCTCAAATCCCAAAAGAAAGAAGCCAGTCTCAAAAGGCTACAAACTGCATCTCTTTTATATGGGATTCTTTTTAACAGGCAGAACGACGGTGACAGTGTGGTCAGGGGCCAAGAGGTGAGGAAAAGGGATGGACTACAAATGGGAACGAAGGAACTTTAGGGAGTGACCAGACATGTTCTATACCTTGATTTTGGTGGTAGCTATGCAGGTGTGTATACGTGTATCAAAACTCATTAAATTGTGCGCCTTAGATGGGCAAATTTTATGTTACATAAACTATACTTCTTAAAAAATGTTTTATTTTTTTGAGAGAGAAAGCACAAATGCAGGGGGGAGCAGAAAGAGAGGGGGACAGAGAATCTGAAGCGGGCAGCCGACAGCAGGGAGCCTCAAACTCAGGAACCTCAAGATCACGACCTGAGCCATAGTCCGAAGCTCAGCCTACTGAGCCACCCTGGCACCCCAGTGTTATGCAAATTATACTGCAAGAAAGCTGACAAAAACAAAGGGAAAAAAAAAAAAACTTCTCACGTCTTCCTGCCCTTTCCAAAGTCCTCCTATTCCCGCCTGTGCTGTGTATGCAGTATGAGGTATTCTTTTTTTAAGTTGTGGTTTTTTCCAATTGTTATTCCAGTCCTTAATCTTTCCAGCTAAAAGGCAAATTCTCTGAGGTTAGGGAGTTATTGAAAACTGACCTAAGCCAATTTGGTTACAGACAACATTGCTTGTTTTTTTGTGGAAACAGTAGCCCCTGAAGAGTTAGAGGTGGGTGAGGATTCGCTGCTTCCCCACACCCTCCCCATCCGTTACGTCAGTGGGAAACCTCAAACCAAACTCTGTCATGTATACACACATTTACTAAAAAGCAACTTAATAACAAGTAAACACAAAACCATTCATAAACCCTGTTCAATAAGCCCTGTGAAGTTAGCTTGCTACCCTTCGAAGTGCTTTGACCACCACCTTACATGAAAGATTTATCTGATAAAGACAAGACAGCGTGCAGAAACAAGATTCTGCTACCTGCACAAGTGGCATTAGGTAACCAGACATCCTGAAGCAATAGCTGGATATAAGACCATTTAAGGATGGAGCACCCGTTGCCTGCTCTGGGGATGCGGGCTGCAAGCTGTAATCAATTCTTCTCCCCTGTTCATGCAAGTGGCTCTGAGACGTTTTAGCCCATCTACACACGAGCCTCAAATATATTCAATTCATCAAAGTGAGGCCCGCTTTTATTACGCAGGCTGCTAGCTGCTCCTTTCGCCAATAGAACCCTTTGTGACAGTCACTCTCCTAATTAGTGAAGCATAAGGTATTGAGTAAGGTATGGATAGTATTAGTGCTTTAGTAGCTGCCTGACCTTCCTGACTGGAATGAACTGGCTGTGTCCTGGACTGTGTGTTCTTTCTTCTTTCTTCTAAGATTTTATCTAAATTCAAGTTAAGTAACAACATAGAGTTACCTATAGCAGTTTTGGTTTCAGGAGAATTTAGTGTTTCATCCCTTACATACAACACCCACTGCTCATCACAAGTGCCCTCCTTAGTACCCATCGCCCATTTAGCCCACCCCGCCTCCAACTCACATCCCCTCCAGCAACCCTTAGTTTGTTCTCTATAGTTACGAGTCTTTTATGGTTTGCCTCCCTCTCTGTTTTTATCTTATTTTTCCTTCCCTTCCACTATGTTCATCTGTTTTGTTTCTTAAATTCCACGTATGAGTGATGTCAATATGGTATTTGTCTTTCTCTGGCTGACTTATTTCACTTACCATAATACATTCTAGTCCCATCCATGTCTTTGCAAATGGCAAGATTTCATTATTTTTGATGCCTGAGTAATATTCCATTATATATATTATAATGTATATATATAATGTATAATGTATATGTATATATACCACCCTCTTCTTTATCCATTCGTCAGTCGACGGACATTTGGGCTCTTTCCATACTTTGGCTATTGTTAATAGTGCTGCTATAAACATTGGGGTGCATGTGCCTCTTCAAATCAGTATTTTTGTATCCTTTGGATAAATACCTAGTAGTGCAATTGCTGGGTTGTAGGGTAGTTCTACCTTTAACTTTCTGAGGAACCTCCATACTGTTTTCCAGAGTAGCTGCACCAGTTTAAATTCCCAACAGTGTAAGAGGGCTCCCCTTTCTCCACATCTTTGCCAACATCTCTTATTTCCTGAGTTGTTACTTTCAGCCATTCTGTTGGGTACGAGATGGTATCTCATTGTGGTTTTGCTTTGCATTTCCCTGTTGATGAGTAATATTGAGCAGTTTTTCATGTGTCTATTAGCCACCTGGATGTCTTCTTTGGATAAATGTCTGTTCATGTCTTCTGCCTATTTCTTAGCTGGATTATTTATTTTGGGGGTGCTGAGTTTGATAAGCTCTTTATAGATTTTGGATACTAACCCTTTATCTGGTATGCCATTTGCAAATATCTTCTGCCACTCTTTATGTTGCCTTTTACTTTTGTTGATTGTTTCCTTCACTCTGAGAAGACTGGCGAGAGTCGACATCCCTGTTGTGTTCCTGACCTTCTGGGAAAAGCTCTCAGTTTTTCCCCACTGAGGATTGTATTAGCTGTGGTTTTTTTGCATATGGCCTTTATGATGTTGAGGTGTTCCTTCTTTCCCTACTTTCTTGAGGGCTTTTTATCAAGAAAGGATGCCATATTTTGTCTAATGTTTTTTCTGCATCTATTCAGAGTATCATGTGGTTTTTATCCTTTCTTTTATTAACGTGGTGTATCACATTGATTGATTTGCAGATATTGAACCACATCTACAGCTGAGGAATAAATCCCACTTGTTTGTGGTGAATAATTAATTCTTTTAATGTACTGTTGGATTCTATTTGCTAGTATCTCGTTGAGAATTTTTGCATCCATGTTCATGAGGGATATTGGTTTGTAATTCTCCTTTTTAGTTCAGTCTTTGTCTGGTTTCGGAATCAAGGTAATGCTGGCCTCATAGAATGAATTTGGAAGTTTTCTTTCCATTTCTATTTTTTTAAAAACCGTTTCAGAAGAATAGATATTAATTCTTCTTTAAGTGACTGGTAGAATTCCTCTGGCAAGACATCTGGCCCTGGACTTGCGTTTGCTGGAAGATTTCTGATTACCGGTTCAATTTTTTTGCTGGTTTATGGGTCTGTTCAAATTTTCTGTTTCTTCTTATTTCAGTTTTCATACTTTATATGCTTCTAGGAATTTATCCACTTCTTCCAGATTGCCTAATTTGCAGGCATATGACTGTTCATAATATTCTCTTATTATTGTTTGTATTTCTTCAGTGTTGGTTGTAATCTCTCCTCTTTCATTCATGATTTTATTTATTTGGGTCCTTTCTCTTTTCTTTTTGATAAATCTGGCTAGCAGGGGTTTATCACTTTTGTTAATTCTTTCAAAGAACCAGCTCCTTGTGCCGTTGATCTGTTCTACTGTTTTTTTTTGTTTGTTTGTTTCTACATCATTTATTTCTGCTCTAATATTTATTATGTCCCTTCTTCTGCTAGTTTTGGGCTTTATTTGCTGCTCTTTTTCTAGCTCCTTAAGGTGTAAGTTTAGATTGTGTATTTGAGACTTTTCTTGCTTATTGAGGAGCCCCTATGTTGCTATGTACTTCCCTCTTAGGACCCCTTTTGCTGCATCCCAATGGTTTTGGATTGTTGTGTTTTTATTTCATTGGCATCTATGTATTTTTTAATTCCTTCTTTAATTTCCTGGTTAACCAATTCATTCATTAGTAAGGTGATCTTTAACCTCTATGTATTTGGGGGCTTCCAAATTTTTCTTATGTTTGACTTCAAGTTTCATATGCTGTGGTCTGAAAATATGCGTGGTATGATCTTAGTCTTTTTGTACTGGTTAAGACCTGATTTGTGACCCAATATGTGGTCTATTCTGGAGAATATTCCATATGCTCTCAAAAAGAATGTGTATTCTGCCTTTTTTTAAAATTTTTTTAATCTTTATTTATTTTTGAGAGAGTGAGAGAGAGACAGAGCATGAGTTGAGAGAGAGGGAGACACAGAATCTGAAGCTTGCTCCAGGGTCTGAGCTGTCAGCACAGAGCCCGACATGGGGCTCGAACCCACAGACTGTGAGATCATGACCTCAGCCGAAGTCAGACGCTTAACCGACTGAGCCACCCAGGCGCCCCTGTATTCTGCCTTTTAAGGGTGAAATGCTCTGAATAGATCTGTTAAGTCCATCTGGTCCGGTGTGTCATTGAAAGCCATTGTTTCCTTGTTGATCTCTTGCTTAGATGATCTGTGCATTAAAGTCTCCTACTATTATTGTATTATTATCAATGAGTTTCTTTAAGTTTCTTGTTAATCGATCTATATATTTGGGTGCTTCCAACTTGGAGGCATAAATATTTACAACTGTTAGATCTCATTGTTGGGTAGAATCCTTTGTTTAATGCCCTCCTTTATGTCTTATTACACTCTTTGATTTAAAATCTAATTTGTCTGATATAAGTGTGGCTACTCTAGCTTTCTTTTGATGTCCATTCGTATGTTAAATGGTTCTCCACCCCCTCACTTTCAATCTGGAGGTGTCTGGATACAAAATGAGTTTCTCGTTAGCAGCATATTGATAGGTCTTGTTTTTTAAATCCATTCTGATACCCTGTGTCCTTTGATTGGAGCATTTAGTCCATTTACATTCAGAGTAATTATTGATAGATATGAATTCAGTGCCATTATATTACCTATAAAGGTGTTTTTCCTGTAGATTGTCTCTCTTCCTTTCTAGTCTTTGTTTCTTTTGGTCTCTTTTTCCATCTCTTCTCAGCCTTTTGGCTAAGATCAAGGGTATCCTGTTCAAAGCATCCTCTTTTATAATTCTTGGGGAGTTGGTTTAGTGTTCACAAACTCCTTTAGTTTTTGTCTAGGAAACTCTTTATCTCTCCTTCTATTATGAATGACAGCCTTTCTGGATAAAGTATTCTTGGCTGCATATTTTTCCCATTTAGCACATTGAATATATCCTGCCATTCCCTCTGACCTGCCAAGTTTCCACGGCCAGGTCTGCTGCCAACCTTACGTGTCTACCCTTATAAGTTAAGGACCTTTTGTCCCTAAGCTGCTTTTGGAATTCTCTCTTCGTCTTTGTATTTTCCAAGTTTCACTATGATATGTTGTGGTGTTGACCTATTGAATTTGAAGGGAGTTCTCTGTGCCTCTTGGGCTTGAATGCCTGTTTCCTTCCCCAGATTAGGAAAATTCTCAGCTATAATATGTTTAAATAAACCTACCGCCCCTTTTTCCCCACTCTTCTTCTTCTGAGATTCCTGTGATATGGATATTATTGCACTTTATATGGATATTTATTGCAGAATCACTGAATTCCCTAAGTCTATATTCAAGATCTAATAGTTTCCTTTCCCTCTTCTTTTCAGCTTCATTAGTTTTCATAATTTTATCTTCTATATCTCCTATTTGTTCCTCTGCATCTTCCATCCTCATTGTGATTGTATTAGTCAGTTTTGCGTCTCTAGTTACAGCATTTTTTACTTTGGCCTGACCAGTTTTTAGGTCTTTTATCTCTGCATCAAAGGTTTCTCTCGTGTTTTCTATGCTTTTTTTCATTCCCAGCTAGTATTCTTATGATTGTTTTTCTAAATTCTTGTTCAGATATATTGCTTATATCTGTTTTGAGTAAATTCCTAACTGTGGTTTCTTCTTGATCTTTCTTCAGGGGAAAATTCCTCCACCTTGTCATTTTGCCTAGGTTTCTGTCTTTTGCATGTTATGAAAGCTTATGATGTTTGCTGCTCGTAAGAGTAATGCTATATTAAGAGTGAGTCACACAGTGTCCAGGGCCTGGCGCTTCAGGAAGTGTTCCTGGTGTGTACTGTGCGCACGCTGGTATTATGATTTGGCTGCTCTTTCCCCCCCAGGTCAGTCCTCTGCAGACTTCCTCTTTGCTGACAGTGGGGAGTATTTGGACCTTTCATTTGTTTGTTAAAATAAGCCTGATTAAAAAAAAAAAAAAAAAGCCTGATGCAAAAAAGAGAAAAGGAACAAACAAAAAAACAGACAAGCAAAAGAACAAAAACTATACGCCTGATTCAAAAAAAAAGAAAAGAAAAGAAAAGATTTTTTAAAAGTCTGGTCCTATTTCCGCAGAACTGAAGCTGATGCTTTGGAGCACTCTGTGATCAGTAGACTTGGTGTATGCAGGGTGCCTGTGGTGGTCCTCTGGGGGAGAGGCCCCCTGCACTGGCTCACAGTCAGACCTGCCCTAGTGAAGATGCCCCTGCAGGGTGCAGGGGATGGGGTTAGTTTAAGTGGCTCCAGACTCCACTGGGGGCACTGTGTTGTTCAATTAAGTCCCACCATTGTGTTGGGGGCCACGGGAAGATGGCCTCGCCCAGCTCTCTCCTCCTTAGAGTGGGAAGATCAGGCCAGCTGCTGGTCAGGAAACCCTCACAGACAAGTGAACAGTCTCCCCTCTTCTATCTCCCAGGTTTCCACCAGATCCCTGCCCTCAATCTGTCTGTGACCCAGCTGTGGACAAGCCAGGGACCACAGCTCTCCGGTGTTTTACCTCAGACGGGCAGCTGGGATTCAAAACTCCAAGTCTTGAAAAACCGAGCAATGTACCAACCCGCTCCCCACTCTGGAGGAGAGGCTTGCAACGCCGAGCCTGCTGCCTTTCTGTCCCAGAAAAGCAGTCACACGGCTGCCCGGTGCCTGGAGCTTATGGTGAAGCACAGCTAGAAGCTGTGAGCAGGTTATCCACCTTCTGCACGTGCCTCTTTCCTTTGCTGTTGAACGGCTGCTCAAAGGCACCAGTTGGGTCTTTTGTTCTTGGAGAAGCAGTATACCTTCTTCCAAATGCACTCCAGGAAGGGAACATCTCTCTCAGTGTGACCCAGGGGATCCCTACACCACACTGTCTGCTGTCCATCTGGGGCCTCCACCCCCTTCTCCCCAGGAGCACCACCACCTGCCCTGATCAACTCTGGCAAGTGGCACTGACTTCCAAAACCTCAGAATTTGAGCTTGCTGTTTACAAAACAGGTGCTCTGTGGTGCTTTGGCTTTTCTCTAAACCCAATTCACCTGTCATACTTTGTATCTGATAGGTTCTCTCTCAAATTATGCAGATCGTTCTCTTAATCCTCAGATGGATTTCCTAGATGTTTAAAATAATTTCATGTTGATCTATATGTGTTGGAGGGAGGAGGTGAGCCCAGGGTCCCCCCAGCTATTCTGCCGTCTTAAGTCCTCCCCTGGACTGCTCTGGACTGTGTGTTCTTGGCAAGAGCTGCTACCTTTGGAGTTGGAACTTAAAACAAATAGCACAAACTTAAGATTCTCTATGCTGAGCTTTTTAGAAGTAAATTATAGCCATCTTTCCCAAAACATATCCTTTCTTCCTTTAAACTTTTCATAAAATTTTTGACTTCTAATAGATGCTTAGTAATTGCTAATGACTATAAACCAAGCAAATTAAGAATGAAGCATTTTTAAGTAGGAAGGCAGGAAGGCAGGAAAGAAGGAAGGAAGGAAGGAAGGAAGGAAAGAAGGGAGGGAGGGAAGGGAGGGAGGGAGGGAGGGAAGGAAGGTGGGAAGAAGCGAATGAGGGAAGGAAGAAGTCTTCTGGCCTCCAGCATCTCCTTGTCTTTGAAGATATAGACACTCAGCCTGGGGCTATGCCTCAGTTTCTAGTGCAGCTTTTTGAGAAGCCTTTGGGGCTGGTGGGTTTTTAAATATCCAAAAATAAGGAGATGACGTGGTCTGTGAAAAGGTTAAGTCACTCAGTGCAAATAAAAACTGGGGAATTTCTAGAGTGAAAAATAATTGCCAAAGGCTGATTAACAGCCTAAAATTAGTCAGATTAGCCTGCAGAAGCAAGGCTCCTCCAGGTCACTGAGTTTGCTGTTTCAAGGAAGCTCCACTCCCCCACCCATCCCAGTCACCCTCCAAGTCCTTTCTTCTACAAGACCAGTCCTAGTGGCCATGGAATTGGAACCATGAGGGGCTGAACTCAAAGGCAAGGAAAAGTGATTGTGTGACTAGACAGGGAGCCAGGCTTCTGACCCCAAGTACCTCCCTGCCCCCTGCCCTTCTGATCACTTCTAGTTTATCTTTTTATAACAGCATGGCACAAGCTTTGGAATTCAAGTTGTGCCCCACCACTCTCTAGGTCTACAGTCTTGGGCAAATAATTTAGCATCTATGAACCGCAGGTTCCTCATGTATAAAAAAACAAAAACAAAAAATAAAACAAAAACCAAACAAATAAATAATAAACAAACAAAGCCTACAGTACCTACCTATCTACCGTGGCCGCTCAGTATATCTCCTTGCCTGTTACCTATTCCCCCGTTTTAACAGCATCCATTAATCTTTAGCAGAACGGCTCCTTACCGCTCTTGGCCTACGTGGCTTTGATAAATCCACCAGCATTGAACTGATTGTCACAAGGTCAAGATCTGGCCAACAAGCATATTCTATCCTGGTGCTGCAGTGAACTGTTTAGTTAGCAATGCACTACTCACTGAGACTCAGTCCTGAGACTCATGTTGGAACCACTGGACCTACATTATCTCTCTTTTATGAACTTGAAGCTGATAATGATGCAGGCCTAGCACTGTTGGGGTCACCATGTGGAAAGATGCTGCCTAAGAATGACCCAAACAAGAAAGAAGAGCACCAAATCCTGATAGCTTGAGCATTTGAATAGAGCTGGGCCTGAAGCCAGGCCTACCCAAGGATGGGAGGGAATAAATTCCATGTTTGGCTCCAACCAGTTTGAGGTGGGTCATTTATTATCTAAAAACCAAAATACCATAGACTCCGAATCCTAATGCCTGACTTGAAATTGTGGTTCTTTCTGTGACTCATTAGCCGTGGGAATGTGGGTTGTTTACTTACTATCTCTGTGCCTCAATTTCCTCACTAATAAATGGGATATTAAAGCATCAACATCAAAGGTTATTTGAGGATAAAATGACTGACTATGTATAAGGCATTTATAACAGTACCTGGCACATTGAAAATATACTATTTTATTTTATTTTATTTTATTTTTAATTTTTTTAATCTTTTTATTTATTTTTGAGAGAGAGAGAGAGACTGAGCATGAGCAGGGAAGGGGCAGAGAGAGAGGGAGACACAGAATCCGAAGCAGGCTCCAGGCTCTGAGCCGTCAACACAGAACCTGATGCTGGGCTCGAACTCACAGACCGTGAGATCATGCCCTGAGCTGAAGTCGGATGCGACTGAGCCACCCAGGTGCCCCTGAAAATATACTATTTTATAACATTCATCATTATTGCTATTATATAGTAATGACTATTACTATTATTATTTTCATTTTTATCTCATAGATTTATAGGGTATGGAGCAATATGGCCAATGAGTTTGAGTGAAATTAAGAATCGTCCTGGTCGGGGTGCCTGGCTGGCTCAGTCAGTGAAGTGTGTGACTCTTGATCTGAGGATTATGAGTTCAAGCCCCACGTTGTGTGTAGAGATTACTTAAAAAGAGAGAGAGAGAGAATGGTCCTGGTTAAGTCTCCCCACAGAAGGAAGGAGTATTGAATTTTATCCACTTCAACCTAAGTCCCAGTTAGCCTTATTGTCTTTTTTACTAGATTGATCAAACTGCTAGAGTGAGGCCATGGCCATAGAGGCGTTTAGGATAAATCTTAATGAAAGACAGAATCTTGTCAAGATCCTGATGATATCTGTATGGTTAAAATTCAGAACTCTGAGTCAAGTTAGGCATCATATTTGACTAACTAATTGAACAAAACTTCAATGAGAAGGTAAGAGCATGGTTTGGAGAAGTGGAGAGCATTAGTCTTTCAGGAAGGGTTTCCTGGGGACAGGGAACAGCTATTGCAAAGGTCTTATCAGGCATTTCGGAGAAAAAGCGAGATTAGGGTGAATGAAGTGGATATCTGTGGGAGATGAGGGCAGAGAAGCCAAACGGCCAGGTCATGTGGGAGCCATATTTACTCATTTTTTTACTCGGTGTGAGATGGGGACCCAAAGCAGGGTTTTGGGCAAAGGAGTGACATTCAACTTTTATTTTAAAGGCCACCCCCGTTCCCGTATTCAGAGAGCAAGGGTGGAAGCAGAGAGACAAGTCAAGGAGCTGTTTTCAGTAACCAGGTGAGAGATAATGCATGTTGGCTTTGTTCTCTCAGACCAGCTTTCTCCTGATGAAGAAACTGTGTCTGCTGGTGGCTTCAAGGCTGCCACTCTCACAGCTTATGAGCAGAGGGCGAAGGCCTCCTTCTCTTTAAGTCTCAATTCCCTTAAAATAAGTAAGTAAAACCTAGAGAATGCATGCACCCACTCCGCCTTCCACTTGCCACCCTACCACAGGCCTACCATACACGGTTGGCCTTCACTGAGTGCATTTTGGAAAATAAATAAGTAGCACAAAAACACACAGATCTGCTACTTGATTGGTTTTGTGGGACGGATTGTAATGCACTGGTTAGATCCTCTTGCTTTTTCCACTTTACAACCAATGGGTATATGTGCAAATTTACCAGATGAATTTCGAAGGAATGGCCAGTTGCTCTGAGAAGCATATAGCCATAGCCAGAAAACTGGATTCCCGGCCCTGTTAACATCATCTTCTCATTAAGTTATTCTTTCCTAGACAACGAGAAGAATATATAGTTTGAATCTTAGGCAATATATTTTGAATCTCAGGCCATGGTCTGATACTGATGAAAGTAGGAAGCTGCTTTCAAATATTTTATCAACATTTTTATTCAAAAGAATAAGGACAGAATCATCAAGCGAAGCATAGAAGAGAATAAGAAAGACATGGAAAAATACAGAACATTTAAATCAGACCCTGAAAACCAGTAGCTCAAGAATCTGATCTATATATATAATCTTCTTTGGCCTGCACAGCAGGGGCCCATTCATTGACTTTAATTTTTTAAGTTAGTGGGCTGATATGTAAAAGTAGGTATATTTCATAAGAAGTCGTCGGATCTCTTTCTCATTAAAATACTAAACTGTGTGGCAATGTGGAGCCACAGTTCTCTCCAGATCTCAATCAGCTGTATCTCCTCTAGCAGGATTTCTAACACTGTCAACACATGTTCTGTTTCTGAAATTTACCACATTTCCTTCATACTCCATTTTAAAAATGGAGTTGCAATCTCTAATTTTAAGATCCTTAAAATTAAAATCTCTAATTTTCTGAGACCCTACCCAAAGCAAAATCCAGAGTAGTGTTCTAGAACTAGCATGGTAAAAAAAAAAAAAAAATTCAAACCATGAAATGTAGAACTTATGAGTAAGAATAGAGAAGTTTCAAATTGCGTGCATTTATATTATAGACCAAGGATAAAACAGGCTAATGTGTTCATTTTGACACATCTACCACAACTGGGGCCTTTAGCCATGCCAAATCATAGAGATAAATTTAGAATCATTCAAAACCATTAGGATTACTAGTTCCCACAGGAGAAAAGCAGGCTTAATAAACTCCTGCCTAAGTAGAAATAAGTTCTTTGGCCTATGGCTGCTATTCTACACCATAATTGCAAAATTCCTAGTGTGGATACAGCATAGCCAGGAACTGGAGGTGACCCAAGCTATGAACCAAAAATTGGAAGGGATCACACTAATTTGTGAAACCCAGTACTGAACTGAAACCAAACATTTTTTTTTCTAAGTTGTGGACTCACTCAAAAAGATTTCTATGAAAGTCAATAAAATCCAATTAAACTAACATGAACTATAACTGAACCAGTGTTTTCTAAAACAGTAAAACTAGAATATTAGAATATTATATCAGCCAAAACAGTATTTCACCTGTCTGCATCTCCTTGAGTATCTTTATTTTGTTTTTAATTTTTTAATGTTTATTTATTTTTGAGAGAGAGAGAGACAGAGCACCAGCAGGGGAAGGCAGACAGAGAGGGAGACACAGAAACTGAAGCAGGCTCCATGCTCTCAGCCGTATGCACAGAGCCCGACGCCGGCTCGAACTCACAAACCATGAGATCACGACCTGAGCCGAAGTCAGATGCTGAACTGGCTGAGCCACCCAGGTGCTTCTCCTTGGGTAAGTATCTTTAAAGGCCGTCATACTTTTGTCCTGGTTACTATGTAGATCAAAACTACAGAAAACACATTTCAATCAGTTATGAACTCTTTCCAATTCTGGCAGACTCTTCTTGTTGTCAACCAAATACCCATTACTCCTATTTCTTTAACAAAACCCAGATTTAGTCAAGAAGACAATCTATCCAACTTCCTGTTCCTAGCCTCCCTTGCAACCTAGTGTCTCTGTTTCAAACTATGAGATTTAGGCAGACATTACGTGGCATTTCCAGGAAAGTTTGTTGCCATGGACCCATTCTACATTCTTCCATCCTGGATTTCAAGTACATAGCTAGAGCTTCAATCATAAGACAACTTTATTTTATTATTATTTTAAATATTTATTTATTTTGTGGGGGGAGGGAAGCACAAGCGGGGGAGGGGCAGAGAGAGGGGAGACAGAGGATCCAAAGCAGACTGCACTGACAGCAGTTGACGGCAGCGAGACCGACGTGGGGCTCAAACTCATGAACCACTAGATGATGATCTGAGCCAAAGTTGGACACTCAACCCACTGAACCACCCAGGTGCCCCCTTCAGACAAATTTAAAGATGGAAGCTATGCATAAGGATGACAAAAGGGAAATCAGGACATGGAGACATTGTTGATATCCTGCAGGTCTGTTCTGGCTCCAGACTTCTTTCACATGAGAGTTAAATAAACTGTATTGTGTGCGAGCCATTATATTGATGGCTTTCTGTTATGCGTAGCTAAATCTAATCCTAACTTATAAATTAAGTATGCTAACATTATAGAAAACAACTCAGTACATCTTTTTATATAACATATATTCACGGAATACCTACTGTGCATCATGCATTGCCCTAAGGATACTGATATATTTTCTGCTCTCATGGAACACAGAAGAAAGAAAATTCAGCTAGGTGATTAAATTCCATACTCAGCTTCACTGTTGACTAATAAAATCCTTGAACTTGGAGAAGCCATTTCTCTTCTCCGAGCTTCAGTTTCTTCGTATGTAATACGATGGAGTTTGACCCAGTTTTTCTAAGGTCATTTGCAGCTCTCTCACTGGAAGATTCCGTTGGTCAGTCATTTTCTCACTATCCACAGAAACCTATCTCACCCTTAGTCCCAGAGGTCAGTAATAAAATTCTAATCGACTCCCTTCAACCACAGGTAATAAGCCCAAAGTTGGACAATTCTCCCTTCTGAAAATCTGAAATTGGAAGATTTCGACACTGAGCCAAGGTCATGTGGAATGGGGGTCAGAGTAGATGGCATGGCAAACCAGAATCATGTGTGAGCCAATGTTTGGGGAGCAGAGGCACATGGGGAAGCAGGGAAAGTTGCCTGCATCACAAAGCAGGAATCTGCAGAGGAAGAGCAGCCACGAAAAACCAAAGGTACCAAACTAGCAGCCTGACAAGGCTGATCTAGTCCTTAGTTGGCTTACAACATTTTTCCAAAATTTGTACTAGTGGTCAAGATCTTCAAAAGAGGAAGTTTTGCATGAATTTCTGAATTTGCAGCTTCTCTGAATTAGTGGAAGAGCTGATGACGCTAGGCCTTCTTTCTTGCATGGCTACAAGAGACCAGAGTAAAGATCTCCAAACAAGGTGGGTTATGCCAGTGTCTCAACCTCCCCTTGTCTTGCAAGAGTGCTCTGCATTTGTTTCCTTCATTTCTCTTCCTCACAGAGCCATTGTTGGTATATGAGTTTGAGGACTCTGTTCCAGGTAATGCAGCCTCATGAAAAAATGAACAGCTCAGCCATGAGTATCCAATTTCAGTGTCCCCTGTGTAGCCCCAGCTCCGTTTTAATAGTTCTCCAGATTCCAGAGCCATCAGTGAAGCAAGCCAGGAAATGGCACAGTGACATCTTAGAACTCCCCAAAAGTTTAGAAACTGTCAGAACCAGGTACTTCTGAAGTGGAAGGTTAAGGTAGGACTAACAGGAATATTGGTTGAAAACCGGATTAAAAGCAGCCCACGGAGACATCCACTTAGGCTAAGATGGAACAGCAAAGACTAGATTTACCCTCATGCCAGATACAACTCATAAAACAGACAAAATAGATGAAACGATTGTTCTCAATATGTTGGCTATTAGGCAACAAAGCACAGTCATCACTGAGAGACAGGAAATAAAGAAGATGTGTTCTATGGCTATCCCAGCTTCCTGCCTTGAGATAGTTTCTATTTCCTCCTCCAGACTGGCAGAACACACATACAGATCATCTACCAAAATAGTCCATATTCTGGGCCATAAAACAAGCCTAAAAGAACTTAAGTCAAAGTATGTTCTGAGACCAAAATGAAATTAAAATAGAAATCTGTAAGGAAAACATAGCTTAAAAATCCCAAATATTTGAAAACCAAATAGTATGCTTCTTAACCCCTGTGTCAAAGAAGAAATCAAAAGACAAACTAGGAAGTATTCTGAACTGAAGGTAAATGAAAATACAATATATCAGAATTCGTGGGATACAACAGAAGCAGAACTTAGAGGGAAATCTATAGCACCAAACACCTAAATTAGAAAAAATAAAAAGAAGCCTCAAATCAACAACCTCGGCTTCCTTCCAACTTAAGAAACCAGAAAAAGAAGAGCAAATGAAACTCAAAGTAAATAGAAGAAAGGAAATCATGATACCAAAAATTTTAAGAAATAACACTAATTCGGGGCGCCTGGGTGGCTCAGTCAGTTAAGTGGCCGACTTCGGCTCAGGTCATGATCTCACGGTCTGTGAGTTCGAGCCCCACATCAGGCTCTGTGCTGACAGCTCAGAGCCTGGAGCCTGCTTCAGGTTCTGTGTCTCCCTCTCTCTCTGCCCTTCCCCTGCTCACGTTCTGTCTCTATGCCTCTCAAAAATAAATAAACATTAAAAAATTTAAAAAAAATAAAAAAGAAATAACACTAATTCTACACACTCTTCCAGCGAATTAAAGAGGAGGAAAGGAGACACAGGAAGCCAGTCAAAGGCATTATAATAAAAGAAAAGTACATACCAGGGTTCCTTATGGTGCAAATTTCTTAAAACAAAATTTTAGTAAATTGATTCCAACCATATATAAAAAGCATAATATATTATGACCAAGTAGGCTTTATCCCAGGATCGCAAGGTTAACATTTGTAAATCAATCCATTTAATTCGCGATACTAAGACATTACAGAAGAAAAACCATGTAGCCATCTCAATAGGTACAAAAGAAAAAAAAAAGCATTTAACAAAATCTAACTTCCATTTCATTTCAAAGTAGGGATAGATGGGAACTTCGGCAACCTGATAAAAAATACCTATGGAAAACCAACATAGTTGGTAGTGGCGAAAGATTGATTACCTTCTCCCTGACATCAAAACAAGGAAAGGATGTCTGCTTTCACCACTTATATTCAACAATGAACTTTCTAGCCAGTACAATAGGCAAGAACAAGAAACAAAAGGTGTCCATACTGGAAAGGAAGAAGTAAAACTGTCTTTATTTACAGATGAAATGATTGTCTATGCAGAAAACCCTAGGCAATCTACAAGAAAAGCTACTAGAATTAATAATTAATAAGTTTCATGGGTCACTTGGGTGGCTCAGTCAGTTAATGTCCGACTCTTGATTTCAGCTCAAGTCATGATCTCACAGTTCATGAGATGGTGTCCTGCATTGGGCTCTGTGCTGAGAGCGTGGACCCTGCTTGAGATTCTCTCTCTCTCTCTCTCTCTCTCTCTCTCTGCCCCTCCCCCACTTGTTCTCACTCTTTCTCTCTCTCAAAATAAATTAATTAATTAAAAAAAGAGAGAAGCAAAGGAAACAACCAACAAAACTAATAGGCAACCAACGGAATGGGAAAGGATAATTGCAAATGACATATTGGATAAAGGACTAGTATCTAAAATCTATAAAGAACTTACCAAGCTCCACACCTGAAAAACGAATAATCCAGTGAAGAAATGGGCTGAAGATATGAATAGACACTTCTCCAAAGAAGACATCCAAATGGTAAACAGACACATGAAACGTCACTCAACGTCACTCATCATCAGGGAAATACAAATCAAAACCACACTGAGATACCACCTCATACCTCATCATCAGGGAAATACAACGTCACTCATCATCAGGGAAATACAAATCAAAACCACACTGAGATACCACCTCATACCAGTCAGAGTGGCTAAAATGAACAAATCAGAAAACTACAGAGGCTAGTGAGGATGTGGAGAAATAGGCACCCTCTTGCACTGTTGGTGGGAATGCAAACTGGTGCAGCCACTCTGGAGAACTGTGTGGAGGTTCCTCAAAAAAATGGAAATAGAACTACCCTATGACCCAGAAATAGCACTGCTAGGAATCTACCCAAGAGACACAGGAGTGCTGATGCATAGAGGTACACGTACACCAATATTCATAGCAGCACTTTCTACAACAGCCAAATCATGGAAAGAGACTAAGTGTCCATCAACTGACGAATGGATAAAGAAGATGTGGTATATATATATACAATGGAATACTACGCAGCAATGAGAAAGAATGAAATCTGGCCATGTGTGGCAACATGGATGGAACTGGAGGGAATTATGCTGAGTGAAATAAGTCAGTCAGAGAAAGTCAGATGCCATATGTTTCCACGCATAGGTAGGCTTTGGGAGAGGGGGGAGGAGAAGAGGGGAAGGAAAAAAAGAGCCACAAAGAGGGAGAAAGACATAACATAAGAGACTCTCAAAGACTAAGAACAAACTGAGGGGAGAGAGGAGTGTGGGAGGGGAGAAAGTGGGTGAGGGGCACAGAGGAGGGCACTTGCCGGGATGAGCACTGGGTGTCATATGGAAACCAATTTGACAATAAATTATTAGAAAAGAAAAGAAAAGAAAAAAAGAAAAACAAAAGAAAAAAAGAGAGAAATAGAATTTAAAATATAATACCAGTTACAATGCCATCTAACAATATGAATTCTTACGGATAAGTAAGACAAAATATGTGCAGTGAAGACTAAAAAACATCATGGGGAAAACTGAAAGAATACTTAAATAGAGATATACTGTTTTCTTGCATTTGAATATTCAGAATTGCTAAGATGTACATTTTTTCCGAGATCTATACGTAAAATACAATCCTGTCAAACTCCGGGCAGGGTTTTTACACTATGCATTATGTTATACATCTATATGCATACATTATACCTTTATATTTTATATTATATTGTTTACTTCTATGTTAACAATATAAATATTTTTTAAATTAACAAGCTGATTCTATAATTCACTTGGAAATGCAAAAGACCTAGAACAGACAATTCTACCTTGAAATGTGGAGGACTTACACTATCTAACTTCAAAACTTAGTATACAGTTATAATAATCAAGACTGTGTGGCCTTAAATTCAAGATAGACAAGTAGACCAATAAAATAGAAGAGAGTATACTAAAAAAGAAAAATAAAACTTGCAAAAGTACGAAGACAGTTTGATGGGGAAGTCAAGGTCTTTCTCACAAATGGCCCTCAAACAGTTAGATAAACACCTACAAAAACAGAACTTTGACCCGTGCCTCGTACCATATAGAAAAAATTAAGGTAAAATGTATCACAGGCGCGCCTTGGTGGCTCAGTCAGTTGAGGGTCCTACTTGGGCTCAGGTCATGATCTCACAGTCTGTGAGTTCCAGCCCCACGGCAGGTTCTGTGCTGACAGCGTAGAGTCTGGAACCTGCTTCAGATTCTGTGTCTCCCTCTCTCTCTGTCTCTCCCCCCACCTCTGCTCACACTCTGTCTCTCTCTAATATATAGATAACATTAAAAAAATTTTTTAATGTATCATAGACCTAAATCTAAATAAAACCCCAAAATATAAAACTTTTAGAAGAAAACAGAAGAAAGCCTTTGTGACCTTGGGTTAAGCAAAGATTTCTTAGGTACGACACCAAAAGTAAAAGGAGTAAATTGGACTTCATCAAAATTAAGAACATTTGCTCTTTGAACGACATTGTTAAATAGACTGGGAGAAAATATATGCAAGTTACACATTTGAAAAAGAATTTGTATCTAAAATACATGAGGAAATCTTACAACTCAGTAAGAAAACAAAGTAATCAAATTTTATAAATGGGCAAGAGATTTGAATAGACCGTTCACCGAAGAGGATATACAGATGGCAAATGAGCATATTCAAAGATGCTCAACATCATTAGCCATTAGAAAATGCAAATTAAACCACAATAACATACCACTACTTACTTGCTAGAATGTCTCGACTTTATTTTTTCAATTTTTTTAATGTTTATTTTTGAGAGAGAGAGACAGAGAGAAAGAGACAGTGTGAGTGGGGGAGGGACAGAGAGACGGAGACACACACAGAATCCAAAGCAGATTCAGGCTCCGAGCTGTGAGCACAGAGCCTGACCTGGGGCTTGAACTCACAAGCTGTGAGATCATGACCTGAGCTGAAGTCGACTCTCAACTGACTGAGCCCCCCAGGAGCCCCTAGAATGTCTAAAATTCAAATGACTGACCAAATCATGTGTTGGCAAAGATGATGAACAACTAGAATGTTCTCATTCCTTGCTGTTGGGAATGTAAAATGGTGCAACCACTTTGGAAAATGGCATAGCAGTTTCATTAAAAATGAAACATACACCTTCCATGTGGCCCACCCAAGAAAAACGAAAAACCGTGTCTACACAACAACTTGCACATGAACATGCATAGCAGCTTTGTTTGTAATAACCCCGAAATGGACACAATCCAAATACTCGTCGACAAGTGAATGAATAAACAAATTGTGGTATATGAATACAGTGAGATACTTAGCAATAAAAAAATGAGCTATTGACAGGCTCAACAACATGGATGAATCTCAAAATAATTATACTGAGTGAAAAAAGCCAGAACCTCTACCCGCGCCCCCCACACACAAAGAGTACATAATGTTTGATTCAATTTATATAAACTTTGAATAGAAAATGCAAAGTGATCTATAGTAAAAGAGAGCAAATCAGTAGCTGTCTGGGGATGGAGAGGAAAGAGCAGGGGTAGGTAATATGTCCATTATCTCGGCTACGATGATTTCATGGGTGTATACATACTTATAAAATTTACATTGTAAGTAAGTGCTATTTATTTTATGACAATTACATCTTAATCGAACAATTTGATCCTTAGGTTCCTTCCTCAAGTCTATGCAGCTAGGCAACTGGTTTTCCATGACCCTGTCATTAGACTTAGGTTTATTCTCTGGAGGAAGTTAACGTTCTGGGGACTAGAGGAGGGCAGGCACAAAAGATGGCAAGGGAATTTTAAAAACAAACAAACAAGCAGGGAAGTCTACATACTAAAGGCTGAGACTTTCCCCCCTCTAGCTCCACTTGGCTCCTGGAATCCCGGCAACCACGCTTATCTCTTCCAGGCAGAAGACTGGAAAACTCTTCCCTGGGCAGCCTTAGTGGCTCAAGAAAGACAAACATTCTGACACTGCGGGTTCTCTAAAAAACAGCACAGTCCTACAGCCTACGGTGAAACTCCTAACAAGCCCCACCTGTGACATCAGAGCTTCTGATTGGCGTTTTAACATCCCACCCCGCACATGAGCAGACAACTAAAATTAGAATTCATTCCAAGAACATGAAGGGTTAGAAAAGGTGCTTGAACAGGCCACTAGGAAGCATTATCAGAAAATGGAGAAATTATTGCATTCTTTAGGGAGAAGTCATTAGAAAATGGCAAAAACTTAAATTGCTCAAGAAGTAACAATTTCAGCCCATTAGGATGTGCAAAGATAAAAGTTAAAAGTAGTTGCCTCTTGGGAAGGGAAAGTTGGGAGGGATGAGGAAATTGCTATAGCAATGAGAATTATGTGACTCTTGAATTTATGTGCCCATGTAACTTTTGTAAAAATTGTGGGAAGAGAGAAGTGAAAGAAAATCAATTAGAGATGAATAAAGCTCTTGAAAAGGCAATAAATAAGATGAGGCATGTCCCTGTTTGCCGGAGATATTCCCAGTTTTCATCTGTCCACAGTGCTGGTTCACTCACCAAATGTCTCCGTTTGGCTAACTTTATGTGCCAGGCTGATGCCTCCTGAACCCGCTGATCAACCTTACCATCACCTTAGCATGAGACATGGTGTCCTCCTCCCGTGATCCAATAGGAAACACAGTGCCACCTATGAAATATCCTTGCCAAAACAAAAACGAAAACAAAAAAGAACTTAAATCCCATCAAGTCTCTCATCTGGGTTTCTCAAAACACACATCTCGGAACACGCAGTTCTTTCTCATGTGTATAGGATGTTTAGCAATACCCCTAGCCTCTCCCCTCTAGATGATAATAGCACCACCCCGTTGTGACAACCAAAACATTCTCCACACATTGCCAAATGTCCTTGAGGTGAGTGGGGTTGGGGATCTCCCCCTCATTGAGAATGACTCCTCATCTAAGCACCATTTCACAAGTGGGATGAAGCAATATGTTAAAGGGTACCAGCAGGACACAGCCAGCCAAGGTCAGAATGTGGGAAATTCTAAAGGACAGATGGCCCAGCTTTTTCAACAAACACAAGGGACGGGGGGTAGGGAGGCAGGGGGGTATATGAGAAGAGAGACCATTACAGTTTCAAAGCCCTTTAAAAAAAAAATCAACAAATGCGACACATGGATTTGTTTGGATCCTGATATAAACTGCAAAAGAAAAAAAGATATTTCTGACATCATTGGAGAAAATTAAGGACGAGTTAGGTATTACGACACCAAGAAATTTTGTTAATTGTGTGAGTGTGGTAGCAGTATTGTGGTTACATTATTTTTTAAAGCTTTCTGTTAAAGATGCATACTGCTGTATTAATACAGTGGTGTGAAGACTGGTTGCAAAGGAAGAAGGTGGGGAGTAGATCAAGCAAGAACATCAGAACAAGGACAATTATTGAACCTGAGCGTGGGTACACGGGTCTTCATGTATAGTCGTCCCCCCATATCAACAGGGAAAATGTGTCACAACCCTCAGTGGATGCCTAAGACCGTAGGTAGTACTGAGCCCTAGTCACATATACCTATGAGAAAGCTTAATTAATAAAATAGACACAGTAAGAGATGACCGATAATAACTAATAATAGAATAATCATAACACTCTGAGATAATAAAAGTTATGTGAACGTGGTCACTTTCTCTCTCTCAGAACAACTCGTCGTACTGGACTCACCCTTCTCGTGACGATGTAAGATGATGACGTGAATGACGCAGGCAGGTGCGGTAGCTGAGGCTACTGCTGTTGACCTTCTGATGATTCACCGGGAGGGGCGTCCGCTTCCCACCGCAGTTGAGCGTGGATAACTGAAACCACAAAGCCAAACCACGGCTGGGTGGGGGTACTACTCGCCTTGGCTCTCTACTTGGTCCATGTTTGAAATTTTCCATAATAAAAACTTAAATGGAAGAAATAAAACCCAAGGAAGGAATAAAGCATGGCTTAATGGGAAGCACATGGGCCGGGAAGCCTGAGTTGGGTGGGGGTTTTATTCCCGGCCGCTCCACTAACCAAGCTGGTCATTTTAAGCAGGGAAGTCGCTTCTCTGGCTTGTAGGATAAAGCTCGTGAGTTAACAGATTTCTACCATCCCTTCCAGGTGAGGCCGTCAGTGACTCCAGGACAGGACTTGAAAAAGTGAATTGAATAACAGCCCCGAGGACGAGGACGCTGGCAGTGAGTTCTGGCCCCCCAGATTCCCAGATTCCCTCCCGGGCCCCTTGACTAGCTTAGAAGGAGCCAGACGAACTGCGTTGAAATGTTGGAACCTTCTGAGTTAGAAAGCGCCGGCTGAACCAGGCTTTTGCGTCAAGCCCCCTCTTTCAGCAGCTGCGGCTGCCGTTTGAGTAACTCGTCAGGGAGGTGTGAATTACAAGGCTGTATTACAAAAGTGTTTATTTTCAGCCTTTCCAGAAAACAGTGAGAAAGAGGGAACCATGCCTAATAAAGCAGCCGGCATCTGAGGCAGAAGTTTGCTTTTCCTTATCCTCTCCCTCCGCCCTTCTGAGTCTTTTCCCACAAGTCTATTTCCCCTGCAAACCTGTGTGAAGCCCTTTGTAGGTGTGGAGAGGTAGAGCAAACAGGAAGAGGGCCGGTGGAGAGGGGCGGAGGAGCTCAGAGGCGCAAAGGAACAAAGGCACTCCTGGCCTCCCATTCCCCCTGTTCCCCCCCCCACTGGGTCTGACGGCACAATGCCCCAAAGGAAACCCTTATTAGAGAGAGCTCCCCGAAATACCCTTGGAAACAGCATCCCAAAGACCTCTCTGGCCATGAAGAATGCAGACTTTCCTTGCCACCAAGTGTAGAGCATCGTCCGTGGCAAAGGGAAGGGGGGACCTCACACCAGTTCCCCTCCCCTGCGTCCCATCCTGGGCCCCAGCTAAAACCTCAGCTTCTCTCCCTCAGCCTGTCACAAGGGCCTCCCAAGAGCCTTCGGACTCCTGGGTGGCCTTCCAGAAGGCAAACCTGCCCGAGCCACTGAGCCTCCTCTTGAAGGTATTTTCCCAAGCCCCCCTTGCTGTGGAGATAAAAGCCAGGGTACAGGATCTCCAGTACAAGCAGTGAGTACTAGTGATTTAAAAGCATCCTCGGGAATCTCAGGAGCTGGATAAACCCAGGAGCTTCTCTACAAGATTCCGAGGCCACGCCTAGAGGCAGAACACAGGAATCCCTCCCAGACACTCGTCCTGTTTGCGCTAGGCCTAGACCTCCTGGCTTCTCCAACTCTGCATCTCTCTAGTCACCCCAGACCGTTTGTTACCAGAGGGCAGTCACCCAGCACAGAATGCTGTGGGAAGGACAGCCCCAGATAGCGGATCCCCCAGCCTGAGGTGGGGAGAAGATACAGCAGCCCCAGGAGGGATGGGGAGATATATTCCCAATGGCCCCCTGAGTCATCATTCAAAGCAGCTCAGCACACACAATGCCGAGGCAGAGGCAAGCAAGGATCCCCAAGGGCAGAGCCTCAGGAAGCCAGCAGAAGGTGAACCAGGTCAGTTCTGAGGATGCAGTGAAAGCGCCTGAGGTAGCTTTACAAAAAAGGGCTTAACTACACAGGTAGCACAGGAATAAATTCTCCTGAGAAAATACTTCAACTATTTCAGATGAAGCTACTGGGTTAGTCAGGCTGTACTGAACTGTAACAGAATGCCTTGCTAACACTTGTGTAAGCAATAAAGGCACTTTAATATCTCAAGTAACCGAAAGTTTGACGTAGAATCGTATCTGCCTTGGAACAGCAAGAAGATGTCAGGATGCTGGACGGGCCTTTCTCTCGTGGTCATAAGATGGTTGTCACAGCTCCAAGCATCACATTTTCAAACAATATCACCCCAAGACAGACAGGAAGGGGGGAGGCAGAGCACGGTCCACTACACTCTCTGGTATTCAAGCCAACAGATGCTTCCTACAAGTCACCAACTGACTTCACTTATAGGAGTGACGTGACTATACTTGGTTTAGATCATGGTTCGATGCCTGGACTACTTTCCCTAAGCAAATGCTGCCCTTTGATACCTGAACATAATTTGAATTATTAGCACGGTAGAGTCGGGAGGTGGGGGATGGGAGATGGTTACTATTAGGCAACCAACAGTGTCTACCACTACCAAAGTCCCCCCTTTGACTGTCTCCCCCAATTTGAACTTCTTCCCACCCTCCCTCCCAATACAAACCACTATTAACATTCCAGACTTTACGTGAATATACATATATATATACACACAACACACATGAGACAACAGACTCGGGGTATTTCATAGATGTGTGTCTGTGTGTGTGTGTGTGTGTGTGTGTGTGACAAACTTGCCATCCTCCTCCGGGCATCTCTCTGCAATTTGCTTCGCCATTCAACAATATGTCTCAGTGATCCATCCGTGTCAATGTTTATTGATCTATTCTATTTTTGCAACTGCTGCATAGTGTTCCCTAGTGTAGACATATCACAGTTTATTTAGATACTTCCCTATTGATAGCCTCTTGGTTGTTTTTAAAGTAGCTTCTAAGCACTTCCGTGGATAAATGCACTGAATAGTCTCCATTTGTCCCTCCCGATCCATCTTTCTCTGTTCTGTGTTCAGATTGCTGATTGATCACTATAGATAGCATGAGCTGGCCCTCTCGCTCTCTGGCATCTGGTTGGGTGAAATCTCTGTGAGTGGCAGGAAATCAGAGAATATGAGAGAGAAGTTGGAGTGTTACTCCCCTGGTTCACTTCTTGCCACGCAGCAGGTTGGCAGGGGCTGTGTTCCTCTACCAAGGCCACAGCTCCTGCCCGGGGGATGGCCCACAACTAAAGCTCTCAGGGAGTTCCGGTGTCTTCTATTGTCCTCTTGCTATTTCAGGCCCAAGGGTGGTAGCATCTCTCCCTGCTGTTGACAATCCCTCTCTAGGTGCTATTTCCTGGACTCTAACTGATTTAGCTAACTACATTCATTTGAAAGAGCAAGAACCATGAAGACCCAAACTTTTCAACGCATGGCTCCATTTGTCCACTAATTTGCCTCACCATTCCTCCCAGTCTCACTCCTTCCCAGCTTCCAGTTTCGTCTCCTCTCTGTCACTCAGTCCCTGTGTAAGCAGCATCCCAGATAACTCCCGCCCTAATCTACCCGGCTCCTGGACTCTACTGTGGGTGCTGCCCTATGAGCACACTGGGTCCTCTTCCTGACTCACCTGTCCTTGTGTGGGGAACTCACAAGATCTTTAACTGGCTGCTGCTTAATGGGAGCCAGGAAACATTCTCTGTTCTCACAGAATAGGACCAGGAATATGCGTGTGGTTCCCAATGACAGGAACATTCCCCCAGGGACACAACAAGAGCCCAAAGGCCCCCTCTCAGTCCTCTGAGCTCCTTGACACCTCACACACCTCACCTCCTGTTTCCTCTTAAACTCAACACACAGTTCCCTCTGCTAGGCTCTGAGATGAGTTCAGAAACAGTCTGCACAGTAGAGCTTTCCAGAACTCCTAGCAAAGTAGGTAAGAGTATGGGCTGTGAAATCCAATATATTAAGGTTCAAAGTCTGACTCTCTCACTCAACAGCTGAGCCACCTTCTTGAACTGCTAGTGCCTCTGTTTCTTCACTGTAAAATTGAAATTATAATATTACTTACCTCTTAGGGTTGTTTTAAAGATCCATAAGATATATCTAAATATATGCCTCAGAGGTCTTCACAGAGAGCCTCGTCCAGGGAGAGCCCTCCAGACATGGCTATTTTTTGCCCAATACTATATAAGTTGCTGTGGAGGTAAAAGAAGCCATGATCCTACCCTCTGCAATCTACACTGGAAGGTGAAGAGAGCATTGTCATCATAATGCACAACACAGGTGACCCTGTATTTTTGAGGAGCAAGTTACATGGTGTAAATTCCAGTGCAACAGTATTGGGATGGTTCTTTCACGGATCTGACTTTTCATGTTGCCTGACAGGTTCTTGATGGTAAGCACCAGGCATTAATGCCTCTTGCATGCCCAGGGCTTGGCACACAATAGACACTCAAACACAGTCTGTCTAAATACCCAAGGAATGCCTGGACCGCGTGTTAGAACAAGCACCTTGTTCTTTACAAAGCACTTTGAAAGTGAAGCACCATTTAATCCCCATAACAACCCTGTAAGATAGTTACTATTGTTATCATCTGGACTTTCCAAAATAAGGCAAGTGTGGCTCAAAAAGCTTGGCATCTTGGTTGAGTCTCGTAGTCGGTTTACAGTAGGGTTGGTCTGGGACCCACAGCCTTTGACCATAAATACGGAGCCTCCTCCTCCAAGGGCCACAGAAGCCCATAAGCTGGAAAAGTCTATCCTCAGCCGAATGTCTTTTTCTGGCCTCCAGGGTGTTGTCTTTCTAAACCTTTCTCTGCTCTCTCTAGCTGATACTGCTGGTTCCAGATTCTTCCTTTAGCTAAAGGGGATCCAATTTGTTAGGATTTTTTTTTTCAGGGAGGCAGAGACTCTCCTGTTTTTCCAAGTCTCTATCAGACATATAAATGTATAATATAGTCATTAAACTCTGAAATACATGACACAGTCATAACCGCACACAAGCTATTAAAAAGCTCATTACCTTCAGTGCGAGATACTCCCCATGCTCACGACTCTCCCCTCACAGGGCCAGGACAAAATGTTAACTCCCCGGCTAGGGCAAATGTTTTAGTTTGCCTAGCAATCCTTCCAAAAGCAGTTGTATTATGGATCAATGCTAGCTTATTTGTTTGCTTCTGAATGCATTGGAATGCAATGTTTAAAAAAACATGTATCACAAAAAACGCTGCATGCTCTTTGAAGGAAAAATCAAGCAAAATGAAGTGTGTAAAGTAAAAAGTGAAAATGCTCAAGGAAACGAAAAGACAAGCCATGTGCTGGGAGAGAATTTTTGCAAAAGACGTATCTAATGAAGGACTGTTATCCAAAATACACGAAGAACTCTTACGACTCAGCAATAAGAAAATGAACAAACTGATTTAAAAATGGCCAAAAGACCTGAATGGACACCTCACCGAAGACAATATACAGACAGAAAATAAGCATATAAAAAGATGTCCAACAACACATGGCATTAGGAGATTGCAAATTAAAACAATAATGAGTTACCACTACACACCTATTACACTGGTCAGATCCAAAACGCTAACAGCACCAGATGCTGGCAGGGATCTGGAGCAATGGAAACTCCCATTTGTTGCTGGTGGGAATGCAAAATGGTGCCGCCACTTTGGAAGACAATTTGGCAGCTTCCTACAAAACTATACTCTTACCATACAACCCAGCAATTGTGCCCTTTGGTATTTACCCAAATGAGTTGAAAACATGTCCACACAAAAACCTGCACATGGGTGTTTACAGCAGCTTAATTCAAAACTTGGAAACAAACCAAGATGTCCTTGCCAAAACGTGGAAGCAACCACGACATCCTTCCAATGTGGCTTCATCGACTGTAACAAATGTACCACGCTGGTGGGGGGTGCTGGTAGTAGTGGAGGCTGGGGAGGGCTGAGGGAGGGATGTATGGGGAATCCCTAGACCTTCCCTGCAGTTTTGCTATTAGACTAAAAATGCTCTAAAAATTAGTCTACTTTTTAAGTTGACTCAGCTTGCCATGCCCTGTCCCACTCCCTATGTGTAATTGTTGTCAAATGTTTAGTATATTTTCTTCCAGTCTTTTTTCTCACACATACATAATGTATATATGTAAGAGTTTTTTTAAAGGTCAGCACAAGCTATGTATATCCAATAACAGTGTCTTGTTACAATAGTGGAAATACTTCAAAGCGCCTACCTGTTCAAAATAAGGAATAGTTAAGTAAACTATGATGTCTGGTTAACTGAGCACTGTCTAATGGAAATGACTTTGGACTGTAAGGTGTTTGGAGGAGGAGGAGGAGGAATGGTAGTGGTAATAGTAGCAGTAACAGTAGTAGTGGTGGTGTTGGTGTTGGTAACAGTAATCATAGCTGTAGTAGTAGCAGTAGTAGTAAGAATAAAGTAATAGTATTTAGAGCAAGTGGGAGTGTAGTAAAATCATAGCAGCAACAGTGAAAGCTATCGCAGTAGTAACAGTGGTTACAGTCATGATAGTATTAGTAGTTAGAATAAAGTAGTAGTAGTAGCAGCAGCAGCAGCAGCACCAGTAGTAGTGGTGGTGGTGGTGGTGGTGGTGGTGGTGGTGGTGGTAGTAGCGTCAGATAGAACTGGATTTAAATTCCTGTCTTGCTATTAAACAATTACTGAGCACTTGCCGGACCTTAATTTTTCATCTCTACCACAAAAACACTAGCACTTACTCAGAGGGTGGCTAATCAATTAAATTGAGATAATGTATACAAAATCCTCAGCAAAGTGTCTGGCACCTAATAGGCGCCCCTCTCAGCCACAGTCCCTTCTCAAGGACCTTTGTCTTGGAGATCAAGCCTGGCACAAAGTCATCAGTATAACAAATGCTGGCTGAGTTGAACTCGAGTAGAACGTGAAACCTTTTTCAAATCAATATTTAGAGACATGGTGTGAAATTTGGGGCTATAAGCAAGACAAGATTTAACAGAGAGAATAAAAGGCTGGCACAACATTGAATGGTCTGCAGGAGTGGAGGTCAGGAAGTCTCGCTCTCCTGCACAAAGAGGAAGGACCATCACAGGTGACCTCAGCTGATCTCAGTACCAAAGAGGCGAGTCCCAAGGGGATGCCAGAATCTGTGGGAAGACTGTCCGTCTGTCCTGGTAAGGAGGTTTTCTCTGTGTTGCTGTCATGGCTCTCTGTTGACTCAGTGAGAGAAAGAACCCAAACCTGTGCCAAAAAAAAAAAAAAAAATGCAGAAAAGTAGGAGCTGATAGAGGAGAAGGAGAGAGTAAGCTCATGGCTAATCTGTACAACACTGGAGAAATATTTTTTAAAACTAAAAACAACTTTAGTTTTATTTTACAAACAAATACGTGTCTATTGTCAAGGAGAAAATCGCCCACAGTCTAACCAGCAAGCGAAAGCCCCTTGGTCTTATTGCCTGTGGATCTTTTCCTATGCCTCAGACAGATGTCATACATACATAATTTGTGTAAAATATTACATATGTGCATGTTTTCCATACGTGATATCCTTTTATCATGTCAATAAACAGTCATCCATGACATCATTTTTAATGGCTGAATAGAATTCCAGCGTCTGGTTAAACCATGCTTTATGTAACCAATCATTCATTGTCAGATATTTGGGTCATTTCCAGAATCTTGCTATTATAAACAGAGCTGCCAGGAACTTCCTCAGGGCCACGCAGTGAACTTCTGATCCTCTTTCACAGAAGGATGAAAGAGAACAATGGGCTATTTGCAAAAGTTGACTTCAACTCCAAACCACCATCCCCTTTTCCCCACCCCTAGTGATACCCTGTCCTCTGGAGTCCAGCTGGAGGAATCCACGGTCAGGACCTTAGATTCTTGAGGATTTGCCCCACAACCAGAGAGAGTGTCTGAGCCTTTCTGAACTCATATAATTAGATGTGAAATCAGGCCAGCGCTAGCCCAAACTGGGAAGCAGATGAAAGAGGTCTTGGCTCCCTGTCAACCCCCTCTTAAGTGTTTCCTTTCCCTAGTACTGTCCAGTCCTCCCAAGAGGCAACTGTCCAGCACCCCAAACCCGTGGGTCCTGCTCTCAGCCTATGATACCCTAATTTCTAAGGCTGTGACAGCAGCCAGGATAGAAAGGACCACACCTTCTGGTGATAGATACTCTTTAAGAAGCTCCCTTTAGCATCGAGTCCACCAACATGCTTTGAACTAAACACTGCCATAACAAGTGACACAGACTGGGAAGAGATTGTCTCACAGTTCTGGAGGCCACCAGTCAGAAATCAAGGTGTCGGCAGTGTTGTGCTCCCTCCGAAGGTTCTGGAAGAGATTCCTTCCTTGCCTCCTCCCATGTTGGACGGTTGCCAGCCGTCTTTGGTGTTCCTTGACTTGCGGCTGCACCTCTGCAATCTCTGCCTCTGCCCACCCGTGGCGCCCTTCCCTGCATATCTGTGCCTCCACGTCCAAATTGCCTTCTTCTCATAGGACACCAGTCATACCAGATTTAGGGCCTACACTGATTCTGTATGACCTCATCTTGACCAATTGCAATCTGCAAAGACCCAAGTTCCAAATAGGGTCACATTCTGAGGTTCTGAGTTGACATGAATTCTGGAGGGAACTCTACTACCCCACCCAGTTCATGCTCTGATAAAGACTACAATGAATATTAAAAAATACGTGAAAAAATAAATTACAAGCCCAGGGCTGCCATTAGGCAGAGGTGATGCATGGCCAAGTGAGTGGAACAAAAAAGTGCTCTGTTTTCAAAGATGAGCTCTGGGAACTGGAGCAGACAGACGACTGGGAGGAAGCGGGGCTTCGAGGTACTGGATGGCTAGAAGTTGGGACAGGGAGGGAGGATGACACGACAAAGACATGCGAGCAAAGCCACAAAGCAAGGAGATTCCAGACAATTTGCTTCATCATTCTGTCCTGCCCCCTCCCCCAAGTCAAAGCCAACTGGGGAGGAAATAGTGATGGTTACCAGGAGCAAAACCCAGGTTTAAGAGACAATTGCTGAGGATTACGAATACATGGTCATTTGCAAGTGCCTTCAAGCTAAGACATGCATAAAGGAATACAAATCACACACTACAGAGGTCACCTTTCCACAGGTCTAAAGGCTGATTGAGTAAGTGTGACCGCCATGACTCCTGCTCCAAGAACTTGGCACCAGAGCTCACTGCGTAACTGCCGCTCTCACTGTTGTGCTTGGATGGCACTGCCTGGAATCCGGGAGTCACAAACTTTGGGGATTGAAGATATTTCCCTGAAGGCTTGGCAAGCAAGACTTCATTTACAGCTCTTGTTCTGGGAGAGGATTGCTTTGCTCACTTTCACCTTCTCCCCAGTGAGGGAGTGGGCAGGCCACACTGGCACACGGGATGAGAAACGGAAAGGGCCCGGCCAAGGACGCTGCACAATTTGGTGGAGATCGGGCATTGGAAAGCATTGAAGACTCGGCCACCATGGGCAGAACTTGCTCAAAAGGACCTCGCCCTTGGTGGAGCTAAGAGCCCCCACTATCCTTCAACCACCCCCAAATTAACATACAGTCTAAGTAGATGCAATGTCTGTTATGCAAACACAACTTCAAGATCTACCACCAAGCCCCGACCAGTGGCTGCCCCCAGGCCTCTTCCAAATAGAAATTCCACAGTCCCCTCTCTTGCCAGCTCCCGTGGGGCAGACAGAGTTTCACAGCCATGGCTATGGGAAGACAAAGGCCGGATCCTAGGAGTTTCCAGAGAGCTTTGCCGCTTACTCTGCAAGAGCCTGAAGCCCAACTAACACCGGCCGTTGTTGAAATGACATTGTATAGCCAATGAGCCCATGTGGGGGTCATATCCATGACTTTCCCCACACTGCCACAGAGACCAGGCGAGTGCAAGGGTACTGATGCCCATGGGGCTGCCCGTGCCCACTAGGGGCTGAGAGCAGAAGCATAAATGCTTCCCCATTTTCTCTTCCTCACCTCAGAATGTTCCTGAGATGCATTTCAGAAAGCTACTCAGAAGGTGGCCAATCCAATAACACATCCTTTTATTGGCTCTTGCTCCTTCCCCGTTTCACTCTCAGATAGATAACTCACATAGAAGCATTCCTGTCAGGTGCTGCTTTCAGAACACAGGCTCAGGCGCTCAGAAACCTCAAAAGATATCACACTCGGCTTCTGAAAATGAGCCCAACAGACCACAGCAACGAGGCTTCTCCCGGTCCTTGCTTATGCTTGTGTTGAACGTGTAAGAAGTCCAGCATTAACGCTGAGAAGTTCTCAATACATGCAGCCCAAAGAAGCCATTCTACCTGTGTAAGAGAGGTGTGGCAGGTGAATTCTTTTCACTAAGTTCTATTTCATTTTGTGGATTCACTAAAACCCATCTTGTGGGAGAGCCAGTGACTCACCGCGTAACAAAGGGAAGAGCGGGGTCGCTGGAAACGGGAAGACTCCCACACTGCCCACATGCACACAGCCGGACACGGCCTAGCCGATGCCCTCGACACGATATAGGGATTTTAACCAAATGCAGCAAGGAGGCTTCCGTTTAAGAACCCAGCTCTCTCTTCCAAAGCAGATGATGGGTAAGAAGAAGGGAGGGGTCTAGGGAAGTGGAGGAGAACGGATTCGAGTTAAAATAAACCTAGGAGGAAAGAGGAGACTTCTAGAGAGAAGGGAAAGAAAAACCTCACTTACACCTTCTGCCATTTGCACACTGGTCTGACCAGAATTGCTTTCAGAGGGACATAGGAAACACCTAGTAACGGATGCATCGTGGGGTAAAAGGGTGAGTTTTGTTGGGGTGTGAGAACTAAGATTACGAACAGTAAAAAAGAGTAGTGTTTAGCTTTTAGCACTTGTCACAGATCAAACATCACACTTTTAGCTCAAGACTTCAATTGTTATGATTATAAAATCATTTTCTGGGGCACGTGGGTGGCTCAGTTGGTTAAGCGTCCGACTTCGGCTCAGGTCATGATCTCGCGGTTTGTGAGTTCGAGCCCCATGTCGGACTCTGTGCTAACAGCTCAGAGCCTGGAGCCTGCTTCGGATTCTGTGTCTCCCTCTCTCTCTGCCCCTCCCCTCCTTGGATTCTCTCTCTCTCTCAAAAAAAATACATAAACCTTAAAAAAATCATTTTCTTCTATATTAAAAAATGTGAAACTAGGACAAAAACAATTCTGAGTTTTCTGAAAGGTTGAGAATTTCAAAAAGCTTTTCTTTCTGCCCTCACCCGCAAAGGAGGGACCGTGAACATACCTAGGGTCCTTAGCACCTTGGCGCCTGGTTAGAAGCATGAGAGAAAGAAAAACTTCAGTTCACACAAGAACCTGTACACAGATGTTTATGCATAACTTATCCATAATCCCCCAAACTGGGCCACCCAGATGCCCCTCAACTATGAATAGAAACTGTGGTACATCCATACAATGTAACAGTGTTCATCAATAAAAAGGAACAAACAACAGATGTATGCAACCACAGAAGAAGAATAGGTGTCCGATGCGTTTTGCTAAGTGAAAGGAGCCAGTCTCAAAAGGCTACATGATTCCATTTATATGACTTTCTGGAAAAGGCAAAACAGACAGAAAATGGATCTCTGGATGCCCAGGGCTCAGGGTGGGTGGAGGGAGGAGATTGACTACCAAAGGACTCAAGGGAATTTTTTAATGTTTATTTATTTATTTTGAGTTCGTAGAGAGAGAGAGAGTGCGGGCAGAGGAGGGTCAAAGAGAGAGAGAGAAAATCCCAAGCAGGTTCTGCACTGTCAGCACAGAGCCTGATGCAGGGCTCGAACTCATAAACCGTGAGATCATGACCTGAGCCGAAATCAGGAGTCAGACGCTGAAGCAACCGAGCCACCCAGGTGCTCGGGATACTTTTGAGGATAATGAAATTGCTCTATCTGTTGATGTGGTGGTAGTCCTGCAACTGTATGCATTTGTCAGTACTCATGGAATTGTGCACCACTGGGGCGCCTGGGTCATGATCTCACGGTTCGTGAGTCCCGGGCCAGCCTCCATGCTGACAGCTCGGAGCTTGGAGCCTGCTTCGGATTCTGTGTCTCCCTCTTTCTGTGCCCCTGCCCCACTCGCACTCGGTCTCTCTCTCTCTCTCTCAAAATGAATAAAGATTTTTTAAAAACTTTTAATTGCAAAAAAAAGTTGTACACCACTAACAGGAGTGAATTTTACTGTAAGTTATAACTCATTTTTTTTTAAAAAAAACACAAGAGAGAGACATGAGCTGTGGAGTCCCTGGCCTGGGAAAGACCCTCAGGTCCACTACTTCCTCTGTGTGACCTTGGACAAGTTACTTAACCTTTCTGCATCTTGGTTTCCTCATCTGTACAGAGGGTTTAACAGCACCTACCTCACAGGTTTGTTACAAGGAGTCAATGAGTAACAGTGCCTGACACCCACTCAGCAGTGGATCCTATGACCATCCAGCCAAGAGTCACAGCTTCAGGCCCCTCCCCAGGTGGTCTTGTTATCTCTCTGCCCAGCGCTCTACCCCCTGCCCTCTGCCCCTCCTGGATTCCTGGGGAGAAACTGACCGGTCCCTTGAGAACTCTGGGAAGCAATCTGGGCTGGGTTAGAAACCTGGCTTTGAGTCCCAACAAATAAACTGGCGTCTGTAGGGATTTTTAAATCTCTCTCCTGCAGCCCCTAGCTATGCCCCTCAGCCTAGCCAGTAAGCTCATCAGTGCCAACCCAGTGAAAGGTGTGCGCTGGCTCTCCGTGCTCCTGTACGGCTGTGATGTATCCATTCTTATTTCCTGGCACATAGTAGACAGTGGACAAATAAATAGGATGTACCACCCCAGGGGAACGTTTCTGGGCATTTTGTTGGACTATGCTAAACATCGATTGCAGGTTCTAATTTTTTTCTTTTTAAAAAAAATTTTAATGTTTATTTTTTACTATTTTTGAGAGAGAGAGAGAGAGACAGAGTGTGAGTGGGGGAGGGGCAGAGAGCGAGGCAGACACAGAATCTGAAGCAGGCTCCAGCTCTTGAGCTGTCAGCACAGAGCCTGCCTCTGGGTTCAAACTCATCAACCGCAAGATCGTGACCTGAGCCGAAGTCGGATGATTAACCAACTGAGCCACCCATGCAACCCTAATTTTTTTTTCTTTCTTTAGGGGTGTGTGTGTGTGTGTGTGTGTGTGTGAGTGATTCTCACCAAAAAGCTAATACTTTCTCTTGCATGTTAATGAAAACCTACTACCCAACTGGGGTCTTAGTTTTCTCAATTGTAACTGTTAAGGCCATTTCAGACCTCTTCCAGAACAATCTATGACTTGGAGGTTGTATTGCAATTTATGGTAGTGGAGACATATTTTATTGCAACTGACCGTGATGGTCCTATTGAAGATAACGACGTTGCTGACCTGAAGAAGTGGAAGTTAAAGGGAATGTGTTAATGCTAGTAGCTAACTTAAAAGTTTCTATTTCTCTGACGGCTTTGAAACTACTTATGATGGAATGAAAGATGTACAGCCCCTCCTATGGGGGAGAGAAATGCAGAGCGAGCACGAGAGGGCTTCAACTGATAGTTGGAAGGTTCTATTCCTTAAAATTAAATAAAACTCAATAGGGCTTCATGTTAAATCGGGGTGTGAGAGGAGTTCATACTTCTGAGTTACACTGTACTGTGCATTTTTTCATATGTTGAAATATATCTGGGTAATTTTTTTTAAAGATACACTTCCTTCCTCAGTAACTAGAACTGTGTTGTGAGCCACTTTTTAATCACAGAAAGGGTATTTCTGTACTTACCGGAGTAATCAATCCTTCCCTGGAAATAACACCCTGCTGCCGACCCCCTCTGTCTCTCTGTCTCCCCTGTGACTGCTCTGCTCCTGCTACTCGATACCACCGACCCGCTTGGATGAACAAACGGACTGACTACTTAAATCATGACAGCTAAAAGCCCTGGGACTTCGGTTCCTTTAAACCCTTCCCACTGGCAGGTCTTCGCTTCAACACTCCCGCCAAGGTGGTGCGGACAGCCCGCGGACGGGGCAGATCTGACCGTGTTTCCGTCCGGACAACGCAGGAGAGAACCCGGCGCCCAGGCCTGGCTGGCGGCAAAAAGGATTCTGCATTTCAAAGGAAGGAGCGAGGGGAGGGGTGGATCAGCCTCGCCTCAAAGGCTAAAAATAATGTGGTTTTATAGACTTCTTCCGACTCGTCCACAGGAAAAGAGGAGGAGGACAGGGTAGGATCTTGGCATCAGTCCTGCTAAACTTGGGCTCGTCAGGAAAGAGGGAAGCTGGGAGCCTTCATCTCAGGTTCTCTCCCGAGTCAGCGGAGAACTAGGGCTCTCCACGCATGTCCTCCACAATAAGAAAGTGATTAATAGGAACCAGGTGGGGTTCTGTCTCTGTTAAGAGGCAAGCCCCAGCAGGCGGAAATCCAAGGCGGCCTCCCTGAGCCTGAATCCTCAGCATACCTGAGCCTCAGCGTTTGGTCTCTCTGGGCAGAGACCCGTCTCTGGAAAGGCTGTGGGGGCTGAATAAAAACCTCCCCTCCTGGGGTGCATATGTGACTCGGTCGGCTAAGTGTCCGACTTCGGCACAAGTCATGATCTCACGGTTCATGAGTTCGAGCCCCACATCGGGCTCCCTGCTGTCAATGTGGAGATTGCTTCGCTTCTTCCGTCTCCCCCTCTCTCTGTCCTTTCCCCGCTTTCTCTCCTTCTCTCAAAAAATAAACTAAAAACAAAAAAAAAAACAAAAAAACACCACGCACACACACATAAACTCCACCTCTTCCCCTAGATGGTCTCTTAACAAAAGAGATAATACAATGTGCCTTCAGCCTCCTTGAGGAAATCCAATTGGTGTTCCAGACTACTTGTGGTCAGATGCAAGATGCATCCTTTAGCCAAGCCAGGTTTCTCTTTCTACTGGGTTTCCTTTATTCCTTAACTACTTAACTATTCCTTAAATTCTCTCGGTAAGATAAGGACTGCTTACTCCGTGGGATGCTTCTCCTCCCCCACCCAAATCTGGGTGTTTGTAAACCTGTCCGAATTCTTTCTGCAGCAAAGATTTCCTTCACAGACAAAGGTTAGAGGCATCCGGGAAGCCCCACCAGCTGGCTGGCACCGGGAAAGTCAGACCTACAACCTTGGCAAAGATCCTTTGCCAGACCAAACTTTCAGTCAGGCTCCTGAAACTTCTCCTACACCCATCCATCCACTTCCTGGTAAAACTCAGTTTTAGCAAAACCCCTGCTAAGTCAGTGTAACTAGAACCCCACCCCACCCCCCAAAATCTGCTCTCCCTCCGTCGGGTTCCTCCTCCTCCACGGCCCCCAGGTGAAGTCTTACCCTTATCTTGCCTTCAGCAAGGATCCTGTGAGGTAGGGTTAGACAGATGCCCTCTTTCCCTTGATGTTTCCTGTTAGGAATTTTCCATCCACTAACCCTGCATCCCTCCTTGGCTATAAAGTCCCACTTGCGGCCATCCTGAATAAAGTCCGTCTCAGCGTTCTCAACAAGTGTCATTGAGTTTTTGTTTTCTCCAACACCCTCCTCCTGGGGCCCCGGGCCGGGCATCTTTCTTGGGAGCGACAAGCGAAGAGCGAGATTCTGCTCCATTGGACCCACCGAGTAAACAAACCAGTTTCCTACAAACGAGTTGTTCTTTCATACAATGACCTGTGCGTGGACTGTGGCTCCAGGAAGTCATCCTTCAACACAGAAATATCACTCAGCAGGGCAAATAGCTGTCATACAGCCAATTTTTCTTTCTTTGTGAACACGCCACCCCCTCCAACACACACACTCTGGATTTAAAGGTATATCAAGGACCCCCTCAACCCAGGTGTTATTACTAAGTATTTACCAAGCCCTCACATGCTGCGGAAATTTCAGCTTTTACATGGGGGTAGAGCTGAATAAGCTTCCATGAAGCTTCTGAAGGAGGTAAGAAGGCCAACCGCCTGGTCATGGACCTGACCATCCGTTCAGGTTCTGTCCCCTAAAATCCTAAAAGGCGCTTCTTTGAATTAATTGTTAGAAACAATATGAATACCTAACATCTTTTAAGGGATTACTTTCTGCCAGGCGCTGTGCTGAAGTAGAGCAACTTATTTTATCCCTGCCTTTACAGAGCCAGGGACTAAAGCTTTAACAAGGTTATGAAACGTTCCACTGTGGCACAGCCGGTAAACTGGGATCCCACCTCTGATCTGTGTCTCTCCATGCCCAGAGCTCCTAACCACAACTTTGGGAAGGGTCCTTGTTGAGGTGCCAAGAAGTGGCCAGTGTACAAGAATAGACATTTTTTTTTTAACATTTGTTAAATTTTGAGAGTGAGCACAAGTGGGTGAGGGGTAGAGAGAGAGGGAGAGAATCCAAAGCAGGCTCCAGCTGTCAGCACAAGGCCTGACACTGGGCTCGAACCCACAAACCACAAGATCATGACCTGAGCTGAAGTCGGACTTTCAACCGACTGAGCCACTCAGGCACCCCGGAAGATGTGTTCTTAAACTTCTCGGTCACCTAACTCTTTGTGTGACCGTGAGGAATAGTACAACCTCTCAGGGCCTCCAAGTTGCAAAAAGGAAATAATGGTATTAGGTTGGTGTCTTTCACAAGAGTGGTTGGATGGGTTTTACTGCTAATCTCTAAAGGGAGACAGAAAGGAGATAAGCAAACTCACAAGAGGAAGCAACCAAGATTCCTCAGCCTTGCCACACCTCTTGGAAAGTATCCCTTCTCTTCGCCAGGAACACAGACCCTGCCCCAGCCTTCCCCGGGTTTCGGGTTTCGGGTTTCGGTAGCTACCAGGGAGTTCTGGAAAACAACAACCAAAATGGGCCACTTTCTTTCCACTTTCGGGGCCCAGGTCTCAAAGGCTTCCTTTACATCTCAAGGAAAGTTTCAGGCCCCTTTTGCGGGCGCCGGAGACCTCCGACAGGAAAAGGTGTTTCAGGGCCTGGCAACTTAGCCATTTTCACTGAAGTAGCTCCCAAAGCAGAAGAGAGAGAAATGTCTAAGGCAGATCCCAAAGGGGGTCCCCTAACAGGCAGCAAATCTTTGAGGTGTGATCTTCGGTCGTCTCCCCTTATCTGCGGTTTCGGTTCCAGTTACTGCTGTCAGCCGCGGCCGGGGAGGCAGATGATCCTCCTTCCGACAAACGGGCCAACGCTGCATCACATGCCGACGCTGCCCCGTCTCCCTTCATCTCCTCACGCAGGCAGTTTGTCATCCCCCATCAGCCCACGAAGAAGGGTGAGTACAGCACGATATACTCTGAGAGGCAGAGACCACATTTAAATCACTCACTTGTATTACAGCGTTTTGTTATGGTTGTTCTCTTTTATCATCGTTAATCTCTTCCTGTGCCTAATTTATAAACGTTTTCCTGGCTGCGTATGGGTAGGAAAAAAGTACATATAGGGTTCAGTACTATCTGAGGTTTCAAGCATCTACCGGGGGTCTTAAATAAGGAGACATTACTGTGTATCTTTTTAAATATATGCAAAGTTTTCATTCTCATCCCATCCGTGCCCATTTGTTTTAACAACAACAACAACAAAATATCTTTTTATTAGTCACATTATCTTTGTCCCTAACGCTCTGATCAATTCTAGTTACTTATTGAGCACAGCACTTGTTTCACAGAGCTTGCCCCGCTTAATACTCGCCATCACCCTAATGGCGACCCCTCCCACTTCATAGATGGGCGACTATTCTCCACTTCATTGCTCCCAGGACCATGGAGGGATGTTTAGCGTCTGGCTTCTCCCCACTTGGGTATTATACATGAGTGCCCTCCCTTAATTAAGGCATATGAAAGAGCCTTTATCGTTGTCATTTTTTTTTAAATATAAAATTATAGGGACGCCTGGGTGGCTCAGTTGGTTGAGCATCTGACTTCAGCTCAGGTCATGATCCTGTGGTTCATGAGTTTGAGCTCCACATCAGGCTCACTGCTGTCAGCATGAGGCCCACTTCTGATCCTCTGTCCCCCTCTCTCTCTGCACTTCCCCTGCAAAATAAATAAATAAATAAATAAATAAATGATAAAATTATATAGTAAATATTATGATAAGCCTAAATTCCTCAAACTATACACTTTTCTACAACTGAGAAACCCTTCCCACTCTTCTGAAAATGCCTGAAACAGAAATTTGCCTTGGGTGTTCCATTATTTCCAATAAGGACCATAAAGTTTAATGCAGCCATAAAGCTACTTAGACTCAGAGCATGGGCTCGGGAGTTACGAATCCCCACCAAGCCGTTTTCCCCATCGTGAACTTGAGCTAATCATTTACTCACTCAGCTTCAGTTATTCATCTATAAATTGGGAATAATAATAGGACCTACCCAGAGGTTCGTTAGGAAGATTCGATGAGTTAATGCATGTACAGCACCTGTCACAAAGTAATAAATGTCAAATGCTTTTCTTATGAAAGAGACTCGGGGTGCAGATTGCTTTAAGCAACAGCTTTTAGTCAACAACACCTAAAACCCCATTTCCAAGGTTGGGAAAATGTTGTTATTGATTGCAAATTTATCTTCATATTAGAGCAGGTATACTGACATTCGGCTATGAACGTGATCGCTAAACAATATCTTGGATTCTGAGCAAGGGAGGGAGTGTAAGGTAAAGTCTACTGATTCTTGCAATGGAACTGAATTTCTTTAGGGGACCAGTTAGCTAACATGGGGGGGATTCCTCTGAGACCGTGTCAGCAGATCTAATGAGATCACAGCCACCTTGCCCTGCTGGGAGGCAGCCCTAATCACACCCCACCACAGCTGAGCTGACAATAGCTGCTCCAACTCTGGACCCCAGCTCCCCTCCAGCCCCTACATTGTCATCTCTCAGCAGGATGAAGCGCTCCGAGAGAAGGGACCCTGCAGTCCTTATATCTATACATCCTTCCCTGGCACACACTACCTGCTCTATAAATCTTTCTGGAATGAATTCATGGGAGGCTATAAAATTCTCTCCCTCTTCTCTAGGGTATATCTGTGTAACCAGCGCCAGTCCTGTGGATATCTATCTGTCTGTCTGTCTATCTATCTATCTGTCTATCAAAACACATGTCTTCCAGCCTTTGCAATCGTCCTATGTCAGACCTGGTACATACATATGGCTGCCCTTCTGCTAAGTGTCACCTCAAAGAGTCTTGTCATTCAGGCGCAATACGTATATTCTTCATATTTTAATTGCATAAGTACCTTGGTCTCCCTGGTATAATCTTTCCTAAACATTTCTTAAGCTGGACTACTTAGGGGAATGAAAAAGCTAATCTATTTTATGTTGATTCCATTAGCTTCGGTTTCTTGACTTAGTAACTGAATTGGGAGAAATAAGAGGAAGGGGGAGCCTTCCTATAGCCTCCCAAACCCTGCCTAAAGAGAGGACTTAGGAGTTGTGGTTCCTCTCCCACACTCTAATTTGTGTGTGTCCTTATCTCCCCACCCCAATCCTATATATGAAGATGGCAGAGAAGTCACATACCTCAGTAAACTTAATAAGAGTTTCTCTCCACAGACATCATGGAGCCTGGATTCCCTACCCGTAAATAGATTAGTCTGATGTTCTGGCAAGGACCCTGGGTTTATAATCATTGGCCCTGCTTCTTGCTGGCTGTGACATTTTGGATAATCGCTTAATCTCCCTAGGCCTCAATATTTTATTTATAAAAGCAGAAGCAGCCTAGGATGCTTTTAGTGTTCTCTGTAACACAAAGTCTAGATAGTAGTAAACAAACATGAGGAATAATTAGTATCCATGGGAAATGGCTTCCTTCCCCACAAGAGCTGGTGGAGGTTCTAAGAACAAAAATCCCTTGGGAAAGAAAACCCAGTGCCAGAAAATCATGTTCAGAACAGAAGAGAGGCTGCACAACCCCCAGACATATCTCATTTAGGCAGAATATCTCCCAGAACCTTTGTGGAGACACGTGACTCACTGAAAGTTGCCTCCCCATGGGAATGAACGGGAATTGTCCTGTAGACGTATCAGCGGAAGCTTTGGCTTGAACTAGAAGCTCCTAATGTATTAACTGATACATTAACTGGCACTTTTAGAGGTCAAAATATGTCAAGAATTGCCTAAAGAACTAATAGCGCGACCTGTGCTCTGTTGTCCAGGTCTATTTTGGGTCTTACAAACCATAAGCAATTAAAAAAAAAAAAATCAATGCTCTCAACAACTGAAAGTCAATCGAGTTACTTAAGATTTCCCCCAACATGTATAGCCATTGACTGTTCAGAGTCTGCCTACAGCACTTTGGGTCTTGTGCAGACACCAAGCTACTTAGCCAGCAGATAAAAATATAGGGAGTTCCAATCATCCAATCAAGAGACTATTAAAATATGGGTCATAAATCTCTGGTTCTGCCACAGTTCGCCAAGGACAACGTCTGGCCATCTTGTGGCCTGGCTAAGATCTATTTCCATGGACCCGAGTCCCGGTTTTCTTCTCCTTCTCCCTTAGTTGTATCCCAGGACTGGGGTGCACAAGTATCCTCGAGGACCTTTTGCTTTCTTACCAGAAAAGGAGTCTGTTTTCCCAAGCATACCTGGGAGGATTTTACCAGTTTAGTGTTTCAGTCTCAGCACTAATCCAGGGAAATTGTCTCCAGGCTCCCTTTGCCTTTGTCCATGAGCAGGCTCCCGAGGTTGCCCCTGTAGTCCAGCCCCTGCCCTTCAGAGCTGTGAGTGTCAGAAGACAGAGGAACAATGTCTGCCCCTGGATGTGAGCTCACTGAAGGTCTGTCCTAAGGCCAGGGCACCGTAGGGTCAACTGGTGGGGCTAGAGGAGGGCTCCATTCTCCTCAGGAGGTGACTGGCAGGATGTTCCAGTCCCGGCATCACCGGGGCTGAGGGGATTGAGAACTCAGTGCATGTGAGCCATTCCAGCACACCAATCCGGAAGGTCTGCTGCAGACCCTTTGATCTCTAAAGCGTGGTTTCCTCATCTGCAAAATGGGAGATTAATACCAACCAAACTGGTGATTCCCCCATGAGATGATCATGGAAGCAGGTGCCCAGTACGGTGCCTGACACACGGCAGGCACTCACCAATCTTGGTGCTCTTTCCATCTACATCTGAAACCCAACTGCTGAGGCCTGTAAGAACGAACTGATTTTCTAATTCTAGAGGGGTACAATCTATCAATATCCAAACCTTGATAGAGAACTATGATAAAGATTTCCTTTCAGCCTGATGCATCAGACCCTGTGCTGACAGCTTTTTGAGCCCTGCATCAGACCCTGTGCTGACAGCTCAGAGCCTGAAGCCTGTTTCAGATTCCATGTCTCATTGTCTCTCTGCTTCTCCCTTACACATGCTCTGTCTCTGTCTCTCTCTCTCTCAAAAATTAATAAACATTAAAAAACATTTTAAAAAAAGTCTTTGACACAAAGTAAATGCTATAAAATGCGGGCTATCATCGTAAATTAGCATCTATAAATAAGATTGTGATGAGATATACTTTGGAGTGAGAGGCACAGTCAGAGAACTGGAGAACTATGAGTGGAAGCCTGAAGGGACCAAGAACAGGGGCTGTCACCAACCAGGCAGGCAGAAAACAGGCAGGCAGAAAACAGCGCTGTGTATCATTGCTTAGCAGAGGGAAATTATAGGCAGGGTCTTGATGGGACAGACCAGCTGGGATGAGGTCTGAAGATCACACCCAAGAAGCCTTCAGCTGCCAGGGGACAACTTCAGCCTGTTAGTTGAGAAGACCTGGCCTTCACTGGTTGACGCTCAACTCTTCAGAGTTCCGGGCCCACCTGTCTATCCTGCTCTGTCTCTCCCAGGTTATTGCTTGTCTCGCTTTTCCCATGGCTCTCCAAGTTTCTCGCAATGGTGGCACAGTTATCTCCAGGAGTGCAGGCAGTCAGCCTAGGGCAGGTGAGCCTGATGCTGGACCCCATCCACCATCCTCCTCAGATTTACCTTCCTGACCCCCACAGCTTCACAGGGTTGAGGTCACTTCCTTCCAAGTTCTGGGGCCAAACACCTTAGAACTGAGTTTTGAGTCAGAGCACTGATATTTATGTACGAGATGACAGATGAAATGATTATCCAGACAGTAGAAATACAAACATGAGGCTAGTTATCCATCTGCTAGTTTTTCATGTGCTGCTATGCCAGACACAAAAAATCTAGCCCCTTCACCAGTGAGCTGATCCATTTACAAATGGCTGCTTAGGCAATAAAAGCTGAATTTGGGTCTCAACAATAAATTAATTTAAAAATTTTTTAATGTGTATCCATTTTTGGAGAGAGAGAGAGAGCATGGGAGCAGGGGCAGGGGAGGGGCAGAGAGAGAGGGAGACACAATCCGAAGCAGGCTCCAGGCTCTGCACTGTCAGCATGAAGCCCAATGCAGGGCTTGAACCCATGAACCGTGAGATCATGACCCAAACCGAAGTCAGACACTTAACCAACTGAACCATCCAGGTGCCCCAACAATGAAATTCGTTTTATAAATGCTTGGATTCTATTTGAAACATAAGTTTGAAGAGAAATCACATTAATAAGGGCCACTTTCTTAATGCTATGAAAGTTTTGCATTCGTTATATTTCATATGATTTCCAATGAACACAACAATGACAGTAGTGTTACTTTTAACTGACTTACTGTTTTGTAACCACTGAAAAACATTTTTAAGTTTTTAATAATTTGTGTAAGGCATTGACTAGGCCAAGCTGGTAGTATGGAAATGTGTTCTAGGTGGTGAGAACACAGAGGAAAGAGAGCAGAGGGGGAGCAAGTTGAGAATTCAGGTACTACAGCTGGGTGCACCTAAAATGGCTGCCATACACGGCAACTGAGGAATGGTTGGCAAAGGTTTGTGGGTTGAAGAATATCCGCACAAAGCATACGTGAGATACACACACACACACACACACACACAGAGACAGAGACAAGGAAATGGCAGAAATACTGATACTGGTAGTCCTGATTGGCACACAGATATGGGTGTATTAAGCATTTGTAGAAAGATTTTAAAGTGCTTCACAGGGGTGCCTGGGTGGCTCAGTAGGTTAAGCGTCCGACTTCGACTCAGGTCATGATACTACGGTTCGTGAGTTTGAGCCCCACGTTGGGCTCTGTGCTGAAAGCTCAGAGCCTGGAGCCTGCTTTGGATTCTGTGTCTTCCTCTCTCTCTCTGACCCTCCCCCACTCATGCTCTGTCTCTCTCTCTCTAAAAAATAAATAAACATTAAAAAATTAAAAAAAAAATGTGATTCACAGCTTTCATGTTCTTTTGCATAACATTCAGGGAACACTTCGTGAGCTTTTCCTATATGTGAGTGTTGGGTCTACAGGGAAGCCTTAGGGAAAGGCCCTCAAACAGCTTATATTCTACTTACTGGTAGGTAACATCACCTCTGTCTGTCATTTCCAAAGGAAATGTTTGCTGTGGTCAAGATGGTAACTTATTGTGGATACATTTGTAGTGAGGAAGTTAAGATTGGAAGCTCGAGTTAATTTACCCTTATAAAGGTAAAAGGGTAATTTACCCTTTATAAAAGGGGATGCTTGGGGGAAGCAATTAAGAGCACAAAGTCTGAAATCAAATTACTGGGTCCAAATTCTAGTTGTATTGCTTATTTAGCTGTGTGATCCTGGGCAAGTAATCTAAACTCTCTGTGCCTTAGTTTCCACATCTATAAAATGGGGATAGTAATAGTACCTACCTAGGAGGGCAATTATTATTATTATCATTTTGGTGCTCTGTTTTATTTTATTTTATTAATATAATTTATTGTCAAATTGGCTAGCATACAGTGTGTAAAGTGTGCTCTTGGGGTAGATTTCCATGGTTCCTCACTTACATACAATACCCAGGGCTCATCCCAACAAGTGCCTTCCTCAATGCCCATCACCCATTTTCCCCTTTCCCGCAACCCCCATCAACCTTCAGTTTGTTCTCTGTATTTAAGAGTCTCTTATGGTTTGCCTCCCTCCCTCCCTCTCTGTTTGTAACTATTTTTTCTCCTTTCCTTCCACCATGGTCTCAAGATCCACATATGAATGAAACATATGATATCTGTAAGATGGCAATTATAAGGATTAAGTGAATTCGTAATATACGTAAGTCACTTTGAAGAAGCATATAGTAAGCATTACATGTGTTCCTATTACTATTTTAACTTTATTTAAATTAAGAGGTCAACTTGAGAGGATATTTCATTCATTTCTAATTAATGGAGTGACAACATGGTGAGAAAACAGAGATGGGAAGGAGGTAGATTTGCAAGGGCATCTGGTCAATTCATCGCCCTAGAAAAATACATTGGCATTTGAAGGGATCCTAGCTCATCGTTTCCTTAGTGAGTCAGAAATTGGGCTTGCCTGGCACCATTCACAAGTTTATGTTCTGGCATGGCGCCCACACCTTTACCCCTACATAGTCAACATTCCAGAGAGCAATGAATCAATGTCATTATCCGGGCCATCCAAACCGGTTAGGAGCCATGTTAGGAATAATTTCGAAAACAAAAGCAGTCTGATGAAGGAGACCTGCAAATAGAACTTTTAACCTTGACAGCTACCCAGAGTGAGTTCTGTGGCTGGAAGCCATCACTTCATCTGTCTGATAAGCCGTTGAAAAAAAGTGCACAATCTTTAGGTCTTCACAGATGAGTGCCTTGTCAGCCCAAATGGGCCCAGCTCTGTGCAGAAGCCCCAAGTCCCTGACTTCCCTCTTGGCCAAGCTGCCCCTTCTAAAAGTCATCTGAGGGAGTCCCTTAACCACTCAGTTTCCTTATCTTCAAAAAGAAGAAAACATTCAGTGCCTTAACTTCCTACTTGTCTCCCTATGGAGTTTATGGTATCTGTGTAACTAGGAATCCTATCTAAACTAGGAATCCTATCTAAAGTGTTCGGTGTTACAGAGACCAACAAAACAATGCCCATTTCAGGGGTGCCTGGCGCCTGGGTGGCTCTGTCAGTTAAGCGCCTGACTTCGGCTCAGGTCATGATCTCACAGCTTGTGAGTTCGAGCCCCGCGTCGGGCTCTGTGCTGACAGCTTGGAGCCCGAAGCCTGCTTCAGATGCTGTGTCTCCCTCTAGCTCTGCCCCTCCCTGCTCATGCTCTCTCTCTCTCTCTCTCTCAAAAATAAATAAACATTAAAAAAAAAATGCCCATTTCACTTTGGATTCACTGGTGTTTCAGGAGTTTAAGTAACTGGATAATGCGGAGGGTGGGCATTAGGTCTGGCCCTGTCTTTCATGTCTTTGGGAAACTGGAGGTTAAAAACAAGAGAAATTCGTGAACATATCCTCTGTAAAAGATGTTCTCAAATATTACTGCTGTCTTCTTGTGTATGGACCTATCCGTGGCATATTCTTGCTCAAAAACTGAACTACTTCATTTGCTCTCCTCGTGCTCTGTAAATAATTAGCAACGCAGCCCCTGAAATCAGCCCTACTTGGAAATTATCATAAACCAAATTTTTTAAATTTCGAAGCCTCAGGATGGGTTAAGAGGCACCCACCCATGCCTACTTTACCACTTCACTTGGCAGAGAAGGTAGCCAGAATTAGGGAACTTAAAGCAACCAAAATTAAAGCTGAAGAGGAACAGAACTGGAATTATCTGAGCGTTCGCATTTGGGTTTATTTACTTCCTGTTTGATGAAACAGTGCTTAGGTTGACAGTGATTCTGCCTCTGTCCTGCATCAGAGTCACCTGGAGAGTTTGTCACAATATGGATCGATAGACCCACCCTCATCATTCTGGACTCAATAGGACAAGGGAGAGGCCCGAGAACTGGCCTGTTTCCTGTAGATTCATGGGAGATGCGGAGGCTGCAGGTCCAGGGATCACACGGAGAGACGCTGGCCTAACACGTGCCTTCTTACAGGTGGAAACCTTTTTGTTCCATGTCTGGTTAGGGCAAAGAGCTCTCCTGGTCTTGGAATTAAAGGGTTTCCTTGGATGCGGGACTTTTCAGTGTTAAACTGGGATGCTCCCAAGCAAACCGGGGGGTTGATCATCCTAAGAATAGAAGAGATAGAGACCTCCCTAATCTTTTTAAAGTTTGGGCTAATTCAGCAGGCTACGTAGTTAGTTAAGAATTTACTCCTGGGCGGCTCAGTCAGTTAAGTGTCTGACTTGGGCTCAGGTCATGAACTTGCAGTTCAGGAGTTTGGGCCCCACATTGGGCTCTGTGCTGACAGCTCAGAGCCTGGAGCCTGCTTCAGATTCTGTGTGTGTCTCTCTCTCTGCCCCTCCCTGTTTACACACTCTCTCTCTCTCTCTCAAAAATAATAGACATTAAAAAAAAAGAATTTACTAGTCTCAGAGTCCACCTGTGGGTACATTAGATTAGACACATTAAAACAAATTAAAAAGCTGGAGCCCCTGAGTAGCTTAGTTGCTTGAGCTTCTGACTCACTTTCTGCTTGGGTCATGATCTCAGGGTCACGGGATCAAGCCCCAAATCAGGCTCACGCTAAGCAAGGAGCCTATTTAGGATTCTCCTTCTCTCACTCTCTCTCTGTCCCTCTCCTGCTCATGCATTCTCTCTTTCTCTCAGATAAAAATAAAAATAAACCATGCAGAAATATTCTTTAAAAAATAATAAATTAATTAAAAAGCACAGTTGCGGTTCTTATACTCAAAGAATTTCCAGTCTGAGTTAGTCTTTCAGTCATTCACTCATTTATTGAGTCAACACACTAAAAAAAAATTTTTTTTTTAAGTTTATTTATTTTGAGAGAGAGAGAGAGTGTGGGCTGGGGAGGGGCAGAGAGAGAGAGAGAGAGGAAGAGAGAGAGAATCCCAAGCAGGCTCTACAGAGCTGGCGCAGAGCCCGATGTGGGGCTGGAACTCGCAAAACCGTGAGATCATGACCTGGGCTGAAATCAAGAGTCAGATGCTTAACTGACTGAGCCACCCAGGTGCCCCGAACTCAACACATTTTTACAGACTGCCTACCTGTGCTGAGCACTGGGAGGCTGGGAGCACAACACTGAACAAAACACATGCAATGTGCCCTTGCTGGAGCTAGCTGTCTATTCAGGAAGACCCTGAACCTGTGTGAACAAAGATGAAAGGGAAAGAACTCTTACCTTGAGGTGGAAGTGGAGGCTCCTTTGCGTGAATGCCTGAAGACTTTACAAAAGGGTACTGTGTGTTACGATGATAATCCCATCCCCAGAATCTTCTGAAAAGGCCTGATTATGATCTCACATTTCCCAGTTTTTGCACGGGTAGGCCTGGGGGCGAGGGTGGGAGGGAGGCCATGAAGCTAGAAGCCAGGAGAACTGAAGCTTCGCTCTGGTTTGACCACTAACTTGTCTTTGACCTTGAAGAACTCATGAATGTCCTTATTTCTCCATTTCCTCACACTATCGTTCTAAGGACCAAATGTGATATTAGCATGGAAACACTTTCCCTACCAGCAAACTGATTTGTTCGGAAGACAATTTACGTGTAAAGATTCCACACCAGTCTAACACCACAAATTCCCGACTGCAACGAGAGTGTTCCAATCGAACAATCTCTATGGCCTGTAGTTCTTTTATGGAAAGAGCCGAGGTGAATAAGGTAAGATTTTCATTTTAAAAGATTTTTTTTTAACGTTTATTTATTTTTGAAGGAGAGAGAGACAGAGCATGAGCCCCTAAGGTGCAGAGAGAGAGGGAAACACAGAATCCGAAGCAGGCTCCAGGCTCTGAGCTGTCGGCACAGACCCTGACGCGGGGCTCGAACTCATTACCTGTGAAATCATGACCTGAGCTGAAGTCAGACACTTAACTGACTGAGCCGCCCAAACGCCCCTGCGATTTTCATTTTAGAGGATGGAGCTCCTGTAATGTAGAAATTCCTGAGAAAAAACAAAGTTCCTTGAAGACTCAGAATTTAAATTTGTGCCCTCCATTTGAATTCAAATTTCTATGCCAAGGACTTAAACGAGTACCTAAGTAGCATTAGGAAAAAACCACACATCTATGGTCACCTCTATTTTTTCATCTTAAAAAAAATCCTCTTTATAAAGTTGAAAGCTATATAAATTTTTTTAAGTCTTCCTCTTTTTCCCCACTGGGTATATGTATATGCAAACATGCTAGGGACACAAGGACGATATCTGAATCCCCTCATCCCCTGCTACCAACAGTTCAGTGGTTCCTGTGGCCCTTAGATTCAGAATCAAATAACCCTAGGCTAATGATTCTCACCCCTGGCTGCTTTACCTGGGGAACTTAAAGAAAACCAAACAGAACCTATTTTTAGGTATTAAAAAATAAAATACCTCCTTGTCTAACTGGATCAGAATCTTTGCGAGTGGGGCCTGGGTACTAAATTTTGTAATATGGGACTAGTTGCCTCTACAGTCCTGTCTGCCAGCACCCTCCCTTCCCCGGCTCTACTCAGTCTCACTAGACACGGTGCAGGGCATTTGCACGTGCTGCTCTCCATCTTAGTTTAAGCCTTTCTCCCCTGACCTCCTGGACTCTACCAGATTGCTCCATTGCATAGTCTCCTGGCACCAGAGCCTGGCCTCCTTAGGACACGTCACAGCTGTGCTGTCCATTTATCTGTAAGATCCTTGGATTAACAGCCCCCTCCCCTCCCCCTCCCCAGGGGCTCTGAGGTCCTTGAGATCAGAGGCCAGGTGGCGTCCACTCACTGTTGTGTCTTTCCCAGCTCCGGTGAAGGAAGGGCCTGACAAGTAAGAGGCACCCAATACTGATATTAAATACAGGAAACAAATGATAGGATGGGAGATGATCCCATATTTTGTGTCTCAGGTTTTAAGAGATCCAAAAAATATGTTTTTTCAAAGTCATGTGTAAGTCTAAGGAAGTATTGTCACAATACTGAACCCCACTTAATCTCAGCTACAGCTCCCCCAGCCAAGCTTCAAAGACAAGCGTCATTTGGAAAATAAAATTACAGAACTAATATAACGAGCCATATCCTGTCGAGGGTTATTTTGGGAGGTGCCTACAAACGGAGAGTGGTCTGCTGCCTTTTCAAAGCCTGGATGGGGGTCCACAGTTGGCGGCCTCCCCTCCAGAGAGAGGTTTTCTGAAGGGTAAGTTCAGGGCAAAGCCTGGCTGCGCTCTCGTCCTGCTCCCACGGGGCCTCTCTGTCAGGGGCTCAGTTAGCTCATCCATAATATCCAATCCTAAATCCAGAAATGCGCATCAACCATGACTTGGGTTCACATGTTTGTAGCTTGAAACATAAGAGGGCCTGAATGTGCCAGGGTTATCCCATTTTTTTAATGTTTATTTATTTGTGATAGAGACAGTGTGTGAGCGGGGGAGGGGCAGAGAGAGAGGGAGACACAGAATCAGAAGCAGCTTCCAGGCTCTGAGCTGTCAGCACAGAGCCCGACTCGGGGCTCAAACTCACAAACTGGGAGATCATGACCTGAGCCTAAGTCAGACGCCTAACCAGCTGCGCTACCCAGGCGCCCGGAGATATCCCTTTTTTTAGCCTCCGGGGAGGTGGGGGGGGGGAGCCAAAAGTGGTAATCTCAAGCCAAGCAGTTTCCAGACTAACCTGAAATGCACAGTAGATAAATTTCATTCTCAAAACAAAGAATGGTCTGTGCAGGGTGTGGTAGGGCCATCGATTTCAGATTACAGCTGCCTATAAAGTTGCGCAGGCAGGATATTTGAATTCCAGATGAGACTGGAGGCAAATAACAAAAGTAACAACACATTAATAACGTTTTGAAGTTATAAATTCGTTCTCGTTCTCATTCCTCTGTCCTCACCCACTAAAACGCCCCTGCTCAGGAGGTGGTCTGTAGCACAGCAGTGCGATTGCAGAGCACGGGGCCCTAGCCCCAGCCTCCAGCCCGGCACACGGGGTCCTGAGAGGTGGGGGGGTCCTGAGAGGTGGGGGGTCCTGGACTGCCCCACATGTTGTCACGGAATAAAAACAGCTGTGTTTCCCAGGCCCGGAGCGACTCAGAACTGTGATTGGCTCTCGCATCCTGCTGCCTCTCCGTCTTCCTAGCTAGCCACAAGGCTCCCAGGGCCTTGGCAGTCACCGGGAATACCCGGGGACCAAACTCAGGCTCCAGACTCTCTGGAAGCCCTGTTTCCCTTCAGACATGAAAGTGGCGCCATTCTTACACTGCAGGGACGTTTAGAGGCTTCCATAAATATGTCAAATCCCAATCAGTGCCCAATAAATGTTAATTCTGTGTGTGAAATGCCTCCTCTTTAATGCCAAAACTTCTGGTAGTGTCTAGGAGCACCTGGGTGGCTCAGTCGGTTAAGCGTCCAACTTTGGCTCAGGTCATGATCTCAGTTTGTGGGTTCAAGCCCCTCGTGGGACTCTGTGCTGACAGCTCAGAGCCTGGAACCTGCTTCCGATTCTATGTCTGCCTCACCCCCCGCCCCCCGACCTGTCTCTTTCTCTCAAAAATAAATAAACGTTAATATTAAAAAAAAAATTCTGGTGTCTAGGGGCGTCTGGCTGGCTCAGTCGGTAGAGCATGTGAGTCTTGATCTCAGGATTGTGCGTCTGTGGACACCACCTGGCCCCACATTGGAGGTAGAGATGACTTAAAGCAAAAAAACAAAAGCAAACTTCTAGTGTCTTGGTGATGTCTCAAGTAGTCAGGAAATCATCTAAGAATCTCAGTTACACACTAGTGTGAATGATTGAACATGGATTTCCCTATGGGCTTCCCAGTGTAGATGGCTGCATTAAACAACAACAACAACAAAAGACAGCATGTAGAGAAGTCAGCCCCCAGTGCAGTGTCTAACCACCAGGGACAGTTATAATGCAGTTAATACTGGCCTCCGCCCTAAGGCCATATTTTCTGGGTTCAGATCTTGCTTCTGCCTCAAATAACCAATGAGAGACTTTAGGTAAGTTAGTTAACCCCTCTGTATCTAGTTTTTCTTATCCCTAGAAAAGGGGCGATATTGAGATGCCTGGGTGGCTTAGCCGGTTAAGCAACCTAACTCTTGATTTCAGCTTGGTTCGTGGGTTCGAGTCCTGCGTGAAGCCCCTTGTCAGGCTTCGGGCTGATAGCGAGGAGCTTATTTGGGATTCCCTCTCTCCCTCTCTTTCTGCCCCTCCCCTGCTCGTGCTCACACACACTCTCTCTAAATATATATATTTTTAAATATGTAATTTTTAAAATACATATTTTAAAATAAAATATATATTTTAAAAAGGGGTTGCTATTCATAGTATCATATCTCATAGTACAACTGGTAGGCTAAACGAATGAATACACATGGCATACTTAGAATAGTGCCGGGCACACAATAAGTACTCAATAGATACTAGTTATCGATGATGGTGTTTCAAGCACAGCTGTAGACAAGGTGGGATTCCTGGGCAGTTGCTTTCTTCCCCAAGTCCAAGCCAAGTGCCCACCCACCCGGCGGCCTCATGCTTACAGGGAGGCAGACCCATCTGCTTTGTTTGGAGAGACAGGAGCATGGCTCCAAACTGAATGAGATGGCCTCCTGGCTTTTAGTAAAGGGAAAAGTACGTGCCAGAAGAAATGCATTCTCACTTGTGTTATTGCTGTCCGAGAAAGAGGGAGGTGGAGGGATCCTAGGACCTACAGTTGCCCTGATCTTTTAGAGCAAATTTGAAAGAGACCTTGGAAGCCTCTTCCTGACCCTCACCACAACATCAATACCTAGCATTTGTATCCCGCTTCATACAGAACAGAGTTCTTCTATATTCTTTCCCTCTTTTTGTTTGGTTTGAGCAGAGAAGCGATATATCTATATTGTAAAGGAGAGGTCGCTAAGAGGAAATGGGAGGCTGGGGTGATAGTCCTAACATTATAGCCTCCTTCTCTGGGCCTCCATTTCTTCATCTGTCAAGTGCAGGAGATGGACTAAATACATGCCACATAAAAGACTCTAAGACTAGAAAACTTGATAGAAAGAGAAATTAAGGCATTAGGATGTGGAGCTATTACGTCCCTTGCACAGCGCTCGGTGACAGGGGCCATCAGAAACTTAACAAGTCCAAGGCTGAACACGTGATCTTTCCCCATGTAAACCTGCTACAGACACAGCCTTCCACGTCCCGATCTGACGCAGGGCCATCCTTCCAGTCTCTCAGCTTGAGAACCTTGGAGTCACCCCCGATGTCACTATTTGTCTCATACCTTACATTCAGTGTATCAGCAGATCCTACGACTCTGTGTTTAACCTATGTCTGCATCTGAGACTGCTCGCCTCCCCCACCCGCCACTATTTCGCTGTCTGCCTCTCTGATCTTCTGTCTGCTAAACTGAGGAGCAAGAGGAAGCAGGGAGGCTCAGCCTGCGGCCTCTCGGAGCACTGTTTGCCCCCGATATAAAATAGCCATAATTATGAACTGGTCGTTTTCCTGTTGGAGTAGCTGTCTTTTCCTTGTTGATTTTGTAGAAGTTCATCGTGTGTTTTATTTATTTATTTTTATGACTTTTCTTTTTTCAGTTTTATTTCCTCTTAATTGGCATTTTCCACCCAGGTGCCCCATGCATTTTCTTTTTCTTTCTTCTTTTTTTTTTTAAGGAAGTATAGTTGACACACAATGCTACATTACCTTCAGGTGTACAACATAGTGATTTTGACAAGGCTATACGTATGTTATACTGTATTCACAAGAAGAGGTACAATCGCACAGTGCTACTAAACGCCATTGACTATTCCCTATGCCGTATCTTTCGTCTTCATGATTTATACATTCCATAACTGGAAGCCTGTATCTCCGACTCCTCTTCACCCATTTTGCTCACCCCACCTTGTCCCTCCCCTCTGGCAACTACCTGTTGGGTTCTCTGTGTTTATGAGTTGGTTTCGGGTATTTTTGTTTGTTCATTTGTTTCGTTTTTTAGATTTCACATATAAATGAAACTATATGGTATTTGTCTTTCTCTGTCTGGCTTATTTCACTTCGCATTATACCCTTGAGGTCCATCCATGTTGTTGCAAATGGCAAGATCTCATTTTTTATGACTGAGTAGTATTCCAGCACACACACACACATGCACACTACTTTTATCCATTCACCTCTAGATGTACACTTGGGTTGCTTCCATATCTTGGCTATTGTAAATAATGCTCCAGTAAACATAGGGGTGCATGTTTCTTTTCAAATTAATGTTTTTGTTTTCTTTGGGTAAATACCCAGGAGTGGAATTAATGGATCATATGGTGTTTCTGTTTTTAATTTTTTGAGGAAACTCCATACTGTTTTCCACAGTGGCCGTGCTCATTTGCATTCCCATCACCTGTGCCTGGGGGTTCCTTTTCCTCCGTGTCCTCGCCAACACTTTGTATTTCTTGTCTTTTTGATACTAGCCGTTCTGACAGGTGTGAGGTCATATCTCACTGTGGTTTTGATTTGCCTGTCCCTGTTGGTGTGTGACGTTGGGCATTACTGTCCGTTTTAGATATCAGTCCCTGCTTTGTTGTAGACAGTGCACATGGCATCTTTTTCCATTCTGTCAACAATCTATGCATTCCGTCCATGGCGCCTTTTATTGAACAGGTGCCCTCTATGTTCAGGTAATATAATTAATTTATTGATACTTTGTCTTAGGGTTTGTGCTTTTTATGATTTGTTTAAGAGAGTCTTAACTCCACGTCACAAAATAGTCTATATTTTTTTCTACGAACTTAATTTCTTCCATTAGGTAAGCCAACCCAGTCTAGTAAATAATTCGTTCTTTGCCTATTGATTTATGAATTACATCGTTGCAACTAAATTCTCTTACATACGTGGGATGGTCTCTGAACCCTCCGTTTCAGTGGCCTATTGGCCTATTTTTGCTCCCAAACCATACTGTTTTATTAGTATGGGTTTAAAAAAATTTTCTCCCCACAGCTTTACCGAGGAATAATTGACCAAAATATTCTGTGTAGTTAAGTGTACAAAATGATGATTGATCCTTACAATATACATTGTGAAATGATTGCCATAACCAAGCTAATTAATGCATTATTACCTCATACAGTTAACTTTTTCTCCCCTTGTGATAAGAATGCTTGGGCTCTACTCTCAGCAAACTTCAAGTACGTAACATAGTATTATTTACTAACTATAGTTCCCATGCTGTACATTAGATCTTTAGAACTTGCCCATCTTATAACTGAAAGTTTGTACATTTTGACCAACATCTTCAATAGTCCCCCCTTATTCCCTCAGCTCCTGACAACAACCATTCCACTCTTACTATGGCTTTTTAGTATGGTTTAATGTCTGGTAGGGCAAAACCCTGAATTTTATTTTTAAAGGTTGCCATCACGCAGAATATACAGTATAAAAATACGGTGATTTCAATATAAAGTTTACTCAGCTGTTCACAGAACTTTATTTCTCCATTTAGAGTAGGATTTTTTTGTTTGTTTGTTTTTAGTTCCTCAAAAGATCTAGCTGGAATTTTGAATGAGATGGCATAGGATTCAAAGATTAATTGTGGGAAGAACTGATATTTCTATATTATTAAGTCGATCTATCCATTAGAGCATGGATATGAATGTAGATCCTCTTCTATGTCCTATATTAGAGTTTTTCTTTTCATTTTAAAATTTTTGAAATAATCACAAACTTACGGAAAATGAGGACGTATAAAATAAAGAATTTTTTTTTTCTGAGTCATTTGGGACTCCATTTCTGAACAGAAGCCTTTGTCATGTCTTGATACTGCACAGTGTATTTCTTACAAACAAGGACTTCCTCCTACACACCCCTCATATATGATCAAAATCAGGAAATTTATACTGATACATCTTCATCGGATAATCCTGGGACTCCAAGTTTCATCACTTGTCCCCATACCATTTTAAATAGCAAAAGATTCCAGTGCAGAATCAAGCAGTGTACTTAGTTGCCATGTCTCTTTTGTCTCCTTCAGTCCAGAAGAGTTCCTCCGTCTTTCCATGATTTTCCTGACCTTGGTTTGCATAACCTTATTTTGTAGAATGTCCCCGGTTGGACTTTGATGTTTTCTCAGGATTAGATTCAGGTTATGTGTCAGGTTGTGCATGCTACCACAGAGGTGGCGCTGTGTTTTTCTCACTGTGTCCTATCAGGAAGTTCACGGCGTCAACTTGTCCCATACTAGTGATGTTCCCTTGAATCAGTTGTCTAAGGTGGGGCATGCTGGGCTTCTCTTCTGTGAAGTTACTATTTTCCCTTTGGAATTAATCAGGATTTGGGGATGGATTTTGAAACCAGGTAAATATTTCCTTTCTTCTCAATGTTCAATTTATTAACTTATTTGTTTGTATCTGTATCGAAGAGATTTTTGATTTATCCAAAGGTTTCTAATCTATCGTCATCATAATTTTGAGGTTCAAAGTCTCCCTAGTGTAGTCAAGTGGGAGCTCCTTTAGTGAGAGTCCATTTCATACAGCCTCATCATTCTATGAGCACAATGGAATGTGCCAGAACAACATCTCTCTACATAGATACTTTCCTCATGCCACCCACATGGAATCTGAATCCCATGCTGGGTCACCACCTCTCCCATGCACACACACACACACACACACACACACCTCACCTCACACCGGCTATGACACCTGACACTTGTTACTGGCTCCCATCCTCCAACCAAAGAAGTCCACCTTGCTCTGCCCCCAACTCTAATTAATGGCTAAGGACCAAACTGTGCAAGGAGAAGAACAAAAGGAAGAAGAACCTGGATTAGTTTTTAAAGTTTTGTCAACAGAAGTTTCATGTATTCTTGCTGTTTTAGTTTGCTAGGGTTGCCATAATTATGTTCCACAGGATGCATGGCTCAAAGAACAGAAATTTATTTTCTCACAATTCTAGAAGTTAGAAGTCTGAGATGAAGATGACCCCAGGACTGGTTACATTTTGAGGCCTCTCTCCTTGGCTTGTAGATGACTCTCTTCTTGTCTCTTCATGTGATCTTCCTTCTGTGCGTGCCTGTGTCCTAATTTCATCTTCTTATGAGGACACCAGTCATATTAGGGGCGCCTTGGTGGCTCAGTCTGTTGAGGATCTGACTTTGGTTCAGGTCATGATCTCACGGTTTGTGAGTTTGAGCCCCACATTGGGCTCTGGGCTGACCACTTGGAGCCTGCTTCGGATTCTGTGTGTATCTTCCTCTCTCTCTCTCTCTGCTCTTCCCCTGCTCGTGCTCTCTCTCTCTCTCAAAAATAAATAAACATTAAAAAAATTTTTTTAAAAGGACACCAGTCATATTGGATTAGGGCTTACCCTAATGACCTCATTTGAACTTAATTGCATTTTTAAAGACCCTATCTCCAAATATAGCTACATTCTCAGGTATTGGGGGTCAGAGGCTTGACATATGAACTTGAGGGGACACCATTCAGCCCATAAAACTTGGTTAGTCTAATTCCTAGGTATTTTGTGGCTTTGATGATTATATTAAATATTCTCTTATATTTTTATTGCGTTTAGATGATTACTGCTAGTATAGACAAATGTTTGATTTTTATATGTTGACTAGCAACCCTCTGAACTCGGTTATTAAATCTAATTCTTTGTGGATTTTTTCCTTTACCATCAAACAATGATATATTTATCTCATTATCTAACATCCCCTTTCTGGCCAGCTTTATTTCCCAAGGGCTGCCATTTCCTGTAAGGAACCCTCTTATCTTCTTTAGTTAGATTCCCATAGACAACTCCATATGGCACTCTCTCTACATGCATGGTATGTATCTCTAGAGGGAGATACAAGGTCGAGAGTGGGATTTTTTTTTTTTTTTAAGATGGAACAGACTTAAATGACCAAAGGAAAAAAAGCATTTGGTGAGAAAGAAATTGAAGATAGATGAAAAGAAGGGGTGACTTGGTACACTGGAGATTTGGAATGGAATTTTAGTAGAGATGGCAGGATTAACTTTGGACAGGAATAGAGAGGAAGCAAAGGTGGACGGGGATGTGGAAGAAATGGTTACAGATTGTAAAATCTCCTTTCTGATGGCTTTACTTGTAAAGTCATCTGTTTTAAGTCAGGGGTGTTGGGAGGCATGAGGGAGTTGGGGTTTGGATGGAGGACTGAAAGGGAACTGTACAGGTTTGTTGTAACCACACTGTTTTTTCTTCATCTCACCATGAACTATTATACATGTATAACTTAGGGAATAAACCACTTCCTGCTCTTACCTCTATGAAAACTGAGAACAAGAGCTCTTGGCTAAGAATTTAGTCAAATCCCTTCCAGAAATTTCAGGATGAAAAAGAACATCCATTAAGATGTAAATGGCTCCTTTCTTATTTCTTGTAGATATAGTGTCTCTGAAAAATTCACGTATGTCTTTAAGAGAGGCCTGGGAAGTGTGTGTACATATCTGTACTAGGAGATCCAAAAGTCACCACTGACATTGTCAAGAGAATGACTTTTCATACTGTAGCTACACTGATGGGAAAACCTAAAAGTCAACTCAGTTTAGAGAGACCGTCCCCACACCAACACTCGTACCCTATACCTCGGGCCCCAGACTGAGATACAGGGAACAGATCACATGCCCCTGGTAGCCACTGGTCCTGGAGGTGAGAGACACATAAAACTCAATTGAATCCAACCTGGAGCTTGGAGTCCAGAGCCAAGGGCCAGCCTACCTCACACAAGCCAACCTGTAGACCTAGGAGCATGAGAATAAGAGATCTTCGTTTTAAGTAATCGAGCTTCAGGATAATTTGTTAGACAGCCTAGCTGTGGTGGTAGCTGACTGATATACCACCTTATGTCAGAGGATCAGAGGAATCCAACTCGAAAAAAGGGGGAGAAGAGTAGAGGCCAATACTTTTGAGTTACATAAGCAGTGAGTATCTCTATTTTATCTGGTATTGAATTGAATATTAAATTGTATTGATTCGCTTCTTCATTCAAAAGATATCTAATGAGCACCCATTATGTTTGAGACACTGGGGACAAAACAGTGTCTAAAGCATGTGGAACTCCTCACTCCATGGAGTTTATATTCCGGTATGCGAGATGCATTTGCTACAGGCTTCTGCGGATAGAGGAAATGGTTTTAGAATATCTTAACAGCTCACATTTGTTTAGCTACTACAATATAGGCTTTTAGTTATTCATGTAACCCAATTAGTTCCCTTCTCTACTTCCCTTTTGAAAGGAGTAACTTGCCCTGAGTTCCCGCTATTTGAGAAGCACTAAAACTACATTATTTTTAGTCATTACAAAATCTTTAGAGTGGTTAACAGTATTGCCATTCTACACATGAGAAACTGAGGTGAGAAAGGTGAAGTAATTTGTCCATAGTCGCGCAGCTGGGAAAGACCTGGGATTTGAGCCAGGTGGGTTCAGATACAAAGCCCTGTCTTCATGAACCATATTGATTCTCATAAGCTTAGCATTGCCCTGCAAGGTTCTAGGTTAAAAGAAAATAGGGGCACCTGGGTGGCTCCGTCAGTTGAGCCTCTGACTTCGGCTCAGGTCATGATCTCATGATTGGTGAGTTTGAGCCCCACGTGGAGCTCTGTGCTGACAGCTCAGAACCTGAAGCCTGCCTCAGATTCTCTGTTGCCCTCTCTCTCTGCCCTCTCCCACTCCCACTCTGTCTCTCTCACTCTATCAAAAATAAATAATAAACATGAAAAAATTTTTAATGAAGAAAATATTCTTCAATGTCAACTTGCAACTTTATGGTGCAATGAAAATGGTGGTTTCTGGGTATCCCTCTATGACTTCATCTTTTGCTGCTAAGTAATTTTTGTTCTTTTTTTCTGATTCATATTTCATGAGCTTATGTGGTTTAAGCCAACTAGAAATTCTCCAGTCGGCTATAGATCTCATAACATATGATCCTGGTTAGTTCCTTAAATTTCTTGTCCAAAATCTAATCCCAAACCTCACTCCAAAAGCAAAACAAAACAACAGCAGAAAACAACTTTTTGCAGAGTAACAAGCTTAGAAGTCAATATAAATAATCAAAAGTTAAAGGTATTGTCTCTACTGGCCAAATTTGGAACAATTTGAGCATTAAAAATAATGGTAATAAAGGATTGAAACTGTGATATTGTGATTCATAAGAAGCCAAATGCAAAACTGCAACACTTGAGCCTTGATTGGATTGAGGATTGGATTGCTTTAAAATATATTTTGGGGGGCACCTAGGTGGTTCAGTCAGTTAAGCATCCAACTCTTGATTTTGGCTCAAGTCATGATCTTATGGTTAGTGAGATCGAGCCCCACATTGGGTTTTGCATTAAGAGCATGGAGTCTGCTTGGGATTCTCTCCCTCCTTCTCTCTCGGTCCCTCTCTTGCTCATGCACTCTCCCTTCCTCTCTCTCTCTCAAAATAAATAAATAAGCTTTAAAATTAAAATAAAAAATATTTTTGGAACAACTGGAAAAATCTGGAGCATATTTTAGATTAACACTATGCACTGATGTTAAATATAGTAGAAAATATAGATATATGATATGTGTCTATATATAATAGAAAGATAATAGAAAATGTTGAAAGCACAAGAGAGAGAAAAAGAGAAAGGTAGAGAAAGAGAAAGCAAATGCTAACAATTGTTAATCTAGGGAAAGAATTCATAGATTTCATTACCTTCCCTTTCAACTTGACTGTACGTTTGAAAAACATCAGGAAAAAAATGGGAGAAAAGTAAGGATGTTGGAATAGACGATGTGTCCATTCCTTACCTTGCTGGCATTTGGAAAATGCCAAGATCTGAAATAGATCATCCTCGGAGGATGCAGCCCTATCTGAAGCCTGGCCAGGTCAACCGCTCTCACTGCAAACCCACGCTGAGCGTCCAGTCTTTATGTTTGGCACGCTCGGGCGCTGACCAGATGGGGTGCTGGCTTCCCTGCCCCTGCCCCCGGTGTTGGACATGATGATGATCTTGTGGAGCCGGTTTTGACAGACAACAGGGTATTCGTGCATTGCCGAAAAAGACCGTGAAGGGTGAGTCAGGAAAAGACTGGGAAGGAGATGAGGGGGCAGAGAGATGGGATGTTTGCAGCTGGGAAACAACTCCGGGAATGTGTGGGAAACGTGGAGGACGGGAGTCTGGGGGAGGGTGAAGGAGCGGGGGCTTATCTAAAAACGCTTGAAAACCACAACAACAAGGGAAGTCTTATTTGGTCTGGTTTATTTACCTACCACAGGTTCCCACTGTGAAAGAGGCAGGCAGCACTCCCCTGCATTTCCTCATCCTACAAGCGGGCACAAAATCCCTGCATCCTCTTTCATCCAAGCCCCCATTTCCTTGCCAACAGCTGGTCATCCTTAAGTTAATGTGCCGGAAGGAAGGAACCAAATATGTGTGAAGTCAAATGGGAGGAGAGAAAGGTTCCGTCCAGTTTGGAAGATTGCATCATCGTCCCAGTGACCATGATGGTGGCCCGGACCAGGGGGTGACAGAAGAGGTAGAGAGGTGGCGGTCAGATTCTGAATGCATTTGAAGGCAGAAGTCAAAAGTGTTAATATTGCTGCCTGGCCTACGGACCTCCCTGGCCCCTCAGATTTCCCTCAGTATTCCCTGTCTCTGTGGTTTATATTCTTTAACTGAAGGGCTTGGTTTCTTAGAGCCACAAGGTAAGTTGGACTATTGACAAATGAAGACAGATCCATCCCTGAGTCAAAGGGCATGGCCTCCTGATAAAGACTGGTCAGCAATATTAAAGGAAGTCAGGTCTAGCCCAACGTCCCACCTTTTCTAGGAAGTCTTACTTCACACAGTCTGCTGTCTGCCTCCTCTGAACTCAAGGGCAGTCCTTATCTATGGTCATAATATCCTACCGACAGGAGTGTAGTACCTTACACTGGTTTTATAGCATTTGGGGAGGTCTTTTGTGAACCCTAGACTAGATTATGCCCCCTGATCTACTTTCCCACTGTATCTTGTTCTTCTTCTATTATAATTCTCACTCTATGTTATTGCATCTACAATAAAAATTATCTTAGCTTTAATTATCTTTCTTGTTAGATGGAAAAGCTTTATGAGTAAAAGACAATATTATACCCCTGCCTCCTTACCCAGTGCCTGCTTTATAAAAGGCATTTGGTATATTCCCACAACTGAACGAATTCAGCGAGCAGTAACTCTTTCAATTTTCAAAACAATTCTTGACAAAGTGAGTGTTGCTGTCACTACTTCATTAATAAGGGAAGGGAGCTGTTGAGATGGCGGTCACAAAGCTAATTAGCGGAGGAACTAACTGGGAATGAGATCTCAGCTCTTTCCACTCTGTTCTACCTAGAACTTAAAGAAGCATCCATTTTTTGAATCGGTCAACGAACACTTACTGATTATTTTCCCACATGTCAGGCTTTACTGTGAGGACACATATTTGGGGCCGGGGTGGGGGGAGAACATGCAAAAAACAGTAAGATTTGTGTTCAGATGCTGGTAACCAAAAGAAGGGAAATGGACATACAAAGACATGATTTCATTGTAGTGTGTAAGTATCATGCGAACTCCTAGGAGGAATGTCTAACTGCCTGCATGAGGGAAGGCTCAAATCGGTCTTTTTGATATGGGTTTGAAAAAAGGAAAAAATAAAAGTATTTCTCTAGGAACAGAGCAAGGGAGGCTATTAAAGGACAAGACTGATGGCTGGCACCTCCAAAGCTGGGTTACGTTGTTTCCTCTTCTGTTGCTGACACTCCCATTCCAGCTGAGCCCCAGCAGCTGGCTTTAGGAAACAAATCAGTCTCAGGAACCCAGGTTCGCTGAACTCAAAAATGATCAATGCAATAGGAGACCCACGGTGTGAGCCAGGTTGTGTTATAACATCGCTACAGCTTCTCTACCCCAGCTACTATATACAGGCTGAAATAGCTGTAGGAATGATATTTATTGGATTCAGGCAACAAGGCTCAAGTCTCTCTATCACGCACAGTGGACCCAACACCTCATTTCAATCAACATATAAGATTATTTTTGCTACAAATGAAAGAGCACTGGGAGTTATATGACATGGAATAATGTTAGAGCACTGAAGCAAGGGAAGACAACTGGTTTATTGGAACCTGGGAGAACTTGCCTCCTAAGACTGTAACAACCAGCGAGGGCCGCCAATTATCTCCTCACAGAGGCATGGCACAGAAGGGCAGCCGGGAGAAGAAGGTGATTGTCATACCATATTAGGAATTTGGGGAAGAAAAGATATTACCATAAGCAGTTCAAGTGACAGGAAAATTTTATGTAGGGAAGTATGGTGATCATAGTTTCATTTTAGGAAGATAATGGACAAAAGTTTGTATTTGGGAAACAGAAGACACAGGCAGGGAGATTGTTTAGAAGCTTAATGAAAAATACCAGTGAGGGATGATGAGGCATCCATCCGGGTAATGAGAATGAAGAGGAGGAAATGGATTCAGAAACTATTTAGGAGATGGAGTCACCAAGACCTGGATGACTAATTGCATGTAGGGGGTGAGAAATAGGAAGAGGAGAGGATGACTCCCGAGTTTCTGACTTGGGAAAGTGGTTGGATGGTGGTTGAAAGAAGAAAAAGAGAATATATGTGTGTGTAGGTGTGTATGTGTGTCCGTCTCTCTGTCCGAAAAGAAGAATTCAGCGCTGTAACTATTGAAGTGACTGACCATAGGCACAGGTTTCCAACAGGTAGCTGGATACATGGTCTGCAGTCTGCAATTCAGAAAATTCCAGGCTTGAGATAGTAATTTGAGAGTCATCAGAGTTTAATGGTAAGTAGGAGTAGATGAGGTAATCCAAGGAGACCATATCAAGGAGGAAAGGGCTGAGACCCAAACTTAGGGAACTTTAACAATTAAGGGCAGTTGGAAACAGTTGCCCACGAAGAAGACTGAGGAGTCAAGCCACACAAACGCCAAACTCTAAACACCACCGGGAGCCTTAGATGTTCTAGCTCAACTGGAATTGCATTTGGCTGCATATAACAGAAATCTGACTAGAGCGGATTAATCAACTAACTTATCTGGAAGGCAATCCAGGCAGGGCTTAATGAAGCCAGCAAGACTCTTGCTCTTTTTGCCCTTGTGGTCACAAGGTGACTGCCCCACATCAGCCATTAAGCCCTCATTCCAAGCAGGAAGAAGGGGAAGGGCAAGGAGCAAAAGGCATATGCCAAGCCTCCCCCTTTTTATCAGGAAAGCAATAGTTATCTGAGAAGCCCCATCTACTAAACTAAAAACTGCAACTCATCAGCCAGGTTGGAGATATGAATATCTATCTCACTGTGTGGGTACCTGGAGGAGAGGAGGTGTTTTCTTTTTTTTTTTTTTTAACGTTTTGTTAGGAAATAATCTCAAACTGACAGAAAACTTGCGAAAAATAGTACAAAGAATTCTTGTAAACTTTTCACCCCAAATTCCCAAACATTAACACTTGCATTTACTTTATTGTTCTCTCTCTCTCTCTCTCTCTCTCTCTCTCTCGTGTACCTTTACTCCTACATACTACAGTGTGCGCGTCCTACAAATAAAGATCTTCCCTTATATAACCATCACTCAGTGATCAAAATCAGAATATTAACATTGATAAAATGCTACTGTTTAATCTACAGCTTTTGCTAATTATCTCACTGATGTCCTTTATTGCAAATAAATTCTTTTTTCTTTCTTTTTATTTTTTCAGTCCAGGAACCAATCCAAGATCACACACTGCATTTCGTTCTCATGTTGTTTTAATCTATTTTAATCTAGAAAGTGCTTCAAACTGTCTTTATCTCTCATGTCATTGACATTGTTGAAGACCATACACAGGCCAGTTACTTTGTAGACCTCCTTTCTTTGGATTTATCTGATGTTTTCTCATGATTCAGGTTATGTATTTTTGGCTAGAATACTACAGATGTGATACGGTGTCTTTCTCAGGGCATATCAGGAGGTACCTAATTTGGTCTGTCCTGTTACTAATGGCAGCAATGTTGATCACTTGGATAAGGTGACATGGTAGCACCGGTCAGATTTAACTAGTACGAAGTCACTATTTTACCCTTTGAAATTAAATTAATGAGAATCGGTGGGGATCCTCACAGATTATACAAATACCATGTTTCTCATCAAACTTTCATCTACCAGCTTTAGCATCCATTGATGATCTTGCCCGAGATAATATTTTGGTCAAGTTCTAATTCTGTCATTCATCCTCTAAGTTATTAGTTTGCTTTTTACCAAATAGAAGAACTTGTCTTCCTCCTCCATTTGTTTGTTTGTTTCAGTACGGACTCATGGATTCCTATTCAATGGGCTATACCCACTGCCATCATTGTTTTGAAGCTCGCATTGTTGCAGATTGGCTATTAGGAGCTCCTTAAGCTGACTTCTGTGTCCTTTTGACTTGTCCCCATCAGTTTTTGAGCACTTTTCTTCTTGGAGATGGTTATTTTTAATAGTGCACATTACCTACTTGATAAAATCAGGCTTCTGTCAGCAGAAAACAAAAGGAGGAATGAAGATTGTGTGGGCAACCAGTTCTGTCTACCACACCTTGCTCCTCACCAGCCAAGAGCCGGTGGCTTGAATCCAGTTGACAGCCTTGCTTTGTTCTAACAAAACAATGTTGTGCCCACATTCCAAAAAGAGCCTTGAGGCCACGTAATTCATCCATGTCTTTCTTCACTGTAATCCTTTATCACCATCCAAACCGAGTGCTCCTAAGGCCAGGTCCCCTGTGTTGCACGATTCCTGGGGGTGCCATTCATATAGTAGACTATGGATGATATGCGGGAGCAGGGGCTGGCCAACTTTTTCTTCTCTTTTTTTTTAGTTTATTTATTTATTTTCGAGAAAGAGAGAGACCTAAGCAGGTTCCTCGCTGTCGGGGCAGAACCCAACAAGGGCCCAAACCCACAAATTGTGAGATCGTGACCTGAGCCAAAGCCGACTTGGACACTTAACCAACTGAGCCACACGTCCCTGGCAAACTTTTTCTGTAAAGAGCCGGATGGTCCATATTGTCAGCTGTGTGGGCCATTTGGTCTTTATTGCCAGGACTCAACTCTGACACTGTAGTGTAAACGCAGATGTAGAAAATATGTAAATGAGTCAGCATGGCCATGGCACAAGAAAACTTTATTTATGGATACTGACATTGAATTTCACATTATTTTCATGTATTGTGAAAAGTTATTCTTCCAATTTAAAAAATTATTTAAAAATGTAAAAACCAGGGGCCCCTGAGGGCTCAGTCAGTTAAACATCTGACTCTTGATTTTGGCTCAGACGTGATCTCCTGGTTCATGAGATCGAGCCCTGAGTTGAGCTCTGTGCTGAGCGTGGAGCCTGCTTAAGATTCATTCTTTCTCTCTCTCTCTCTCTGCATCCTTCTGCCCCACCCCCACTCGCACACGCATGTGTGCAGGCACTTTCTCTCTCTCTCAAAAAAAGTAAAAACCATTCTTAGCTCATGGACTTTTCAAAAATAGGCAGCTGGCTAGATATGACCATAGTTCCCCACTCCCTGCCCTGTTCAACCTGAGTTGTCATATATGGTGGCCCTGCCTCCAGCCAAGTCTTTTCTCCCTCACCCTAATCTCAAATCTGCCATCTTGCTCTGGGCTTTCTCTCTACCCTTTGCCTCCCTCTTGCCTCAGAACCTCCATTCCATTGTAAACTTCTTTCAACAGTCAACCTCCTAGCTCCTTTCTTGCCTCGCTGCAAAGTAAACATATTCCCTAGGGAACGTTCCTTGCTGAATCCTGGAGGGGTTGCTAACTTCTTTTCTCATGCTCCACAACCATGGGCATGGGAAGTCCTGTTCACATTCTCCACATTCCTTAATCCTATTTCTACACCTTTCCTCTTGCACCCTCTTGCCAAACCTCCTTCCGCTTTGAAGCTCTTATCATCAGGATTCTTTGAGCAATTAGCTAACACACATAGAATGATATCCTCACAGCCACTGGGAGATAAATACCGTTATCACCCCCATTTTGGAGAGAGGCACAGAGAGGCTAAAGTCACACAGGTTGTAAATAGCAGAGCCAGGATTCTAATCCCAGCAGTCTGTGCTGCTTGCCAAGACGTTATGTGGCCTTTCTCTGTGATCATGTACCACGTGGATAATTACTCTCCATCCTAGCTTCAGTATCTGTTATCAGTTAGGTACATGGGCAGAAACAGATGCACGCTCAACTTGAGTCCTTTGAAGAGGATTTAATAGAGGAACTATTTATGAAGGTATAAGGCAGCCTTTCTCACCCTTTTTTCATTATCATCTACCCTAAGGAGAAAATTTAAATTAATTTACTAATTAATTTTACTAATTAAATTAACTTAAATTAATTAACAAGACATCCAGCTCACCCTGACCCACTCCAATCTTCCTGCTATAAGTGAAAGTCTTTCTAACCACCAACAGTGGTGCCTCTGGGACAGGGAGCTAGATGGCTGGAGGCGGGCAGGAAAATGACCTTTCCAGCTTTTGAATGTCCTACAATATGCTTGTGTCATCTAATTTTAAAACAAAATGTAACTTTAAAAATCGACCTAAAATGCAAATATGGTCATTCCTCCCCATGCTCAAACACTTCAGTAGCCCATCTGCCACCAAGGTAAAGTCCAAATATACTCACGTGTCACACGAGGCCCCTGGCATACTTCTTTAGCCTCATCACCACCACTTCTCGTCTCGAGCCCTGCGTCCGGCCAAGTGAATGCATCCCCTAAGCAGTAAACTTCCTTTGCTGCCAGTTTGCCCATATTCGGTCCCGTTTTTCTACACCTGCAGTTTCTACATCATAGAATGTGAAGCCTCTCCTTCCTCTCTTCTCCCTGGTCCATTCTTCACTCTTCAAGATTCAGTTTAAAAAACTTCTCCAGATTCTCGTGAGGTTAGCTGTGTGACCTTCTCGTCTGTGCCACCACTGTCCAGCGTGTGTTGAAGAGCACAGGCTCTTAGGTAAGACTGTGTGGGTTTAAATCTTGGATTTGTTACCTATTAGTTGGTGACCTTTATGCAAGTTATTTAGCCTTTTTGCTTCCGTTTGCTTATTTGGAAAATGGAGATTAGAATAGTTACTATCTTAGAAGAAGAGTATTTATTTACCAAATATTTACTATCTATTGTATACCAAAACAGACAAAAATTTCTGCGCCTGGGGATGCCGAATATATATTAGATTTTTAGAGCAGTCCTGTGACAAATTTCGCCATCTGCTTTGTAAATAAAGTTTTATTGGAACATAGCCGCGCCCATTTCTTTATAGATTATCTATGGCCACTTCCATGCTACAATGGTTGAGTTGAGTGGGGGCAACATGTATCACAGTGCCTGCAGAGCCAAAGACCTTTACTTTAAGAAGATACTTACCTTTAAGGAAAAGTTTGCTTGCCCCTGCTCTGGTAAGATTGAGTTCATACATGTAAAGTGTTTAAAATGTAAAAGCATCACCTCATACTTAGTAAGCGCTCAATAGCTACCCGCTTTATTAATATTATTGCGTCCCCTTATACTAATGCTTCATGCTGGCGCTCAGAGAATTCTTGCTGAATAAATGAATGAACAGAGGTAAAGAGGAACCAGAAATTGGGGTCATGGAAGCCACTGGAGGAAGAGTTTTTAAAAGGTGGAAGTGGTCAGCTCTGTCAGGTGACAAATCAATACTGTAGAAAGACTGTCAGATTTGGCAATCGAATGAAGTGACCTAACCAAGCAGCAACTTGTGGGCAATGGCGAGGACAAAAGCTAGACTCTAGGGGGTTCAGGAGAGAATGGAAATGAGGAAGAAAGTAGAGATTATATATTTACAATGTGACAGCGATATGACAGCAAGTATTGAGACAAAAATGAATACCACTTGAATTTTTAAAAACGTGCTCACCCAGAATACCAAGTTTATTGAAATATTGGGATATATGATGGGTTTTCTGCTTATCTTTGAGCTATTTAGTGTTGGGTAAAATGTCAATGGTTAAAAGTCAAGTCCATAACTCACAGAACTTCAGGCAGAAAGTTGAAGTCTAGAACCATTAAAAGATTTGTGATGATGATGATGGTAGAGCAATGTTTGTTTCTTTTCCTATCTTAATCATTGTGTGAAGTTAATTGGTTTGAAATGAGAATTTCAATGCAAATAGTAGTATACATTTGCCTACAGCACATTTATTATGATCACAAAAACATCTAAACAAGCATTTTTTTGTGTTCATTCCATACACCTTTGCATGTATTACACATTCTGATAGATTTAGATATGTGTATCTGGAAAGAATTTAGTTAATTTGGTCATTGTTTTCCCTTTCCTGTCCAGGAATTTATGATTTAGTTGGTGAATAAGCTAGCTGAGCAAATAGGTTCAATATTTGTTATAGATGCTCAGGTAGTTTAGTGAGTTACGGCAGAGGTACAGAAGAATAAAATATTTTATATGAAACTATTTTGCCATCCGCCACCTATTTTTGCCAACGATTTTTACACCTATGCATTGTGTACATTAAGACTAAGCAGAATGTTATCAACTCACAGCTGCTTCCTGGAATACACATATGAGACATTTAGGACTCTGAATCCATGCGTATTATTACTGAGGTTTTTATTTTCTTAGTTAAGGGTTACAAGAGAGTTATGTTTAACACGATCTTATTTTTATTAAAATATACACTGCATGTTACATTAAAATAGATACTATATATAGAAAAAGTCTATCAAGATACACATTTAAAATCTTAAAGGGGGCGCCTGGGTGGCTCAGTCAGTTAAGCATCCAACTCATGATACCAGCTCGAATCATGATCTCACAATGGCTGGATTGAGCCCTGCGTCGGGCTCTGTGCTGAACGTGGAGCCTGCTTGAGATTCTCTCTCCCTCTCACACTTCCCCTCCTCATCTCTAAATAAATAAATAAATAAATAAACAAACAAATAAATATGTGCTTTTTTATCTGGGTGGTGGGATTACTAGGATATTATTTTCTTCGCTATACTTTTTCATGCTTTAAATGTCTGTACAAGGAACAGGGCTCACATTTATAATCACAAATAACAATGGAACAAAACCATGGAGTTTTAATGACTGCTTCTTACCAGCGTGCAACATGCATACATTCAAGCACACAGAGGCTCAAGGTTTTTATGTTTTTACAGATTGTCCAGTATTTAGTTGTTACACGTATGGTGACAAAAATTTCTCAGCCTACCAATGTCAGCGGATAACATCTCAAAAAGAGGTGTGTAGAAGTCAACTCCATTGGCTGGTTATCTTCTGCAAGATGGTAGGCACCGGCCACTGAAACACCGGGATTTACTTAAAACAGGGAGTGTACACAACAAACACATGCTGTGTGAATTATGAATTACTCCGTTTGGCCACAAGCCACAAGGTATTGGTAAAAAGTGGCGTAAGCAATGAAGACTTACTGTTTCACAGAACATGAAATCCAGAAGGAGGTAGGTTCCAAGTCCGGTTAACTCAGTAGCTCAGCAATTTCAGGATGCTGGGTCAGCTTTCCTTTGACTTTCTTGGCTTTCTCCTTCTGGTTAGCACTGAACATCGCCACCTCACATGAGAACTTCTGAAGGCAAGAAAAGCAGGGCATTCTTCCTCACTCCATCTCTCTTTTTGCCAGGGATTCAAATCTTTCCCAGAACTGAATTTCCTTACCGGGCAGTTTCCTACATTTTATTGGCTACAGTGTGACAGTTCAGTGTAAGGAAAAATGGGTGGCAGGGGTGGGGGGGAACTACAGTCGAAAGAAAATACCAGAGCCACCCCTAAACTGAGAATGGAGAAAAGGGTTACCATTACTGCCCTAGACCAACAGTGTCCAGTCGAATTTAATGTGAGCCACAATGCAAAATCCTGAGTAGACTGGCTAAAAAGCTTTCATTTTCTCCTTCGTGAATGAGCTACGACACAGATAAGCAACACTGCCTCTCATGAGCTAGAATTAGAAGTACCAAGGGTGCATCTGGGAGTATTCTGAAAATGACACCTTAGCTATGGAACTTGGACTTTGCATTCCTGAGTTAGGGTTCTAGATATGATCCTATCCTATCTGTGTGGTCTTAATTGAGTCATTTGGCTTATCTGGGCTTATCTGCCCCAGCTTCCTCATCTTAAAATAGGTGGTTCTTTAAAATGTCCTTCGAGTTCTGGTACTACATGATTTTATACTACTATTCAACTGGGACTTTCCCAGCCCTTTATCTGACACCAGCAAGTTGGGCCAGTGACACGTGGAAAGTTATTCAGAAGGGTATGCTTTCTGATGCCATGGGGCAAAATGCACTTGTAGAGGGAAAGAAAGAGGGCAAGTCACACTGGGTCGTTGCTCATTCATAGTAAGTATTACAGGACACGCGCTATGTGCCCTAGTGACTCTAGATGGAATATGAGAGAATAAGTAGTCTCTGTGTTCAGTGAGCTTACAATCTAGTGGGAAGGTAATATAGATAAGTAGATACACAATTACATAATGCGCAAAGAAGCCTGGGACAGGGGAAGATGAGGCTGTACACTGGAGCACCTAGCCCCGCCGAGGGGAGGTGACAAACCTCGCTGGAGGAAGTGATACCCAAGGGAGGCCAAGAAGCAAAGTACTTAGTTGGCCCTCGTGGTGTTGTGGGAAATTGCCCAGCCTACAGGGGATCTCGCCTTATAATTTACTTGCTTTTCTTCTTTTCTCTGTTTGTCCAGATGTCTGTATGTCTGGGATCAATGAGAGGACCACAGAGAAACTCTTGCGGCAAGCTGGCAGGCAGTTTCTATTTCAGATCTTGCCACCACCTCCGCTACCATCACTTCCACCGCCACCACCACTTCTACCTTCGTTATCGCCTCTCAACACCTCCATCATCGCCGCCACCGTTACCATCTACCATCGTCACCATCACCATCCTACCACCTCAACATCTTCATCATCACCGCCACCACCAAGAGCACCACCTCTGCCACCATCAAAACAGTACACAAGTAAGCTCTGTTTTAACTAATCCCAAAAGTGTGTATACAGTCTGAGCTAATATAATGAACAAATTAGGGATGATTATTTGCTTTTCCAAATTATTCAATCTACAGCAACCTTAAATAGTTAAGTTTCCCTTGTATTTTTTTTATATGTGTGTTGGCTTACAAACTTTTTTTTTAATTTTAGAGAGAGAGCACGAGTGGGGGAAAGGAGCAGAGGGGGAGAGAGAGAGAGTCTTAAGCAGGTGCCATGCTCAGCACAGAGCCTGATGCAGGGCTCGATCCCATGACCCTGGGATCACAGCCTCAGCCAAAATCAAGAGTCGGACGTTCAACCAACTGAGCCACTCAGGCGCCCCAGTTTACAAACATTTTAACTCTCCAGAAATCTTTAGGAATATACTTATTTTAAGAAGCAAGGCAGATCAGAGACAGGATTTTCATGCTGAGAAAGGACAAGCATAATAAGCTGAAAAGGTCTCTTTATTTATTCATGAAATTACTGAGAAGAGTTTTGGGGCACCTGGGTGGCTCAATCGGTTGGGCATCTGACTTCAGCTCAGGTCATGATCTCGCGGTTCACCGGTTCGAGCCCTGTGTCGGGCTCTACGCTGACAGCTCGGAGCCTGGATCCTGCTTCAGATTCTGTGTCTCCCCCTCTCTCCACCTCTCCTCTGCTTGCGCTGTCTCTCTCTCTCTCTCAAAAATAAATAAACATTAAAAAAATTATTGAGAAGAGTTTTTTTAGCATGCACAAATCTCAACATTAAGCAGTTTTAGTTACTTGGTCATAAGTCAGTGACTGAAAAGGTGGAAGTTAATTCCATCAATAGTACTCTCCTATATATAAATAGTAACGTATATATAAATATGATTACACATATATTTTATGTGAATCATATATTCGTATACACAAATATACAATATTTATAAATCTATGTGGCCAACGTATACTGCTATTATAAATACCTTCCCTAATGAGGAAACGGGTTAGGGGCCGAAGCAGATCGTGGAAATGATCCCAGACTCCTCTCATCCTTGTGTGTGCATGCCTTGCTATATGACTGTCCCTCTTCTCTTCTTACCGAGAAGGAGAGTCTATTGGCCCACTCCTTGACTCTTGACTCTGGGTTGGTCATGTGACTTCCTTCGCTATTGGAATATTAACAAATGTGACGCAAACAGGGCCCTGAAAGATGCCCGCACTGTGGGGTTTGCCCTCTCCTGCTGATGTGGGAAGTCTGCCGCCACCGCCGTATGATCTCATCTGAGCCGGCCCGCTGGAGGATAACAGATCGTGTGGAGCAGGGATGAGCTAGTCTAACTCAGGCCCTTATTTTTTTTTTTTTCATTATAATAGTTTATTTTCAAATTGGTTTACATATAACACCCAGTGTTCATCCCAACACGTGCCCTCTTTAATATCCGTCACCCCCTCTCCCCCCTCCCTCATCCCCCTCACTCTCAGTTTGTTCTTAGTCTTTGAGAGTCTCTTATGTTTTATCTCCCTCCCTCTGTGTCTTTTTTTTCTTTCCCCTCTTCCCCTCCCCCTGGTCCTTGCTTAGTCTCACAAAGTCCACCTATTCGTGGAAACATATGGTATCTGTCTTTTTCTGACTGACTTATTTCACTTAACATAATACCCTCCAGTTCCATCCCTGTTGCTACACATGGCCAGATTTCATTTTTTCTCATTGCCATGTAGTAGTCCAGTGTATATATGTGTCACAACTTCTTTATCCATTCGTCAGTTGATGGGCACTTGGTTTGCTTCCACGATTTGGCTATTGTCGAAAGTGCTGCTATGAACATTGGGGTACACGTACCCCTATGCATAGCATTCCTGTGTCTCTTGGGTAGATTCCTAGCAGTGCTATTGCTGGGTCATACGGTAGCTCTATTTTCATTTTTTTGAGGAACCTTACTAAAATGAATAAATCAGGAAACTATAGATGCTGGTGGGGATGTGGAGAAGCAGGCACCCTCCTACACTGTTGGTGGGAATGCAAACTGGTGCAGCCGCTCTGGAAAACGGTGTGGAGGTTCCTCAGGCCCTTATGAGATCGATCAGCTCACCAATCACCAGATATGGTAGAGACCATCCAGCCCCCGCTGAGCGGACCAAAGCCAAAAGAGCCACTCAGTCAACAGACCATAGACACATGAGAAATTTTTTGTCTGAAGCCACAATTTTGTGGTGGTGTATTGTACAGCAAAAGCAAACTGATAGAGGGACCATACGTTACTGAGTTTTGTTTTCCTCTTTTCTCTTTATCGGTTCCAAAAAACTTGGTAAAATGTTTGGTTTATTGGAGCCGCAGTTGCCCCAAATATGATTTTTCATTTTCTTCCAATTCTAAAAGCTCTGATTCTCTTTCATTATTAAGCTTCCTTTCTCAGTTATGGTCTTTACAGACGAAATGGGATGGGGAATAAAGGAAGAAAAAATGAGGCATGATGTTAAGAGTGAGGAGGAACAGGAGACGTGAGTTACAGTGGTGATGGTGACACAAAAAAGAGAGGTCACTACAACTCGAACGGTGGTGGCTAACTTCCCGGGAGAAGTTCACTCTATAAAACCGGAGTCTCTATAAAACTCCCTGGCATTGACCCCAGATGTCCCTATGTTCAGCTGCAAACACACATTCTAATTCTCCTTCTGCTCCATTCCTTAGTTCCTCTCAATCTTTTTCGCTATCCTAAATATGGCTTTCTATTTCGGTAGTTACAATTTTTTTGGCTGAAAGTGACAGAAGCCAAATTTGATCTTCAAAGTCCAGATCGTCCGTAAGCTTCAGGCGAGACTGAATTCTGTTGCTCAAATCATGTCCTCGGGGAACTGTCTATCTGTCTCTCGTCTCTAGGTTCTGCTTTCCTCTGTGCTGGCCTCATTGTATCCCTTAATCCCTGACCTATTTTGTAGGTCCTAGAGCCGAGTGGTGGCAACTGTCAGTTATGTCTCCTCTTCTTTGGGGGACCAAACCTTCCTCCCCTTCCCCGTTACCCTAATCACATAAAAGGCACCAAGAGACGTCCATTTTCCCAAGTCAAAAACTTGGAAGTTATCTCCAACTTCGCCGTTAGTCCCTGCATCTAATAGATCTGAAAGCCACGTCATCTCTACCCCACCTGTGTCTTTAGAGTTGTTTTTCCCTCTCCACGGCCACTGCCACTGTGCACTGTCATGCACTGTCACCTTGTCATGGAGAAGAACATGTCTTGCTAACCAGTCTTTGTTTTGCTTCCTACAAACCATCCTCCATGCCTGGAGTAACCTATAAAAAATGTAAATTTGAGTGTAGCCTTCCCTGCTTAAAAGTTTGGTTATGGGGGTATCTGGCTGGCTCAGTAGAGCATGTGACTCTTGATCTCAGGGTTGTGAGTTCAACCCCATGTTGGGTGTAGAGATTACTTAAAACAATAAAATCTTAAAAAAAAAAGTTTGGTTATGTAACTTGTGTAAACTGCTTTATAAAACTGGAGTACAAACATGATCCCACTGGGTGATTTTTCCAGTCAATCACTTGAACCCCTTGCTGCCCAGTTGGCAGAGAGCCTAGTTAACTTAGATGGAGTTCCCTAGAAACAGAGCCTGAGCTAGAGATAAGTGTCGTTATTTTAGGGGCCTCTGCTCCCTGCCATTGAGGCTGTGACCGTGCTCACTCTAACTCAGTCTGCCTGGCCCATCTATACTACACAGTCTTGGGGCAGGAGATTGGGAATTGGTGTCTTTCCTCCCAAGAGGCCCAGAGCTCCTCATGCAAATTGCTGTACCCAGTGACAAATGTTGCCTACCTGGGGTCTCAAAGAGGGGCCTTAATCCAGTCATAAAAGATTCATGCAGAAGTCAAAAACACAAATGCCTGTAGGGGCCTGAAGCTTGACAGACAAGGCAGAGGCCGCCCCAAACAATCAATTGTTACCAAGCAGGAATTTGGCACTCACCGTTGCCATATCTTTGGAACCTTTCAGGAGCCAAAAATCTTAATTTTTATGTGAAACGTTCTGATTTTAAACTGTTAGCTTCATTTTTTTTTTTTTTTTTTTTTTTTTAGCAGGAAAATCAAAACTCGTCTGGGGCCTTATCTGGCCCAGGGGCTATCAGTTTGTGAATGTGGTTTTAGGCCCTAAATCCTGGAACAATGAATGCCCGCCTGTCTCACATTTGCATAACTATGGGGCCACTGCAAAGAATTGGGACTGACAAAGATCAGCTGTGAACCAGCTACAGAAGGTTCCCTGACTGCAGGACAGTTTAAAGTCCTTTAGCGTGGCCTATGTGGCCTCCCTGACCTGGCACCTGGCCTTCTCTGGGGCTTGTTACTCCTGCACTCCCCCGCACTGTCTCACACCTCAGGGCCTCTGTGTGCACTGGGGTATCCCAGAGGCCCCTACTTGGAGTTATCTTATCGACACTGCACCCTCCTTCAAAATAGGGCTCAAGCGCCCCTTCCCCTGGACAGCCTTCCTTTCTCCGATCTCTGCTTTCTCTCCGGCTTACTCCAGGTTTTAGAGGGGTACCCCACTGGCCTAAGGTTTTCTTTACAGGCCTGTAGCCCCACCCGACCTAACCCCTGGAAGGCAGGACCCTGGGTCTCTTTCTTCACCTCTGCACCCTCATTGGGTCACAGAGTACCCACACTTTAAGGGCAGGTTGGAGGAATGGGCATCCAATTTGAAAACTAATGAGCCTGACCGTTTCCTTTCACACACCAGAAACCATTGGCACAGAATTGGTAATTTATTTTCAGAAAAGGTGAAACTTATTTAAGAGAAGGGGGGGGTAACCCTCTGCATACTTTCATTTTTTAAATGACCACACATTTTGAAATATTTGTTGCAAAGAAATCAGTTTTTAGACTTCCTCAGCTTTGGACATAACTGAGTTCTATGAATTCAAGAACTGGAGAATGGCTAAACTGACTCCTTGCACTAGCTCCCCCTCACCCCCAACCCCAACCCCACCACACCTCGAAGGTTGCCAAGGCTCTTTTGGTCGGGGCTGCCGGCTGCCAAGGAGGGGAGACGGAACCCGCCCCTCTGAATGAAACAGCACTTCTACAGAGGCGGCGGCCTACGTTGGGAGAGCGAGCAGCCACAGACGAAAGACCCTTTGAATAATTCGCTCTGAAATTGACTGAGGCTGGTAGAGGTGCAAACTGAAACTCCAGAGGCTAACCCTAGGCGGTTACCTTTTCTCGACCAAAAGGTTTCCCAGCCCTGTCACTCATTCTTGCTTTCTCTCCCTCCCCAACGCGCACACGCACATTTTGGTGGACCGCTGCACTTGACATTAAGCCTGTCTCCTACCTGACGTGGGGCACCTCGGGAAGCCGCGAGGTTGGCGTTTCATTCATAATATATGACCTCAAGGGAGGAGGGAGGCAGGAACAAGAGCCTTTCATCTCTGCCACTTAAACTCCCAGCAACGCAGCCGAAAAGGAAAATGAGCTGGGAGTGAGCGGCATCGGGGCAAGTATGCGACGATAACTGTACGAGCAAGCGCGTCAGAGGCCCGCCCGCCGGCTATTTATACCGCGTAGATTATGCAATCCGGCTCCAGCCATTCATGCCCCGACTGGGACGCCCCGCGCCGGGGGAGTGGGGGGTGATCATTCCCGAGCGCCGGGTCAGTTTCTAAGTTTGCATCATCCCCTTCATTACGAGAGCTTGGGTTTCCATTCCTGCCTGCTGGTCTTGAGGGAGACAGCTGGGTTACAAACTCCCTTGGCACACGCGACAGCTTACTTAAACATAATAAAGGCACCGGGACGCCAAGGCGCGGCCGAGCGGCGCGTGGGGCAGGGCTCAGCGCAGACCGGAAGGAACTGATAAACCCAGCGTTAATGATACCCACTCCCTCCCCCGTCGGAAGTGTCCTCCGAGCGCCGGTCATTGACAAATACCGAAGGGGCAGAATGGGGGTGAGGTGAGGACAGGCCTGGGCGCAGCTGCGCGCGCCTCGCGGGGCGGGGAGCGAGGTCGCCGCGACAGTGGGGGCTTCTGCCGGGCGGGTCGGGCGGTGCAAACCTTAGGGCATAGCAGAGTTCTCTCCAAACCACCCCCGCCCCGCGCGCGTCCCCGTGGGGGCTGGGGGGAGTGATTTATCAGATTCTACCCGCAACCCCAGCTGGGGGAGATCTACACTCTCGGCCCTATAGGACCCCGGTGAGGTGGGAGGACGCAGAGAGGGAGCGAAGGACGCGAAAGAGCGAGCGCATCGCCCAGAAAGATAAAATGTCCGCTTCTCTCGGCGCCAGTGCAGGGCGGTAGGGAGCGGGGACTGCGGCCGGCTTCCGAGTGAAACCAGACCTGCGAGTTTACTGAGCATGCCCGTCCGGTGGCCTCCGAGGGTCGCTCCGGTTCCGCGCTCCGGGCTTTTCGGGAAGCCGGCGGAAAGAGCAGAGTGTGTGTGGGGGGGTGCTTCCCCGCCCCAGACTCTGGCCTGAGGGGCGGGTACGCGGGGGTACTCCTGGGGGCTCCGCTGGGTGTGCGTGAAATTGTGAGATCAACCCTACTCTTGAAGCTGTACGATCTCACTCTGAGTCGACACCATTGAAATGATCATGTTCAGAGCTATCTGCCCCGTTTTGCTGGTTGCCGGGGAGAGACAAGGATGTGGGTATTTAGCTTTCAGTAATGTCATTAAGTTAAAGTCCTAAATCCATGGTATTCTGGTAACAATTCTGCAGACTTGGATAGCACCCTGCTATTCAGCTCAATAAACACATGTGAATTATTCGCCCAATATTGCCATTTATTCTATGGAGCTGCAGGAGTCACAGTTAGTAATTGATGGGGAGGACCAAGAGGTGACCTAGGAACATTTCCATCAAAAAGCCCTTTTGGGTGATGAACAAGGCAGAAGAGAACTGGAAGGATTTCTTTAGAGGAACATGAAGAACGGGAGTGGGGGGGGGGCATCTGGTAATACAATTGGCTAGAGAGAAGAAAGGGTTGCCGTTGATCTATTTGTAGGTAGTGTGCTGCTTAATACAGTACCTTCACTGTATAGCCATTTATTCTTCCCAGCAATCCGACATTGCGGGTATTATCCTGACACTGCAGGTGCTCAACCCAAAGTTCAAAGAACCTAAGGACCCGGCTGGAATCTGGCATAGGGCATCCAAGTGGGGGTCTGTTGACTCCTTAACTTTAGAATGTTTCCTTTGCTCCTCTGGCTGCCTGGCCTGCCATCTGGGCCTGCCGTTGACTGCTGTGAGCAGGGAGCTGGATTAATGAGTGGTGATGACACCGATTCACTTGCCTACCTGCAGAAATTAATTCATTTCCCCTGCCACCTTGCCATTTGGGCACTCTGAAACTGGAGGGTGGAGCCACAGACATGCCCATTGGGTGGATACTTTTGACATGGACAAATGTCCTTTCCTGGATGTTCAGGAATGACTCAGTGGGATCTCTTTCAGCCCCTCCAGGAGAAAAGTAATGACCAAAGGTGAGAACTGGATAGACACTTTAGCCTTAGGGGGATTTAGAGAACAATGAGATCCTCCTTTGTCGAGTGCTTTCTCATAGACTCTCAATGGCCCCCAAACCTGAGAAAGACAAAATTGGCCTTGTTAGCCCTGTTTTACAAAGAAACTGAAGAATTGCTAGAAGTCTCACTCAAGGTTTCAGGGCTGCTAGGAAAAACACAGAACCCAGGCATTCCTCCCATCTAGTTCTCTTCTCAGCACTGCACACCAGCACTCAGCATCAAAGGTGCGTGAACACCAATCCCTGTCCACAAAGATCATGGCTGTGATAAGCATGAACCTAGGGTAAACCACTAGTTTCTCCTTGACTCACGGTGATACTATCTTTGGAACACTTGTAGCTCTCCAAATGCACTCATATACCCCTTAGGTATACTACATTTGAGGCATATATTTAATCTCTTAATTCGTTCCATGGTTGCTATGTACTTAAAATCCCTGCATGTTCTCTTGGCACATTCTGGAGGATGGAAAAGTCTACTGTGCTTGGAGAGCAGGAAGGAGCAGGGGCTGTATCTCTTGCTCTCTAGCAAGAACCCCTGAAGCACATACTGAACAGCTATGTAATTTGTGGGACCCACTGCAGAGTAAAAATATGGAGCCCCTTGTTCCAACACTATAAAAAATTTCAAAACTTCGACGTCAGAAGGGCGCCTGGGTGGCTCAGTTGGTTAAGCATCTGACTTCGGCTCAGGTCAGGATCTCCCGTTTGTGGGTTTGGGCCCGGGTTTGGGCCTCACATGGGGGTCTGTGCTGACAGCTCAGAGCTTGGAGCCTGCGACCGATTCTGTGTCTTCTTCTGTCTCTGCCTTCCCCCCTCGCACTCTGTCTCTCTGTCTCAAAAGTAAATTTTTTTTAATTAAAAAAAAAAAAAAAACAGCAACAGCAGACATTCGAACCAAGTAAAGAGCCCTGTGCAACTGGACAGGTTGCATGTCAAGGAAGCCAGCCCTGTCCATTGCCCAGAAAGTGCTGCTTTGGAGAGCACGGGCCCACCCAGCCCCATGGTCCCAGGCCAAGGCAAGAAAAATCATTTAAAGACAAAGGCTAGACGGAAGGGGGAGGGGGACGGAATCCAGAAACTCTCCATCTCCCCATCTGTGCCAAAGCCCACTGGGCTGGTAACCTCTGGCCCACTAACTATGGCCTTTAAGGGACTGAGACAAGGGGCATCCTCCACCAACATTAGGGAGGTTTACTAAATAATTTTTTAAAATGTAGTTGGGCTTACCTTTTAACCCGAGGAAGTCCATCATTTCTACTGAAATGAAAACGTTTCTGGGCTGTGCTGTGTTGGATTTACTTTTTTTAAAAATGTACAAATAAGGATTCCTCAAAAACGCCCGTTCCGCTAGCAAGACAAAGATCACAAGATTCACGTGAAATTAAAAAAAAAAAAAAGCCTCTGCCATTCAGAACCCTGGCAAAAGCACCTGTACCGCCCCCACCCTCCAGCGCCACCACTGGGGGTACTTGGTCCTCTGAGCCCGAGCACCCCTCGGGGCCTCCCCTGATCTCCGCGTCTTCGCCCCCGCCCCCCACAATTTTTAATCCAGGGGTTTAGATGGAGGGAGGGAACCAAACTGGAGCCAGATGTGTGCGAGTCCCCGGCTCCCGCCTCCTCCCTCTTCTCGGGCATCTTAAAACCCGGAGCGTCGGCGAAAAAGGATCCGGAGCTAGACAGACGCCGCACAAACAACTCCGCTCCGCGGCTCCTCCGGGAGTGGAAGCCAGGAGGGAGGGGGAAAGGAAGCCGGGCATGCTCAGTAGGCGGGACAAAGTTGTGTTTTTTTTTTTTTCTCCCTTTTTTTTTTTTTTTCTTTCGGTCGCAAGTAGGAAGCTTTTTGCACTCCACCACCTCTGGCCGCTGGGAAGACGTCATCGCTTCCGCCCTACTTCCTCCTCCTGTTGGCGGCGGTGAGAATCCAATATGGAGTAAATCGGTGGAGTCGAGAGATGGGGCTCGGACGGGGCGCCCTGCACCGCCTCCCAGGCGCACCTCCCCCGGCTGCCGACCGCTCCCCGGAACCGTGATTGGTCCGGCCCCCGGGGGCGACCCCGGACCGAGCCCCCACCCCCGGCCGGCCCTCGTCTCCTCCTCCTCTCAGCAGTCCTCGCCGCTCCACGGCGCGCTTGTTTTTCTCCTCCTCTCCCCCGCCGCCGTCCCCTGCCCAAATCTCCCCCCCCTCTGCCCGCTGCCGAGCCCCCGGAGCCCCTCCTGCCTCGCCCGCGGCGCTGCGGCGCTCACCCCTCCCGCAGCTTGCCTTTGCACCCCTTCCCCAAACCTCACCTCGCGTTCCTGTCGCCCAGCTTCCCCTTCTGCCTTCTGCGGCGCCCCCTTCATCTCTTGCCGCTCCCCCTCCCCAACCAAATCAGGCGATCTCCGGAGATGTGAAGAAGGGGGGTGAACGGACAGGAAGATGAAGGGAGCAAAGCTGCCCGCCGCGGGACAGGCGTCTAGGTGAACAGGAAAATGACCGAAGAAACACACCCGGACGAGTAAGTTTGGCCGCGGGGTGGGAAGAGGGTGCCCCGCGGGGGCAGCGTGGGGGCCGGGGCTGAGGACGCAGGCGGGGACGCTGGTTGGGTGAACTTGGCTTGGGGTGCAGTGACTCGCTGGCCTGTGGGCTTCGGGATGCGAGATATCCCCCCTTGTTGTTGAAGTGAGGAGGGGGCAGAGACTGCTGCGGGCGGGCGGGCGGGCGGGGGTGCGCCTTGGGTCGGTCGGCTGGTGGCCGCGGCGGGGGCCAAGGGCGAGCGGGTGACCTCCGGGCGGTCCCCGCTCCCTCTCCGGGGACTCACAAACACCCCCTCCCCCGCGAAATCTTTGGCGGCCGGAGCCCAAGACCTGACACCCCCGCTCCGGCTTCTTGGGGTCGGTGGGTTTTCACTTGGTGACTTTGTGACTCCTGCCCCGCCGCTCCCCCCTTCCTCCCCAGCCCCTTAGGGAGCCCACTGGGGCCCAGGCTCCGCCATTTCGTTTTCTTGAATCGCTCTCATTTGCATACCACATTTTCATTCATAAAAACACGGCGGAGCCAGGGGAGGACTGGGCGCGGACTGCGCGGGGGTCTGCGTGAGCCCGGATCCCCTGGCGGGTCACAGTGCCGGAGCCGCCCGAGGGGTCCCGCGGCGCGTGTGAGCGTGTGTGCACGCGCCTGTGGGCTCGGGACAGGCGCCCCGCGGGGTCGGGGCAGCTCGGGGGCGGATCCGAGTCGTGTGCGGCGGGGGCGGGCGGGAGCGTGCGGGGCAACGTGCTGCGGGCCAGCGAGTGTGTGTGTGTGTGTTCGTGTGTGTGTGTGTGTGCGCGCGTGCACAGGCATGCGTGCCCGGCCCGCGAGCCCGAGGGGAACAATGCTCGGGGCGCTCGGCTGGAGGGGCTCCAGGGCTGACCCACCGCCCTCCGCGGGATGGGTGCCTTTTTTTCCAGCCCCAGGCCAAGGTGAGGCTCCCTCCAGCCTTGCGGTCGCGAAATCGGGTTTGGCTTTTTCCCACCCCCGCCAGAGGCGTTTCCAATAGCGGGAGAAGCGGAGGCAGAGCTCCCGGGCCCGGCGCCTGAGGTCGTCGGCTTCGGGTCCGAGTGGTCACCGCACGGTGGCTGTTGCCGTTGCTCAGTGGCTGTGGCCGCCACCAGCCACTTTTTTTTTTTTTTTTTTGTGAATAAGACGCTCTCCTTTATTGTCACATGATATCCTTCCCCTCCTCCCCTGCACATTCATAAATCCGGAGACTGTCTCGGCTCCTTTCATTCAGAGCTGCCATTAGCCAAGGTAGCCGTGGAGCTGGCTTGGGCGCAAAGAGCCCGTTGGCAGCCGCCCGGACTCGCCCTGGGGGGAGGTGTCTTCGGGAGAGTAGGGGCTTAGGGTAGCTGCTCTCCAGGCCCGGGGTCTTTTGCCCCTGCGAGCATTGACAGTGCAGAGAGGGGAAGTGACTCAGGCTTGGGTGACGGGGAGGGCTTTTCTTACAGCAGGTGACAGAATGCTGTGCTCTACTGTTAAGAATCTACTTCACTTTTTTTTTTTTTTTAAATGCCCCTTTATCCTTTGGCGTCTGCTCTTGCCAGGCCGGGCGGGAGGGGGTGTTGAGAGGGTTGGTGTTTGGGAAAGGGAATTTCCTTCCTGTGGTCCCCAGAGGTCTTTGACTGCAGTAACCCTTGGTCTGCCAGACAACCCACAGCTAGAGAGCATCCCGCCTTGTGTGCTTGTCCCTGCCTCCCACCACCTATGCTGGTCTTTTTATTTTAGATATTTTGCTTTGCCTTCACAGACTGTATTCTTGAAACGGTAAAATGAAAATAAGTTGTGCTTGTAGGGCTGAAATATGGAGGGGAAGAAATATGCTGCTGGGCTTCCCCCCCACTCTGGGACTTGACTAATGAACAGGTATTTTTCTGGGTCCTCGTTTGTCCTTGCACACACAAATTGCAGGAATAACAGGGAGGGTCGGTTCCCTTGCTCCGGACTTGAGGATTCTTGCTGGAGATTGGTTCTACTTGCCCTGTGTTGGGTTCCTTGGCTCCATCTCTTGGGAATACTGGCTTGGCTTCTCCCTTTTCACCGCAGCGTATCAACTTTGCATCCTACCCCATCTTATATCCAAAGCAAAAGATTTGGGGTGGGATCACCAGCAAGAAATGACTATCTCTATTTCCTGTTTTCAGAGCAACTTAGCACGGAACCGGCTGCTCCCACCGCCGTCAGAAGCCCAGTTAAGACAATGGGTATTTGAGGACAGGTTCTGGTTTCAGTTAGAGACTCAAAGCTGTGGCGCCTTAGTCCACACTGCAGAAGTGGCCTTCCCGGGATTGCTTTTAATGCAATGACCTTGGCATGAGACATGAAATGTTAGCTTGTAAGAAAATAGCCTTCATGGGCTGTAAACTGCCTTTGTGGACACTGTCCATTATATTGTTCAAGTTCTTATGTAATGACCCATCTCAAAAATTCCTTTTAAATGTTAGTGCCTAGAAGAAGGTGTCTCTCTGGGTAACACAGCTTTGCTGTGATTGCTTTTTTGTTGTTGTGGGGTTCCTCTGGAAGCTCCGAGCTAAAATCATTGCCTGATTACAGTAGTCATAGTAGACTAGGTTTTTGCTAGAATTATTTACCCCACCTCTGTATGAATTTTGATCATTTATTTTCTTTTCAAATGGCTTTATGTTTTGAGTTCCCGCACATACCTTTTAGAAGTAGATAAGGTGTGTTTCGTATAAAGAGAATTGGTGACCTCAAACTGGAGACCCGTTGGAGATATATTTATGCTTTAGGTAAAATACATTTTCTGGATAGCCTGTATGTATTTAAAGCGTTTCTTAAACGATACAGATATATAAATGCCACATGTAGCATCACAGTCAGAATCTTGCAACCGGCAAAATGGTGCCTAATAAAAAAAAATAAATATTTTGTCTTCGAATGCTCTTTTCCATGTCGATTTAAAAGTCCGCTAGTAAATAGATGGTAGTTCAGGGAAGATGGTCTGCTCTTTTTGCCGATCGTCGTAAAAAATAGCTTCCATGTAGAAAATACTCTGACCGTTCTCTGATCCCACTCCAGCTAGAAATGCATGTTAAGATTTATAGTTCTACAGATTTTTTTTTATAATTCAAAAGTAAAAAGCATCAACAAAGTATTGAAAGTGATCTTTTGCACAGAAGAGTGGAGATTTTTTTAAGTCATAGGCATCTTGTCTGTATCTTTAAAGCATTTGATTATGGCCATGAATGATTTGGAAATTCATAGACAAAAATGAAGAAACCCTCTCAAGTGAGCTTAACTCAGGAGACACGGGGTGCTATTTAGCTCTTTTGTTCCTCTTGTAAATTCTTCTCTGAAACATATCTCACTGAGAATGGACTGGTAGCTTTGACCTGAGGCCTGTTTTCCCTAATATTGAAAGATCTCCCCGTAAAAAAAAAAAAAACAATATTTTTGCTAATTTCAAGGAAATTAGACATCAGAACACCTTATATCTAGATACTTTAGCTTACTTCCCAAACAATGAGGATGCTCTTCCGTGAAACCACAATACTATCATCACACTCACAAAATTAGAATCGTTCTCTGATGTCTTTAACATTCAGTCCATTTGACTGAAAAATGTCTTTTACAACTGTCATTTCAGCCAGGTGCCAGTTAAAGATCCTGAGTTAAACGCATTTAATTTATACTTAAGGCTCAAGGCACAGCCATTTGCTCACTTTCTGAGCAAATATGAAAGTTATTTACATATCCCCTTGGTTTTGTCTGAGTGAATAAAATGAGAGTAAATATTACTAGTCGCATGGAGTTGTTGTGAAAAATGAAATGAGGTAGCCCATGTAAAGCTTACCATTCAGCACCAGGCATAAAACAGGTGTTTGGTATTGGCTCTTTGCAGGGCTCTGAGATAGATTTCCTACAGGCTCAACTTGGTAATTTTCACACAACCCTATGAAGGAGTTACCCGATTTGATTGACGAGGAAGCTTAAATAAAGCTGCTTGCTTAAGATAGCAAATATTTTTTATAGCATTTGACTCATTTATTCTTCTCAACAATCCCCTGAGGTAGATACGGTGTTATTGCCCCCATTTATAAATGGGGAAACTAAGGCCCAGAGAAGTTGAGTAACTTGTCCAAGGTCATATCATGAGCAAGTGAAGGAGCTGGGATGTGACTCTACTAGCCTGGCTCAGGAGGGACTGTTTTTAACCACCACGAGTTACTGTCTCAGAAGAGGACAGGGTGGGCAGCCTTAGTCATTCTGACTTCTGAGTTCACACTGTTTCTGTCAGTCTGCCCTTAATTCTTCGGTATTGGTGACAGTCTGTCATGCCATACTTTTTTCCACTTCCCTTATCTTCCCTGAACATGCTATGGGGCACATACTGAATTAAAGTGAATTTAGGCTCACATACTGAGCCTGAGTGGCTCCCTCGGTTGATGTCTGACTCCTGATTTTGGCTCAGGTCATGGTCCCAGAATCCTACCTCAGGCTCTGCGCTGAATGTGGAACCTGCTTAAGATTCTCTTTCTCCCTCTCTGTCTGCTCCCTTCCTCTGTTCACGAGTGTGCACGCTCTCTCTCTCTCTCTCAAACAAAAAAAAGTAAATTTAAATAAACGTGGGCTTGAAAATTCTATGATACACCTTCAGATAATAGTGTGAATTCAGAGTTGGTTATTGCTGGATGTTAACTGTACATTTATTGAAATAACAGTTGTGTAAATTAGACCTGGTAGACAAATATTGATCCAGTTTCTTTGCATCAGCCTTAAAAAAGGGATGTTTCAGGGCGCCTGCTTGGCTCAGTCCATTAAGCCTCTGACTTAATTTTGGCTCAGGTCATGATCTCAAGGTTTGTGAGACCAAGCCCAGAGTTGGGCTCTATGCTGACAGCGCTGAGCTTGCTTGGGATTCTCTCTCTCTCAAAATAAATAAATAAACAAACTTTTTTTTTTTTTTTTTTTAAAAGGGATATTTCTACTCCACATGACAGAATCCTTAAGTGTTAAAAACATAGAGTTGACTGTGTGGAATTGGAATCTTGGTCCATTCATCAGAAGATCTTGAAAGCAAAACAGAAAACAACACAACACAAAACAAAACAAAACAAAACTTGGAAAGACCTTACCAAGCCTGTAAGCCAGGACATTATCATTGTATAAAGTCAGTTGCCTACTTTGAGGCCATCCACCTTCTAGGTGGTGGGCTTGGACTTCTCTCCATCTGCTAGGCTAGTATCCACAGGGATTTAGCAAGTGCTTCCTCTCTTCTGGCCGTGGCTGATCCCCTCTGCTTTCCACTTCCTTTAGCCAAATAAAATATATACAAAGTCAATCAATACAAATACCAAACGATTCTGCCTCAACAGCCTGCTTACTCGTGCTCTTTATCCTGAATTTCCTTTCCTCCTTCCCTTCAACAAGTGGATTCTGTTCATCCCTGCCCCCCCCAGCCAGTTCTGTGGCCATTCCTTTTAAGAGGTTCTCCTAGACTTTCCTCACCCTCACTCTTCAAGTCAAAACTGAGGACTTTTTAGAGCATTTTTACTCAAACTGTATAGCAGTTATCACCAGTTAGCGTTGGGCTTATAGGCAGCTAGATTCTTGGTAGAATATGAGCTCTTTGGATTCAGCATTACCTCTCAACTGCCTAGTTTTCTAGTTATTGGCTCAATATTATTTGGCACATTGCATTGTAAATATCTGTTGAATTAAAAAAAATGGATTTAATTATTTTAAAATGCTTCATCCCTACCAACACAATACTATCATCACACTCACAAAATGAAGAATTCAGCAATTATAATCGTTGTATTCAGTTAAATTTGCAGTGTGTATAAGCCCCGTCTGAGAAACGCCATGTTCACAGGTAGCCCGTGGCTCATTTTGTGGAAATTGGGTGCAGAACTATCTGGTGGGAGCGATCCGTGATTGATAACTGAAAACCATTTTGATTCCAGTCACTGTTGTAGGAGTTGGGAAGGGGAAGATCTTGAGTACAGTAAGCCAGGGCCTGTGTTTCTGCCTCTGCAGGAGAATCTCCACAGAAAACACAGTATTAACAATTTGCAGTAGCTGCAGGGTTCTGATGGAGTCTTAACACTTGAAGCTGGAGACAGCTGTGCTGATGAACCTCCTTACTGGCATAGTTCCTGTATCACCCGGCGGAACCCAAACAGACGCTCTCACAGCAAAATCCTCAGAAACTGAATAGGATGATAATAGAGGCAGAAGTGTGTGTGGTTACTTTGGCTTGTTTTTAAATAAATTGGGCTGTGATGTTGTTGTTGTTGTTGTTGTTGTTTTTGAGATGCAGTCATATTGATAAACTCTTGTAAATGTTTCTTTTTAATCAATATTTAAGGCTAGAACATTGATGATTTTTTTTTTAAAGGCATTTCCTGGGGCTTTTAGTCACTGGAAGAGAAGGAATATTTACACTTGTGCACACAGTGCCCTGTGGAGCAAAATGCATTTTCTATGTGCTTGCCCTAAGTGAGCTTGAAGAATTGTCACCGTGGCTTGACATGTGTCGCATATTATGGGGAGGAACTCAGGCCAGGATCTCAGTAAAACACTTGACAGCAGCTGGCACCGGAGTTCGCTAAATTAAGTACCAGCTGTTGTATAACTGATTTCTCAGGTGATCTTTGTCGGCAGTGTGTTCACATGTGGCGATCACACACAAGGTAGCAGATTGTGCTTATGTTATTAATGCTCTTTTTTTTTAATGTTTATTTATTTCTGAGACAGAGAGAGACAGAGCATGAGTGGGGGAGGGGCGGAGAGAGAGGGAGACACAGAATCTGAAGCAGGCTCCAGGCTCTGAGCCGTCAGCACAGAGCCCGACACGGGGCTCACACTCACGGACCGCGAGATCGTGACCTGAGCCGAAGTCGGACGCTTAACCGACTGAGCCACCCAGGCGCCCCTACTTACGCTACTCTTAAAGGGTAGTTTAATATTTATTTAAAAACAGAACTTCCACCTCGGTGTTCACTTAGAGTACAGAGGTGAAGAAATGGATCCTGACTGTCCGAGCATTTAGAGCTGGAGATTGCAAAGTTTAGGACAAGGGCAGCTTCTAAAATGTATGGCTTTGGCTCCTGTGTGGACTGAAATAATGATTTTTTAAAACCTAGTTGTTTTCCATTCTTAGATATATTCCCTTTGGTCCATTCCTAAGTGCTTAAACTTAATTATCAGGTTAAGGTTTTTAATTGTCTTTCCTAGCTCATCTGGTGATGACATCTTTGTCTTGCCGTTTTCATTACTTATTTCTCTTATTTCCTTTTCTCCTTGGCGTTGCTTTGGCTCTGGCTTCCAGTATTGACTTTTCAGATAAGCACTACTTACTTTGTATTTGCATCCCACCCTGAGAATGCAGGAAGAAGGTTGGCCCATCTGCCCTTCTAAGTGTGGGACTCATAGCTTATTAACCCTTCGGCCCGTAACCTTGCAGATCGTGGGGCCCTTAGTGGGCTTTCTGCAAACGTTTATTGATTGGTTAAAGCAAATATTCATTAATTGAAACATAATTTTATCTTATATTAAAATATAAAGTATTATTCTTACTGTACCTACATCCAAAAACACTTTGAGGTTGCCTTTTCAAAACTTCTAGGAGGGGCAGAAGAAATTCGGGCTTTGGGGTCACCCCCTGCTTCTGCCCTCTACCGACTGAAGGCCCCTGGTGAGTGCCGTAATTACGCCAGGAGCCCTGGGTTAATGTGAATGAAGTTCACTCTACCATCTGGTTCACAGGCTGTTAAAAAGTGGAAATGACATGGCGAAGGTAAAGCATTTGAGCACAGTGCCTGAGAAATTGGGAGTTCAGGGGACTCCCTCGCCTCCAGCGTCTCACGGCACGTAGCAAGGTGTCCTTTATCTTCAGAATTTACAAGGTAGAGGCTGTCCATTAGCAATATTTTACCCTCACGTTTTGGAGGCAAGAGACAAGATTTTCACTTGCTACCTGTGAGAGCCGAAGTGACCTGCTCAAGAGGGTTTCTAGGAGGAGAACTAGAGTCTAGAAGTCATGTTCTGGTGTTTATTTGGCTTTCCGGTGCTGTTGCTGGTAGGTCCTTCTAGACTAGCGCTTTGGTTTTGGTGCTGTAATATCAGTGAGGCCCAGCTGACTGTGGGCCCCTCTTACTCAGTGATCCTAGCTGGCTGCTTCCTGTCGTGCGGTAGCTTGCTGCTTCTTACCTGTAGGAGCATCCTTGACTTTTTGGCCATCCCTGTCTGTGGTCTAGAAATCCTATCACCAGTGTCATTTGGATTGTTTCTAAGAGTCAGTAGTCTTAGGATGGGATTCAGGCGGAGGCTGAAGGTTCTTTTAGGAGTAAGTTGGCTTATGACTCCGTTTTGTCTTTTTGCCTGCCGTGTTGGTGTTTATCTTTTGTATTTTCAGCAAAGAAATGAAGTGAATGCTAGATCAGAGGTTTAATTTAATCATCAGCCTCCCGATAATTTTACAGATCTCTTAAAGCTGCGTAAGTATGAATATAGTCTCAATGTAGTAATTAAATCTTTTCCTTCACTTAATAGGTTAAATCAAATCTGTGCTTTTTCTTGCCTTACCTGGCCCTCAGATGTCTCTTACACTAAGGAGATTGAGGGACCCTAGATTACAGGTATCCGTTTCGAGTGTGGTAGACTTTGAATCTGAAGAACTTGCCTGTAGAAAATACTTGGACTCTAATTGCAAAGCCATGTTGAAGTTACCTTATTGGATAAAATAACCAGGGCGGCTTGAGGGAAGGGAGGGACTGGCTGTCAGCACCGTTCAGTTCCTGCACCTAATGCCCCAGACACCCAGTCTTCCAGACGGTACCAGAGGCGACTCCGAGGGGGAGTCTCTGTCCTTAGGGAGCTTATGTTCTAGGCTGCTGGGCGCTTTCATATGCCTCGGGGTGTGAGGACAGCAGCATCGTGATGATCAGCTGCCAGAGTTGTTTTCTCTTCCCTCTCCTGCTCCCGCAGGGTTCCTCCTAGCAGGTGCATGCATTGGGACCCCAAAGTTGGGGTGGGAGGACCTCTTTATCCAGACCATTAAAGGAGCTCCATGCCTTTCCCAGAACCCCCTAACAGGTTCTTCGAGTTATTTTTAGGGTGTGTGTGTGCTTCGTACACACGTACTTGTGCACTCACACGTGGATGGAATGTGTCTGACAGTCAGGCATCCACAAACTACAGGCAAGGGAAAGATTCAGAGAGGTTAAAGTATCTTGTCTGAGGACACAGAGCAGAATTTGTTATTTTTAAGCCAGGTCCTTTGATGTCAGATCCCACGTTTGTAGAATCTCACTTCATAGAGCTTTAGTTTTCTCATATAAAAAATCGTGTTTACCGCTTGATTTATATTACTGTTGAGCAAGTGAAATTAGAACTCACGTTGGATCCTGAAAAAACACCTCAAAACCATGAGGTGACATTTCTTTCTTGCATTCCTTTTCAGCTCTGAAGAGGGAAGCAGGGCTCACAGAGGTGACCCTTTCTGTATTGATAGAAAGAGTGGAGGCACCCTGGGTGGCTCAGTTGGTTAAGCATCTGATTCTTGATTTCGGCTCAGGTCCTGGTTTCATGGTTTGTGGATTCATGCCCCACGCTGTCAGCACAGAGCCTGCTTGGGATTCTCAGCCTCTCTCTCTCTCTCTCTCTCTCTCTGCCCCTTCCCTCTCTCCCTCTCTCTCTCTCTCTCTCAAAATAAAAAAAAAGTGGGGGGCAACTCTAAAGGTACCTTTTTGGGAAAGACAACCAGTCACCTTACCCTTGGGAGTCCTTTTGAGCAGAATGGATAACAATGCACAGTGTTGTCCCGAACCTATTTTAGCCTGGTTATTTTGAGAGGAGGACCAAGGAGGACTTGAACTTGCATTGGGAATCTTGCAAAATGGGGGATCTGGTTTAGTAAGGCCCCCGATTCTGCATTTTAAATAAACTTCCACCTGCTGCTGGTGCTCCTGCTCCATGGACCACGCCTTGTCAGTAGCAAGGGCCTGTCTGTGCTGGTGAGGATAGTAAGCTCACAGCTGCCAGGTTCGTGTCTGCAGAGGCGACTTCACATCCTTGGCATTTGGAAATCTGTTGAAGAAGCTCATTGGACAAGACTATCAAGCAGCCACTTCCCCATCCTTGGCAGGGTTTCCAGCTTTCAGATACAGCTTGGTTTTAGATGGGAAGGTCCTGGAAGAACTTTTTTCTTATGGCTTAAAAAAAAAGTTCTTGGTGAATTCCAGGAAGCCAAACAGACCCAACACTTAAAAGAAATACGAAGCCCTTAGCACTTTGTGTGTAGTGTCTGGGGTCAGCTGGCATGCTGCACCTTCCAGACAAATCAGTCTGGTGTGGGAAGCCTGCTGCTCCAGGGCGCGCTCAGCCCTAGAAGAAATCACAGGAAGTAATTAAACAGAGAAGGTCAGAGAAAGAGGAAGTGGTTGTGTTGTTTCTGATGCGAATAGCATTGTTGTTCCTAGGGATCCAGATGCTGGTGTTTAAGTCTTCTGGAATGCGACTGCTTGGGGATTTGATTGTATTTAAATTGCAGCCCTTTCAGTTTATTCTTTTAGACAGCAATCTAGTTAGGAAATGAATTGCTTTTAGGTCTTATCAGGAATACCCACGTGCCTAGGCAGAAGTTTTAAGCAGGGAGTTGCTTATAGCTGGCAAATTGCACCTAAATGAAATGAATGTCAAGACTATTAGAGGTTAATTTTAGGTGTCTGGAGTTCTCCTTAATTCTCCTGATTAAACACTTTAACATAATAGTTTCCTTAATTGGAATAATGATGGAATATTAGCATGCATATTAAACCATTTACCCAAATTTGAAGAGGGTTAAAATGCAAATTATCCATCACTTGTCAGTGCTTACTCTTCGGAGATGATTCCTGGTGAGAGATGGGGAAAAGACTGGAATGTGAATCCACTGGAGGCAGCATTGCTAGGAAAGCCAAGAATAGGCCAAGGGATGGAAGTGAGAGACCCTTTGTTCCCCCGAAACAGCCCGAAGTACTAGAAACCCCAGCCCTGAGGTGGTAATAACTGCGCCATCGAGGCAGATGCAGCGGGAAATCTGAGAGGAGCTGACTGTAGATCCTCTCGTCGCAGCTTCATTAGCCTGTCGTATTTTTCTCTGACAGGAAGGGCATAGGGGACCAAAGATCTTCCCCTTCCTCCAGCATTGAGATGCCCTGTCTTGATCTGATGCCACCACCCAGCGGTTCCCAAACGCGTGGCTGAGAACCCATAAGCCCTCCAAGTATCTGTGCTCCGAATGCATAATGCCACCCATTTTTATCTGTTACTCTCTTTCAATGTATATAGCTGCATTTATAGAATAAAACACAACCTCATTAAAATACAACACAATTCACGGTGGATGTTCGTTGTATATTTTTCTCAACTCACAGTTATTAACAAATACAACCGTAATCCCTGGGGAGGGGAGCTGGTCCTTGAATTTCCTCCCTTTGAGTCTTCATACTTAGAAAATTGGGAATCCTCGTGGCCCTCATTCTGGATGTAAGAATGTAAGCGTGGTCGTTCTGTAGGGGATGCATACGTCAGAGGGTTTGTTCCTACTCCAGGGTGGATTGGTTGGAAGGTCTGAGGAAAGTAGGGGCCAAGTTGAGTTGGAGGTGGATAAGGAGAAGTTGAAAATGAGTCAGGACATCTCCCCTAGAGACTTGGCATAGTGTTGGGTCTTCTGATTAAAGGAGGGGGCGCTGGGGGTATAAGTCTATTCTCTCTTCCAGTTCTCCGCCCCATTTTGTTCCTGCAGTCAGCATTATCCAACCTGTGCCGTGCAGCTCTTGGACGGATACCGAGCAGGAAAGAAGATGGGTACCGTGTTCCCATATATATAAAGCTCGGGGAGTCAGGAAACTCAGGCTCCCATTCCTTCTTTGCCAACTAACCTGTTATGGGACCTGCGATGTCGATCTTCTCTGGACTCTGCTTTCCCATCTCTAAAATAAACGGGTTGTATAACATGACAGTATTGAAGGACTCTTCTAGTTCTAGATACTGCAGGGAGAGCTAATGTAAAAAATTTTTTCTCATATTTATTTATAAGCATAATATTCTTTTTGTTTTGTTGAAGCATCGCTGATGCACAATGTCACATTAGTTTCAGGCATACCGCATAGTGATGCAACCACTCTGTCTGTGCCTTACGCTGTGCTCACAAGTGCAGTTACCATGGGTCACCGTACAATGCCATCACACCACCAGTGACTGTATTTCCTCTGTTGTACCTTTCAACCCTGTGACTTATTCATTCCATAACTGGAAGCCTGTACCTCCCCCCGCCCCGTCACCTGTTTACTCCTCTCCCCCACCCCCCCCCCCCCAGTAACCACCAGTTTGTTCCCTGTATTTATAGGTCTATTTCTCCTTTGTTGATTTTGTTTTTTAGATTCTACATACAGGTGAAATCATTTGGTATCTGTCTTTCTCTGACTTACTTCACTTACCATAATACCCTTAGGTCTAACCATATTGTTGCAAATAGCAAGAGCTCCTTCCTTCTCATGGCTGAGGAACATTTCAGGTGTGGGTGCGTGCGCATGCGCACGCGCTGCATCTTTGTCCATTCCTCTGTTGATGGACACTTGAGTTGCTTCCCTATCTTAGCAATTTTAATAATACTACAGTGAATCTAGGGGTGTGTATATCTTTTTGAATTAGAGTTTTTGTTTTCTTTGGGTAAATACCCAATAGTGGAATTACTAGATTGTATGGTATTTCTACTTCTAGTTTTTGAGGAACCACCATACTGTTTTCCACAATGGTTGTGCACCAATTTACATTCCTACCAACTGTGCACAAGTGTTCTTTTTTCCCCGCATCCTTGCCAACACTTGTTATTTCTTATCTTTTTGATACTAGCCATTCTGACAAGTGTAACGTCATATCTTATTGTGATTTTGACTTGCCTGATGATTAGTGACGCTGAGCATGTTTTCATGTGTTTGTTGGCATAGTACTCTTTTTTCAAACAGAAAAATACAAAGCAGAATGTAAGTATTTTTGGAGTCAGGGAAGAGTTCACTTTTAACAGGAAGGGACTTGAATTTTACAGGACTCAGGTAAGGATGGTTGTATTTTGTGGGGAGGCAGAGGTCAAGCCAACCAAGAGGTCTCTTGTCCAAAGGTTTCGTCCGTAGGCAGGAAACCCCTCCTCCGGGTGTATGCTGGGGGAGCTCAGGGAGAGAGCTGGTTGAGTTCACTGAGGCTAACTAACTTTGGGAGGCTATTGCGTGCCAAGCTAACAAAGTGGGTATTTGGACATTTGTTCTTTAGGTAGGACAAAGGTGTTTAAGGATTTGAAGCAAAGAGATGATGAAGTGATAGGTTGGTAAATTCAAATTAGTCAAACTAGTTACAGGGTGCAGATTAGGCTGGAGTCAAAGAGGCTGCTAATAATTGTTCCTCTGCCATACCTGGACTGGACTTTTCTCTCTGGCCTTAATTAAATGCAGAGGCATTGCTGTAAAGAGCTTTGTTCCAAGGAGGGTGTCGTTATGTTTATTGGAAGGAGGTCAAGTGGGCTGTGAAATTCAGAACACAATTAACCAACTTACTTTGTAGATCAAGCTTACAACTTGGGAATAACCCAAGTGGGTTTTTTTGTTTTTGTTTTTAGTAGTGTTGCTTCTGCAGAAACACAGCCCTGATCTGTTGAAATTGCCCTGGCGAAAGTGGAGGATACATTGCCCTTCCTGAGCAGAGTGAAATGGTTGCAATTAGACCATAAAATTATAGAACTGGAGAGGATCTTAGGAAAATACCATCTCCGCTTTCTTCTTTTACACATAAATTGCAGTCTGGAGAGGTCGAACGAGTATACTGGGGTCACACAGCTAGTTGGTGGTTTGGGATATGTCCATGAGCAGATATCATCTGGCCTTGGTTTCAGTCCTGTTTTGGGCGCTCTGTTAAATATTCATGACAATTGCTGCCCTCAAGTTGTGGAACCCTCGGGAGACAGGAAAAAGGTGGTGGAAACCATCAGTTCAGGGAAACAACACACAACCATGCAGACGGTGAACCGTCAAGAGCGAACAGATGGCTAGCCTTGGTCTGCTCCTGTGCAGTAGGTTGCAATGGATGAGCTTGCTGAACACTGTCCCTGTGTGACTCACCTGCAGATGGCAGGTCGGGGTCCTGAGGTCTGGCTTCCACGTGTTGTGTTTCAAGGACAAAAGGGTAGGGAGTCGAGACAGAAGAGGGCCTCTTTTAGCTCACCATTCTGCGAGAGAGATGAGCCCTTAGACGAAAAGTTGAAATACATGCGATGTTCAAAGGTTTTTGCACCTGGGCACCGGCAAAAAAGTTTATGAAACATTACCTCGGCTGTTCTTCCTTCCCAGCGCCAGTGCCTTCTGTTCTCCCCATGTGTTTGCTTTTGATGTTAACTGCCAAGGCAGTGTGGTCATAGACAGCAGGAAGTAATATTTGATATGCAGGTCTCGTGGGGTGGGGGTAGGCAGTTGCCAGGACGGGAAGGGGGGCGGTTTGGGTACATTCGTGTGAGAACGTGGCACCTTTCTCAGCCAGCAGGTGTTGTTGCAGCTAAGATAGGAAGGGAAGAGTTGACCACCTGGTCATATAGGAGCATGTTTGATGGTAGCTTTTTACTCTCAGTTTTTCTAAGGTCACTGCCCCATAGGTTGAATCCAGATAAAGTTGGGATTATCCTTTGTACCAAACACAGCTAGTGTTGTGGCCAAGGGCGTTTAGAAACCTCGACTTGGGGAAGAATGAAAACGATCTCTAAACCAAGGCAATCCCCAAGAACTGAAGGTCCAGTGGACAGGCTTGGAGGACCACCCTGCTTTGCCACAGTGAGAACCGATCCATTCCCCGTTCTGTCTTTGAAACTCTAGTTTTCAGTCAGGACTTCCCCTGGGATAACAAGATTCACACTGCTTGTGTACGAGAGGAAACCTGTGTTTTTAAAAATTTCTTTCTCTTGGGCTTCTGTCCACCTCTCCCCTTTGTTTCTTCTTGTTCATCCCCTCCAGCTAGGCATTCTTCTCACTCATAAAGGGCCCCTTGTAAGCCTAAAGATTCCAGTGTGGAGTTTTCAGACTCCTACTTCCAGTGCTTCCGGATCATCTAAATGACACGGATCTTTGGTCGTAAATGACGGATTCCCCCTTCCACATTCCTTATGTTCCCCAGCAAACAGAACAGCAGTGACCAGGAGAATTAGACAGGTGTGGCCTACCCACCACCCCTGGCATGCACCCTGAAACAGACCCCCTCCGCCAACTGTCCCGATCATCAGTATCACACACAAGAGGCCCTGAGGTGGAGCATGTCAGGTTGGTTTGGGATGCTGTTGAGATGCAGTGCTCTTCCTACTTTCCAGTCCTACCTTTTTCATCCCCAGATGAACTGAATTAGAATTTCACCTCCACCCTGCATGTCATTGTCAAAATAAATCTAGGAGAGTCTAATGTGTTTTAGACTTCAGGATTTGGAAGAGGGGAATGCCCAACCAAACCCCTAGAGGGTTGTACCCAACCAAGATGGTAACGACTAGGGAGAACTTCCTCTTTTTTAAAGCTCCTGGGTGACAGATGTTAACTAGACTTACTGGGGTGATCATTTCACAGTGTACATAAATATCAAATCACGTTGTACACCTGAAGCTCACATAATGTTATAGGTCAATTATATTTCAAAAAAAAAACAAACAAACTCTCCCCCACCCCCACCCAGTCTGTCACTGCTGTTAATTTATCCTGAGTAGTCTGCCATTTTGGAAGGTATTCAGAAGGCAACATACATCCATATCAGCAAACGGCAGTGTTCTGAGGAATGTTCCTCCCTCTTTTCCTGGCCTTTTCTCTTGGTTCCATGTCGTTTAAGGTGGATAACAAATAATTGCTAAGGGAAGAAGATACCAAATTGATGTTACATGTGAGGTGAGATAAGAGACAAGAAATAAATTCTAATTGTTGGTCCAAGAGCTCTTTGATTTAACGGAAAAATTCTAAAGCATATGAAAAAAATCACCTACAGCTGTCCAATATTATGACTGTTTTTTATTATTTTTAAAAAAGGTTTTGCTAAAACTTTGAAAGACCTATTAACTTGGTGATGTAACCCAGATGCCTTTAGGATACAAATTGATCTATTTTAATAGTTAAAGTAGTAAATAGAGGTTTGGTTTTGTTTTTTCTTTGGTGGAGTGGAACCAGTTATTTTGCAGGGAACAAGAATAGTTCTTGCATTTGGTTTTTGACAAAGCCTTTGTTAACGTGGGACTGGTATTTGCTCAAATTTAAAGGAAAACAGAATTATAGAATCAAATGCTTTTACCTAGAAATGAAAATACATTGACTTAAAACAGATGTCTCTAACAAAAACTTGATGCCATGTTTTAAGATTGTAGCTTGTCACCCAGAAGTCAGAGAAAATGTGAAGGGCAGACACTTAAAAATGGGACACAGTCTTGCACAACAGTGTAAACGTACTTAATGCCACTGAACCATACACTTAAAAATGGTAAATTTTATGTTATGCATATTTTGCCATAGTTAAAAAGAAATCAAATCAAAAAAATGGGACGAAAGCCAACTAACGACTAAGAGCTCAAAGACGACTTTCCTGAAAGATGGCAGTGGAGCACAACTTTCCGGGCCCGTGCAGCTCAGACTCTGAATCGCCTCTGTAGAGTCCTTATTTGTAGATTTCTCGTTTCCTGTTGATCCCTTAGTCCTCTGCCGTCCCCTCTTCTGTTCCTCCCCTCAAGAAAGCTCCCTTCCCAGATGTCTGAGGCAGAGGAACTTGAGATTACTCCAGTAGCACTCAGTCCTGTATCTCCTAAAGGTTCCTACGGTTGACGGAGTGCGTGCATTTCTTTCTGTACCGATTTGTCTTGACGAGGGGTTGGAACCTCCGAGAAAGTGCTAAAGCTCCAAACAGCTTTGCTGGAGAGCCAGCAGCACAGCTGGTCTTGATTGTGGGCAGGGTGGAGATGAGCCCTTCCCAGCTGGGGAGACCAGGGTTGAGGGTCAGCTCATTCAACAGTGACCAACCGATATGGCCTCGGGGGAGCACCTCACATCCAGTGGGCCTCAGTATCTCTCAAGTAGAGCAAGAATGCGGATTCGGAGGTTGTGACAGCGGTGTAGGATAATAATGCAAAACAGTGTGCCAACACACATGTGAAAAGCAAGCAAGTCGGCCCTTCCTCTTTTTCCCTATTTGGAGACAAGTGGATTGCTAAATTGGCAGGTGAAATTGATAAGAACAGATACTACACTTGATCTTAGCCAAAAGGCCGAGAAGCGATTGGCAGGTGAAATTAAGAATCACTTAATTCAAACAAACGTGTGAGAACAAATTTGTGCTGTAGCGCATGAGAAAACAATCTGCTCCTTGAAAATGTTAGGCCCTTTTTTGGTGTTTTTAAGACTTGTTGTTTCTCTTCAAGTAGTTTTACTGATAGCGTGTTGGTGTAAATTGGATCGTTAGCCTTTCTAGGTGGCATACCCCTAGAGTGGGAATACTGGCAACTTTTTATATAGCTTTTGTGAATTTTTCAATAAATTACACACTAACCCTTCCCAACGAGTACTCATTCTTGATTGTTGAAAATTTATACTCATTCATAAACTGTTTATGGATTTGACACTTGCTGGCCTTGGGAATACTTAAGTCACCACATTACCACATTTGATACTTAATTTGGTAATCTCTGTGTCCAGTAGGAAAAAACAAATCTTGTAGTGAGCTGCTGTGATAAGCTTTTGAGGATAAAGTTATCATGGTCGAGGGCACAGTTGCCCATAGGAAAGCACCCCACGCTCCTCCCCCTCCCAGGATTGAAACACGGGATCTGAAGATCTTACCAGTTCACGGAGCTGAGAAGTATGCCCTGTTCTACCTCGCTGGATGGCCCTTCAGTTTTGGCTTGGACACTTCGGCGATAAGGAGCCCACGTGCCCGGTGACTTGGGCACGCAGCTCTGCTGCCGGCAAGCTCTTCTGTGGCACCACTGTCCTCCGCAGCAGCAACACCCAGTTCTCTTGTTCCGATCAGCCTGCTGATAGCGAAGGCAGTGCTTGCTCTCTTCTGCTGGCCAAGCATCATCCCGGGCTCCTTATCAGGGTTCAGCTTCACCCATCTCTCTCATCTCTGGGGGCCCAGAATCGGAGGTGCTTTTCCAGGTGCAACAGGCTCTTAGACACTATGATGCTTGCCTTTCTGCACGAGGTCTAGAGGGGCCGGAGGTCTGCATAAAGGGCCAGGCTGTTTGCATCGAAAACGCGTGCTGCTTCATGCTGAGCCTGCACCTTGATTTTTCTTTTAATGGATCTGTTGGTCACCCTCAGCTGCTGTGGGCTTTGGAGGAGTAGACCTCCCTCCCTGAGGCAGGGCCGAAAGGAGGCCCTCCTGTGCCAGCCTGAGCATGCAGGCATCCTGTTGGCTCTCAGTGTCCCGGGCACGGACGGGGAGGGCACTTTCCACCTCCAGGTGCGTTACTCTCGTCTTTTGTATTCCCCAGATGGGATTCTTTGGTAGGGGTGCGGAAGGACAGGCAGGAAGGTGAGGGAGGTGCTGATAGCATTGAAATTGTTCCTCAAAGCTGGTCCTGGGCCACCTACTCAGAGTCAGTAGTCAGCAGGGCCTGTCTGCGGCCCACACAGACATCCTGGACCAGCCTGTCCGGGGTGTGGCCCGGGGAATCTGCATTTTTGAAAAGCTCCCCTAGGTGGTGCCTCGGACTGCAAGCCAGGAGATCCACTTCCTAAATTATAATTACATCCTTGATGTTCTTTTTCGTAAACGTCTGACTACTGAGTACTCAGGAATCTTAAAGGCCACCTTTGAGCCTTAGTTCAGCCACTCGGTGCTTTTAATAGTTCCTGAGTACGTGTTTACACAATCTGCATTTTATGAAGTCCATAAAGGCATATTTACCCAACAAGTCACCAGCACTCCAAAGGTCAGCTTTCCTCGACTTGTATGAAAGGCTCTTAACTCAAAGTCAATTAACACCAAGGTAGACGCCTATTAAGGCGAGGAAGTGAGCTGTTCAGGCCAACATTCCGTCCGCAACTTTGTCCCTTATTGTAGCTGAGTTTTACAAGTCCCTTCACGCCAGTTACTTCGCATAGCCTGTACATGTGTGGCCCATTACCGCATACAGGTAAACGTGCCATTTGTCATGGCATCGTGAGGGAGTGCTGTTTAAAAGCATGTAATTTAAGTACCTATGAAGTGATGCCATGTTAGCACTTTTGCCACCGACCGAGTTGCCCTCCCCGTTGCAAGCAGCGGGGATATCAGGAACGCTGGGGAAGAGGGCAGGGCCACCCAGTGCCTTCAGTGTTGCTTTCAGAGCCTGCTGTTGAAGGAGTCTCGCCTAGGTCCAGAGTCGGGATTTCCTCATTTACAGAGAGCAATTCCTCAAAAGAATCGAGGGAAGATTGAGATAACGTGGATCACATGCTCAGCACAGCGCCTGGCACGCGGAAAGCAGTCAGCCTAAAAATGGGTATCTCCTGCAGCTGCTGCTGAGAGAGAGCTAACCCTTGAAATTAGCAGTTACACTAGGTCAAGAGCCTTCGTTGCTAGGTTTTCCGCAGTGAAGGCAGAGTGAAGCCTCAGGTCCTCCCGCAGTGGTCCGGACCCCAACCAGACCCCAGCTGGGCACCCTGCATTGAGAACCATTCCTCAAAGGAAAGGTATGGAAGTGCAACGGGCGTCTTCTCGTTTCTCTGTAGACTCTGTGCGTGACGTCTCTCAGCCTGACTTCTTACCTCTTGGCCTCGTCCTTAGGGGGAAAAGAGCTAGGTCCTCTTTGGATTTGATTTGGGAACCAGTTTTGGTTAGGTGAAGAACCGGGATGGTGGGTACAAGCAGTGACATGAAAAGAGACTCTGCTCGCAAACGTATAATCAGATACCTCCTGCGTGCTGAAGACCCCAACACGGCGGGGAGGAGGGACAGCCCAGTATAGTCTGTTTGCAGACCCTCTGGCATCGGCATGAGTTATAACAGTATGTTTTCACATTTAAAACTATTAGTCTTCATCAGGAAACAAAATTCCCATTACTAGCATTGAGGCTGTTAAGTGAGGGTGTTTCTTTTTTTAATGGTGTCTAAGGTGCAAATTGCTAAGAGCTGTGTTATAGGAAGGCAGGAGTGGCTTCTTGGTAGAAACCCTAGGAGTTAGACCAGCGCTGTCCAGTAGGAATATAATGTGAGTCATGTAAGTAATTTTAGATGTCCTGGTAGCGGTGTTTTTTTAAAGTAAATACAAACAGGTGAAATTAATTTTAATTTTATTTAATCCAGTACATCTAAAAATTATTAATGGGGGGCACCTGGGTGACTCAGTCAGTTGAGCATCTGACCCTTGATTTTGGCTCCGGTCATGATCCCGGGGTCGTGGTATTGAGGCCGTGTGGGGCTCTGCACTGTGTGGAGCCTGCTTGAGATTCTTTCTACCTCTACCCCTCCCCTTCTCTGGCCCTGGCCAGACTCTCTCTCACTCTCAAAATAAATAAACTTAAAAAACTTAATAACCTGTTATTAGTGAACCATTCTACGTTTTTTTCCCATCACATTTTTGAAGCGCAGTGTTCCGCACTTGTATCCCATCCCGTTCGGACCGCTGTGTTGCGGGCGTTCAGTAGGCACGTGTGGCTCGTGCCCGCTGTGTTAGATCGCACCTCTAGACTAACGCGGACCTGGGGTGAACTCCACTCTTGCTCTACTAGGGAAAAATTACCTGTACCTTTCAAAGCCTCAGGTGTAAAATAGGGACCACAGCACCTACTTTCCTAGGCTGTTTTAAGTATTAATTAATACAATGTATGTATATAAATTGGTGGGACCATGAAGAGGTGCTCTGTCATCTGTGAATTTTGAGAGGTTTATTGTGTAGGGTGCAATTATGGGTATGCTTATGTAGGGTTATGATGAAAGCAAATATTAGGGCAATATTTATGGGCTGAAGAAGAATTTCAGAAAACTTGCCCAATTCCTGGGCCTCTGGCCTTGGATCTCGTACACAGGCGTTGGAAGGGGGCTCTGGTTCTGGTTAGAGCAATTTGCTTTGAGCTCTGTGACCAGCTCAGAGAAGGCCTGTGGGGAATTGCTGTGGCATCCTAAAAACCGAGTCTGCCTTAGAGGCACGGGAGCCGGTTTCAAATTCTGACTGCCCTTTAGATTGCATTATTTAGCTTTCCAGACTTTGGCTTTTTCATTTGTTCAGTGGTACTGATAACATGAGGCTTGCGAGGATTCAGTTAGACACAACACATGACAGTGACGGCTGTGGCGTCTGGCACATCTTAGGTACCTAGGACATTCCATGTGAATGTTACTGGCATCTAGCATGCGGTTTCATCTTAAAGCCTCGTCGAGGGGGCCTGAGGGCTAAACACAAGGGAAGGATCGTGCCCCTCTGATCAGCTTGAAGGATGGAACCAGCAAGCGAGGGGCCTCCAAGACTGGTTTTGTGAGAAACTCTCCAACTATCTCTGGAACTGAAAGCAGACTGATAAATCCTGTCTAAGCCAAGTGAATGGGAGTGGAGGATCTAGAACCACTCATCCATTTGCTTCATTGAGTACTAAGATTCTCCTAGACTGCGCCAAGGGTTTGTGACCATGCAGGGTTCCAGAGGGGACTCTGGCAAAGAAACCGGAAAGAGGAAGAGAGGGGGGGCACAGCGTGGGTTGGTGGCATATTGGGGAGTTAACCTCCACACATGGGCTAGGTCACTTTTTGATAACATTTTTTTGCCTGCCCCTTTTAGTTCTCTGGCTTCCTTGGCCAGCTTTCATTAGTTTTTCTTGTTCATTCTGGGAAAGAAAATGACTACTAGAGCCTTGCATACTCTTGTGTTGTAGTATTTTAAGATGCTCCCGAGAGCCAAAGGGAGAACTGTCCTTAGAATGGAGTTCTGGGGTCACCTGTGCTCCCAAGGTGAAGCAAGAGAGGATCCAGTGTCTTCAGAGGTACAAGGACAAGTGAGTCAGCCAGCCAGGGAGAATAAATACAAGTTGATCATTTAAGCGAACCAGACACCAAAATCGAGATTGGCAAAGCACATGAATGCCAGTGTGTGTCACAGTCACTGTATACAAAGGCTCAGCATAAAATTGCTTTAAATAGGCAGCACCCTCCCCCCACCTTGAGCCGAGAGAAATTTTACATCAGCCATGCGCCCACCTCTTTGGTTTACCAGCAGTTCACCTGCATCTGCGGCCACATTGCAAAAGATGAGAGCCCCTCACCCTGCATTTGTACTCGAGGAGGACCATTTAAATGGCCCTAGGATTAGCATCTGATGGGTGTTCACTGCTTACGGTGTTTTCTTTGAATTCAGAAATAGCATTAATCATATTCTGACCCACCTCCCCCGTACAGATGTGACGCCCTCTCAAGTTTCTCTTAAGAAGTCGTGATTTGACAGTGTTCTCATTGTTAGTTCACATTAGCTGTGAGGTCAGAGACTTCCTGTCCTGGGACTTTGAGCTGTCTATAAAGGAGTGGAGTGCCCCATTTGAGAAAGAGACTAAACTTTCCACTGCCCCGAGTGGTGTCCAGTGACTTGGACCAGAAGCCCATGTGAGGCAGGTGGCTTGGTGGAGAGCCCTGCAGCCTCACTTGTGGGTTTGAGCGCTCAGGAAAGGGGGATCTTATCTCTAAGGAAGTGGTGGCTCCCTTTATCAGGCCATTCTGGCGGAACAGGTTTGCTCCCGGCAAAGGAGAATTTGATGTTAACTGTTTCTGGCCTGTCTCACACCTGTGGCAAGGAGGGCCAATTTGCCAGGCACAGGGGAGGTGAAATAACACATTCTGAACTTTGCATTGCTACCCCGATCTTCCATTCCCCACAAACCGCCTCCACCCCCAGCAGATCCTCCCCAGAGATGAAAAAGTCAGCACATTGTAGGTGTGGTACACAGAGGGCATAATGACCGACTTGATTTCCACAACCATTTAGGCCCCTGTCACTACCTTTCTAAAAAGCTTCTTGCAATCTGGGAGATAATCAGGTGCACGGACAGGCGCAGGTAGAACATTGGGTCCCACTGAGCAAGACCAGGCTCTTTGATATCTGGGAAGGGGGATGGCGACACATGGCTGATTTGCTGTTTTTAACATTTCAATCTATTATTCTTGACCACCTTGAAGAGTGAATTGTAAGAAGAGAGTCGGAGGATTAGAAAGTTTGTGGGTATAGGTTCGGGTGCTAAGGACTAGGAAATCCTGTTTTCTCATTTTCTGTGGGGGCTCAGGCTCAGGTTTTCTGCCGCCGGGACGGTGTTTGTGGCTCCGGTATTTTGCTCAGGGCTGCTTGCTCTTCGGACTTACGGGCAGCATTAGCAGCTCCAAGGAATGTCCATCCACAGCATCTCGGCTGAAGTACCGTATTATAGATGAGGGTGCCAGGGCTTGGGAGTTAAACCCACACAATTGGGTAGCGAGTGTGGTTGACCTGGCTGTTTTCTCTTCCCACAGGGACCATCCAGATGCATCCCTGGAAGAAAGGGTTGGGGGTGTGCTGTCCATTGAAGGGGGTCAGCTTGGAGTATTCGTTTGGAATTTGGAAGAGTTTCTGAAGGAAAGGGCAACGGTCACTCAACCAAGAGGCCCTAGGTCTCCTGGAACGGGAGTGCTCTGGGGAGGAGGAGGAGGAGGGTGGATGAGCCTGAGGATTTGTGGAGGAGCTCAGATGTAGCTGCTTAAATTAGTTCAAAGTGAGAAATGTAATTACTATACTTGCTCCAACCAAATGTCTGAACATTGTTATAAAATGAGGTGTAATCACAGAAAAGAAGATTGCAGCTCGGCATTACTCCCGCAATAATGTGTTCTCGGGAGCCCTGTGGCGCTGATTCTTTTGGGGGGGGGGTGTGAAGTCCCATTAAGTTCAGGTGCGTGTATTGGATGTAATTGGAGAGTTTTTGTCCTGCTGGTTTGGAGAGTCATTCACAGTTTGCATTTGTAACACGTTTGTAACGAAAGAAAAAAGAATCACCATTAAACATTTTAGTGGAATATTTGAAGTCAAAATAAAGAATCACCATTGAACATTTTAGTGGAATATTTGAAGTCAAAATAAAGAATCACCATTGAACATTTTAGTGGAATATTTGAAGTCAAAATAAAATAAGATCTAAGCCAGAGTTAAAACTGAGGATGAATTATGGCCACCGGCCCTTGTTAACTGATATTCGCATGACAGAAGGTGAAAAAGATATTTCAATAACTCCCCAAAAAACGACTTCCCCTGTCAGTGGTTGGCCGCCGAGCTGAAAGTGCCTAAGGAGGCAAATGGAGCCCAGGTTCTGCCATTCGTTAGTCATGTGTCCTAGGGAAGCTAATCAACCCCAAGCCTTAGTTTTCTCTTCCGGAAAATGGACTGATGTAAGCGCAGTTACATGAGATAGCACCTAGCACAGAAGAAAGCACAAAGGCTAAAGATTAGCAAGCTGCCATTATCATAATTATTCTAATCGTGTTGGTAACATTGTGTTACATAACGCACATATAACATCAAAGGAAGTAGGGAAGACCAGGTCTTTTACGGAGTGCATGCCTGGATAAGCGAGTTTGGTCCTACAGAGGTTTCCTGGGCCAGGTGTTGGGGAGGGAGGGGTTCGTTTGGCAGAAGGGAAGGTGGGGAAGTGGTGCACGGGCTGACCGAGCTGTGCGCAGTCGTTCGAAATGGACATGTGGTTGTGTAGTCCTCAAACCTGCTTTCTCTGCCTGAGGAGTGCTGCTCTGTGATCTTGTGTCCCAAACTTGGGTCTGTCGACTCGCCAGCTCCCAGAGACTTGAGGGTCTACTCTATGCATAGCAGGGTCTAGTTCTGGAAGTTCAGGGATTTTGCCTGTTTTGTTCGTTGGCATGATAGGAGCCCGGCGGTATCTGCCGAATGAATGAATAGGGGCAGAGTATAAATGAATATCTACATTAAATCCTATGTGCTCCTTGAGAAAACTCCCTGGGAAACTTGGCATTGCCGAGACTATCTAGCCATCCAGTAAAGAGAGGAGAAAAAACTTTTCAAACATTTGGTTTGATCACAGACGAGTTATATATACTTGTGTTTATACCTACTTACCGTGCAGTTGATTAATGTGTTTAATATATGTGATTAATTTTGCAAACATACTTGATTACAGATTTTAACTTCATTTGACAGTGTTGCCTGCCTGCCCACAACTCCTAAAACGATTAAGGGGGACATTATTAGTACAAACATCCCTTTTTTCAGAAATCGCTGCTGCTGCTTCTGAAAGTCCAGTGTTAAAGTATTCTATTCACCTGATGATCACAGGGAAAGACCAGTGCCAGGGGGTCCAGGCGCCCCTAAACCGGGGCTTTGCTACGTATGTGCGTCACCCAGGGGTTCTGCTAAGCTCCCGGTGGCCATTCAGCAGGTCTGGGGGGAGGGGCTCACAGTCTGCATTTCTGCTAAGTTTTCTGGTGCTGCTACTGCTGCTTTCTTGGGACCATACTTGGAGGCGCAAGACTTCAACCTGTCTTTAGTATTTCGAGGTTTTCCTTTGTGTTCCAAAGATGTCTAGTGTATCTTATTCTAAATGTTGACTCTTCTGTACTTAATCTCTTCTGGAAATAGCTGTTTCCCTAGGAGGGCCGTTGTTTGGTTTGCACATGGTTAATACAGCCTTGCCAAATAGAGCCGCTCCTAGAAGCTTGGACATTTCAGGATTCGCCGTAAACCTTGAGTGACGTCGGGTGCTTTATATTTGGCTTTCGGGAATGTCTTTGGGCTTTTGGACGTAAATCAAATGTTATTGGTGGCAGTGTCAGCAAAAAGTATGAACTGTCCCAGTCAAGTTCTTGGGCGGAGGTGTGAAATGCCCCGAACACGGGAGAGTCATTTTTATTTCTCACTTTGACCCACCGTGCTCCTCATTGTCTAATCGTTTTTGGTTAACACTGGATCACGCTTTGTGTAGTCTCGCAGAAGAACCTTAATTACAGTTCTTTGCGATTTTAGTCATTTCGGAATTTTTAGAGAATTTCCTCAGATAGAGCTACTTTGTGGAAGTTCGTTACTCCGGTTCAGGGAGTACTCTAGGTGTGAGTTTAACCTCTAGTTCGTCTGACGATGCAGTGATGGCTTAGTGAACTCTGATAGGAGTTCCTACTAGTCATTCACCAAGGCTCCGCCTCCGAGGCGCCGGAACGCGCGGGTGGGCCGAACCTGCCCTCTCTCGGCAGCCTGCCGAGTGCCGTGGCCTCGCTTACGGATTCTCCAGGCCGGCCGTCCCCGGAACTCCTGGTTTGTGTGAGTGTCGCCACACGGATGTCTAGCATGCATCTAAACTGAAATGGCCAAGACAACTTCTGATCCCTGAGAAGTGGGCAGCCCGCTCCCCCGACCTTCCCGGTGGTCCTTCCATGGCTGTTCCTCACAACAAAATAAAATTGTCCCTTTTTCTCTTTGCAGTTCTCTCCCTTGGTCAGGCTGCACGGTCTCTCCCCGGGAGCACTTGCCGGAGCTCGCCGGCACTCTGCCTCACTCCGGCCCCTGTGTAATGCATTTCCTGCAGAGCACTCCAGTGATCTTCACAGAAACCGCATTGTTTCATGTCTCTAGCTCCCTGCTTAGCTTCTGACCTGCTTTACCAACCCCTGGATTCCCGCGTCAGTCCGAATCGATCCTCCCCCTCGTCTGGTACCATTTCCTTGCCAGCCGGGCCAGTTCTTTTGTTGTCTCAGGGTCTTGGCATTGGCTGTTCCCTCTGACGAGAAAGCTGTTCCTCTTGCCCTTCCCATCACTGACTCTTTCTTCGTAACTGTATCTGAGTTTAAATGGCAGCTCCCCTGGGCCACCTTGCCTGACCCTAGTCACCCCGTTACATCACTCAGTTTTAAATTTGTGCAGGACTTCATTTAACCACTGTCTGTTGAATTCTATGTTCATGGTCTGTCTCCATATCCGTGAGCAGGAGGAACCTCCTTTGTGTCTTCTCTAGTGTATGATGATGGTGCCTGGAAAGTACTTGAATATAGTAGAATCTTCAATATTTGTTGACTAAATGAATCCAGTATCTTGAATGCAAAGCAGTTTAGAGTTCTACTAGTGGTGGTATTTATTTACTATTGTTGGGGCAAAAAGGAAAATAATAAACATTCATTTCTAAAGATTTTTTGCTTTGCTGTGTTGCATTATAAGGAAGAAACTTCCAGAGTGTTAGAAGGTGAGGTCCTGCAGCTACAGGTCTGCATAAAGCAACTGATCCTCTAGTGATGTCTCAAAGTTCCTAGGAAACCAGTGTGCGTTTAGAATTACCTAAAATAACAATAATAATAACAACAACAGATGCTTGTGTGTTTTAATACTTTGAGTTGCAATTAATAATCTGTGGGTGGTCTAAATGTTAGCATTTAGTTAATTAAAATATTGACCCTCCGTTTTTTGGCAAATACTTCCTGAGCTCTTGCTACTTGTAAGTCTTGAGATTGGATGCCAGAAGGGAAAAAAATGGTAGGAGACATGGTGACCAACCTTATAATTCTGCTTGTAAACATTTAGTTGTTGACTTGTGATTGAACCTAGTAAATTGAACAAGTGTGTATATCTCTGCTTCGTCCTAAAGCGCTAATAAAATGCCAGGAAAGAATAAACACAGTATAAACCCAGAAGCCTCCCAGAGAGATCTCAGCCAAATTTCACGAGGTGGAATGCCACTGCACGAAAGCTGCTGTGGCAGAGCAGAGAGAGCCGGGACCGAACTGCGTGCCTCTTTGGGTGGTGCAGAGTTGGGGGTGGGATAGATGGAAGTTTTTGCTACAGAATCCTAAAGTCAGGGATTCTAACTGCTGTCTGAACCAAAAACAGGGAGTAGAGAAGTCCACCAGAGCAAGGGAGAAAGAAAAAAAGAACACCATGAAATCGAGGGACTGCGGTCCAACACAACCCAGAAATGAAGGGAAGAATCCCCAACAATGCAGCTACACACTCGGACCCTGCGAGCACCCCATCGAGGTGACAGCGATGCAGGACGGTGGTCCCAGAAGGGATGACACTAGGAGCAAAGATGCTTTTGATCCTATCCAGAGAATGCTTTCCAGCTCTGGCCCGGTTGGTAGATGAAACAGCAATTGATATATATGAACGTAAGCACAAGGAGGCCATTTTTGTAGGAATGTAGGAATAAAAACTTACAAAAACTGTAACTATCAAATTTTACAAGCTTAGCTCTAAATATATAATTATATCAGTGTATCACCAGATCTTGGTTTAGTTAAAATGTCACATAACTGTTCAAGAAGGTGTGAGGAGGAGAATTCTGGAGGAACCAGGGTAATAAGAGAGCGCTAAACCTGAGAAAGCCAGTAGATAAGGTCTAACGTGGACATCAGAAGGGTTGTGCATCTGTGGCTTTATTGAAAAGCAGTCACACCTGTATCTTCTACAGTGCCGGGCACAGCCCTGTCAGGTGTTGGTCTTTTGGAGGAAGTGACCTGTGTAAAGAAGTCTAGCTAAGACTTGTCTTCAGTTGGCAATCTAGTTAGAAAGGCCAGAGTCTGTGAATTAAATATAATTACAAATTACCTTGTATCGTGAGCAAAGGGACAAAAAAAAAGGTGACCAGAAACACTTGTAGGAATTTGATGGAGGGAAAGGGGAGATTATCCTGGTTTAGGCAGTTCCAGGAAGCGTCACAGAAGAGAAAGGAATCGAGCTTTGCCTTGATGGCAGCCCCTCAGTAGGGCTTGGGTAAAAAGGAAAAGAGCTGGAGTGAGAACAGTTAACCCTGTCATTTGTTCACAGTGGCGGTCGTGAGCGCTGGACTTATTTTCTCGTGCTGTCACTGACTGATATGTGGCAGGATTGGGTCATCTTTGGGATTCTCGTCAGTGTTGGGGTTCCGGCAGGGTCATCTAAGATCATAGAAGGCTGGTGAATGGGGGTGCCAAGGTGTAGTGTGCATCTTTTTATCTATTAGAATTTTTCTACTTCAGTATTTCATTCAAAACAAAGAGAAAAGTCAAGTCTTTTTCCTTTTTCCTTTTCTGATGGCCATGACTGAATTTTTCTTGCATGAACGGTTCTTGTGTTCTTATTTAAAAGAAGAATTTGGCATATGGCAGACCTCTTCAAGCTATCTTTAGTTGGTTGTGGGGTGTAAGTGATTAAGAACGCAGCTGTACTTGCTACCAACACATGCTTTTAAGGAGCGAACTGCTAAGCAGACGGGCCTGGTTAGAAGTTTAGAATAGCCTCTTGGGATCAAAGATCTAATTTTTCAAGTGCCTGATATTCAAGAGTCCCTCCCCTCAGGACTGAAGCATTGAGGGTTGTTTGTGCCCAGAGGCAGCGTGACTTATTTGTTTAAAATGGCGGCGACTCTTGGCTCTGGAGAGGCAGCCATGCTTCACTTGGAGTAGACAGGAGGAGGCTGACTTCACTTTACTTTGTATAGTTTGGCTTCAGTGCTCCTTTGGAATAAAGCATTCTTTACTTCTCTAGTGTGTCTCAGGACAAATCCATCTCTGTCCTCGTTGCTCAGTTACACTGTGGTGCTGGGTCCTTAGTCTTCAAAGCTTGGAACTCCCTCTTGCCTTTCCTCCAAAAATTTGTTCTTTCACTTAGCAAATATTTACCAACTTTCTGCCATGTGCAGGGCTGTGTGGAGAGCACAAAGATGAATCAGACACGGGGCCTGTCCATAAATGTCGTCAGTCAAATAGAGGACGTCTTGCAGGAGGGCAGCCGCACCGGAGCTTTTACCATGAAGTGCCCAAGAATGGCGCCATATGCTGTAGGTATTTGGAAGGGTAAGAAGATGAGTTAGATGTGTGGGTTTCAAGGAAACCCTGTCTGGAGAGGGTGACATTTGAGTTGAACCTTGAAGGACAGGCTTAGCTGTGCAGAAAGGAGGTGTTTTAGGCAGAGGTATACAACATACGAGCTACAAAGCAAGAGGATGTTGGGGAATTAGACGGAAGAGCAATCAGTGCTTATTGAGTTCTCCCCGTACGCCAGGCACTTGGTTATCCCATTCAATCCTAATAGCAACTTCTTTCTTGCTAAGAATACTAAGGCCTGGAGCACTTAAACAACTTGCCCGGCAAAGCTCATAGGTAGGAAACAAGTGGGGATTTGAACCCAAGACAGTCTGATCCCAAATCTAAACTGTTAGCTTCTTGGATGGAGCAGGCATTAGCTTAAGCAAAAGATAAAAAATTGAAGGGAAAAGGAGTGGCTTGGGGCAGATGGAAGAAAGAACCTTGAATGCTGAGCTAATTACTCTGTAAGCATCAGGGAGCCATTGAAGGCATTTAATGGGGTGTGCCGTGGCCCCAGCAGGGCTGCCAACTCTAAGGCGAAAAGATCTGAGTTCCTCACTATGTGCCAGACGCTCTCTCAGGTGCCTGATACCTCTAATGCCATATAACCGTTCTAACAGCCCTATGACATAGGTGCTGTGGATGCCCCCTCCTCCCCATTAGGAAACAGTAAAAGTTGAGTGGGTGGTTAAGTGACTTGCTAGAAGTGAAATAGAGAATGGCGTGCAAGATAGACTTGAGGTCAGAGGCAGAGAGACCGGTTAGGCCACCATAGGAGCCCATGCGAGACAGAGGTGATGCTGGGAGGGGAAGAGAGGGAGCAGTGGGGGTGACAGGATGGGGGTCCAGCTAAACGAGGTAAGAGAGTTGGTATGGTGAGTTTCTAGCTTCCGTCTTGTGGGGTGCAGGTGCTGGGGAGATTCCTAGGGCAGCGGGAGCAGAAGAGGGAGCCTGTCGCCTTCCTTTCCAAACCCACAGACGACGTGAAGGCTCAGGTTGGCACGGTCTGCCCACAGGAGGGGCAGAGGCCCCTGAGGACTGGAATTAGCGACGGTAAAGCACAAAGCGGTTGAAGGTGGTAAGAGAACAGTACGTAGGACGGGAGGCTGGGGCCGCAGACTCGCAGTGCTGAACGCTTAGATCTGAGGCTGGAGAAGAACCTGGGACAAAATGAAGGAAGTCAAGGAGGGGCACGTGGAGGGGCCGCCAAGGGTGGGATATCTCAGGAGGGGCCAGTAATGGAGAGAACTTGCCAGATGTGGCAAAGGCCTGGTCATAGACCTCTCCGTACCTTTACACTTGCTGCTAGAGTCAACCCCAGCCTGAGGCAGTCTCTCATTTTCCTTGTTCAGAAAAGAAACAAAAATCCCGTGATTGGTGTAGATATGCCTAAGAAAAAGACATGGAAATAACATAATGTGAAAATGGAGTGCTTCAAAATTTTTTTCAGTTCATAGAAAGGGAAGAAACCCCAGTGGCCCCAGTACTTGAATATCGAGTCCTCCGCATTCCACCTTCTTGGAGTCTCGCTGTGATCAGAGCAGACTTGGCATGCTGGAAAATTGAGATCACAAGCAAGGCACCTCAAGGCACCTAGCAGCCCTAGTACCGGAAGCAGACAGGGGCAACGAGGTGCGGGACCGCAGCGCGCACATGTAGGAAGGAGACCTGTCCCCGCGCGTGTTTAGTACACGCCGGGGGAGGGGTAGAGGCGCATTCTCTTCCTTCCAGCGGGTCAGGGGAATGTTGACTCTCGTGTCTGTGAAAGCAATCAGTCTCGTCAATATAGTGTGTGTTCCTCAGATTTGGCCCAGGGGTAGTTCTCAGGTTGGGGGTTTATTAAGGCTTCTTTGAAACAGAAGGTCTGTTAAGTCCCTGTTCGAGCCCCGTCACGACGGCCTCCAGGTTTCCGCCCGAATGAGAGGCCTGTGCGGGGCATCCGCAGCCACCGCCGTGTATGGCCAGCCTGTAAAAGCAGCCGCCTTTGCCAGAAGCCTGTGAAACTTAAAAGCAGGGATTTGTCTGTGGAGTCCTCTTTCCAAACCTAATGATGTGTAATTGCTCAGTTGTTGAACTGTGGTTCATCTATTTCTAGGAGATTAGCTACCTGGAGGAAATGAGAATTTAAATTGTTTGCTGGACTTTAAAATTTTTTTTACCTGTGAGGAGACCTCTCCTCCCCAGTACACATGGCACAGGGAGAGCTTTGTTCCCGGGAAGCAGTCCCTGTCGGTGGACGTTGTGCAAAGTTTGCCTCCCTGGGTACTTTTGACACATTCTAAGTAGTCCTCACGTCAGTTTTTTCCTCGTGCGGTTTTAAACCCGTTTGAGAGATGAAGAGCCTAGGTTCGGAAGGCAAGTAGCTCACTCCAGATTCCCCAGCCGGAGCCGGGATTGGAACCCAGATTCCTCAGACTGCACCATGGCTTTCCACTTTGGTTATCAGGCGTAGTCGGAGAATTGGCAATGACAATCACTGAATGAATAAATGAATTCTCCAAAAAAAAAAAAAAAAAAAAAGAATAGCTTATATGCCCTGTAGTATGAGAGAATATTTGATACATGTTTGGAGAAGGGGGCCACAGACCAGGAGACACTAAAAATTCATCCTTCTGTCTGGTAAATCCCTTTATCATTGTGTTTATTATTGCAAAGGAAAGGAAAAACAAACTGCTGATTCAGCAAATAGAGATGGGCAAAGTTGCACTCTTCGGCTCTGGATTTGGGAGAGGAGGTAGGAGTTCGAGATGGGGCGGGAAGAGCAGGTTGGGGAGTTGGGGAGAGGTGCCACCTTTCCGACCCGTCCCTGCAATAGTACTGCCGCTGTGCACATGTGTCTCCAGAGGCGGGGGTGAGGGGGGGACGGGAGGGTGGTGTTCATTCAGCATTGTTTTGGATAACATGCTGCCTCGTTCTATCTCTGTGTCAATAACTTTGGGTAAGAAAAAATGGCTAGTTCCGCTCTTTGGCTTTGGAAAAGGAGGCGGAGAGATCTGTTTTAAACTCTTTTCAGGCCCTTCGCTGTTCCTTATTTCCTGTTACTTAGTGGCAGAGGTAGAATCTCTGGGGCCGGAAGTGCCTGAAGGACCCCAGTCTCCTTCTGAGCTGCCCTCTGCTTCACCCTGCCCCAGCCCCATCCTTTCCGTTCAGCTCCCAAGAATCCACCAAAATAACCCGTAGGAAGACTAGGTAGGGCCTGGGATAGGAAGAGGATTGAGTGTCCCTGGCATGTTCTGATTAATCCTATTCATTGTCAAGTACAGCTTTTTAATGAGCTGATTCATTACTGAGGTAGGTCTCATGCAAATCTCCAGTTTGTATCCTGCGGATTTAATTTCTTAACAATTTCCTCATTTCAACACAAGTCCATTGTACCAGGGGTTTTATGATTTCCTTCGACTTTAGAGCCTCACCTCACATTTTATTTTAAAACTATGAGGTAAATAGAAAAGAAGAAGCTTAAAAAAACAAACTAGACGAACACATTGGTGGAAATTTAACTCCTCTCTAAAGGAAGGGTTGCCCACACATCAAAGTATTGGAAGGAATTACAGGAGAATCTCTGATAAGTTTCCAAACTTCTGCTTGTGTGATACCATGGACAAATTTAACAGACAGAAGTGAAGAAAAAAAAAAGTTTGCCTCAATTGTGATTGATAGAGTTAATATGAAACTGTGAAAAGTTTAGGAAATGACCAAACAAGACACTAAAACAACGACTAGAAAAATAGAAAACTTAACACTTTAAAAATACCAGGCCGACTGGTTAAAAGAAAAATATAGTTGGTTAAATATGAAATAAAATTGCTAGACCCACAAAGTATTAAAGTAATATAATGAAACAATGGTGTTTTTCAATTGCTATTAATTATCAAGTAGAAAAATATTTTTAAGTGCTGATATGGCTTTGGTGAAGGGATATTTTTCATACACTAGTAGATTTTTGTATACTTTTTCTGGAAAGCAATTCGGTAATATATATTTTTAATTCATCTTTTTTATTCAGACATTCTTCTAGAAAGTTGAAGGTCATAATTAGATGGAGACACATTTATGGGCAGTGGTGTTTAAAGTTCTAGAAGTTGAAAATGTTGCTAAGAGAGCATAGGGGAATGGTTCAACCACATGGATCTCCTCCATACAACCATACAGTGTACGGCCTCAGTCCCTTCGAGGAATTGTAATCGTATAGAGAAAGCAGTGTTGACTGAAAACCCCGGTCCTGAGCTCTATCTACACCCCCCCTCCAAAATTTGCATATGCATAACAAAAGGACCAGAGGGAACTACATCACACTGTCAGCCCTGGTAAACGCTCATTTCTGAGCTGTGACGCGAGAGCCATGTCTCTTGTTTTCTTCTTGATTCTTTTATGTATATATTAAGGTGACCACTGTCCCAGTTTGCCCAGCTTTGCCCTGGGTTTAGCACTGAAAGTTCTACTCCGGACAGTTGGTCACTCCAGCGTACATGGATGCATATTGAGATGAGTTCGTGCCATTTGGCAGGAAGGGCCAAAGATAAAGTGACAAGTGACAAGCCGATGGGGCCTGTGGAGGAGTCAAGCAATAGATTCCCTGGTGATAAAATTAATAGGGCTTATTTTAGAAAACCTCGGAAAAAGTAGCTCTGCGAAAACTTAATGGTGCTTACATGTGCCCTGTATTGTTCCAGATGCTTTCGGCGGCTAGCATTTTTTCATCGCTCCCACCCTGTGAAGTAAGTCCATGCTCACATCCGCATTTACAGAGGCAGAGAGAAATTGAGTAATTCGCCCAGGGTCCCATGGCTCTTGACAGTGTGTCCAGAACGGCGTTCTGGACCCTTAACCACTGCCTGCATCTCTCCAGAGCCCCTACTCCAGCCACTTCTGTGGCCGTCCTTCTTGACCCCTCTGTCGTTCTTGTCCACACCAGGCCACTTGAGTTGGCCATACTCAACTTCTTGCTGTTCATTCCAGCCCGTCCTGCCGGGACTGCCATTGACCTCAAGCAGAGGAAACACCTCCCCGTCCGGAGCCTGGGGTGGGGATTTCCAGAGCAGAGTTGCTGGCCGCTGGTGATAGAGTTCTTTCAGCTTTGCCACATGATCTTGTGGCCTAGGGCTGGGTCCAGGTGCAGCTTTAGTTATTTCTGGAAACACTTCTCCTTTCCCTTTACTTTGCTGAGTCTGGCTCATCAGCCGTTCTCTCTGAAGGTGATTTTGGCTCCTCTGCCCAGACCATCAGACATTTCTGTAGGTGCTGGAATCTTCCATGATGGTTCTGTACACTATGCACATTTCCAGATGAGTCTGAATATGGAGAAAGGGGTGAAGTATATCAAGATATCCATTCTCTGTCTGGGTCTGCTAAGACGCCAGTGTCACTGTGTGTTGCTTCATTAGCAGTGGTGATCGCTGGGCGGTGGATCACAGGTGGTATTTATTCTTTTTGCTTGCCTGTTTTACTTATTTTTGAGAGAGTGAGCATGAGTTGGGGAGAGGGGCAGAGGGAGGGTAAGAGGGAGGAAGGGGAGAGGGAGAGAGAGAGAGAATCTTAAGCAGGCTCTGCCCAGCGTGAGGCTGGATCTTGTGACACTGGGGTCATGGCCTGAGCGGAAGTCCAGAGTCAGACACTCAACCGACTGAGCCACCCAGGTGCCCCCACTTACCTGTTTTAAACATTTCTTCAAAAATTTCACTTTACCGTCTAGATTATTTAAAAGTATTTCAGTTTTTTCTTATAATGCAGCTTACTCCTGCAGAATTTCCAGCTCCTTCAAAATCCATGCATGCCCAAGAACATCCTAACCCTCATTCAAGTTAGAGCAACTTCATTTCTTTACTAAGAAGAAATACCTTCAGCTGCTGTCTGAACTTGTACCTTGCTGAGAACCCTGCCAGAGTTTCTGGTTAATTGTTTTTGTCACATTCAAGGAATGATGAGAGCGCACTGGCATTCTTCAGTCATGGTGTGCGAGGCACAAAATGCACATTTCTCTTTAGGTGTGGGGGAGGGGCAGGGCAGGCAATTTTTGCCTTTAAATCTTAGAAATCTGTTGTTTGACAAATAACAAAGTTTTAGCTACTTCTTCATGGGGACTGTGGTGTTGAAGCTCAAATGAAGTTTAAATGTGGACCTTGTGTGTTATATTTTCAATGAGCCTGTGTGTTTCTTTATCTTCTTCCTTCCGAAAAGTTCAAAAGTATGAGTCACCTCCCTCCGCTCAGCACACTTTTTTGGGAGGGAAGAGGGAAGTACTGTAGCAAAGTTATTCTTTCTAAATTGTAAAAGAGTATCTTCAGAATTTTTAGTGTTCAAAGGCAAGATATCCCTAAAAAAGGGGAGAAAAAGGCCTAGTATGTCTTTGTTCTGCTGTCTCTGATGTCTCTGAAAGGGTGAGGAGGCATCTGCTAGGGCGGGAACGGGAGAATTGCCAGGTGGGGTCCCGACGCTGGGGTAGAACTGTAAAGCAAAGAGCCTTTCATACTCAGAGGAAAAAGGGATGGAGGCCTGAGCAGCTAGATAGAAGGGGACAGGCTGGGCCAGTGAGGATTTCCAGAGTCCCGGTACCCACAGCTCCCTCTGCAGGGACAGCAGGATTGCTCCTGGGGCATTTGTTAGAAATGCGAAATCTCCCCCACATCCCCCATCCCCCAACCCCCAACCAGAATCAGCTCACCCAGGTAATCTACCAGCACCGCCTGTGGGTACTGGCTGAATTGGTGGCTTGTGTGGCTATCCAACAGAGCAGTTTACGTCTAAACCAAGGACAGTGGGGGGGAAGGTGGGCTAGGAGCTAGGCTGAGAAGGATCGTTTAATTTATCAAGTATTCTAAATATATAATAATATAATATATATAAATTTATGATATTGGACCACATGCTCCGGAATTAGATTTTGCTTTGGGTACTAGGAAACGACCAAGAACACAATAGGGAGTGCATGTGTGTTTGGGGGATGAATTGTCTCCCTTCTCCCCAACCCCCAGGGGTTTTGGTCCCTCGTCTTTGGATGAGTCTTTGGATGGGACTGACCGGACTAACTGCCTCATTGGTAACATACCCTAAGAGCACACAGGAAACACCCCGGTGAGAAGACTTGTCACCCCCGTCAAGGCAAACAGTAGAGCTTTTTGTGAGGGTCCTCACTCAGTGGGCTCCAGAAGTCACTGGAAAAGGAGTCACAACGCTACGGACCTTCGTTGATTTAGAGACCTTAGCTGGTCTCTCATGGTGAGATAGCCTGCCCACATGGTGCCCTGGGCTGGCATCACCTCACCCAGCCTTGTTTGTCAGGCACTAAGTCTCTGGTTCTGCCCCGGGTGGGGGATGTGTGATCCTTATCTCGAGGGCTCAGATTCAGAATTCCATAAAGTTCTGGATTCATTCAGGTTAACTTGTCCCTCCTAAACCCGTATGGAAATAGCTCACAGGTGAGGCTCTGGCTGGTTCTTTTTTGGCTCTGTCACGCACCAGACCTGGCGTTGTCCTTAAGACAGGAGCCTCACTGCTAACTCATGGTGGTTTTGAGATGTTTGCTCTCCCTAGTTTTTCAGAGTTCGTAAGTTCCCTTTTTAAGTAAACATGTATGTTTAGGTAAAAGTTTGTGTTTCTAGTTAATAGTCTAAACGGTTAGATCTAAATTGGAAACAGATATGCATTCTTTGTGTAGGGTTAATCATTTTAATAGTTATGATTTCAGCTTCCCTCTGGAGTTCACTTGTACACAATTACCTCACCTTGCAACATAGGTCCTATTAACTTCAAAAATAACTTTGAAGTATTTATCTGGTATGTTTTGAAATTTTTGTATTTTTCGCTCAGTATCAGAATTGAATATATTTAGCTCTTGCTCTCTGTTCAGTAGAGACTAAAAACTAACTGATTAGGGTCACAGATTATTAGATATGAAAATGAGAACCCTCTGGAGGGACTTCCTACTTCCTTTTCCGTGGCCCGAAGTGGAGAACGGTGACTGTATTCCTGAAAGACAAAGCACAGCCAAGAGCTGTGAGCACAGACTAAGGAGGAGATTGTTCTGGTAGCCGTGTGGACTTGCATCTCCTGTGTTCTGTGACGGCGAGTGAGGGAATCGGCATCGATGCAGTACCTACCACATAACCCATTCTGCGTGAGGTTTTTAGCATGCTGGCCACAAAGTCGTCCTGTCACAGGGGAAGAGTCCCACCCCCCACCTTGGCATTTATAGATATAAAGGGCATTTGCTGAGTACCTCGCAATCCGAGTCTTTTTCTGTAACTTTAAAACCAGCTTCAACTTCAGGGGGAAAAAAAGTAGCTCTAAAAGAACTACATGTGGGAAATGTTTGCTGAGTGAAATGGGGCAGGGACTCTGGGTCGCTACAGTGAACGTTGTGAAGGATGCTTTAATGCCCGGGACTTCTGAAACAAAGTGTTCCGAATGTACACAATGACAGCCGAAGGGCCAAAACCTGAAATGTCCTCCCTTAGGCACCCTGAGCGTGTTACTCGATTTCTCTTCTTCTGTTGAATGGGAACTATGCTGGAAGGATGGAGATCCTCTGTTTTTTGACAAATCCGAGATCACATTCAGACTTTCCTAGGTTGGCAGCACCGTTCTGGGTCTTGGGTTTTCAGAGTGACCTTACATTCTTACGAGGGAGCTGCACAATAAGTGGAGAAAGGTGGGGCGCCTGGGTGGCTCAGTCGGGTGAGCGTCCGACTTCGGCTGAGGTCATGACCTCACGGTTGGTGAGTTTAAGCCCTGTTTCGGGCTCTGTGCTGACAACTCAGAGCCTGGAGCCTGCTTTGGATTCTGTCTCCCTCTCTCTCTGTCCCTCCCCCACTCGCACTCTGTCTCTCAAAAATAAATAAAAATGATGGGGCACCTGGGTAGCTCAGTCGGTTGAGCTTCCGACTTCGGCTCAGGTCATGATCTCACAGCTCGTGAGTTCGAGCCCCATGTCAGGCTCTGTGCTGTCATTTCGGAGCCTGGAGCTGCTTCAGATGCTGTGTCTCCCTCTCTCTGTGCTCCTCCCTCCCTCACACTGTGTCTGTCTCTCAAAAATAAGTAAACATTAAAAAAATTAAAAAAATAAATTAATTAAAATGTTAAAAAAATTTTTTTTAAGTAAGTGGAGAAAGCAGTAAACAAGGAAAATGCGGATTGTCCCCAGCGCGAGCAGAGATGCCGTAGAGAATGACTGATCCAGCCCTTACTCAGGCTCAGGAAAGGGTAGCCACTGCTGTTGCTGTTGTTACTGTTACTGGATGGCCTGTTGGGGGAGGGCTGTTCCTTGACTGAATTTGGGGAAGATCTTCTAATATTAGCGGGCACACAAAGTTTAATGCCTGTGCTTTTTCTGATATGCTATCATCCCTCTTGGCCTCCCCATCTCCCATGAGCATGGTCAGGTGCCAATTGCTGGAAAAATCAACTTTGCCTGAATGTTTAGGAAGCTATTTGGGATTTCCAGTGTTTTTCTTCCTCTTAAAGAATAATAAAGCAAGTTCATGTTGAAGAGGTGGTGGTGGTCATGGTTCATCTCTTCTCCCTACCTCTTTCTGCTTCTTTGCTCAAAAAGAACTTAGGGGCTCACAAGCATTTTCCCTGAAGAGGTCATCATTTCAAGAGAAATGAGATCTCATTTAAGTTTCTAGGTGAAAAACAAACAAGCAAACAAAACCCAAGGCTTTTGCCTTTGTTCTACTTCCCAGCGGCAGTGGGAGGGAATTAAACCTTGATCACCTTCTTTCTCTCGGGACTGTGCCCACCCCTCTGTCACATGGGGTAGAACCGAAGAAGGCCCTGCCGAAGGCCCTGCCGGCTCTCCTGTTTACTATCCCTCTTCCATGCCCCCCACGGTGCTGGCAGCAACCAAGGAGGTGGTGAGATTTCTGCCACTGCACCAGCTGGGCCACCTGTGAAGCCACTGCCAAAGTCAACATGTGCAGCCTTTGTGTCTGGCCAGTAGGTTTCATAATGGTAGTTAATGGAAGTTCCTGTTCAGACACCCTCAAGCTCGTTGTGTAATCCTGTCTCCAGAGGGCCCGGGCATCTTCTCTTATGTAAAAGCAAGATCTTCAGGGGATTTAAAAAATTTTTCCTCCAGCCGGTCATTCGGCAGGGTCATGGGAAGCTCCGTAAGTAACCATTAGAAGGCGAGGGCAATATTCCTAGCGGTCATTCAGTGGAAGTGTATTGTCGTCCTCACGTGTCTTGTCCTGGGAAGGTGGGAAGGGAGGGCGCGCCAGTGACTAAGCTGTGAACTCAGAGCCGGGGACCGTGGGTCTGATGCAGGCGTGGAGGAGAGACACGCAAATAAGTAAGCGCACTGCGAACGAGGACCAGAGAGCTCAGGGCAGGCGGCACGCCAACGGGTCACTTGAGTGGGTGGCAGCCAGGGATGAGATTAAGGAGGGCACTTGTGATGAGCACCGGCCCACTATGGAAGTGTTGAATTGCTACATTGTACAGCTGAAACTAATATTACACTGTAAGTTAACTAACTGGAATTTCAATAAAAACAAACAGAAAAGATAGGGAGCCAATTTCCTTGTTTTGAAGTCTCCGAGAGGAGGGACACGCGGCAGTGCGTCAGTACGGGTGACGAGACGTGAGAGGGCTCTTTTGGGGAATGGTAGTGGTGGTGCCTTTTGCCCTCTGGGGTGGCTTTGAGGCAGACAGAGGAAGGGGCCTGAGGGCCTCGCACTTACAAGGGCCCCACCTTGCTTGCTCGAATGTTCTGCAGTTGTCTTCCCCAAACTCTTTATGTTCATATTTTCCTTTCGTACGAGGCCCTGCAATTCACGTAGTCAGTCCTGCGTTTGGAGATGGGGCTGTAACGGTGGGTGGAGCCAGACTGCGAAGAGCCATGTCTGTCAAACTGGAGAATATTTGGCTGTATTCTAGAAGCAACGGGAGCCATGCAGGGTGTGGTGACCGGGTTGTAGAGGAGAACCGGAGAGGCTGGTGTTCCAGCAGGATCAGGGCAGCGCCCTCCACACCGCCAGCCTCCCGGGTCCCACCAGCACGCAGCGGTGGAGACCGGCTGCCTTGAGGCATTGGGTTGTCGAGAGGGGCCGGGGCTTCGAGCTGGGCTGGAGAGTCCCCTCACCAACAGGAGTGCAGGAGAAAGAAATCCCTAAGCCAGTAGCAGCAGGGCAGATGTTTTGCAGGAGTGGGGTGAGGCCCTTTCCAGAAAGACCCGGAAATCTCTGGTGGGACGGCTTGTGGAAACACGCACTGCAGCTGCTCGGCTGTAGCAAATGACCTGCAGATCAAGGTTTTTGTCAGTATCAAGAGCTTCACTAGAACAAATATTCATCCAAAAATAAACTTCCCGTTCTTCCTGTTTTTATAACTTGCCTATTTCCTCCGAGTTTGAGGCTGGTCTCCAGTTCCGTGGGTTATTAATCTTCAGAGGATCAAGACCTCTATAGAAGTATTTCCTGTACATGTTTATCTACCCAGCCCTAAATTATTTTCTCCAAATGATAAGAGAACTTTTCCAAACTGGTGTGTCAGACTTTTCCTTTGAGAGGTTTCAATTAGGCACCCCAGCAAGTAAGACTAAAACCAGAAAGGCTGACCCCAGAACATAGGAAACGCGGGTAACGGGGAGGGGGAATGACCCGTGGTGGGAGTTCATAGGCATCCTCCATTGGCCTCCTCCAGGTTCCAGGGGCTCCTTTCTGGCCAGAGTCCTAGGAGATGAAGCGATGGCTGCAGAGGGCCCGATTTGAGGGAATTTGAAACTCCCTCCTGCTTACCCACAGAGGAATAGCCCCCAGAAATCGTTCTGCCCCTTGGAAGAATTGAAAATACCCCTCATTGGACCATAATTTGTGCTTCAAACCTCTTCTATCTTTATGCTTTCAAAGACCAGGGGAAGAGAGTGTGCTTGGTGAAGCCGGGACCAAGTTCAGACCTGACAGACAAATAGACGAGCTTGCGTAAGGAAGGGAGGGCATTATAACTCACTGGCCCTTCAGTCCCTCTGCCTCTGGGAGACATTCTTTGGTCTCCTACCTTTTCGTGCGTCCACATCCCAAGCTAGCATGCTAGTGAGCATTTTTTAAACGTAAGCCTCCTGGTGTGACTCTGGCAGAGAGGCCATGGGGACCGGGCTGCGTGGGTGGCGGCTTGTGCCGCAGCGGAACTTGGAGGGAAGCCAGCTGCCTTTTACTGAGGCCTTCCGAGGTGGGGCAGGGATGTCCTATTTTGCACGGGGCACCACTCCTTCCCCCTGGCGATTCAGGTGACCGGATTGGGAATTTCTGTGGCAGAGCACGGCCCGCTGCTCTAGACCCACGCTGTCCAACACCTTAGCTGTTGTGCGCTTGAGACGAGGCTAGTGTGAATGGAGATGTGTTGTAAGTGTAAAAGAACACGTTGGATGCTGAAGACTTATTTATTATGAAGAAAAAGAATGTAAAATAGTTCATTAGTAACTCCTTTTGATTACTCGTGGAAACATAAGTGTTTTCGATACTCTGGATTATGTCAACTATATTATTCTAGTTAGTTTGCCTGTTTATTACTTTGTTAATGTGACTTCTAGAAATATTTTAATTGCATATGGGGCTTAACATTACATTTCTAAAGGACAGTACTGCTGGTGTGTGTGTCGAGATCAGCTGCCAGTTTTGGCTTTGAAGGCAGTACATTCCCAGAGGCTGGGAGGGGAGGGGAGGCCCGTCTCTCCCTGGCGGCCTGGCTGAGGGGACACCCAGCCTTAACTTTAGACTGCCTAGGGTGGTGGGTGGGACAGCCTACTTCCAGGCAAAGGTTTAATAACTTAATAAGCAGCAGCAGGAATTTTTTTTTAGTTTTTGTTTATTTTTTGAGAAAGTGCGCAAGTGGGGGAGGAGGAGAGAGAGGGGGAGACACCGCTTCTGAAGTAGGTTCCAGGCTCTGAGCTGTCAGCACGGTGGTGGGGTGGGGGGTGGGGGCTCAAACCCATGAACCATGAGATCAAGACCTGAGCCGAAGTCCGATGCTTAACCAACTGAGCCACCCAGGCGCCCCAACAGCAGCAGGAATTTTTTTAAATCCTTGCAGAAGTACACCTCTTGGCTTAATATTTGTTTCTTAGCCTGTTTGCAGACCAGCCTCCTTGCTGAGAGCTTCTCCTCCCCACCTCCAAATTCAGAACTCTGCCTATCGGCATGGGACCTGCAGAGATGATGTTGTCCGTAGGATCTTCTTGTTTTGTTTTATGCTCTTGTTCAAATTATTCATCTGTCCCCAGGTCAGACTCCAGTAGCTGCCAACCCAAGAACTACCCCGGTAGGCCTGAGAAGCCACTATTCCAGACCAGTCCCCCCTACTTCCACCTTCGGAGTGGTTACTCGAGTGAAAACGTACACACCTCAGTCCATCGAGTACTGAAAATCAGCATGGGAACCAGCTCGTCTAAGTGCTCGTTCTCTGCGCTGTGCTACACGTACAGTTAATTGGCATCACAAACTGCAGTGTACCCCAGAGTGGGATTCATTGTGTCCCCATCTCGCAGATGGAGAAACTGAGTTTAGAAAAATGTAGTAAGTTGCCTGAGAACTCCTAGCTAGAAATCAGTGGGGCAGGGAGTACAACTTGGGCTGCGGGACTCGAGAGGTGAGGGTTTAACCATAGGGCGTCATTCTGCACTGCCCAGACCAGCCCACGAATGCGTCTTCCATTCTGCACACGGATTTGTTTATCAGCCTGTCTGCTGGCGCCGGCTGGGACACGTCCCCAGGGAGGGTCCGATTGAGGAGCACTATGGGCGTCTCTGACTTTGCTAGAAGGACACCCTCTCACGTGGCTTTAAAAATGCTATGTGCTGCAGAACTTTCTCGAAACCAACATGGCTGTTGCATCCAGTGGAGGGTCCAGGGCTGTCCCAAAAGATGTTCCTTTGGCCTCTCCAAGGTGACTCGTGGCTCTGTATTGGTACAGAAAGGGCACCTCCGTGACCGGCTGGCTGACTTGGTGACATTTGGAAATAAGCAAAGAGGTTAAAACCTCTACGCTCTGAGGTCAGGCTGCTTGTTCTACCTGTTGATGGCTTCATGAGTTGGGTTCTTCGTTCTCGGGGTGGCAGTCTCCCCACCTGTACAACGGAGGTCCTCGGTACCCGTCTCAGATAACTGCTGTGCTCATTCAGGAGGACGCACAAGGCGTAGTTCTCGCACATGAGTTCAGTGTCAGCCAGCGTTTCAGTACCATGCTCACTAATGCCACTTAATGCTGTCAGATGGATTAGAGTCCTATACAACATGTACCAGAGAACATGATCGTGTGGCCCGAGTTTTCTGTTGTTCTAAGGCAAACATATCAGAATATATATACATACCTTGGTATCTGAAAATGTACTTGTGTACTTGAGTGTTGTATCTTTCAAAGCTGTGACCTCACCTCAGGAAGTAGTATGCATATCTTGATCTCCCAACCATTTGCTTGAAACATTTGGAGAAGCCTTTCCTTTTTGGAACTTTCCTTTTGGGGGGGGGGGTGGGAGGGAAATGTGCTTCTATTAAGTATGTAAATTGTGAAGGTAGATTTTAAGTTTGGAAATGGCCTGAAGCTCATTAGAGCTAAGTTTGCTCTAAGTTAAAAAATGGTGTTGACCTAAGAAGTAAGGATTGGGTTTGTTCTGTTTTGTTTTCCGTTTTAGAGGTTGGCTCATTTATTATAAGACCAGCCTTGAAGGCAGCCCCAGAAGAAGGGGTCCATGCAGCTTCAGTTCCAGGGATGGGACAGCATCTTTGGAACACTAGTAGAGGCTCCAGAGCCAAAGCTTTAGAGGCAGGGGCTTAGGGGTGAGTGGGGCAGTATTGACTCAGACCTATAAGGTGGTACTTTTGTAGTACAGATTTGACTTGATACCCACTGCATTAAGCAGCACCCTCAGCGAAGTAGGCATTTGGGGCTTGCGTAGCTGGTAATGGGGCCAGGAGCAGAAGGTTCCCTGCATCCAAGGAGTAGAGGCCAAAACCTGGCTTTGGATGTGGACTTGCATTCCAGGTCTGTTCGCCTTTTGTGATACACAGAATTCAGATCTGAAGGTGTGAGCCTGTGTTAAGGGAAGGCCAGGTTGGTGTCCTCAGCCAGGACGTTAGAGCCGGGCGTGGGGGAAAGCCCACTGCTGTGTTGCCATGGACTACTGAGTGGCTAGAAAGCACCACTGAGCTCACAGGGAGTGGAGGAAAATGCATGTCCCCGTGGAAAATGATGGATGAAAGTTCAAGGGTTTTGTATCTTCAGGTTCATGATGACTAATAGGTTCATCTAGAAGGGCTGGGCCCCCAAGCAACCTTTGGATTATTTCCTCCAGATGGAAATGAGAGGTGCCATGTTCATTATGTCCGAAAGTTTATCTTGGCTGCGGAAAGAGCGTAGGGCTTTGGAATTTGGCTGGTAGAACGGCAGTGTGACTCTAGTGCTGAGTTAACTGTGGTGTCATAACTAGAATTGCCTAGGCCTCATTTCTTTCACCTGTAAAATTGGCACTTCCACTTTAGCGTTAGTGCGTAAAAGGGTCCTAAGAGTCACGTATATGAAGAGCCTCAACAGATGCAAACCCACCACGTCTCCCGAGGCCCTCAGAATGACACTAGAATGAACCCCATTGCCTCGCAGAAGCCCACAGTTGTATATCAGACTGTGTCACCTGGTGCAGGGAAATGTCCCCAGTCCTTTCCGAGGTGAGGCCTGTACTCCTAAGAGAATTGCCAGTTTCTCCCTCCTTTGAATAAGGTCAACAGTTGAGGCTCCAGCACTCAGCAGCTCTAACAAATGAAGCTGCTTAAGACCCTTTGGCCCCTTAAAACAAAAGCTTTTCTGCTGCTAGGCGGGCCTGGGCAGGATGCACACTGGCACTTCATGCTCAGGTGAGTAACAGGAACCACTTAATGGAATGCCCCGTGTGAGCTACACTCTTGATATTGATAACATTCTTGTTTGGATTTAAAGGAGGCCTACCTTCAGGTTTTTTTCATCTTTGTCAAGTCCCTAGTTTTTACCATAGTTCTAGTGTCATCCTTGATCGCACTAATAATTCGGGGAAGGTTGGCCTGGATCCCTGATTTGGGGGCCCTGGCGAGACAGCGAATTAGGCCAGTGGAGCCACGGGCAGGCTCCAGCAGACAGTACACTGCCACCACTAGCCTCTCACGCTTACCCTGACTTTCCTTGAACCATGCCTTTAGGTTCCGGAAGCTCTGATTCTCTGTCTTTCCTGTACGTTAGAATTACCTGGGGAACTCTGACAAATCCGGAAATCCATGCTGTGCCCCAACCAATTAAATTAGGCACCAATGTTTAAAAAGAAAAAAAAGGCGTAACTTCAGGTGATTCCAGTGCACAGCCAAGTTAGAGAAGCAGTGCCTTAGGTGATGGAATGAACAGTCTTCTGGGACGGTTACTTCGTGAGTTGACTCGTGTTGGTGAGGTCATTAACTCTATCCTCTGCAATTCACCTGGGGCCAAGGTGTCACGTCTAGGGGTTGAACTGTCTGTTCTGGTCAGTAGTAAAGTCTCCGTGGCAAAAAGCTATTATAATAACTTGTCTTACGAAACGCTTTACACATTCACAAAGGTAAAGAGAGTAGTTTTAGGGAGCCCCATGCACTCATCAGCCAGCAGACACTCATGTTTCCTTCGCTTCACCGCACACGTGTTCTGGGGAGGTGGGAGGTGGGCTAGAGTATTTTAAAGCAAATCTCAACATCCTTTCATCCCTAAGAGATAAGGGCTTTAAAAAAATAACCAAAATATCATTATCACACCTGAGAAAATTAATGATAAGTCTTTAATCTCATGTGATCTCAAAGCCACGTTCAGTTTTCTCCCAATTTGTCCCAAAAACGCATTTATACATTTGGTTTGTTCTAATTAGGGTCCAAACAAGTATAACTCATTTTTAGTAGTTTGACTTTAACCCTGGGGTAATTAAAGCGTCATTGTGTACACACACAGGTAATGACGCCTGTGCAGGTCTGATAAAAGTGTAAATGGCATTCGGCACACGGATGTTTACACGATGGTCCCTCTTTGCTCTTTACCTTCCTTAGCCCTTCTGGTGAGACCTTGACCTGTGACAGAGGAAGTGCTCATTGAGGCCCTGGTCCCAGCCACTTCTGTGCTGCTCTGCTTCTGCCTGAAGGCATATTCCCTTCGGTGAACTTAGAATAGAACCTTAGGCCGCTTGTGGAAAGAGAGTATGAGTCAGCTCCGTAGACAGTTTCGAATTTCCTGCTCCTTTGCTAAAGGCGGTGGCTGGGCAGGACTGGAACTGCCTCTTAGGTTCTTCTCCAAGCTCTGCTGAGGAGTCCTGCCTCGTTGGTCATCTCTGGGGATTCAGCTGGGACTTGTGCTAGGACCCAGGTACCAGGCAACAGCTCAGCCCCGCTTCCCTAGGGTGTAGATGACTCTGTGAGCCTTTTCCTCTAGCTGGACCTCTGGGTTCAGGTCCAGATGATGACCGGCGGGGGGGGGAGGGTTATTTTCTGCCCTCTGAGGGCAGAAAGACCAACACCTCACCAGCCACTGCTTTGGCACAGTCTGTCCTCTGTTAGCTACAATGCTATCAGAATTTCTTAAAGGGGCAGATGACTGAATGGCTCCTGGGTTGAATGGGTGGCAAGTCTTTGTGGGGGAGTGAGCAGAGAAAGATCAGGATGGAGAATGGGCAACCTAAATAATTGAACTCTGGCTCCTTCCTCTGGCTCTAGCTCTTTGTGTGCCTACTCCATATGCATCGTATCAAATCAGAGTCTCGTCTTCTGTTTCTCTAACCATATTTTTTTGCTTTAGAAGGGCTTTGTCTTGATTTCACATGGATTTGCAGTTGCAAGGTTTTTATTCCTTGTTTCTCTGTATCATGATCAGGTTAGTTAAAGAGCATTTAACAAGCATCTTAATATATAAAGGCAACCCTGATCTGCAAAGTTGTTCCTCACAGGATTGTTTTCAGTCAAAAGGTTCAGAAAAACCTAAATGTCCTATAATAAGGGACTGGTTAAATAAATCACAGTATGCCTGTATAGTGGAGTATTGTACAGGTGCAAAAAGAGGATGAGTCCGTTCTGGGTTCCCATATGGAAAGATCCCCAAAAGACAAGAGGCAAGGTCCAGAACATGTGAATAATGTATTTGCATAAACCCTGGAAGGATACACGAAACAACTTTTAAAAGTTAGTTACTACTGTTTTGTTGGGTGGGAGAGGGAACGGGGCAGATGGGATGTGGTGGGAGTATACCTTTTTATATTTTGACTTATGAATCATGAATGTGTTACCTGTGCAGGACAATTAACTAAATACAAGAATAAATACATCTATACCTATATCGTGCCGAAAAATTGATGGCTTATCAGGCCCCACCTTCTCTTCTACGAGCTTCTGATCCCTCCTTACCTATACTTAAACACCCCAGGACCTTTTATGTTCTGAAATAGATCAGTGAGACTATGACCAGCCCATGGAATGCGTGTCATATTTTTCCCATGATGCCTTGCTCAATAACAGATTATAAATACTTTCTTATTTTCTGAAGCCCATGGGCTTTTCCCCTTCCTCACCCTAAAATACAAACTGAGCTGATACCCTAAGATTAGCTATAGAGGACAGGGAAGTTGGGCTGCCTATGTCTTCTAGCACAATAAGTTACCCTCTTAGGTGGAGGAGGCATCATGGGAGAAGCTGCAGGGTGGGATGGGGAGATTAAGATGGCTTCCCTTCCCATTGCTCATCTGTCTGTGCAGTCTTGTGCTTCTCCCTTGGCATCCCATGCACCATATTGTTTGTGTGTTTATATTTATTTTCAGCTTCTACTGACTGGCAGCAAAATCCCTTTGAGCTGAATTGGTCCCGCCCTGGTAGCTAGGAATGTTCTAATGTTAAGACTTGCTCTTCACATTTGGCACATTCTTAGTATTAGGAACAGTTCCTCTAGGGCTCACAGGAAACAAACAAATGGAATCCACAGAACAATTTTCTCCCTCTTGAGTGGAAAAAGAGGGGTGGAGGGAATCTTTGGGGAGACTTGAAGGAAAAAACATGTAGGAGTAAACTTTGTTTAAAAGTGTTTTGAAAGATGAAATTGAGGGACACTCAGGACCTATTTTTGCCTCTTCCACAGATATACCTTTTATGTTTTATTCCAGTTTGTATATTTGGGGCTTACTCTTTGGTTTTTGCATCTATAAACTAGGTAGGGTCTGCATTCATTGTCCCTTCTCCTCACTGTTCTGTTTTAGCCATCTAATATTTACTTAATAAAACTTAAAAGCCGGCCTTGTAAATGGCAACTAAGTGAAGAAAGTGGATAAGCCCTCCTTGGCTCCTTTTCTTCCTTAAATGAATACTACAGTGAATCCTGTTCTAGGGATGAGTACTAATCAGGAAGAAGTTTGATGGAGGACTTGTTATCTCACGTATAGGTCTCTTCCTCTTTTGAGTACAGCTGGACACACAGTGAAAATTGCGTGTGGTCATAATTACCCTTGACAGTTCTATAGGAGGCCAGCATATAGCCTTGCACCTCTTCCTCCAGTCTTGGGAAGGATCACTGTTTCTGTGGCGGAGCACCGAATGAGGTAGTTGGCTAGCATTCTCAGTCCATGTTGGAAGATGAATGTGTACTTCATCTTTAAATGCCAGGGTCCTGTCAAGGGTAGCAACAGACTCAGAGAGGCACATGGTCCCCAAATCTTGATCAACTCCAAGGTGCGTGTTCATTGAGAGGAAGAGCCTCATCTCTGATTCAGTGTACTCAGAGTGGCTTCTGTTGTCTTGTTGAATTTCGAAAGTTAACTGTGCACATATGGGATTCCCCTGTAAGGCACTTCTTCACTACCACAGAGAGCACTTGGGGAGGTACTTTGGATTCTTCCCTTTCCTCTTCTCTCTCAGCAAGTTTTATTATGACCACCTTTGGGGATTCCTGAGAGGGAAGAGCCTTGAAGCAAGTCGGATGCTCACCAGCCGTGCCTTCTCTATGTAGAATCCAGGTAAACCGTGGGGAGGAAGGTGTCGCCGAAGTCCGTGATCTGTAAACCTTATTTGAGAGCTCGTACTCTGTTGACCATTGAGCCCTAACTGATTCAGTGGCCCATTTTTAAAATTTCTGATATAACTAAACTGTATGGCAAAGTCAGAAACCATTTTTAGAGTAATTCGTAGCTTTGGCTGCCCTTTTGATGATTTATTTAACCTGGCAACCTGGGAGTGCTAGTGCAGGTAAATATTCGGGACGCAGTCATCTACATCTCTTGCTCTGGAATCATCTCCGATTGCCTTTCAGAAACCGAAAGTTAACAGTGTGACAGAATTTAGGGATGATTTTGGTTTTAGCTAGGTCAGTAACGTAGACTCAAAGTCAAAAGTTGTGGGGCGCCTGGGTGGCTCAGTCAGTTGAGCACCGACTTCGACTCAGGTCATGATCTCACCATTCCTGAGTTCGATCCCCGCATTGGGCTCTGTGCTGACAGCTCAGAGCCTGGAGCCTGCTTTGGGTTCTGTGTCTCCCTCTCTCTCTGCCCCTCCCCAGCTTGCTTTCTCTCTGTCTCAAAAATAAATAAACATTAAAAAAAAAAAAAAAAAAAGCTGTGAGCCCAGTTCTGGCTCCTACAGCTAAATTTGAACAAGAAATTTGGCCACTGGCCTTAGTTTCCTCATATGTCAACTGTGATTAGTCTAGAATTAGCTGTCTCCTAAGGTTCATTTTAGGATTTCAGGCTGCAGTTCTAGTTTTTTAGTTAATATCTAATGTTCATAAGATGCGAAACCTGTAAATTATGTATTCCCCCCCCCCGGATTGCCGAATTAAAGAACTAAAAAGATCTTATTAAGCCTTATACACAGTACCTTTTGTTTTTATCAGAAATGAATAAATAGAAAAATAGGGAAATATTTTCTGATTATTTTTTCATGAGTTCAGACAGTGACAAAGAATACATTAAACTACCAAATATGTACCATATAACTGTGGATGCCTGAAATGCTCTTAAATTCTGCCACGTACAAGTCATTTCAGGTGAAGGTTTTCCTTTGCATTTTCTAAGTATTCTACCATGAACTTAGCACGTTTTGTAATGAAGAATAGTACACATTACAAAAGTTTGCTACCACCTTTTCTGTCATTTCCTCCCTCTGTATATTTTCCTCTCCACCCCCTGTTGAAGCCAGTAAAGGTCAATCTGTGTTTGTTGAATGACATAAGAGACTCAAGTCTACCAAGGGTTTACCATCGTCAGACACTGAGCTACAAAAGTGAAAAAGAAAACCATCTTCTTTTGAGAGTCTCGAGTCCCAAAGCAAAGGGGACATGCAAGTCACAACAAAATGCTGTGATTGTGGCATCGCTTGCCGTGAAGACCGAGAAGAGACTCCGTTTTCTACCTGTGGTCTGTGTTGAGGATAAAAGCCCTGTGAAATTGCAAGGCTCAGTGCTTGCATACGATAGAGCCATAGCCAATGTTGACATTAGCTGCCATTGTTGACCGATGTTGTTTGTAAGAAAAAGACAGTTCTAGCTTTGGGGTGAGATCCGCATCCTTTTAAACTGGTGTGTTAGTTTAGGCTGGCCTCTCGGATCCAGGGTCAGAACATAGCTTTGCCCCCAGTCCATTGGTCTAGATCTGCCAGCACTACCAGCTTTCTTTCCACTCCTCTCTGTTCCCTGTCCACTTGTATTAGTAGGTTTTCTCATGTAGTTGTCACCAATCCATGCCTTGTAGAATTCTGGAGGTTCAGGGCTTGGACCAGTTGAAGCCCTACATTTTCCAGACAAGGAAATTGAGGCATCAAGAAAAGCAACTCTGCCCAAAGGCATGTAACTAGTGGCGAAGCCAGGCCCAAACTACTGCCTCCCAACAGAGCGCATTTGTAGGGTTTCTACCTCCAGTTTTGTGTGCTATTTACGTAGGTGAACAAGTACAGAGGATTGTTGAGTGTTCTCAGAAGAGATTGCCATTTCCACAACTGAACGGCTGTATAGCCATATGACAGATGTGGCTTCCACATGGAAAGTTTGCTTAGCTAGGACCCTGCCACTGTCTCGGATAAGTTTTTTGTAGTCAACATCACAGTAAGTGGTAGATTTAAGACTGCTCCTAGAATTACACAGCCTTCCAGCAGCTTCCGACCTAATTGTGGCCCGAAGTGAGGGAAACAACAGAGTGGACTGAGCCCAGCTGATGGCAGATTTGGGTTCGGCACACTAGTTCTGTGCAGTGATCCTCACGGTGAAAGGATGACTTGAGGAATGAGCTGTCCAGCCTTAAGCAGATTTCACACCTAGACCTCACCGTTCAGCGTGGCAGGCGTTACAAACACTAACCGGTCGCCCATTGGGCACTCCCCTATTCCCTTTCCAGGTCTTGAGGCACCTTCATCCCTTGAACTTAAATTTCCACCCCAGATCTAGGTTTGGTTTTTCTCTGCAGCCCATGTCTCTGAGGCCAGGCCCTCTTGCCCTGTTTGCTCTCCAGACCTGAAGGGCTAACAAGTCAGGCGTGTTCTTCATTTTTTGGGGTTGGCCCTCAGTCTCTTTACTGGGTTCTTGTCGTTCTTCTGCTCTTATCGGTCTTGCCCTGTTTGTGTCACATCTCATGCTGGAGAAATTCAGACTCTCGAGTAAATTGACCTAGTAGTTCAGCCCCCGCGTTTTCCCTCCACACAGGCCAGGTACGAAATTGGTGGGTGTGTTGCTGTAACCATATGGAATGCCCCGCACCGAGTGGGCACTGGGCGAATGTGACTTCCCTTCACTTTTCTTTAAAGAAATCTTGCCACATACACAAGCCTAGCCCTGAAAAGTTGTTACATCTTAGGGTCTTTTATCCTTAAAAAATGAAAACAATTCTGCTTAGCATAATAGCTCATGTGCCGGTTATCCGTACAGGGTCTTCCGCCTCTCTCCAAGTCAAACAGCCCCAAAGGAACCATGAGCTTTGGAAAGAGCCTTATTTTGCCCCTTTGCCAGCCAGTTACATTTTAAGGAACACGGCTGAAAACTAGTCTGGTCTCAAGTAAGACTTGTCACCGTGCGTACATGGCTGAAACCTTGCTCTCAGGTAACAATACAAGTTCTCTACCTTCCCTTCCCTCTCATGAACAGTCCCAGCTGTGAATACCAAATTCACTTTGGTATTTAACATATGCAATTTTCCAGTGGACCGACTTTGTAAACAAGTCGATATTTGCCAGTAAGGCAACAAGTGGCCACCGGAGAGGCTGTGTATCTAGATATACCTCAGATTTCATCTCTGTCCGAACAGCTGGCTGAGACTTTTTTTTTTTTAAGAGAGCTGATTGAACACAGTTAGAATGGTTTCTTTTGTTCAAATTTCCTCTCCGAGAGACCAGTCCCCAGGACTCCCTTCACCTGCATTATCCATTAATGCAACGGGTTCATTTTCCCCAAATAAACATGGGTTCCTGCCAAAGAAAATAGGCGGCACTGTTGGATGCAGGGACGTGTCTTGGGACCTGCATCTGAGGAAGGCGGGTCCTTCATTTTTCTGGGTTGGCCCTCAGTCTCTTGACTGGGTTCTCCTCGGTGGCGATGATGTTATGGCAGCCCTCGTTTCTCAAGACCCCTCGAGTTGTGTTAATCCTGCCCATGGCTGTCCAACCCTCTTGGAAGCATCCTTCATTTCTGTCTGCTCCCTTTCCTGAATGCCTCTTTCAGATCATCCTTCACCTCTTGGCTCACGCTCTGGGGACACATGTGGTTTTGACATAATGTACAGATGTGACTTGGGGGAGGGGAAGCCTGGCTCACACACATCAGCTGGACTCCGAAACATGGAAGGCATCCTCTGAGTAGGCCGGTCGGGAAGGAGTGGAGGTGGAAAGACCAACAGGCAGCCTCAGCCCCTCCAGATTTCCCCTCCGAACATGAGACAGAGCACTGTGGTATGTGTTTTGCATTGCAAGGAGAGAGCATGAGCTCAGCCCATGTGGACCAAATCACCCTAAATAACGCTTGTGTGTCTGGTTTCTAAATTGAGACGTACTAAACAATAAAGGACCGGTGACCAAAACTTCTGTGGGGAAAAAACCCAATGATTTCTTTATCCACTCAATTGTTGATCACCAAGGTTGGCAGACTTTTTCTTTCAAGGTCTAGTTAGTAAATATTTTCGGCTTTGGGGGCCATGGGGCTTCTGTCATAACTGTCCAGCCATGCCTTTGTGGCTGTAGAGCAGCCATAGATGATATATAAACAGACCAGTGTGGTGGCTGGTCCTAATTTGCCCACTCCTGCCAGGCTAAATTTATAAAACTTACAAACATCCTCATCATTGTTGTTTGCATAAATCGACGAGTGCTCTGTATGTGGCCAGGCCTTCTGCTAAGTACTTGTGAGTGATCACATTTATCCCATTCAAAACAGTTCTGTGAAGTCATTAATAATATTCTAGCCATTTTACCGATACAGAAGTGCAGAGGCTTGGAGATGTTAAATAACATAAGTAAGGGCCAGGCTGGGTTTTGAACCGAGACAGTCTGACTCCAATTGCATGCTCTTTTACCACCACGCCGCACAGCCTTAGGTAGCATCATGATCTCCATATCTGCCTTTAGATCTTGCCATTAGCCAGTATCTGGACTTTGGCCTCTCCCCATCTCTCCCTAAAAGCCCAAAACATGCCAGCAGATTATTGCTAAAAACTCTTGTACAGATTAATACATGGCAAAAATTTTAAGTGAGTCCATTAGCGAGTTATAATAAATTGGAAGCCACATTCTGCTCTGCTTCCTGGCTAGTTTTGCTAGGTAGTACCCACGGGTCGTGGGAGATGAGTGTATAAAGGCCTGGGGATCTCGGGCTAACGGCATCCACACCGGTTTTGAGGTTCCAAGACCTGGTGCTCTGAAAATGTGGAGGTGGGGCTGGGCCTGCAGCCATCTATGTATTGCTCCTTGGGATGGCCTCACCCGGGGCCATTTGCCTCTTAACGCCAACCCTGACATGAGCTGTCAGCCCCCTCCACACGTGGGGGCAGGCTCCTCACTTACCACCGATGGTATGCCAATCTAGCGTGGTCAGGGGAGACCGGATATCGCGGACTGCAAGTTGCTTGCTGACTCGTGATGGTCATGTACATGGAAACGACCAAATAGAAATGTTCATTAAAGATGGCAGAAAGCGGGGCACCTGGGTGGCTTAGTTGGTTAAGCACCATACTCTTGGTTTCAGCTCGAGTCGTAATCTCAGGGTTCCTGGGTTCCTGAGTTGGAGCTCTGCGTCAGCCTCCACTCTGAGAGTGCAGAATCTGCTCGGGATTCTCTCTCTTTCTCTCTCTTTGCCCCTTCCTGGCTTACACTGCACACTCAAGTGTCTCTTTCAAAAGAAATAAACTTAAAAAGAAAAAAAAAGACAGCAGAAACCAAGTTTGGATATCTTTTGTTGTTACAGTAAGTAAGGTGTGTTCCAAAGAAAGCATAGAAAAAGTGAAAAGATCAGGGAGGGGGGACATCCCATATCCCATCACCTACTGCAGTGTTTCCCAAAGTGCTTTCTTCAGGTTAAAGGGGTGGTAATGGAGGAAGGGGTTCCTGTGGTCAAACAAACTTACGAAATGCAAGACTAAACAAACAGTATTCTGGAGGATGTAGTATGTAGTTTTCTCAAAATGTTCGTTTGGTTGTTTTGTTTTGTTTTTGGGATCCTCTTATAAAATTGTTTACAAGGAACACCCTTTGAGAAATCTTAACCCAGAGGCATTTCCTAATGTTTACATTTCGGTAAATTTCCTTTATGGTCCAAGATTTTTTTTTTTTTTTTAATGGATGAAGTAGCAGCAACAACTATGATAGTTATTAAATGTGAAACAAAAAAAATTTTTTAAAAAGTCATAGATTTTCTTTCTTTTGTGTGTGTGTGTGTGTTTAACTTTATTTTGAAGTATTTCATCACAGAACAGCTGTAAGAATAGTATGAGGGACTCTTCGAATCCAGTTCGCCACTTGTTAACATTTTACCGTAATTGCTGGATTCTCCTCTGTGTGCATGTGTGTATACATTATTGCCATTACTTTTGTATTTTTAATTAGTTAAATTTGAGTTGTAAATTCTTTAATGAACTATACATTCATTTTTTGAAAATACTTAGAGAAACTCAAATTAGGCTAGAAGTTTATTAATCCCCCCCTATTTCTACCTGTCGCATTAAGGCAACTCATGCTTTGCCAGTGTGCGAAAGCTTTTCATTAAATTGCAAGGGAACATTTTGATGTTCTGTAGGTTTCAGTTCAGGCCCACACACAGTCCTAACCAGTTGGGATTTGTGAGGTTTTCACTGAATAGTATATGGGCACCATCACAGCCGTTTGCTGCATGTTTTTAGTCCAGTTGGGCAGTGTTCTTTGAGGACTGGCCTTGGCTGTCAGCTGGGATGGGAGCCTGGACCAGACACACCCTCCTGTCTTTTAGTTTCAGAACTGAAGGGAGCGGTCAAGAGGTGCTAGGCTTTCATAGGACCTCTGTATTTTAAGTGTCCTGTGGGGACTTGTCACACTTCCAGAACATATCAATAAGGATGAGTTTTTAAATGACGTCTAGTTTCAGTAAGTGCTTTTATTTAACATACATAGGCGCCTCCATATCTGGTTTTTTTCCAGCCGTGAAAGCAGAGCTGTCTTCCTCCTTCAGATGGTTTAAGTAACCCAGTTTGCACATAAAGTGAGCCGAGCGAACACTGCTCGAGACGTGTTGGTGCAAGGGGACTGTGGATGTGACACAGTGTAACCTCATGGAGTAGTTCCAAAACCGTGTATGTGTGGAGGCTGGAAGTCGTCACCTCAATGTCAACATTGGGCTCACGAACGAGGCTGGAGCTTGTGTCCCCAAAGGAAGCATAAGGAACAACCACCAGATAGTCTTGGGAGGAGTCGGCACCAGGCGTTTGTTCAGCGGGTGGATGCAGCCCTCACAGTGGCCTTTCGACTCGTGTGTCCTGCCTTCAAGCTGGAAACTCCCACGCCCATGGTCACTGGTTGCATGGCGCCCATTCACGCATAGAGTAGGTTCAGACCTAACTGGAAAAGTGCCTTATTTGGGTACGCATTAGACCATAGGGAGTGAAAAAAAATTTTTTTTTTTAGTTTTTAAAACATTTTATTATGAAAAGTTGTAGATAGTCAAAAGAAGGGAGAATAATAAAGCCAGTCCCTGTGTTACTTACCACAGACGCAGCAATGATGAAGATTTTACCACATTTTGCTATCCTCCCTTTTTTGGCTAAAACATTCATAACTAATCTAAGATATCACATCATTTCATCCCTAACATATTTTATCTGAGTGGACATTTCATAAATACAGTACCATTCTCCCATTTGGCAAAATTAACCAGGACCACGATTTTGACATCCAGTTTTTACTGAGCTCCTGCGACTAGGTCACCTTGCAACATGAGAATCAGCAGGGTCCATGCCAATATTAGTTTACCGATATCTTAAAAGAAGGGGATCCTTGCTCTTAGCTCTGAAAAAAATTATTTGGATTGGAGATGGGGACGGGTAAGCAGTTTGCACTTGTGGTTCTACGACTATAATCTCAGGTATTGAACTATGCCATTTGCTTCCTGGGCATTTCACAGTACCATCAATGATTGATAATCATAACTTACAGGAATTTTTTTTAAACAATATTTTAATTGGAAACGCATCTGTCAGCTGTCAGGCTTCCAGCTTCCACTTTTGAGAAGCAGGATGTTGAATGTGAGTAATGACACAACAGGCCTATAAAATGCGGACTAACCCTCGGATGACTCATCCAGCACGATGCAGTATATTTGTCAAGGAGACTGAATCATATATGGGGGAAACCACTCTTCAGGCAGCCAGCTGGTTCTCAGGTCCGCAAGAGACAATCCATTTTTATCGGAAGCTTTATAGTAGCAATAATGCTAATATCCAGCACTCGGGCTCCACGATGTAGAGGAAATGGCATCACCCAGCAGGTATGTGCTGACTGTTTACATGAACTTGATTTTCTCCTTGTTCTCTTCTGCCTAACCTTTCTGTTAATTTAACATTTTTAAGGGGGAAAAATTATTCTAATTGGAAAGAACCGAAGTGTGTGTGTGTTCACATGCAGAGACAGAGAGGTAACCACTGGTCTTCGGAAGGACCCAGAGCTCTAGTCCACTCTTCCTCCTCTCTGAAAACGAATTTCTCCTTAGGCATTTAGAGCAACTCAGTCCTGAGTTTAAAAGATGCTGCCCAGGAAACAGCTTGCAGACGTGGTATAGCTTTTGGGTGGGTAGTTTACAACTTTATTAAATAAATTTTAAAAAGGAAAGAAAAAGCAAAGGTGAGCTAAAGGATGTGGTCTAATAGTAAGCGTCGTGTCCGTTGTGCTGAATTTATTTTCAGTACTGTGCTCTTTCTTATCCCCAGGGTACACGGCTTAATGCAGGAAGGCTTTGTTCCCCTGTAGAGGGAATATGTCCAGTTTTTGCAGATCATAATTTGCTCATACTGAATTCCTGCGTTTACTAGGTGGGAGAAAAGGTAGTGGGGGTTTGGTAACAACATTTAATTATAGCTTTCACATGATCTGAAGGATTGTTCTGCATAACTGGGAAGCTGTGTTGCCTGTCTGACCTTCTCTCTTTCTTCACTCCCTAAATTTAACCATGCCTGACCCGTTAAGGCCCAGATCTCCTTTATTTGAGTGTATTAAACATTCCTCTGTGTGTTGACAGTCCATTCAGTGTCTCCTCATATTTTTAAAAACTAGTTTCTGTGTCCTACTTGTTAGGGACAGATGCTATAGTTAGTTTATAGTAGTACTATTTTTGCTTTTCTGGTGGGTCTGTCCAGAATGGCTGGGTCGGGACCCATAACACAGCTGCCCACAGATTTGCCTAAGATTTAGCAGTTGCGGAGCAGTCTTGTCTATGTGGTAATTTCTGTTATCAGAGAGAGCATTAAACAGATCTAGACTCACCAGGCTGGAAAAGTAGGCAGTCTTTGCCTCTCTTCCCCTTTCATGTAAAGCCCATAATAATGACTTCTGTTCCTTGAGGTACATGTATTCTAAACTGTCTGTAAATGGATTAATTTGACCTACTTCAATACATTCAGAAATTCAGATAAGATAGCAAGCCAGCCTGAAGGGCGTTTGTTTTGTTTCTGTTTGGTGATTAAGAGGTACACTTTTTTTTAGAATGGTCAGTTTGTTTTTGGAGACAGGACCATCTCCAAATTTCATTAATTTTGCATTCTATAAATGAAAGCCACCTGTTATGCTGTAACATGCTAATTATGGTAGAGGACAATAATGAAGAAGAACAGTATTTGAAATATGTGGGGGTTTTGCTAAGAATTTTCCTGCCCACATCTGTAGTGCTTATTTTTATATGTGTATGTGTATACAGGCATATATAGCACATATTTAATAATAGCATTTGGTATTAAAAAATACTTTGGATTCAAAGTAAACCATCTTTTTATTCCTCCTCATTAACTTTTTTTTTTAAGTTGTAGGAGAAAAGCTACTTTGAAACTGTTAGCCTGACCTAAAGCCCGAATTTCGTGATCTTCTAGTAAATGGGGTTCCCTCTCGCTGCTTTGCTGGGTGCCGTCGGTTCAAGTTTCACTTTGTCAAAAGTCGTCAGAAAAATACTGTGACTTCAAAATGGGAATTAAAGGCAGAATAGGTTATTTGCTCGGATTTCACTGAGATCTTAGGTTCCGTTCTATCATTTTTTTCCCCCTTAAGTGCTACAGAAAATGGTTCCAGCGGGTGTATAAAAAATTTCGTCTGAAGTTCATGATGTTTTGGCATTTTCAGGGAAAATGTCTTGCTTTCCCTGTGATTTGTGTGGTTGAGACTAACCCGGGTCCTGTCCAAATAATTTTAGGGCAGCATGACTTTTGTCCAGGGCACACCTAGGGCATCTTGATGAGTGATTCCACGGTGACAGTCCCCCCTCGGGCTGCGGCCACCGCTCCCAGAGGCCCCTGTGCTGCTAAGTACCATGAGCTGTCCGTCCAAAGTGACCACTTGGTTTTTAGATTCCTTCTTTGCCTTTGAGGGAAAAGGAGTACAGAGCCACGGCCAGTACCCAGGGTCTCCTATCATTCAGCTTGGAAATGATCAATAGGTATTGAGTGGGACACTGCCTGTGTTCAGAGCTATGTGCTGGGCGGTGTTAAATGAAAAAAAATGCCTGTGATCTGGGCCCGGCCCTGTCCTTGATTTCATTCCCTCTTCGGTGGGGGTTCATCGCTGTTGGCAATAGATTCCTCTGGGGCTCTCTTTCACTCAGATCTACGGGAGTCTATAATCTGGAGCCATTAGTTGCTCTGTGTAGAAGCAACTTTTAGCTATTCCCTTTTGGTCCTTCGGAATCTAACTCTTCTTGGGTGGATATTGAGAAAGAGCTCCCCTACTAAAAAAATTCGATAGTTTTGGTGGCCTTGTTTTTTGAGCCACGTGGAGCGACTTCAGACAAATGATTTATTTATTTACTGATTTTTTTTTGCTTTTCTTCCTTGAAGGGAGTGGCAGTCAGGGAGAGCATTTGAATCCTCAAGGCTTAGAGCGTCCAGGATACTGTATTGGAACAGATTAGTAAGTGTGAAGGAGTTTTTCCTTATCTTCAAGAGTTGGAGACCCCTCCCTCTTCAGCATCTATTAAAATTATATTTAATGACTCAAAGCTATAATGAATACAGTCACCATTTAATAAAAACAGACTTATTTAAAATCACTATTGATTGGGGTGCCTGGTTGGTTCACTCAGAAGAGCATGAGACTCTTGATCTCAGCGACGTGAGTTCGAGCTCCCTGTTGGGTGTAGAGAATACTAAATAAAATAAAATCACTGTAGGTTATCTATCAATCAACATTTAAAAATACTTACTTGTATTTCAGGAGACCTGTTGAGTGTGTTTATGATCTCTTCTTGCTGTACAGGTGGATGATTTAGGGATGAGTGGCGATGACTGTGGCCTCGAGGGGGAAGGCGGAACCTGTCCATTTGCCCGTTGTCCATTTCCCACTGTTCTGCTGTTACACTGCCCTCCCCACACCCAGGGTCTATGGTCACTCTGCCTACGTACTAGGTGGGACTAATAGCACTTGTAATACATCTCGTATCATTATCTGGAAACAACTTTCCTGTTGTATCTCAGAAAAGCCAGAGACACACAAGGAACAGCCTTCTTAGGACATAAACCCTCCTCTTAAGGACCCATAAATGGAGTGAAGACCACTCTTTTTGGCAAACCAGCGTCAACTTTTATTAGTCCTGAGCATTCTTTGCCGACAGCTTGTTTGCATGGACATCTGTGCCCAGATTGTCTTTAGGGCGACGTGGGACAGTTAGGAAAGCCACGCCCATTCCCGGGCGGATTCTTCATCACCAGCATTTCCTTGTAATTAATGATCACCGCAGAGAAAGCAAATGCTTGAGAAGCAGGCTGGCGCTGGAGCCCTTCCTGAGAGAGCTGTTGGCTTACGTGCCCGCTCTCCCTTCCTTGCACACTCGGAGAGCAGCACAGGGAGTTAGCTACGTTGTCCTCATGCAGAGCTCAGTATGCCCGGCGTCGCGGCCATCCAGCTGGCTTTTTCCAGATTTCAACGCGAGAGATGACTTTTAGTTTTCAGTGTTATTAAGTCGTGCAGTTGCAAAGATTTTTCAGATTGGAGGTGTCCAGGCCAGGTTTGGCTTTTTTTGTGGTTTTCTTTTAAACACACGTTCCTTGTGCCCATCCAATGAAAGAGATGGGTTGCCTGCCCTCGCTGTTGCCCCATGAGGCCTGCTGTTTGACTGGGCCCCTTGAATTCCATGAAATGGAGCGCAGACAGCATGTGTCATAAAGGCTGCTTGGGAAGGGTGAAGAGCAAAATTAGTGCCTGTGGGTGGGCATGTGTTCTCATCACATCGCCGGAGAGCCGCAGCGCGCAAAATCTGGCAGGAACTTGTTCCAAAGAAAAACAAAACAGCCCCTTTTTTTCTGCTTTGACAAATATTAAAAAAATATCGCTAACCCCCATGTTGAAGAAATGGAATCGTTAGAGAATCTTTGTGATGGTGTGTGTGCATTTTGGTAATCTTAGAAACAGAGATTAATAAAAAGGGACTAACCGCATAAAATATTTTGGGGGCCTTCTGTCACTTACATGGTAAACATGCTCAGCGTTCTCTTCGAACCTAATTGGTTAAGGTTGAGGGGAATTTGTTAGAGTTGACAGTTAGGGGAAGTCTATTATATTTAACTTTTTCCTGTTGGTTGTGATTTTGTAAGAAAGGCCATTTTTATTAGTAAAACCAACTACAAAGGAAAGGTTTGTCTTTTTCGTATATGTGATCTGCCTTGTAGCCAAAAGAACAAAGTATAGGCCATGTGTACGTTTATATTTGAGGCATAAGATTTTCCTTTTATGGTTACCTTGAGAAGGTCTTTAGTGTAGAATATTTCATAGCTTAAAGCGTGGTTACGATGTATATAGTTTGCACAATGGACATATGCTGACTTTATAATTAGGGGAGAGTTTTGTGGGTTGCTTGTTTTGTTTTAAAGATTTTATTTTTAAGTAACATCCCAGTGTGAGGCTCGAAGTTACAACCCCGAGATCAAGAGTTGCATGCTCTACCAGCTGAGCCAGCCAGGCGCCCCTGTTTTGTTTTTATTTTTAAGTGGCAGTGTTTGCTTCTTAAGGACTACAGAAATGTTCCTTAGCCAAAGCCCCAAATTCCTGCATCTGGAGTCCTCCTTGAGTATACTTATTTCGAGTGTCCTCTTTTTGTTTCTCAAATTACTTGTCTTTTTCTTTTTTTTAAATCATGGCCAAGTAAGTAGACTTGACCATCTTAGCCAGTTTTTAGGATACAGTACATGTGTGTTAATTATGACATTGTTACACCGTCAGTCTCCAGAACTTTTTTATCCTGCAAAACTGAAACTACACCCATTAAACAACTCCCCATTCCTCCCTCACCCTAGAGCTTACAGTCCCCATTCTGCTTTCTGTATCTATGCGTTTGACTACTTCAGAAAGTAGAATCAGGCCGTGTTTGTATTTTTGCGATTGGCTTATTTCCCTCAGTATAATGTCCTCATGGCTACAACCATGTTGTAGCAAATGACAAGATTTTTTTTTTTGGTCTGAGAAATATTTTATATATATACACTACATTTTTTTTTATCCATTCATCCCTTGATGGACATTTAGTTTGTTTCTGCCTCGTGGCTGTTGTGAATAATGCTGCAGCAAACATAGATGTGAAATTAATTCCGTTTTGAGAAAAGAATTTGTTTTTCAATAAGTGTTAGAGTTAATACTCTATATGTGACACAAGAAAAAGTGCCCTTGTGCCCCATCACCTTATGTGTATCCAGCCTTTTCGGTTTGCACGAGAGCTTCCCTATGCCAGGTCACTCACTGTAGGAAATGGCTGGGTAGGTAGCAGCCATTTTTGGTCGGGGATGGCGTATTCACAGTGCCTTTGGGGATCGTGACTTTCCTAGAGGTGAGCTTAGTTCTAGGAGGTGACTGAATGAAATGAACTGTGGGTGGTTTCTCTTGAATGACATTAAGACAGGGGTCCTTTCATTCTTTCTTCCAATATTAAATGGCAGCCAAGAGTGACAGCATGACTTCAAGGTAATGTAATTACATCTGCTTGGCCGTACAGACCGCCACCTTGTCAGTAAAGCTTTCTGGGTGGTTGGCCATGGCCACTCGGTTGCCCGACCTCAGGCAGTGGTCTTCAGCCACCACTGAATGCATGACCTACCGCCTGGTCGGACTTCCTGGAACACACATGTTGGTGATGGTCAGGGAAGCCCAGTCCAGCAGCTTAGCCTCCAAAGGTCTCAATTATCTGTGAAGATCGTGAGTCTTGTAACAAAACAGCCTCGAGTCCTTCCACAAGCTGGTAGACTTTGTCATGTGGGGACAGCTCTAGTGCTCCCTCGAAGTTCTTTTTGAAATGAAACTAGAATACTCTCCCGCAAATGAAATAATATTTTAAGAAGACAAGGTTAAACTGGGAGCAAGCTTGGCAGCTAATTGGTGTTTGCAGTCTCCTGTTTGGCCTGTTCTTTTATGGCAGGAGAGTCACTTAATAGAAGCACATGTACTGAGTGGAGGGCTGTTTTGTAAGAACTCGGAAGGAAATTGCCTTCGTAGGTCAAATCCTGTCTCTGTTGTGGTGAAGAACTAGTCAAGAATCTGCTGCTGCACCATCATCCTGTGAGCCTGAAACTTGCTTCGTCCCCGCCCTTCTGATTGTTCACCGCCAGTCCCTCCCCCATGGAAGGAAAGAGCAGCTTGCCCGGTAACACCTAGTTTGGAATTCCTAAACTATAGTGCTGAGACTGATACGCTTGTTACCTTTGCATTTAAACCAGTCATTGGGAGCTTCCTTTTGGTTTGTGTGCTTGCTCGCTTAAGGCGAAAGATTTCTCAGTGTTATTAGCAGACGATCATCAAGTTGGCCCTTTTTTAGGGCTGGTCAAGGTCCGGTGCCCCAAATTCCAAGAGTCCCAGATGAAGCCTAAACCAGAAGTTTAGGGATTCCTCCTTGCTTACCCTTTCTCCCCTAGCGCACACACTTAGCTCCAGAGCTAAATAGAACTGGCCAGCCCCACTGAAGGTCAGGGAATGAGGCTTTTTTTTCTTCTTCTCTTTTTTTTTCTTTTAAGTTTATTTATTTATTTTGAGAGAGAGAGCGAGCAAGATCACAAGCAGGGGAGTGTCAGAAAGGAGAGACAAAATCCCAAGCAGACTCTATACCACCAGAGCCCGATGCGGGGCTTGAACTCATGAACCTTGAGATCATGACTTGAGCCGAGATCAAGTCGGATGGTTAACCGATTGTGCCACCCATGCACCCAGAATGAGGCTTCTGTTAAGGAGACTCTTAGTGGGCAACCAAAACCATCTGGGACTATAACTGTGATTCAGGTGTGTTAGGAATCGATGAGGCTGTCATGGACTGGATTGGAAATCCTGGTGCTCAACCGCTTTTGGTTTTTCCCATGGGAAAAATACATTCCAGTTTCAAAAAAACTGATTTACAAGAAGATTTTTAGATCAGAACTCTTTTGTGATCTGGAAGGAGCCTGGACCAGACACGAACCTTGAAGTACAGAGCTGCTTCATCAAAAGTCTGTAATAAATATCCCCCCGCCCCCCATTTTTAAGTCAGGCAGTTGCTCCATTACCTTTTCCTAACATTTTTTCCCTTTTTCTCTGAAGGTAACGAAGATCTGGTACTGGAGCGTCTGTCTTAAGTCAGTTGATAAAACATACAGGACGAACTATTTGGGAGAAAAGGGAATACATCCCTCTTCTTCTCTTTGTCTGCATTTCATCTATAAATATGTCTTGGGGATTTTCTTCCCCGTGGCTAAAGGGAGTCTCATGTTTTGGATGTGGACACCCAACTAGATGGCTGTGTCGTGCCTATTTTATTCAAAGATCTTATTAAACTTCTTAAAACAATTTTCATCATTTTCTTGGTTTTTTTAGAAATACTTCGATAGCCCCATTTTGCTCCTAGGAACCTTGTAATTGCATAATACTTGTACTGAGAGAGCAGTATCTGTTAGTTTGTTGTGGTTTCAGGTCTTTGTAGTTTGGAGGGCTTTTTTTTCTCCCCCAAATCAAAATATATTTTCGGTTGCATTTTACTGTTGCATGATATCTGATCTGCTTTTGTAGAATATTTGGGTGACTTAAGTTCATTAAGCCCTCTGGCAGAGCTGAAGGACTTTAAGTCTTAAGCCCCCCCCCACCCCCCCGCTTTTTTGACACAAAGTTAAAAACAGGGGCCAAAGTTGAAAAGGGACCTCAAAGGTCATTGGGCCGCTACCCCTCATTTTTACATATGAAGAAACTGAGGCTCACTCTCAGATTTTAGAGTCTGGGCTGTCTTCCCCAAGAGGGAGACGGAGATGTGCAGTAGAGGTGACGTCTGCTGACTTAGGAAACTAGTTAGACTGGCCATCCGAAAATGAAGATGGCCCTTGCTACTGGGAAGTGTTGCCAAGCCAAGGAGGACTTGCCAGCCCCACTCCCTAGCTGTGTGATTCTTTTCCTATGGCTCTGTTATTACTGATACCTCATCCATTTCTTGAACAATCAGTTACCTATACGTTAAACTTGAAGAGACCCGTGAGAATAATTTATATCCTCTAGATCACCTAAGTGAGATGTGGGAAACCTTTGCCCCAACATAGAACCTTTCTTTAAAAAGTAGGGGGAGGGGCTGTTTATAGAGATGAGATCTTAGTCCTTTATTCCCAATGCCAGTGACCGTGAACAAGTCCCTTCTCCTGTCTGAAGCACAATTTTTCTAAGTGAGGGGTCTAGAGTAGTTGGTTTCTGTGATTTTTTTTTTTTTCTTAAAAAAAATGTGCAACTTGTTTGGCCCTTTGCTAATCCTAATTGAAGACCTAAACTCCACCTGCAGGTCCACCTTTGTCCAAGGTTCTACCTGGGAAAGGAAGACGTCCAGAATTCTTCAGGGAGAAGGGATGGTTTGCGTGCGCTTTGTTTGTTTGTTTCTCCATGTGTTAAGCTTTTCATCTCTGTTGAAGGAGGTGGCAGAATCCTAGAAGAAAGGGAATACAGGAATTGGTAATTCTTGCCGCCTGAAAGGGCATCCATGTCCAATCTCTGTCGGGGACAGAAGCAGGGAGGCTCCTAAACTCCAGCATATTGTTAGCGCCACATGCCGACTTCCTTTCCTCCTTGTTGGGCTGAATTATCACTACTTCTGTGCGAGAGCAGGTTTTGTTAAGGACCGGCTCATAAAAGATGTTGTAGATTTAGAATTTGGTAGTAACGTAGTTTGGTAAAGTAATTTCCTGACCTTTCCACCATGGTTTATTCTAGGGTGGGCAGCGAAGGGGGAGCGGTAGCAGGTAAAAAGTGGGAAACGTGACCTGGATTGCGTGAGGAGAGGTAACCTGACTCTTTAGGACTGTGATCAGCAACTCTGGTTGGTCGCCATTTAGGACAGTACAGCACTATGTTCTCTCTCATCGTCCTGATGAAAGTTTCCAGTTGTTGAGAGAAGTTGAAATAAGTGTATCAACACTCACTGTCTCCTGGCGGCAGCTAGCATTTTACTGCTCTTGCTCTATTGCACATGTGTGTATCTGTCCATCCCTCCATCCAAGATGCCTTGTTATTTTCGTATGTATTTCCAAGTAGTTGCGGAGATTACTGCATTTCTCTCTAAACATTTCAGCATCCTGATCATTAAGTCCGCTCTTCCTCTCTTTTCTCCAGTTCAGGGAGAAGGCAAGCAAAGATACTCTGAGAAAGTCAGACTTGGAAGTTCAAGGGCTGCAATTCAAAGACCTGAATTGGAGATTATCAGCTTAAAACATCTCCCTGTGCCATTTGTGTTTTGAAGTGCCAGTTTGTCTACAGCATGTGTACTTGAATATGGCGAGAGTTCATTTTCTGTAGTGATCGAACATTTCCATTAGCTGGCCTTTGGGGGTTTTTAAATGGGATCGTAAATACCACTTTTGGAAGGGTGGGTGGAACAGAGGGACATTCAAAGAAAAGTCTTGCTTTCAGAGTGAAAAGTAGGAGAGGAAGAAAGGGTTCTTGAGGGGTGGGTTGTTTTGTTTGTTTTAAGCTGGCAATCCTTTCATCTTGATTAATTATGAACTCCACTGAACTCCGGGCTCAGCAAAGCAGCCGACAATAAAAGCAAAATCATAAACCTAGATCCAGACTTGGGCCTCTCGCCTCCCAGGCCGCCTTCACCCCCACATCACCCTGGGTGCTCACCCAGAAACTCAGCCCTTTGGGACAGAACTTTCCAGTCTGTAAGAAGTAAATTCATTCTATTTTGAATAAATTGTCTTTTTTCCCCCAGTAATTTACCCACGTCCAAGTTGTCCTGATCTGGTGATTTTTGACAAAAACTCTGAAGTCTTCAAAAGATGCCTAGAAAGTTAGGTGAACTGTTGTGATCAAATCTTCCTGTAATTTGCTAAAATGTTTTGTCTGACCCTAAAATTCCCATGTTAACCACTTAAGAATCTGTGTGATGTGTGATAGAATTAATGTTAACATAGAACACACACATATCCCTGTACGTGTTACCTCGTTACTTCAGTAACTTCAGCTACAGCGGATGAGATTCCTAGGCGCACAGGTGGAAGGAACGAGGAGAGGAGGCTGACCGGTGACACGTCCAGTTGGGTTTGGAAGCCTGTCCGGTATTGATTTGCCATGAAAACAAGAGTCTAGATGTGAGTTGTCCCCCATGTGCTAGTATAATCCTCACTTGTAACAGGGCAGAGAATCATTTGATGCTAGGTTCTACAAAAGAAACCTTTTCCTCCCAAAAATGGTTTGGAATTTATTGATTTCCATGGAAGTATAATTTTTTTATTTAAAAATTATATTTACTCTTGTTGTTGTTGGGGTTTAATGTCCTGAAACCAGTATTTTAAAACTCAAATAATTTAAAGTGTATTCCACAGCCTGCTATTAAGGTAATTAATTAGCCACTGTATAGATACTTGACAGATGAGGGTACAGAGGTCCCAAGTGGTTGACAAGGAAACCTACCCTAGGACTTAAGGGCTCATGCCCAGGAATCTCCAGTTCCCTAATTTCCCTACCCCAGGGTAGGGAAATTAGGGTTTCTGCTAATTAGTAGGGATTAGAGCAAATAGTTTTCAGGTTTCAAGAAAAATGATTACTTTCTTCACCGATTGTCCCTCCCCCGCACAGTAAACTACCAAGCCCGTCCCGCCCCATTGCTTCACACTTGACCTCGATGGGCCTTTCTTCTAGTTCTGTGCATTCCTCACCCCAAGAGGTACTTGCTCAGGAAAGTTCTATCCACACAGGGACGGTTGCCAAAGGGCCATTTAGAAAAAAAATCTTAGATACAACTTCTAAAAGTGCCTTTTTGGGTGCTGAAGTTAAGATTTCCTTCAGCAAGCACTTCACCCTCTGGGTTTAAGACTGCTCCGGGTTAGGGTTTGAGGTTATATATTAACAGAATAGCCTTGTCTCTATTGTGCCCCAGCTGTAAGCAGCTCCTCATCGCTGATAGTATAGATTGAGTGTTCTCGTGGCTTCTGAATTTAAGTGCTGAATTTAAATGTTGGGAGGGAAAGTTACGTTTTCTTTAAAAAATGACAATTCTATCCCTAAAACGTTGGATATATTAAATAAGTAAAAATCAAAAGGTTTTTATGGCAGAAAAAAACCCTGCAAGTATAAGTAGAATCCAGCCGAATCACCCTTTTCCTGTGGCGGATTTATGCTTGTTCAGACCACAGGCGGTGAAAGTCAGAGGTGAAATGAAAAACTTCATTTTGCACCCAGTCGGGTGGGATGAGTGTAACACAGCGCTGTAAGCCCTGCCGAGCGGGAGACGCACACGGGGAATCGCTCGCATGCCCACGCGCCGCTGTGGGCGCTGCCACCTTCTGCTCACACACCATGAAGGTTTGCCCCGAGAATTGGAGCTCTCACCCAGGTAGGGGCACAGAAGCTCTGACTTGCCTGGGCCGGCTGTAGATTTTTCTGGCCCGTTAGAACGGTCCACAGTGCTCCCAGGTCCGTGCTCCCAGGCCGCAAGGACCTTAGAGGATCCCTAATTGCCTCTGGTATTTCCTCAACTATTTCCTCAAAGGCCTCTTTAAGCCTCTGTAAAGCTTATGAGTTTAACTTCCAGTCCTGATCTTTGTTCCTTTTTGTCTTTGGTTCATTTCCTTTTCTTGGCTATTAAGGGTCACAGGACACAACAGCAAAGAAAGAGGGAGCAGAGTGGTGAATGGCACACTGCCCAGTACCCTCCACTTGGGCCAGCCCTGCAGCATGTCCACTCCCGAGGACATCTCCAGGGCAGGTGCCTTGGCCCCACGTGAGAGAGAATGTGCCAGAACGTTCAGTGCACGTGCTGCTCTGGCTCTTATGGCCGGAAAGTGTAAAGCAGCACTTGAGATTAGAAAACGGGTCTATTTACAGTGAATTGTAACTTCAAGAAAGATTCTGTAGAGGCATATAGCAGGCTAAATCAGCACTCCTTGGTAAACAACGTATGGGTATTTATTTTGAATCCTAGAATCACTGGCTTATAAACTACGAGTTTGTGGTAGTTTTTCTAAAGAAGTACTTTTTTAAATAAAATTTCAATAGGAAAGGGGCGCCTTGGTGGCTCAGTCAGTTGAGGTACTGACTTCAGCTCAGGTCATGATCTCATGGTTCCTGAGTTCGAGCCCCGTGTTGGGCTGCGTGCTGAGGTCTCAGAGCCTGGAGCCTGCCTTAGGTTCTGTGTCTCCCTTTCTCTCTGCCCCTCCCTCACTTGCACTCTGTCTCTGTCTCAAAAGTAAATAAACATTTAATAAATTTCAATAGGAAAATAAAAATACTAGTGGCCATATCTAGATAACTTGTTAGCACTGGTTTTAAATTACTAAATGTAGGGGGCACCTGGGTGGCTCAGTCAGTTAAGCATCCAACTTCAACTCAGGTCATGATCTCACAGTTCGCATGGGTTGGGCTCTGTGCTGACAGCTCAGAGCCTGGAATCTGCTTCGGACTCTGTGTCTCCCTCTCTCTCCGCTTCTCCCCCACTCGCATTCTGTCTCTCTCAAAAATAAATAAACGGCAAAAAAAAATGTTTTAAAATATTACTAACTGTAACTAACAATCATCCCTATTTCAAACACCAGGCTTGCCGGTGGTGTCCTTCACAGTAGTGGGAAAAGCTAACCTTTGAGTTCTGTGCAGTAGAAAATGGTGTGTGGGTGAGTGGGTCTATTTATATGCTTCCATGTAGCTAGGTAGCATAAACAGCAGAGACGCTGGGTTTACGCGTGGCATTTGAGGATGAGGATGGACGTGCCCCGTCTCTCCCCCTCTGGGTGAGGGCAGGACTTGGACATGGCAGGCTCTAGGGACCTGGCCATACAGCGGAACTCATGCCTTCTGATGCAAGACCATAGTGGGGATTCCTAACACATTTTCTCACATCTTCATTCACGGATTCTGAGCGCGGCGCACAGTGGAGGAGGAAAACCTATCCCCGCCCCCACCCACCAACCCACCCACCCGCTCTGGGTCTCCCACAGGAGCCTGCCTTTCAGTCTGTTGGTTCCTGGATAAAGAATACACCCTCAGTCATTGTTAAGACAAGCACCTGCTACCGCCATCACCCAAAAGGTTCTCTTGCCGAGCAAACATTTGATGTTCAGAAAATTCCTTCTCTGCTTTGTAGTGCTTGCTCATCAGCATTTGAGAGGAGAGCTGATGCCTTCGCCAGAACCGGCTGCTGCCAGACTTAGCATCTTCAGTGGGCTTTTCTTATCCCTGTTTTCTATGCTGGCCCAACTGTACACGCAGTGCACATTTCAGTAGACGCGGGAGTGGTCAGAGCAAGTGTCCTACCTTGAGTGGCTGGCACAGAGCTGAAAAGCGTACTACCACCCAGCATACACCTACATTGCATGTAACTTCCTTGCCTAGAATCTTGGAATATACACATTTCTAAAATCAGTGCAGTCCACTTTAAAAAAAGTGTTCAGAAGTTGCTACTTCATGAAAGAGCCACTCATGAAACCTGCTTAAATAGACCAATATCTGGCTTCTCAACATATTTGATTCTGAAATACTTTGCTGATTCTTTTTTTTTTAAATGACTAGACATATATTTCATATACACTGTGTTCTGCATGCATACAAAACTTTATATATGTGTATAAATAACGAAGTCAAAGAGACTTTGTAAATCTGTAGGCACAGGGGTGACTGGTGGGGTGGGGTGCAGGGTATGATTACAATAAAGCGTGTGCCCGGCTCCCCTGGAGGACTTGTGTTATATGGCTCAGCTGGCGGCCGGCGGTTGTGCCGGCGGCGGAAGAGAGAGCCTGAGAGCCTGGGATCTTGGTTAATCCCTCTCAAGGTCTGGTGAAGTAGTGAAGGGTGGAAAAGGGAGCTGGGAGGAAGTAAGCTGTAGCGTTCAGCATAATGGAGAGATAAAGCAGCCCTGTAATCAGATGCGGGCTGGCCACGAGGAGGAGGAGGCGGCGGGGAAGTCAGTGGGGGCGGGGAGGGGAATCCTGGAGCTGAGTGGGGGAGGGGTGGGGGCCCAGGGCCAGTTCACAGATGGCAGGTGGAGTTATTTCCCACTACAGGTGTGCCTGAAATATAGGCTCAAACCAGGTCTTTGTAAGTCTAACTTGCTCTGCTAAATCACTGGAGGTCCATTTTGGATTTTGTCCTGTTGTCAAGGGCCCAACGGCCTCCCTGCCACTCTGCTGTCCGACAGCCGAAAAAGGTAGGCAGTCTGGAAACCCGCTCTTAGCGGCCAGGGGAACTGGTCTTTAAAGGACCTGTTTTGTGATCGTCAGGCTTTCAGCAAAAATATTTACACAGCTACAACTTCCCAAACCTGTCCATGTCATGGACTTGACCTCTCGCGCTGCTTTTAACCCTCAGGGCTTCCCAGCAGGGTCGAGCCTTCTCTCTGCGTTTTGTGAATGAGGACTGAGGAGATCTGAGGCTGCACGGAAGGGTTCTTCTGCCCAGAAGGTCAAGGCACTGCTGGACCTGTCTGGCTCCCAACGCTGCTGCCTCCTCACCACCTCACAGTGCCTTTGTTGACCTTGTTTATCTGTAGTCCCGCTCAGGGTCTGCTTTGACCCCCGAGAGAACTTAGAACATGAAAGCCAGAGATCCAAGGCTTGCCGTGCCACCTCAGAATCGGCACCCCCAAACAAAAACCTAGTTTGGAATTGTTCTTCCTCTGCCTCCCCATCTTCCCATAGGATGTCACCTACCTCTTCTGCACATGGAGTGATCACAGAACAAGTCTTATTTTTACAGCTAAGCCCATATGTTGGGAATGCAAAGCTTTTTCCTTAAAGAAGCCACGTTTAAATGACAGATCTCCGGTTCAATTCATAAAGCCACTTTTACTTCTAATGCACCAGAAGAATATGGTATTGTTTGGGTAATGGTAGTCCAATCCCATATGTAATGACACTGAGTCTTTGGGGGCAGTTGAGCTCAAGTTCAGCCACTAGGATTCCATTCAGCTGGTGTTTGGATCCGTGTGTGGGACTTCACCAGGTCCTCCTCAGTTACACTAGGTTAGCGGTTGCTGCTTGCAGAAGCATTTTTTTTTTAATTCTGTTATTTTTGACAATCATAGCATTTTTGGAAATTCTCCTGAAGCACACCGCCACCATTTTCCTTGTGCAGATTAAAAAACTAATCTGCCCTGGCCCTTCCTGTTCCATCCTCCCCCAGAAAAACCCAACATATGGCTTAAACATGTCGTTTAATTCCTTCCAGAGAGAGAGAGGGAGGAAGGTGGGAAGGGAGTGTTCCTCGTTTATACCTTCGTGGTAGTAGAGTTCACCGTCGTTTCTGTTCTGGGCGGGGCGCAGTGCCTGAGTAACAGAAACACGCCGCAGATAGGAAGCAGTTGGCGAGCGGCCACGCAGCTGGATTATCCAGACATCCTTCACAGCTTTCAGTGCCGCACTTTATCCCCTGCCTTGTTTTAAATAGCCAGAGGCCTCGGTGAATGCTGGCTGAAGGGGTTGTTGCCAGAGGAGATGGCGGCTGGGCGTTCCGTTCCTCCCCGCCCCCCCCCCCAGCTCCCAACATACACACCCCCATCACAGCCCCGTCTGTGCTCTCGGGAAGGGCCACGGGAGGAATTAGGGCAAGAAAGAGGATGCTGCAGACTGCGAGCAAAGGCCAAAATGAACAGCCCCTGTCGACGAGAAGCCGAGGGGTGAGGTATTCTTTTTAGTCTCTAAGAAATGAATACTTTTTGGAAATGAGTTTGTGGCACCAGTATAAGTAATGCAAACTTCCCTTTTTCGTGTTTACTTAATCTCCTCAAAGGAGGGGAGGACGGCACACAGCTGCAACACACAACAAAGTAAGAAGAAACATGTTTTAACAAGAGGTGTGTAGAGTTTCAGTGATTCACCTTGGCCATCTCCTCTTGGGCTGAACCCACGGCACACTCCCAGAGACTTGAGAAAGCTGTGTTTCGTACTGGAGACCCTTTGTTTTGCTAGAATAAATGGGACGGGGGGAAAAGGTACCTTCTCAATTGTTTGTATGTAACTACTCTACACAAATGTTATCAAGTGTTCCTAATGTCTTTGATCTAAAGGAATATGGGTTTGAATCCTGAGGTGAATGGATTCGTGATAGAAAACATGTGATTATTAAATTTAGTTTTCTTGTTAATGAACCCTTTATCCTATCGCAGTTCAGCTGCTGTGGCTCATGAGCAAATGAAAATTGAACGCTTTACTTTCAGGGACTTCGTTAGCTACAAATGAGTTTTTTTAAAACCTGTTTATAAAATGTGTTTTACCCAATTGCTCTATAGCCTACTGCATATAAAGCAGTGCTGTAGGCTCTAGGGATACAGCAGGGAACAAAAAGGGCAAAAGCCCCCCTCCTGTGGTGTTGACATTCTACATGAGAAAAGTGGGCAAATGGGGCAGATGTTGTTTTAGTAACATGTAAAAAGACAACAAAGAAGGATGAGACAATTTAAGAGGGGTGGAGGGTGCTACTTTATATAAAGTGGACAGAGAATCTTCTCTGATAAAATAACCTCGGGCAGAGAACTGAATGAAATAAGGAAATGAGCTGAGTTGGTATGTGGGGGGAAAGAGTGAGGAAATATCAAGTGCAAAGGCCCTGAGGTCAGAGTGTGCTTGATGTGGAGGACAAGGGCAATGGGACTGAAGTAAATGAGCAAGCAGGAGAGAATGGTAAGTACTTGATCTTGATTTTTACTCAGAGTAACGTACGAAGCTATTGTATAGTTTGTTTGAGTAGAGTATCATAACCTGACTCACTTTGCTATTTTCTTAGAAAGTTGGGCAGGTATGGAAGTAAGGAAGCCAGTTACGAGCCTGTTGCAAAAGTCCGGAAGGTTTTGGCAGCTAGGATCCGGACAGTGTCGAGGGAGGTAGTGAAAAGTAGATTCTGGATAGATTTAGAAGAGAGAACTAATGGGATAAGAAGTACTGAGAATGAAGAGTTTGATCTGAACCACGTGGATTGAGATGCCCCTTAGACGCCCAGGGAGAAAAATCATTAGGCAGTCGATCTGCTCAGGAAAGAGGTGTGGGCAGATATATGAACTCGGGCCACTGTGAGCCCCTTTAAAATAAAAGGTGCTCGGCTTGGGTCCTGGGTGGCTTAGCCATAGTTAGAAGAGAGGCAGAGAATACCGGCCCAGGGTGACAGGCATGCTGGTGGGCGCAGGTGCAGGGTCCCTCCCGGCTGCCTGTCTCCACGGGGAAGTTAACGGAAGCTCCTCCACTGTCTGAGAGGGACAGGGTAGGCGGACCTGCGAAAGGATCTTCTTCAGGACGGATCAGAGCAACGTAGCAGATACTGGGGGGCACTTAAGAGCCCCCGCCTGAGGTTAGTGACTAAAACTAGACCTATGAGCACAGTAGTATTCGGCAGCCTGGGCGGGGGCGTGGAGTTAGGGAGACAGTAGAATTTGGGCTTCGCCAGGCATTACAGTGGAGAAAGAGAGGACACCGTGTTACGGTTGTATACAAAAGATGTCGTGGTAGACCAGGGAATTTGAGTAGTGAATCAAGTGAGAACATGAAGGATGCGGGGAAGGGGGGAAGGGGAGAAGGGAAGGATGGTCAGAGCAAGAGAGGTTGTGCCCAGGGGGGTGCAGAATTACAGGAATGTGGAGGGAGGGAGCCGCCAAGCTGGGAAGTGGCAGCCAGAGAGCAAGATGCTTCAAGTGGAGGTGAAGGAGGTTGTGCCGATATTAGTCGTGACAGGGTCGTGCGTGAGACCTAGGCGTGGGTACCTAAGGTCGGGTATTGGAGAAGAGTTCCAGAAACTGAGAGGCCAGGGAATTGTACGGATCCTTTGTGTGAGTAAGGAAATTATCAGGAATCACGGCGGGGATCATCGTGGCGGAGAGATGGGGGGACCGTGAGCCCCTTTGCCAGCGTCTTCCAAGAACGAGGGAAGGGATGTGACCCAGAGGTCTGTAGAGGGCTGAAGAAGGGTAGTGCGGGCGTGTGACTTCAGAGGAAGTGGAGAGCTGGCCAGCATCTGCCGCGGTGGTGACCGCCGTGCCCCACGTCCAGCCTCGGCCTGGAGAGACGTGCGGGCCCCAGAAGCTCGGCCCAGAGCACATTTCCATTCGGGCCAAGAGAGTGAAAAGAGCGTCTGTGAGTACCTGGAGCCGGCACCTCCAGAGAGACCAGGGCCCGGCAGAGGCGAGAACGGGAGTTTCGCGTCTCATGGGTATGGAGTTTCCGTTTGGGAAGACGAAAGATGTTCCGGATTGGGATGGCGGTGACGGTCGTAGAGCGGGGTCAGTGCACTGAATGCCACAGAAATGTATAGTTAAAATGGGAAGTTTTATCTCGCATGTATTTTACCAGTCTTAAAATTAAAAGGAATGATCCGAGGGAGGGACGTTGGACCTGGGGCACTGGGGCACCGCCGAGGGTGAGCCGCAGGGAGTCCTGGGAAAGCTGGGCGGCTCCCCTCGGTGAGCAGGGGTAGGGGGCGGTCTGAATGGTCTCTGGTAGACCGGAGATGCGGTGAGTGGCTGGCCCTGCCTGCCGGGCTGGGGGGCCGTCTTCCCTGAGTCCCAAGGAAAAGAGGGGGTTCTGTGTTACTCTACATCTTTGTGTCCCTAGAACCTGGCACAGCGCCCGGCATAGAGAAGATGTGAATATATGTTTGAATGAGTAAAAAATGACCTCTGTCCAAAGAAAGAAATTGACAAAAAAGAATTTAAATGGCCTTGCTGAAAAAATCCAAATACGTTTCCCCAGAAGTGATGAAGAATGAAAAGCTAGAGTTGGTCTCTGGAGAAGAAGAGGTTTTTGGCAAATATACAGAAGAACGTATTGTGAAATTGACGTTGAGGCTGGAAAAAATAAAATCATGAACGGAAGGCTACACACGTGTAAAGGGTATTGGAACGGAAGCATTTCCCTACCTTTGCAAATGACTGCGTGATGAATTTGCGATTTGGAAGTGAATTATCTTGTTCTTGTGCTAAAACAGAAGCCGATAAGCTTTATAAAATGTTAAAGCTAGGTCATGCATTGTAAACTAAGGCTAAAGGGTTGAAACTGTAATATCCTCTTAAATTAATCGGTTCGTCTTTCCTCACTTAGAGATAACAAATGATAGCAGTTAGCTCATTCATTTTATTATTAATACTTAGACCCAGATTATAGAGAATGTTATGCCTTCATACATCTTCAAAGACTCGCAGATATTTTTAAATTACTGGGTATCATTTTAAAAATGTGCTTTTGTAGCATATTCAGTTTAAGTGTTTTTTGGGTTTTGTTTTTTCCCCTAAAAGTGGAGAAGGATTACCTTTTAAGGTTGCTGCCAGGCATAGGCGTTCTTTCGAGGGGTCCAGAAAAGTGCTGGCTGGTGGTCGTCTTGCCTTGTGAAACCTGTCCTGCAGCTACCAGACCATTGTCATGCCCCATTCTTCTTGTTGTTGTCGTTTTAGTGACAGCTATATTGTGCGCGTCAAGGCTGTGGTTATGACCAGAGATGACTCCAGCGGGGGATGGTTCCCACAGGAAGGAGGCGGGATCAGTCGCGTGGGCGTCTGTAAGGTCATGCACCCCGAAGGCAATGGACGAAGCGGCTTTCTCATCCATGGTGAACGACAGAAAGACAAACTGGTAATGGTAGACATGCAACGCGTGGTGTTGTATCAGCAACGACTGCTCGCTTTCCGTTAACCATGGCCCTCTTCTTGTAGGTTTGTCTCTGCCCGCACCCTCCCCCCGCCCCTTATTTCTCTGACTTCAAACTGCCCTGAAGGCTTCAGAAGTTAGAACTCTGGAGCTGATGACCAACACAAAATGTAACCCTACCTTTCCAGCGAAGTTTTTTACCACACCAAATAACGCAGGTGCTTGGTGTATTTGGCCATCCTGTTTGCGTCATCGATTGATTAAGCTGTCTTTCTGTCACCATAACAAGATATTCAAAACAAAAGTGTGTTCTTTGTCATGAATCACATTCTAGTGAGCTGGGAGGTCTGGGTTGTTAAAAATGTAGGGTTTATTCATGGGGCATGCCATCAAGGTTTGGATGGTAAAAAGTCAGATGCAAAGGCAGAATGTCACCTGACATTTGTTTACTTGTAAATACTGTTTATCTAAAAGATACAGTAGCTTTTATTTCCTATACTAATGAATAGAACATGTTTGGAAAAAGTAGAGGTATCACACGTCTGTAATAATTCTACATGCTTATTAAATACATACTTTGGAAAGTAATCATTATTCTCTCACGTGAGTGGAGCATTGGTAGTTCATAGCATACAGTTTCGTGAAGGAACACGGATGTCCAGTTCTGAGTTAGGAAGGAATCTATGATATGAAGAAAAAAATTTTTTTCTAAATTTTTTTTAACGTTTTTATTTATATTTGAGAGACATAGAGACAGAGTGTGAGCAGGGGAAGGGCAGAGAGGAAGACACAGAATCCGAAGCAGGCTCCAGGCTCTGAGCCGTCAGCACAGAGCCTGACGCAGGGCTCAAACTCACAGACCATGAGATCATGACCTGAGCTGAAGTCGGACGCTTAACCGACTGAGCCACCCAGGCGCCCCGAAAAGTTGGTATTTTTTAATTGGTGGCCTTGAAGCTGGAAGAACATCGCTCCTATCTGTATTTGATCATGGAGCGGATACTGAAGCCAGCTGTTGCTTCAAAATGTGCAGGGTCTTACTGGATCTCAACAGAAAAAATAGAAAGACACCACAGGAAATGTCACTGTGACATTTGAGACCCTTAACAGTGAGCGTGTCTGTTGAGTTTTATGTGTTAAATGTGCAAATTTAATCTTCTTTTGCAACCACTTCTTACTGTTTAAAAAAGTTACCAAATAGATAAGACAGAACAATTTGTAAGTGTTATATATAGATTAACAGAAATGCTATTTTCACACTTGATTCATTTCCAAAAATGAAATGAATGAAAGTTTAAAGGGAGAGCATAGCTCATTTTAAGAAGTGCGTCCATTCAGAAGATTCCCTAGGTATTAGTCAAATAATTCAAGCATTCTTATTTACAGTGTAGCCACGCTACCAGTAAAAAGTAAAATAGCACCATTTAGCTAACATTCACCATGGTCTAAACGCAATGCTAGTCCTTTAGTTAGGTTACATCAATGTGTCCTTCAATAGCCTGTGTAATTGTAACTGGAAAAACGAAGGTTTTAGATAGATTCCTTGTTCTTGGCGACCCATCTCGAGGGCCTGTAACTAGGATTTGACACTCCGTCACTCCGACCCTAAACGAGCCATGTCACATGTGCACGACCACCTTTACCCCTCAAGTGTTGTTTTTTCCCCTTGCGCATATTTCTATTTTTCCATCGCTCTGATCAGAGCTCGTCAACAATTTTGTGTCTCATTTGCTTTGCCTTAACATTCTCTAAGGAATTTTCCTCATTGCCGTATAAACGTGATATAATATTATTGATTTGCTGATCTCCTTGGGGGTATTATAAACATTAAGTTTCTTTCCCGCCTCCCCCCACCTCCTGTGGGATTACCCCCCTGCATTTTCCACCTCTACTGTTGTCCCGGAATAATTTAGGGGGTCAAATTTTTATGACTTTTGAGACTTGTACTAAGAAATGCTACCAGCATATATGAGAATTTCCTTTAACATCTTAAAGGTCATATATTTTAAATGTTTTTTATTTTGTTCTATTTGAGAGTGAGAGCACGAGAAAGAGAGAGAAAGAGAATCTTAAGCAAGCCCCATGCTCTGCATGGAGCCCGACACAGCCCAGTGGAGACGGGGAGGGTGGGGCGGGGGGGGGCACGAATCCCATGATTCTGGGATCATGACCTGAGCCAAAATCAAGAGCTGAACGCTCACCTGACTGAGCCCCCTAGGTGCCCCAAGGGTCATATATTTTAAATCTCTACCAATTTGACAAGAGTAACAGTAGTATCATGTTAGTAATTACTAATGGTATCAATGTTTTTCTGTTCGTTAAACAGTTTAACATTTGTAACTGAATTATCTGTTAATGTCACTTTCTTATTTATCTATTGGGGGCCTTACTTTTCTCCTTGATATGTATACCCACCCTCTTATGTAAGAAAGATATTAATCTTCATCTGCCATACTTAATGCAAATACTTTTATAATTTGTTGCTTGCCTTTTTATTTAGTTGGTGTTCTTTTTCTAACAAAAGCGATGACAAGTTTTTTCCCCTTTTTCCCTTTTTATTTTTATTATTACTTTTGTGTTAGCAAATTATCTTGCCTGAGCAGTTAAATCTTTTTTGAGCAGTTAAATCTTTTTAGATCTATTTTTTTCTTGGTATTTTCATGGTTTGTCATAGAATATGTCAACCTAAAATGGCCTTTAGATGGTCTCATCCAGCCCCTTCATTTTAGAGATCTATTTTAAACTTGTATCTTACCACTGACCGGTACATAATAATTGTAAACTTTTACCATTTTGGTCAAGGCAAGGCCCTCAGTTAAATTCCTAAAATCTTCTTAAGGAGGAAGATACTTTCATCTTTGCTTCGCAGTGGGGAAAGTCAGTGATCCATTTCCTCGGTCTAGGGCCTGTGGTCATTAGCAGAGCTCACATCGGGAACCATTTCACTGCGAAGCCAAAACCTGGTCCCTTTATACCAATTCTGCATGGTAACAGGGCAGTCATGGTTGCGGACCAGCTTCTGTAATTTGTTGCTCTTGCACAAGGACTGGGTGCCTTGGCCCGTTCCCCATCCCACTCCCCACTCATCACCCCGTGTCATGTTTCTCTGTCACTCTGTTTCTCTTCCTGTCCCCTTTACATTCTTTGGCTCTTCACTTCTAGACGTTTGTAGGCGCTAGTACTGAAATCACACACTCACATACCCAGTTGTGCTCTTCCCCTTTCCATCCCTCACACTCTGAGAAATTCTAGAGTCTTCTACTCAGTGCTACTTAACCCTGACCCCTCTGCCCTGTCCCACAACACACACACACGCGCGCACACACACACACACACACACCCTTTGGAGGTAGGGTGACTCCAGACTTCCATGATGCAGCACTCCTGCCCACGGGAGGGTATGAACCCACACGGGAGCTTGCAAATGGGAGAGGTTGTTGAGGGACCCCCTCTCTAAGTGGTCGAATAGTGGGGAGAGGCCAGAGATCGTTTTTGAAATACAGCAGATGGATCGTACCAGAGTTCTAGAATTCTAACTCGATAGGACAAGAAATGCTTTTTCTGGTAGAAACAGTGTTTTTTAAAAAAAATCACTAGTTTTTCCAGTGTAGTGCGGTCCTAGAATTTAATTTAGCACACTGGTTTTTGCTAGTATTTGAATTCTATGTTGAAGCCTGTGAACAGAATTTCCATTGTTTCTGTGGGAAAAATCTATGTTCCAGACATCCATTAAGAAGTCATTGTTTGGATAATTTTTTTTAAGTTGGAGACAGTCAGATTTTCCTGAGAAATTATGTGTAAATTTAAAATTTCTGAGTGTGAGTCTTTTCTTTTTTTTAAGTTTATTTATTGAGAAACAGTGCAAGCCGGGGAAGGGCACAGAGACAGGGACACAGAATCCAAAGCAAGCTTCAGGCTCTGAGCCGTCAGCACAGAGCCCGATACGGGGCTCGAACCCAGGAACTGTGAGATGCTGACCTGAACTGAAGTCCTATGCTTAGCCGACTGAGCCACCCTGGCGCCCATCTGAGTTGAGTCATTTTAAATGAACTAGAGAAGTTTACTCCTTAAGTCCCATGACACACCAGCTTAGGGAGATGAATCCATAACCTCACAGGTTGGCCGTTCCCTTCATTGTCCCCGTGCTGGTCTGGGAGCACAAACACACCTTCGGTGGGAGTTCCCGCTGGTGAAGCTGTTTGGCAGGATATTCATTTTAAACGGACACACTTCTAACCCGGCAGCTTCGTGTCTAAACCCTAGCCTAGTAGAAATAGACTTACACGCGGAGATTTAAGGAAAGCAATGGTTCTCAAACATTTTTCGTTTTAGGATCCCTTTACGCTCTAGAAATTTATCGAAGAGCTGCAGAAGCCTTTGTTTTATGAGTTACAGCTACTTATGTTTACCATACTAGAAATTAAAACCGAAATGTAAAAAAATTACTGAAGACAAATCCCTCTAGAACTAGTTTCCAGAATAACAGCGATGGAGAGAAGAGCAGCATCGCTGTGTATTTTTGCAGTCTCTTTAAATATCTGGCTCCACAGCAAATAGCTGGATTCCAGCATCTGCCCCTGCCTCCGGGCTGTTGCAGGATGTCGTTTTGGGTGCGGTATACAAAGAAAATCCAGCTTCACACCGATGGGTAGTTGGAAAAGGGGGCAAACCTTTTCAGGTAATTGTAGATGTACTTCCTGGATACGACACGAAAACTCGGCTTATAATAGTGTCTAAAATGTGGACTCCGAACCCCGCGGATGAACTTTTCACACTGCGCTACATTAAAAACTACTGGTTTATCTTTCACTTTGAATGGTGGATCTTTTACTCATTCCTGATTTTTTTTTTTCCCACATCACGTCACTTGAAAAATAATGGTTTACCGAGTTCAGCACGTCTTCCACACGTGGATACGTCCGATTCTATGTAATCAAAAAGTTCCATTACTTACCACCACCACTAATGCCATTAGAAAAGTCGTTAAGTATTGGGAAGCCGTCCAAAACCCTAATTTCACTTGAAAGTTCAGATTTTATTATTGGCAACAAATCCCTCCAGTTGTTTTCTTCGAAGCGACAGGCTCACCGTGTTCCTTTTCAAGAACGTGTGTGCCACATCCCGCGTCTGACTAACCGTAGTTCATCGGTCAGTCGCTCTTTCAGGTAAACCCGGCGATCCATGAAAAAGGCAGTTAAATCCAACTCCCGACCGAGGCCGTCGCACAGGGACTTTCCCTTGAGCCAGGAGTCATCCTGCGAATGCGACGGGAGTGAAAAGGTGGTTAAAATGCCCTTCCCTTTCCCTGTGTGCCTTTGTGCAGAGCCAGGCTTTCCCCCTCTCCCTGAGCCCAGGCGGCGTACGACAGCAGGTTGAATGCAGACGCGGATGCGAGAATCCAGCGAGGTGCGCTTCCCGCTTCGCCACACAGGATAAAAGCTGCCTGTTCAGGGGTCAAGATTTAATGAGTCTGAACTGCTTCGTCAAGGGCCACCCTACACAGAACTGGCATTTTGCACTTTGACCGTGTGGCGGTGACGAATCAGGTGACCAGAGTACAGCCTGGTGGCACCGCACTGCCTCGATGCACGCCACAGCCCGGCCGTTTGTCCCCCTGTGCCTTCTGCACCCTCAGGAGAAACGGCAACCCCATGAAAAGGCAGAACGTCCAGCTCTCTGGAAATAGTCCCGCCGTCCTGGCGCCCCTGGAGTGGGTGGGGAGGGAGGGCTCCCCAGAGCTCGCAGAACAGAATTTGAGAACATGTATGGAGGTGTTCATTCCGGCACTCTCTAAAAGTGACCGATTAGCAATGACCTCCCTGCCCATTAGTAAGAATGGAGAACGACGGAATAATTCCAGCGTATCCACACTGCGCCCAGTAAACAGAACTTGTTATTTTTCTGTACCTATCTCTAAGACCTGTCCTCCAGGAAAAGGCAAGTTGGGGAGCCTTTCGTAGGGATGGCCACGTTTAAAAGCATACACACAGGGGCACCTGGGTGGCTCAGTCGGTTAGGTGTCTGACTTCGGCTCAGGTCATGATCTCAGTCTGTGAGTTGGAGCCCTGCGTTGGCCTCTGTGCTGACAGCTCTGAGCCTGGAGCCTGCTTCAGATTCTGCGTCTCCCTCTCTCTCTCTGCCCCTCCACTGCTCATGCTCTGTCTCAATCTCAAAAGTAAGTAAACATTAAAAAAAATTTTTTTTAAACATACACACAAACTTACGTGCGTGTATAAGGAAGCCACGGGAAGGAACGTGGCATTGTGTCCACCATGCTGATGGTGGCTGACTCGGGAGACGCGGAGCGGCGTTGAGGGTGGGGCAGGAGAGGAGAGCGAGAATGGAGCCTTCACATATTTGTGTAGATTACTTAAACCTTTGACAATATGTAATTCTTGGGTCAGTTGTTTCAAAGCTTCCAACGAGAATATATAATTACCTTTTTTCTCCCCATGCATCTCATTTTAAAAGATAGCTTTTTAAGGGCGTTCTCAAGTTTGAAGTTAATGCCAAACCTCACTAGGGGTTTATACCTGTGAAGACTAAAACAGCTGTCAGTAAACTTACATATGTAATGATGTTATTTTGCTTAACAGGACGTAAACAGATGGTATCTGATCCCCTTCCCCTCACTTATTTTAGGTGGCTGAACTTTACTTTTCTAAGAACTTCATGACTTCTTTGAGAAAATTTACCATTGGGGTAATCTTAAACTTGGAAAATGTCAACCAAAAGCTAATTTTTTTTCACCCTAAAAATGTGGAGGGGGCGCCTGGCTGGCTCACTCGTTAGGGCAAGAGACTCAGGGTTACGATCTCAGGGTCACCATCTTGGGGTCGTAAATTTGAGCCCCACGTTGGGGGTAGAGTTTACTTAAAAAAATACGGAGAAACTGGAAGTCTTTGTTTTTACAAAAAGTTTATTTTGAGACTTCGAATTGAGACTATTAAATTCTAAAATAGATAACATTTGTTAGTGAAAGCCTTGGTTATTTGGATTTCCCCAGTTTGGAATGGGGCTGGGCTGACATTTAATCGTTGCACTATTCTTAGAGAAAAATGGCCCTAATAAGCAATTTAATCATAACTAGAACTGTGTGAGGGGACCATTGTCTTCTTTCAATACAATGTAATAAAGTGAACTCCTTGCGACTGCTATTTGATACACCAGTTTGAATGTCATCCAGTTATTAAGTCAGAGATCACGTATGGGCGGCACTTAGCTTCTGTGTGCTTCGATGTGTATTCTTGAAGCTCGTACTCATTCAGAGGTCTTCCCTAATTTGAACTTCTAATTTCAGCAAAGCTTTACTCTTTCCCTTCGCTTAGGGTAAGAGTAATAAGATCTTATTTTGCTAAATGTGAGCTTTGCCAGAACAAGATCAAAACTATTAAAATTCAGCAAAATCCTTTTGGTGCACATAATAAAGCCATAGGAATAAATACTGTCGCTAGTTTGGAGTTCTTTATGAATAAAGAGTGGAGCTTACCTCCATGTGGCGGCGACGCTTCTTACATTGTGTAGCATTAAAACTCTGGTATCTTTATCAACAACAGCACCGTGCTGGTCACGGAGTCATTTCGCGATACATCTTGATCTTTCACAGTCTGGTTAGGGGCACGAGGCTAGTGAAACTTAGAAAATACCGTGAAATCAAGTACTATCTTGTGAGGTTCACAGGAAGAACTAGTGTTAAAAAAAAAAAAAATCTACCCCAAGTTACAGCTTAGTAAAAGGCATTTCTGGAACTAGATCACTAGAAACTTAGAGGTTGTTCTAATAATCCAGATAAAAGTTTGATAGATCAGGGTGGGAGCAACTGAAATGAGCTTGATCTAAAAGATGCTCAAGGAAAAATGAAGTGGCCCTTGTGGTTATTATTATACAGGGACTAGAGAAAGCAGAAGAGATAAGAGACAGCCATGGAGATTCTGAGATAGCATGAACAGAGAGGGGTTGGCATTGCTACATATGGGAAGTCGAGGGAGGAAACAAGGGGCAGAAATTTCAGAACAGGTTAGTTAATTTTTTCAATATGTTGCATGTGAGGTCACTAGGAAACGCCCATCAGGACAGAGGAGGGGAGATTGAGAACCATTAATACAGAGGTCCTGACATAGAAGCAGGAAACCTGAAAGAGAGCAAATCCTGAGATCTGGGCCTCCCCTTAGTGTCCTCCCTGCCCCCCCCCCCCCCCCCCGTTAGGGGCAGGAGGAATTAAAATGACTGAGAACCGGGTGGTTAAGAAGTAGAATGGGGGTCACCAAAGGTGAGCAGGGCAGGTCAACAAAGGATGGATGGTCCACAAGGCAAGCAGAGGCTTCTTTGGAGGTGGAGAGACAGACACGAGAAGGCAGGGATGAAGGGTTTTCATTAGTTGCCAGCAATGATGGATGGTTCCTAGTTGGGCTTTTGTAATCAGACACCATCACGGCTACCTCACAAATAACCAGACTGTGCATTTCAATCCTCCAGGTGGTATTGGAGTGCTATGTAAGAAAGGACTTGGTCTACACCAAAGCCAACCCCACCTTTCATCATTGGAAGGTCGACAATAGGAAGTTTGGACTTACTTTCCAAAGCCCGGCTGATGCTCGAGCCTTTGACAGGGGAGTGAGGAAAGCAATCGAAGACCTTATAGAAGGTACCGATTTTGTCACTGCATTCTTAGGGGGACAGTGGGGATGTTCCAAGGTCCTTTTTGTTCCAGTTGTCTGCCATCTTATATTTGTGGTTTATTTGAGGGAGGCCGAGTGGGGGGGGGCAGGTCAGTAGATCCCAAAACTTTAGGAACATCCACAGAGAACAGTTACAAAGTGGCAGTGCAGGGGGAAAGGAGATGGGTTTCAGACTAAGGAGTGATCCCAGTTGGTCTTTAGACTCTGCTCTGGAAAGACAGATTCGGGACTTGCGTATCAGTGGCTTTGGTCTGATCTGTCTTGGCTCAGAAGGTGCCAGGCCTACCGACCGCCTTCCTGTGACGAGAGCCCAGGGCGGATGGCTGCACTGAACAGGAAGGGTGTCTGTGAGTCCCAGAGCCCTGAGTCGGTTCAGGGCTTAGTCTGTGGGTGAGTGGGTAGTAGACACTGTGCGTCGCATCTGAATGCGGCCTGGAAGGCTCCTGGGCGGTCAGTTCTCAGGGCTCTTCTAGGGCCCACAGATGCAAACACGCCAGTTCCAGCACACTCACTCGTCCATTCAGAGAGTTAAAGTTGCCGTAGCCGGAGCCCTGTGAAAAAGAGATAGAAAGCAAGGCACGTGAAAGCCAAATCCAGAATTGGGGGAGACTGATGACAAAAGAATGTATGCTTTATTTGTTTAAGAATTAGGGTGTTCTGAAGTCATTTTCTTCTTTGTGGGTTGGGGGGAAGAGCGAAAAGCAAATCTTAAAAAGGAAAGTTGCTTATCTGTTCACTACAACCGTGTGAGAGCCAGAAAGGTAATGAAAATACAATGTTCACATTCTAGGTCTGACATAAGGTGGCAAATATCTAAAAAGTCGTTTTTAAACATAGCTTTTAAATGTTGAGACAGGATGTCCGCTTATTCAGTGAGGCTACACACAAAATTTAATTCTCTTACTTGTAACTTTTTTCTCTGTATATCATCTGTCTACTTGTTTCTGTCAAACTTTCCTCAGATGTTGAGGGACTGGGATAATTCATCTAGTAGAGAAGGATCCTGAAAGATCAGTAGTAATTGTGCGGAGGACTTCCTTTTTCTCCTGCAGTCCCCCGGTGGAAATTTAAATAGTTCTCATCACTTTCTGTGCAGGTTTTTTTTTTAATTTCAGGTTTATGTAATAGCAAAATATTTTCTAAATGCACATTTTTAAAGACCTAACCAAGAAAAGGAGATAGAGAAGAAATTCGCCTTTTGGTATGCCTGTCACTGAGGCCGACTTAAATATTTTTCCTTTTGGCCATTAACAGTGTCATTTAAGTTGGTCCACGCATTATTGGGTAGTGTTAGGGGGGAAGGAGGAAGGCACACAGATTTGCATACCAGAATGAAGAAAGGGATGGACAAGTAAATAATAAATCGAGCCCTAAATGACCAAAGCATTCCCTGATGGAATACACTGGGTTTTCTGACAAGAACCCCAATTTTGGCCTGCAGAAACAGAAAACTCACGGATGCCTCAATATTGCAAGAGAAAACCTCCTTGCATGGGTTTCTGCTTAGAAGGCGGCTCCCACAGTCTGGGTTTTGAGTCCAGTGTCTGAATTTCAGAACAGGAGGTGGCCAGACAAGCTGTTTAGTCAAACCCTCTTATTGGCGGGTGAAAAGACCAGAAACTGATGCTGAGATTGTCGCAGGTGTCACCTGAGAGTCCTTCACCTAGTGCTTCCCCTACTACACTGTGGGGTCTGGGGGGACGCTGGCGGAGGCTGGTCTTTGGCAGGTGCTTCAGAGCAGTGGGCTGGCTCTCCTCTCCACGCCCAGGTGCCTCTCTGGGTGCGGGTCCTCCAGTGGCCCGTGCAGAAGTTTGAGGGATTGAGAAGAGTAGGCAGGGTTAATTTAGGGGATGTCCTAGCTAGAGTCAATTAAAGATGAGTAAATTAACGACCTTTAATTCCCAGGTTACGTATTTCTGCTGACGATTCACTTTTGAAAGGAATGGAATGTGGCTTTATTAAAATACGGGTTTTAAATGACGGGATTTGACTTACCCTCTCTGGAATCGCGTTTCATCACGTTGTTTGTCTCCTTAGGCTCCACCACATCATCCTCCACCATCCATAACGAAGCTGAACTTGGCGACGATGACGTTTTTACAGTAAGTTCCCTTTGTCCTCTGCTCTCCGGATGCGTTGGTGAATAATCAGGTTCTGTTTAAGGATGTGAGAGACGCTTTGCAGTTTGGCATTTGCCGTTCTTGTTGGGGTCACATGGGGATCTCGGTCTTGTTACAGTTTTCACTGTGCTAGGTTTGCCCATGTTGTGGGGGTACCGTTGGCCACGTGACACAGCTGTGGCACCTCTCCCCAACCTGTCTAAGGTTCTCTCCCAGTATTCCCCAGACTTAGGGTGACCAACTCTCTGGCTTGCCTGGGACTGTCCTCCATTCAACACCGGGAGTCCCTAGTCTGCAAAATACCTCAGTCCCAGGCAGACCGGGACAACTGGTCACCTTGCTCAGAGTCTCCTGTTTCCTGGCATCAGGGGAAAAGCCAGAGTAGCCTTCCTGAAGAGTAATTAAACAGCTGACAAGAAAGGCCGGAAGGCTGAACTGAAGTTAGACGCAAGTATGCTAAGGCAGGAAAGGGCCTGGCCATTTTGACACAGCGTGAGTTAATGGGGTATTACTGGAAACAAAATGATTTCTCAGCTTGCGTCTTCATTGCAATCCTGTGCTTCTGAAAGTTAATTAACAAACACTTCGTCGCACACCTGCTGTGTGCTTGGTGCAGGGAGGAGGCTGTGGGGCAGCATTTTCCAACTCTTGGCCCTGACCCACCGCAAGAAATACATTTACGCTCTGACCAGGACACGCACACCTGAAACCAGATTGTATTTCGTGCTCTGCGTTCTGATTTCTTCTCTTCCGTTTTGTCATCTTCCACTTTTTATAATGAAGCTTCTAAAGCACACAGGAAAATTTAAAGAATATCACCGCGAACATCTACATTCAGCGTTTGAAACGTTCTGCCCCGGTTGCTTTATCTGCACCTGTAGATACGTAGACGTGCACGCGCACGCGTGTTTGTTTTTTGCTGATCCAGTTGAGAGTAAGTCACCTCAGTGTTTTAGTTCTTGTAATACTCCGGCATGCGTCTCCTAAAAACAAGGCATTCTCTCCCACAAGCACGACACCGTTACTATGCCTAGGGAGACTAATAGGAATTCCCTGATAGCATCTAATAGTTCCGCACTAGTTCTTCCCTTATCCCAAGAGTACCTTTCATAAGCCGTTTTTGTTTCATATTTTTAAATATTGGCTGCAGCCCTTTAAATGTGTTTCCCTATGCACTCATCATGGAACCAGTGATTTGAAAAAAATGCTACTTTGGGGATAGAGAGGTGGAGAAACCATGCCTCTCGCCCTCGCGGAGATCACAGGGTGGTCTGGTCAGAGATGAGACTGTCTGACCCACGGAAGGCGTGGGGAGGGGCACCTGCCGCGTGGTCCTCTAGTCCAGGGTATGTTACAGGGAGGGGTCTGGGGATCAGAGACGACCACTAGGAGGTGAGGCCGACCTGTTCCTCGGTGGCATTTGAACCCAGCTCGGGAAGGGGCTTCAAAGCTGAGAAGCACAGTGCGAAGGCGGAAGCAGGGATGTGCGTGGCGGGTCCCAACCTGACGTGAACAGAGCGTGCGTAGGGGTGTCAGGAAATGAACTCAGTTGTCTTTCCATTGAGCGGCTGGTGTGATTGTGGCTCAGAACAGGCTTCCTATAGCGCTCCAAGCAGATCCTCTCAACAGTTGGCATTTGCTTACATCTGTTCCTTTGTCACGTTTTTCGAGAGACAAACAACAGCAGGCGGGTTAAAAGGTGGCTTCCTGTGCTCCAGAGCAAAACTGTCATTCGCAGCTGCTTCCCAGCTACCTGCCAGAAGTGATTTATAGAATCATGAGAGGGCAAGAGGGACAGGGGTGATGGAAGCCAGCGTCCCTCCTGGTTTTGTCCTTTAATCCACAGGGGCTCAACTGGCTGCTCTAGGGGAGCGCAGAATGCCCGCAAGGAAGCGTAGAAACAGCCCCGCTGTTTGCAGACACTCACGAACTCAGTGGGGAAGGAGCTCCACTTAACTGCATCCCACGTAGGCCCTGATGGCTATCTGCCCTCTTCCCTCGTTTACCGACAAGGGCTTATTAACGGCAGCACCTCCCATCTCCACGCCGGCCTCTTCTGTAGGCCGGTGACTGTTAGGAGCCCATCCCGTGGAAGGACGGCTTGGGCGCCGGGCTTTCCGTTGGTTCCCGAGCTCCCCGTCCCTAGCCTCTCTGTCCTGGGTGATAAGTGAGGTGTCTGAAACCCGGAGCCCAGGAAGTGAGCAGCTGCGTTGACTCCTGTGTAGTCTGTAGCTTCCCAGAGCTTGTCGTGTTCAAAACTTTTATTGGTAGGACAGATATTTAGAACTCGGAACTCATTTCGTGTAGAAAGAGTATAAACGGTAGGGCGCCTGGGTGGCTCAGTTGGTTAAGCATCTGACTTCGGCTCAGGTCATGATCTCGCGGTTTGTGAATTCGGGCCCCATGTCGAGCTCTGTGCTGACAGCTCAGAGCCTGGAGCCTGCTTCTGATTCTGTCTCCCTCTCTCTCTGCCCTCCCCCCCCTCACACTCTGTCTTTCTCTCTCTCTGTTTCTCAAAAATAAACATTTAAAAAAAAAAAGAAAGAGTATAAATGGTGGTAAGACCTTCTAACAACTTAATGATGGACCAGAATTGTGAGGGCTTTCTGGAAGGACAACAAGTCTATGGTTATAACTTGAGGAACCAAGAGGATAACTTCTGTTTTTGCCACGAGAGTCAGGGGCTTCCCTCTGTTTCAGGGGATTCCTTGGGGCTAGCAGGAAAACAGGACGTTGTGGACAATATGTTGAGGCGTGTTCTACGTGGGGAATAAAGTGGAGGAAGAGACGCCCCGACTCCCCCTGGAGCTGTCGGGTGCTCACCAAGTATGGGCTGTCTCTGCTCACACTTGCCCAGCTCTCATGGTCATCCCCCACACCAGCTTGTCCTCCTGGCTTCTCAGGATTGAGAAACCGTGTGTAATTCCTCAGAGTAAAATTAGCGTCCTGCTTGGTGTGTGCACGAGTGGATGCACACATGCGCGTGCATCTGTGACCACTTGCCAACACCATGCCCCCTCAGTCTTCCAGTGCCTCTGCATTCTGTGCCGCTGCCCCCCGCCGACTGTGTGTCGGCATCCTTCCTGCCCGAGCCACCAGCGGAAGCTCCTGATGAGCAACTGTTCTGATTTCTGAGTCTGGACTGTTTACTCATTCGTGTGTCCTAGTAGTTCTCCCTGCGCCAATTGCGACTGTTTTCTCTCCTTTAAAATTCCAAAGCACTCTGTTGATGATTTCTGCCTTGCCACTTGAAAGCCTGCCCTTTTTCTGTTTTTAAATTTTTTCTTTATGAATGACTGAATCTTTATCTAATTAGAAGCAAGACATTCGTCATTATAGTCTCTGCAGCCCTGTAAAACTTCGCTCTAAGTGCTCAATAAACGGATGGTCTGAACCTCAGATATAGTAACGATCATAGGCTTTCACATTTTATTCATTTGCTTTGTCGTTATCCTGGGGGGGGGCCACGTAAAGTTGGGTGATTTTGAGGGATTCTCGGTAGCTTCGTGTCCCGTTTTCGTAGCTGTGTTTGCTGCCGCGTCTGCACGTGGGAGCTGAGCTCCTCGCGTCCTCACTCACTGTGAGCTCTTGCCTGCTCACGAAGCTTCTCGCCCTCCCATGAACTCTCTCCCCTTTGCAGTACAGTCTCTTCCCGGGACCTCAGTTACAGTGACTGACCCAGGTGAACACAAATCCGTAGATGACAAGGGTGCGCCCGGCATTGAATATGCAGGTATAAGGCTTGAGCCATTTGGTACAAATTTGGAAGATGAGTAAGGCAAACAATATAGACAACAACAAGAAAAAGTTAGCGTTCTGTTTAACGGGAGAGTTTTTTTGTTTGTTTTTCGCCATTGCTAAGAGTTGGCACACTCCTGGGGCGCCTGGGTGGCTCAGTCGGTTAAGCGGCCTGACTTTGGCTCAGGTCAGGCTCAGGTCATGATCTCGCCGTTTAGGAGTTCAAGCCCTGCGTTGGCCTCTGTGCCGACAGCTCAGAGCCTGGAGCCGCTTCAGATTCTGTGTTTCCCTCTGTCTGTGTCCTTCCCCACTACTCACATTCTGTCTCTTTTTCTCAAAAATAAACATTAAAAAAAAGAGAGAGAGAGTTGGCACACCCATGTTGGAGCTTCTGACTGACAGCTTTTGGTTTCTTTCATTTCAGGGCTGGGGAGACTTGAAAGGGACAGAATGGAGAGACCCTCGAGTCTGTTCCCTCTGTTGTGCTTTTGTGTTGCAGAGAAGACATGTGCTTTTATCTTGTGGAGGAGGCCCCTTGTCAGCCTGAGATAGGAACGGCCCAGCCCGCCCCCCCCCCCAATAGGCTGAGCTGGTTTGCTCCCAGCTTAGCACTCACTTCCTTCCAGCTCCTCGGGTTGAGGACCCTGAGCCAGAGCGTGGGGAGCCTGCAAGGAGAGGGGGCAGGGGAAGAAAGGGAGACAATAGGGAAAATGGACCATATGGAACTAGAGTAGATCTGGGTTTTTTTGTTTTGTTTTGTTTTATTTTTGAGAGACATAGAGATGGAGCGTGAGCAGGAGAAAGGTAGAGAGAGAGAGAAGCAGACACAGAATCTGAAGCAGGCTCCAGGCTCCGAGCCATCAGCACAGAGCCCGATGCGGGGCTCGAACTCACCGATCATGAGATCATGACCTGAGCTGAAGTCGGCCGCTCAACCGACTGAACCACCCAGGTGCCCCGATCTAGGTTTTATTTTATGGCCCTTTCATGATCAATTTTCCAAAATCCTGTTTTGTAGGGTTGGGTCCATTAAAACCTGGTGGTTTATTTCCTGCTGCCAAATTCAAAAATCATTTTTTAATTGTTATTAGCATCTTCATAGGTGGACAAGGATAAATTTCAACACGATCTTGGGAGAATGTAGCCACAGCGTGTATAAATACATACTCCTAGAGCCGGCTAAGTGTTGTCGGCGCTTCAGCTGTCACTGTGCTGAGTGGCTGGATTCTTGCTCTGAAGCTTGGGGATTAGGAAAATATTTGCTTAATAGATAGATACTTGGGGGTGTATAAAATAGCTAAGTCTTTATCTTCCATAATAAGAAGTCCTGAAATAATATCTAAATCTGCAAATCGGGAAATAGTAGTGTAACCACATGGCATTGAAAAAAAATGGAGCGAGCACAAGAAGAGGAAGCCCCGAGAACTGGAGGTGTACGTTTCTCTGGCGCGTGAGCCGAGGTGGGGAGGGGTGAGGCCTGCTATTGGGATCTTAAATGATACACGTGTATTGATTTTTTTTTTTTTTTTAAAGAAATGCAGGGGTGGTTTCTCAGAATGGGGGTTGGGGGGAATCAAGGGAGGAAGCGGAATCGGGAGAGACGCCTTAGTTACAGCAATCCTGGGTCCCCCTCCTTCGGGGTTTAAAGACCTTAAAGAGACACAACAGAGGTTGAGGTCTGCGGCCGCAGCTTCTCTTCCTCCCGCTGTTTTCTGTGCCTGGTGCGAGGAAGCAGGATTGTCCACCGTGCAGATAATTAGCTGCAAATGTTTGGCTTGCGGCGAGATGAGGTTCGCCGTAGACATGCCAACTCCTTAGAATTACAGGTCTTGGAGCTGGAAGGGATTTTGAGTTCATATCGGATGAGCCAGCCTGCTCCGTTCTGGCAAATGAAGTAGGATTCGCCTCATTTCACAGCCTCGGTTGGGGAAGCAGCTCAGGGTCCACTGGGTGACTTGCCGAAGGTCACACAGCTCGTTCACAGTGGAGGAGCCAGGAACAGCATCCCCGAGCCTTTCCGGCTCACCGCTGCCATTCTTCTCTTTCCTCTGTTGAAAAATTACATTTATGATACTCCAGCCGTTCTTTTTTTTTTTTTTAAACAACAACCAAATACAAGCATTGTATTTTAGGGTTCTGTTGAACCCAAATTGGAAAGGGGAGAGAAAAGAGGATAAATTTAAGAGCAGTGCCCTGTGTGGCCCATTGTGACAGACTTGGAGCCTACCAAGTGAGTTTTGCAGCTCAGGGGTCCCCAAAATAGCAACTCAGAGCTTGACCATTGGAAAGTCTATCCTTATATAAAGTTGTGGGTTTTTGTTTTTTTTTATGTTTATTTTTTGAGAGAGAGAGAAAGCCAGGGAGGGGCAGAGAGAGAAAGAGAGAGAGGAATCCCAAGCAGGCTCTGCACTGTCGGTGCAGAGCCTGATGTGGGGCTTGAACTCATGAACCGTGAGGTCATGACCTGAGCCAAAACCAAAAGTCAGATGCTTGACCACCTGAGCCACCTGGTGCCTCCACCCTTATATGAGGTTTTGGTTTTGTTTTCTCCTTGCCTTCTAGGTTTTTACTACCACAACCTAAGTATTGTTTCTGGATCAGGGAGGCCCTTCTCAGTAGTGATTCCTAGTTAAGCCCTAGCGCCTTCAGGCATCCGTCCTGCGTAAGGAGGTCACCGCTCTCTGTGTGCCTAGCATGGTATTAAACTGTGTACCATCCTTTGCAGAACTGAGAAGATTTAATTCACATCATTCTGTGTGGGTCGGAACTCCCTCTTAGCAGCCAGCTGAAGAAGGCTGGTATTTGGATTACGTTCGGCATTTCGCCGTACCTCAGGCAGGCAGCCCTCCTTCACGTAGGAAAGACGTCCTGTCTTTTACACCGTCGTCCGCTTCCAGCCACGTTTTGCCTAGGCTGGAAGAACTCGGTCCTTCCTCGTGCCCTACGCTTGAACCCTTGACATCCTGTTTAATACAAGCCGCGTTTTATTACTTTCTGGCTGTTCAGAGCAGTTGTCCCTAATGACGTCCCTGATGCCTCCCCCCGCCCCAGGTGTTGTCCAAAGTATGGCTGGAGCAAGCGTTCGAAACCAAAACTAAGAAGCAATTTGTTTTGTCCTGGATGGGCTTTTGAGAATTTACAAGCTGTGCTTATTTTCATTCCTTGTTTTTTTTTTAAGTTTATTTATTTTTAGAGTGAGTGCGTGCACAAGCGTGATAAGGGCAGAGAGAGAGGGAGAGCGAGAATCCCAAATAGGCACAGAGCCCAACGCAGGACTCAGTCTTATGAACTGGGATCCTGACCTGAGCTGAAACCGAGAGTCGGACGCTGAACCGGCTGAGCCACCCAGGCGCCCCAGATGCTTGTTTCCTATTCTTGATAAATAGGAAAAAATGAATTCGTTGACTTTTGTAATTATCCAGGTTTCGCTTACAGAAGCAGAGTATAGCCTGCCACGTTTCCCCCTTTTTTTGAAGTTTTTTCCACTAATCCATCCCAGCAAACATTAAAACTAAAGACAAATCTACCAATTTTGTGAGGACTTTTTTTTTTTACAGATCTACCAATTTTGTAATAAATGGGGCTCATTTACCGATTTTCTAAGAAAGAAGTGGCGTGTGACCGCTGGGTACATGGAGGAGTTGAGAGGCTGGGGAGAGGCTCGCATTCCAGACTTGGTTCTGCCAGTACTTAGCTGTGATCGCTGATCCTCTGGACTCCCTTGTCTTCTCAGGGTGAATACTTCCTCTGAGCCTCTATTTGCTGGCCCAGGGGAGGGGAAGGAGAGGTGCTGTGGAGTGGCACCAGCCCTGGCCCCGTGGCCTGCACCCTCACATACGTGACTATGCTCGGTCCTCACGACCACCCTGTGAGGGACATACTGACACTTCCACTTGGCAGACAGAATCACCAAGACTCAGAGCAGCAAAGCAACCTACATTCTGTTCCATACTCTGCCCACCCAGAATGCAGACTTCAGATCTGCTTGCTGCCTTTCAGAGAAGTTCAAGAAAAGGCAGTATGTATTCAGTAAGTTTTGCTTATAAAGATAGCAGATGCCCTTCGTTGCAAAGTAGCTTCCTAAATGACGGCCTTTTCCACTAGTGCCCTCCTTGGCTTAAAACTCCAGTGAAGGGGCACTTGGGCGGCTCAGTGGGTGGAGCGTCTGACTCTTGATTTCGGCTCAGGTCATGATCTCATGGTTCATGGGATCCACTGTCAGCACAGAGCCTGACCAGGATTCTCTCATCCTCTCTGCCTCTCTCTCAAACACGCATTTAAAAACAAAAACAAAAAAACAAAAAAACTACTTCAGTGAAGGTCTGAGGTTACCCTTGTCCCTGCTTGAAAGCCCCAGTCTCATTTGAGATGATCAGTTGATCCAAAACGTTTTCTGGGACGCCTGGTGGCTCAGTTGGTTAAGCATCTGACTTTGGCTTAGGTCATGATCTCAGGGTTCGTGAGTTCGAGCCCCGCATCTGGCGAACACAAGCCCCACTTCTCTTTCTCTTCCACTGTCCCCCTCTCTCCCTCTCTTTCTGCCTCTGGTGGGATTCTTTCTCCCTCTGCTCCTCGCTAACTTGCTCCCTCTCTCTCTCAAAAAGAAAAAAATGTTCTGTTTTCTGTTGTCTCTACCTTTGGAATCTGGGGATTGGGGAGAGTAGGGGTGGGGAGAAGCTAAGTAAAAGAGAAAATAAGTTGAAAATGTAAGCTACTTCTACAAAGTTTAACTAGTGACACTGATCTGTGGTAGCTTATTAAGAGAAGCAAAAATGTTTTGGGGGAGGGGCAGCCCTATGCTTTGTGGTTGACACCAGGAAGCAGCGTCCCATAACTGCTGCTGGCTGAGACCCAGCTCTGCACTGGGTGGCATGGAAGGTCTCAGAAGATGGGCGGGAGCTGCTTTATCTTCTAAATGACAATAATTATCAAGTTCACATTACATAGAGGATCTTTTTATTCAACATGTAATACCTACAGTGGCTAAATTAAAGCAATTAATATGTCTAAGGCTCAAACAAAAGCTTTGAAATGCTCTCAATTTCAGGAAGCCCAAAGGCATTTTGCTAGCCCTCCCACGTGTGTCTTTCTTCATTTACATGCATCTTATCTCATTTTCTTAAGTTGTGGATAGTAGGATACTATTCTTTCCATTTTACTAAATCATACAGAGCCCATATTCAGGGTTACCTGAAAGCCCGCCTTCCTGCTCCCAACCCCTCAGCCCTTCCAGTAAAACCAAGCTGTGGGTGTATCAGAGTCCTTTCCTTTCATAAGAAAATTTCACCTAACTTAAAAAATATTTTTTTAATGTTTGTTTATTTTTGAGGGAGAGACAGAGACAGAGAGACAAAGTCAGAGCAGGGGAGGAACAGAGAGAGACGGAGACACAGAATCTGAAACAGGCTCCAGGCCTGAGCTGTCAGCACAGAGCCCAACATGGGGCTCGAACTCAGGAATGGCAAGATCATGACCTGAACCGAAGTTGGACGCTTAACCAACTGAGCCACCCAGGTGCCCCTCACCTAACTTTAAAATGTAGAAACATAAGATTTGTTTTTTCAATGAGTGGGATTTTTGTTTTGTTGTTGGCTTTACAATAAAAGAATGCCCGCTTTATCCTCGGGCCCCAGAGAGCAGAATGTCTTAGAGTCTAAGGCCAAAGTCGTCTCTTTCTGCCGTTCCTGCAGTTGCCTCTTAGGCCCAAACCGCCCGCTAGCTCGGCCATGAAAGGGCAGGTGCCTGGCTGATGGCTTGCCTTTTTGAAAGAGGACACCTGGAACCTATGTAGGCCCTGAGGACAGGTGAGCCAGTGCAACCTGTTCCTAAAGACCTGTTGACAAAATGGGTGACAACTTCCTGTTTACCAAAAGAAAAAGGTCTGACAGGTGCCAAGGGGAAAGGAGCACTGTACTGAAGAGTTAGAAACAACAGCTCATCAAGCCACCCGAGCCAGGAGCCTTCTGAGACACTTAACTGTCCCGTTTACTGACTTCTGAGAAGCAGAAGGTGCCCAGGGTTTCATGTCCTCAGTCTCATTGCCAGGCCCAAGGTTGAGAGGAATGGTATATATTTATATTTAGTGTGTTTACCTACTTCTTAAAAAAACAAAAGGAGGGGCACCCGGGTAGCTAGCTTCGTTGGTTAAGCTTCGGACTCTTGATTTTGGCTCAGACTTCATGATCTCAAGGTTCATGAGACTGAGCCCCATGTCCTCACTGTGAGGGTGGAGCCTGCTCGGGATCCTCTCTCCGCCCCTCCCCTGCTCATGATCGCTGTCTCCCTCTCTCTCTCTCAAAATAAACAATAAAGTAAAACACTAAAAATGAGAAGCCTTGCAATGGAAAGAAGATTGAATTATTGGCATTGGTTGCATCAGCTGTTGAGATCTATTTTAGTGGTGGATTGCAGTAAAAATAATATGAATTGTGTTCGTAGCTACTAGGTAGCCTCCTTTTAAAACGCAAAGTAGGAGCAGCATCTACACACAAGGCAGAAATGCTATGTAATGAATCCGAAGGAATCCTGTGGTCCTCGAATGAGCTACGCAGCAGTCTTCATCAGCCCTCTTGGATGTTCTTAAGAGGAGAGGAGGGTTATTCATGCATCGAGTGCAGACAGACCTTGGAGACCATCGACTGCCGGGCCCCCCCCCCCCCCCCATTTTACACAGGAGGAAACCGAGGCCCGGAGAAGTTAAGCAACTTGCCCAACACCTGTGGCCTAAACTGGCCTGGAATCCGTTCTTCGTGCAGTTTGGGCTTAACATTGCTGCGTGATTTCCAGATGACATGGTCTGGCTTCTTAAGCATTTCTTCGCTTTGTTTTCTATGCCTTGTTGAAAACGTGTCAGCCTGTGAACCTCCCGACATGGTTTCCGAGTGAGCTTGGCTCCTTGCACTGCGTGTTGGCTTCTATCAGCTCATGCGTTCCTGGGGACACAAGGATGATGAAGTGACCATGCTTGTTTGCCTTGCTGAAGGTGGGCTTCGTCCCCATTGTCTCCATCCCCAAGACGGAGAAGGAACTTGCCAGTTGCCAACCTTCTCGCAGTCGTAGATCTTCTGAGTAGGGCATTCCAGTCGTCGTCGTAGTAGTCGTCGTCGTCGTCGTAAGCGTCCCGGAAGGAACAGCCCTGGGCACATCTTTCCTCTCCCGCGGGCACTGTTTGCCTACTGCCGCTGCTTTGTGCTCCGCCCTTAACCCCCTTTGGGAAAAACAAAGTTTTAGCAGGAAAATCCAAGGGAAGTTGAAGGGATGCGCATAGCCTTGAAACACGTGTTTCATCTGACCCGCCCTGAATGCCCCAAAAAACCCTTGGTCAACAGCCAGGACCCCATCCAGGATGGGTCATTTAAGTAGAGTGCCTCCTCAAATGCTCTGGCCTCTTGGTTTTTTCTCTCCTTCCTTTCCTGAGCTTCCCTTGGTCAGAGAGGTTCACCTTCCAAATGAAGAAGGCTCGTTCCCAGACCCAGGGCACACGAGCGGATGCATGGGCTTCTTTAAGAACTTTCAGGTAGACCTCAGGAGAGGGAAGAATAGCCGAGCTTCCACGAGTAAGAAATCCTTTTATAAACTATGCCCGTGTAGGAGGAGGGAGGCAGCTAAGGTTTAACATGAGACATCCATCTTCTCGGCTCCCTTCCCCGTTCAGTCCGATTTCCACCCAAACCAGGCAGCACTGACCTTGGGGAAACAGGCAGCCTCGGCCCAGTATCTTTTGCACTTTGGATTTTGATTTACTGTCGGATATCATAACATTAAAGCCAGCTATTCAAAAGGAAAGTCTGTATCAACTTCGAAGCTCTGGTGTTTTTCTCTCGTTCGTTGTTAAATTCTGGGGAATTATAGGAAATATCTGAGTAAGTATGTCTTCGGAGTCTGGCCATTGACAGCTTGCTCTTTTTGAAGAATTTTATTAGATATTCACTGGCAAACTTGAACCTCTCTTTCTTTTCCTCTGAGCCTAGTTCTGGCTTGTCCACCTACCGAGAACAGAAGCCCCCTGGCCTTGCTCCTGCCCGTGTGGCCCTGTGTGTCTGAGCCCACATCCCACAGAGCACCCAGCCCAAACCCGAAGAACTTCCAGGGAAGGAATGAGTGCCTTTACTATCAAAGTGGATTCCATCAGGCCCCTTGTGTCTCTATGTTCCTGATTTTAAGGCTGGCGGTGCCCACTCTTTCATCTCAGTGCCCTCTGACTCTCGGTCCCACCCTCCCCTTCTTCCTTTTCTCACCTCCCTGTTCCTTCTCGGTTCTTCCTTATCAAAGTCTTGTCTCGGCTTTCTACCCTGTTGGAGGGCTTTAGAACCAGGCCCCACAAAGCTCGTTACTTTGAACAAACTCAACATGACTTTTAGAGAACGATTCACATCCAGTCTTCCTGAGCGAAGACCTTACTTAGCACTGGAATACTCGATGGCATTTCTGTTGTTCAGCGCCTCCTATCAGGTTGCAAACTTCTTAACTGGACATCTTTTAAAATGGGCATTGACATCGACTCAGGGTCCACCCCAAACCGAGAGGCGGCGGGTGGTTCTCCAGTAGTTCTGGAGGCTCCATCTGCAGGTGGCAGTGGCGATGCTCGCCCTATCGTGTTGCACAGGACCCGCCCCGAGTCCGCAGCAGCGCCTGCCCTTGCTGGCCACGGCGGGCGGGACCGAAGGCTCTGTCCCTGGATGTGGGGAAGCCTGTTGCTGAAGCCTCCACGTTTTTTCTTCTTGAGCTCAAACCCACACCAGAGACAACCTCTGAAGAGCAAGGCGAGTTAAAAACACAGCAGTCTTTACGAGTTGACGGTGAAGCTGGTAGGTTGGAAGGTGTCGTTAGCTTGTGCATACAAATAACAGGCGTTCAGGAGTCTTGCTTGAGAGGGTGTGCGCACGTAGCTTAGGTGGGCTGCTTTTCTCCAGTGTGCGTGGAAGCCGCAAGCAGAGTTCAGGAGAGTCCGTTCAGAAGTGCACGTGGATTGGGAGCCTGGCTGGCTCAGTCGGTGCAGCACGCGACTCTCCATCTCAGGGTTGTGAGTTCAAGTCCCACGTCGGATGTAGAGATTACTTAATAGGGCACCTGGGTGGTTCAGTTAGTTAAGCAGCCGACTTCAGCTCAGGTCATGATCTCACAGTTCGTGAGTCCGAGCCCGCATTGGGTGAGCTCAAGCCCCACCCGGGCTCCACACTCTCTCCCTCTCTCTCTGCACTTCATGACATTCTTACTCTCCCTCTGTCTCCATAAATAATTTTTTTAAAGTTCATATTTCCTTTAAAAAAAAAGATTACTTAATAAAAGAAGTGCATGTGGAAAAATGGCTTTTCCCCCTTGTTTCTTGGAGATGCCCTGATCGTACACGGCTTCCGTTTGTAGGTGACAGCGCGTGGCAGGATCCGTCTGCTGGTACAGGTGTGGAGTGAGCCGCAGCCTTACCGGAGGCCCTCCTGCACGTAGCTCTGTCCGCAGTAGGCAGGGACCCGTGGACACGCTGCAGAGCTTTCTGACCTTCTCGCTCCCTCGTCCGAATTTGCCACTAGATTAGGAGCTGCTTCACAGCTTTGCTTGTTCTCACGTTCTCTGGTAATGTCCAGGAAGCTCTGCACTTGACCGTGCAGTGGGAAGAGGCAGGTCAGGGTCAGGGAGGTAGGCTGGGCGCATCAGAAGGTGGCATTTCCGGTTCGCTAATGAACACTCGGCAAACATGGGTGCGCCTCAGTTCTCAGAATGGCTTTCTACACATCGTTAACCTGGACATAGTTCACAGAAAATAGGGTGGAGGCGGGCGAACAGGTGATTAACACAGGCGACCATGAGGCCGAGTGCGCACTACAATATTCAATACAAGGGTAGCTTCTAACCTCAGAGAGGACTGTCGTGTGGAGCGCTGGTTAAGAATTGAACCCTTGAGATGTGAGTCACACTGAAGGGCCTTTACCTACTCATTCAGGAAGTATTTATCGAGATCTTCAGAAACCTCTGTATTATGAGACACCATCCCCTTATCTCCTGGGTTTGTAGAAAGCAGGGTGCACCTTCTTACTTGGAGAAATCATTGTGTTAATCACAGCAAAATACCTCTCAGAGTGGGCACCAGGAAGGGCCTGTGTGAGCTTGAGAAGCCGCCGTGTGGTGTCCCGAAATCCCGCTGGGCTTGGTGATCACGGGCCGCACTTCCGTCCCGCTTTGCAGTGGCTGCCTGCCATGGTCCCTCAGAGTCTGCCCTCCGGTCTGTGACGTGGCGACGGTAGTCTACCTGCACCTGTGTCCCCATGCAGCCAGGGTCTGGCCCACTGTACGCACTTGCACAGTCTGAGAGGACTAAGAGCTCTCTGCTTTATTGTTCTGTCTGGGCCGCAACCCCCCGTGTGTTCAGTCGGTACCTCTGATGATGTGAGAGATGGAAGACAGGACAGACTTGAGCAGAAAGTGAAAATCCTTGTGCCTCAGTTTGGTTTCCTTCAGTTGCTGGATTTGAGGAGTAAATAGCACTTCTTCCCTGAGTTCTGAACTCAGGGGAAGGGAAAAAAGGGAGACCCTTAATGAGTGATGATGCCGGTCCCTGCTTACCTCTGCGGGAAGTGGACATCTCAGGCTGGGACCGCGCGATTAGACAGGGGCCTCCAAAGCCTCCCCCAGTGGGTTGAGTCCTTGGCCTCCACGCAGGCTGCACAGTCCCCGGAGCAGTTGCCAGCTCGTGCTGTTTGCCAAGCAGGTGGCTCCCAAGAGGCAGAACAGAGAAGGAGCAGACCCCGCGGGCCCAGTTCCTCTCGCACCTCTGTGGTGAGGAGTGAGGGCCGGACACAGGCAGGAGCGTGATGCCGGGCCAGCTGCCACGGACGAGTCACAAGTGAGGGGAAAGCACACCCAAGTGATGAATCCCACGCGTTCAGGCTTAAGTTACCAAAGGGCATCGGCCCGCGCCATTGGGACATCCTAGGGTAGATCGCAAGCTGCAGCCCCAACTGGCTCCAGAGGCTCTAGCAGGGTCTGGGGGGCTGCTTTCTCTTAGTTTCGCTTCACTTCCTGCTCAGCAGGTTCTCTCCCTGTGCCCTGGCTAGGATTCCAGGCTTTTAGGACCCTTAGATGTTAACTTCAGATATAAAGACAGCATCTTTTCTGCCCTCTCCATGAAAAATCTCCACATTACCTCAGAGAGGACCACGTAGCCATATCCGAATGAGTCACGCTGGATGGAGGGGTCAGAAGCAGACGTCAGCTCTGCCTCACTTGGACCAAACAGAATTGAAGAAAAGAAATCAAGAGGGTTGGGTCCCCCAAGGGATGCCACACATGTCCACTAAGGTTTTAAAGTTAACAGTCGTTGTGCTGCATAAGGGGAATAGGGTGTCTTTGTCCTAAATCCTTGTCCCATTTTTCTGGGCATTCGTTACTTAATAAGTTGGGGGAGAGGGTATAACAAAAGAGAGAAATCAGCACATGAGACAAGGGAAGAGAAGATTGAGAAATGAGAGCCAGGAAGGAGTTCCTCGATGCTCGCCAGACATAGGACACCTCGGCATAAGAAAAACCTTTGCACTGGTGTGGGGAAGAAAAGAATCTGTGACTCCGAGGATGCAGAGGGCCGGGGGTGGTTCTGAGGACACTTGGTTTTAAAGGTGGTGGCCACCGTCCATCAGGTCACCTTCCAAAGACCCTGTCACAGAGGCTCCAATCTGAACTCGTGTCTACCGGGAGAGGAGCTCTGACCTCAGCTCCGACAGGCGGGGGCCTTCATTCTCTGTGCAGCCATCTCTCTCGCTTCCCGATTACAGTGACCGCCCCCTCCCCCAGGGCCTGCCTTCAACCCAGAGATTACCACGATACCCTCGAGGTGTCCTTACTTCTGACGCTTTCCCAGGATCAGCTCCGCACGCGCTGGGTTCGATCTTTGCTTGTTTGCATCTCCCCTGCTCACCGGAGCCCCTGCAGCCAGTCCCACTACCAGTGGGATAACGGTTCTTGACCAAACGGGGCTGCACCCGCGGGAGGCCTGATGCAGTGAGCCCTTTCCCCAAAGCCTAGTGGCTGGCTGCTCCCACATTTGAGAAAACAAACCCAACTTTCCAGGGTCTGGTAGCTGGCTTTCTCTGCCCTTTGAGCCAGCCACATCATGTTTGGACAGTCTGGCCCTTCAGGGGTCCCTCTGCCTCCCACAGCCAAGATAAACTCCAGATTTCGGGAAGTCCAGCGAGACACCACAAGTGAGGGTAGACAGCGTGTTAGGTTTTGGTATGCGGGTTTGGTTTTTGTTTTTGTTTTAATTAACTCTTGGTTACCTCCCTCTAACCAGACCGCTACGGATAGTTCTTCTAATTCCTCCCAGAAGAGGGAACAACCTACTCGGACAATCTCCTCTCCCACATCCTGTGAGCACCGGAGGATCTATACCCTGGGCCACCTCCACGAGCCCTACCCCACGGACCACTACCACCTCGAACAGGTGAGCGGCAGCCTGGTTCCTCTGAGGGCATGGGCTAGGCGGTTCCCGATTCTGGAACAGCCTCCTCCTCCTTCCACGTGGCCGGATGCTCAGGCATCCTCTGTTCCCCGTGGTGACGGCAGCTCGTCCTTACCTAGTTTTCTTTGTGCCAGACCCCTTGCTAAACCTTCCATGTGCTTAAGCTCCTTGAGTCCTCAGGAGTCTCCCCCAGGGCAGCTCCTCGGCATCCCCAGTTGATCGAGGAGAAGGCCGAGGCTTAGGGAGAGAGTCCTTGATGGAGCCAGTCTCACCCGGGTGCTGTGCTCTCTCCTGAGTTCCTCTGTCCGAAGGGCTTCCTGGCTTTGTGCGAAAGCCCAGAGCCAGGATCAGGACTAAAGAATGCTTGTCCGCTTGGCTCGGGCACCCTGGCATCGCAGGCGACAGGCCCAGGCTTGCGTGGGGAGACGTAGCTGGAGTCTGGAATTCAGTAATTCAACAAATATTTACCAAGCGGCTGTTTTGCAGAGCAGGTTCCCAAACTGCGGGGCACGGGCTGGTGCCTGTGGGGGGGAGGTGGCCACCGAGGAGCCCAGGGCAGTGTGGTTGTTGTTTTGGTTTGGTTTGGTTTGAACATAAAGCTGGATTTATAAAGACTTTTAAAAAATTTATTGTATGCTTCCTAATATTTTGGCATTAAAATGTGTTTTTTTAATGTTTATTTATTTTTGAGAGAGAAAACACAAGCAGGAGAGGGGCAGAGGTGCCTGGGTGGCTCAGTGGGTTAAGCATCTGACTTGGGCTTGAGTCATGGTCTCACAGTTTGTGAGTTCAAGGCCCGCATGGGGCTCTGTGCTCTCAGCACAGAGCCCGCTTCAGATCCTCTGTCTCCCTCTCTGCCCTTCTCCCACTCACACTCTCTCGAAAATCAACATTTATTTATATATATATAAATAAAATAAAAATCACCTTATGATAGCTAAAGAGGGGAAGGTTTTTAGTCACCTTAGTTGACAAAATAATTAGCAAAATCTGTTTCTGCTCCCAAGATGTGTTTTTATTAATCTAAGATTGTGATTTTCTGTGAAACTCTCAAGACTCTACCAGGAACTAGGTAACATGTATGAGCCATGGCCCCTACCTTCTAGGAGCTCACAGTCTGGTAGGGGCGAGGGATAAACTTTTAATTACCCTGGGATAAATTCTATGGCAATCATCACTGTAACGGCAGCAGGTGTCAGCCGCATCCCGTGTGAAAGTTCTGTGTCCACACTGCACCGACTCTGATGGTGGCCTTGTACTGTCTGCTAGCTTTATTCCGGTGGGGTCACTCAGAGCCCGCCAGAGGACCTCGGGAGTGAAGATCTCACACAGCCCCAACTAGAGTGCCTTACCTGCATCTCTCCTCTGACTATTCAGCGCCCCTCACTCTGGCCAGACGACCCACAGAGATGCCGGTGTGGCTCTGGGGAGAACGCAGGTCTGGGGGCTTTGAAGGCTGGGGGGCATGGCTCTGGGGCCCAGCCTGCCTGAGCTCAGGCTGCAGTCTGCCCTTCAGCATCTGTGAGAGCGTGGTGGGCTTCAAACCCCGGCGGTCTCCCTCCAGATCTACACTCTTACCCTTTCCGTATCTTCCTACCAGATGACAAGGCACTTGTATCTTAGTTCCTAGAATCCCTTTTTGCTATTTGAACATGACCCACAGTGCAAAATGCAGCTTCTGTGGATACTCCATACACACAGATACCCACATCTGCTACCCTTGTATTACCCAAGTATACCCAAATACCCAGTGTTTTTGTAGCACTGGAAAAAAACCGGGTCTTAGAGAACACACTGTACAAAAAGAGGTGAAACTAATCTGTTAGAAATCAGGATGGTGGTTCCCCCTCCCCCGCATCTTAGGAGTAGGAGGGAACTCAAGGGAGGGGGGGGGAGCAGTGTCCCAGGGAGGCCTCTCAAGTTCTGATTCTTGATCTAGGTGTGCTCAGCTGCCGAAAATTCAGAGTGCATTTTTACGGTAGGCACCCTTTCCCCATATAGGGTAGTACTTCCACAAAAGGGAAAAAAGATTTCCTTACCCAGGAACAGACAGAGTCACAATTGGAAATACACCTCCAACCCGGGGGATGTTCGGTAGTTACAGGAGGGTGGAGGCGAAAGGCACACGGTGGCGGGGGGGTTTCCCCGCTCGTTGCGGCGCCGCCGTAAACCCGTGTCTCCTTTTCCCCGGGGCAGCCGATGCCAAGGCCTTACCGCCAGGCGAGCTTCCCGGACGACGACGAGGAGATCGTGCGCATCAACCCCAGGGAGAAGATCTGGCTGACGGGCTACGAGGACTACCGGCACGCGCCCGTGCGGGGCAAGTCCCCCGACGCCTCGGAGGACGCCGACTCCTACGTGCGCTTCGCCAAGGGCGAGGTCCCCAAGCACGACTACAATTACCCCTACGTGGACTCCTCAGACTTTGGCCTCGGCGAGGACCCCAAAGGGCGCGGGGGCGGAGTGATCAAGACCCAGCCGTCCCGGAGCAAGTCCCGGCGGCGGAAGGAGGACGGCGAGCGCTCCCGGTGCGAGTACTGCAGGGACATGTTCAACCACGAGGAGAACCGGCGGGGCCACTGTCAGGACGCGCCCGACTCCGTGAGAACTTGCATCCGCCGGGTGAGCTGTATGTGGTGTGCGGACAGCATGCTCTATCACTGTATGTCGGACCCCGAGGGAGACTATACAGACCCGTGCTCGTGCGATACTAGCGACGAGAAGTTTTGCCTCCGGTGGATGGCTCTTATTGCCTTGTCTTTCCTGGCCCCTTGTATGTGCTGTTACCTGCCCCTTCGGGCCTGCTACCACTGCGGGGTGATGTGCAGGTGCTGCGGGGGGAAGCACAAAGCGGCCGTGTGACTCAGTTTCCCTCCCTCCTCTCCCCCCACAGCCACAGGGGAACTTGGGTCTGACATACTCTCACCTTCTCTCCTGCTCCCCGGTACCTTGAGGCGCTATTCCCGCCTGGGGAGCCCGCCTGGTGAACTCTGCACTTTCCCCTCTCCCCCCACAACCGCCGCCAGCCACCCACTCCGCATCAACCACACACCCAGACACGCACACACACGGTGTCCTAAGGCAAGGAACCTCCGCCGGGGCACTCGTGTATTATTAACAATCTGTAATCAAGCTAACTGTCTTACACATGTGTTGATTTCATGTCTTTCCTACCCACCGCTTCCAGTGCAAAGGCACCTGCAGTCAGAACTGCTGATTTGGGGTGGGTTGTGTAGTTGGTTTTTCCAAGACGATCTTTCTCCCGGTTCGGCTTGCCGGTTGCTAAGGAGCAGCGGGTTCTTGCTTGTAGGGAATGTCAGAACGATGAAACCTTACCAGAAGTATTGTAACCTGCAGTCAGATTATGTACAGGAGGTGAGCGAGTTAACAAACTTCTACCACAAAACAAGATCGCTATAACTTTTGTAAACCCAACTTTCCCAAGTAAGCTGCAGTTTCTGTTCGGAGCCCATCATCATTTTCTGTGTCCTCCCCCCCAAAAACCTGTTACTTATTTACCGATGCAAAACATTCACCCATAAAATGACGGAGACTTGAGCCTTAACTTCAGATTAACTTGTGTGAATCAGGAAAATTCCATAAACTGCATTGCATCCTCTCGGACCAGGGCTAGAAAAGGGGGACTTCAGGTTAGTCTGAGCTTCCCCAGTTACCCCTAAAGTAGGACTTTTTAAAACTGTGTCACCACCACTTCTAAAAATTTAGCAATATTAGAAGAAAACACTAATGAAGTTTTGCTCATTGTTTTGCCAACGGAACAGGCTATTCGCACACAAACCAGTGTTCTCCAAAGAGTTCTAGTTGAGAAACACGAAGGTTGTGGTAAAGAAAATTAAAAGGAGCTTCCTCCCACACCCCCCTGGCTATTTTCTATTGGGGGGGGGGGATTTTAAATGTCAGAAGAGTGGTGGGTTGCATTTAGTTTGTGGGTTTCTCTTCTTGTTTTCATCCTGGACTGAATTTCACACCACACAAATTCTTTGTTTATACTTGGGGGAAAAAACAAGGCCATATGTCAAAACCCTTCCAATGCCTAAGTGTCTTTCTCCTGCATCTCCAAACCCAGACTTGCCAATTTGGGTGCACAGATGGTTAGGTCAGCAGTCTGGGTCTACCTGTCGCCTTGCCATGTAGGAGACTTCTAATTAGCCTGAAAAGAGTATTTTTCTAATCTATTGCAAGGAGTAGCCAAATCTTCTTGTCACAGAAGAGACGTGAAGAGTGAGTGGTACCTAGCATAGTACAATCAGTACAGTCCGGTCATGGAGACCGGAGGGGACGGGCTTGTCAAAGCTGGCCGTTCTTCCCGCCATGACCTTCCCGTGGTGATTGCCAGCTGAGGGCACGGCCTGCTCTCTGTATCTCCGCTTCCCCCAGCCCTTCTCTGTTGTACACAGGACATCAGTCTTCAAGGAAAGGGACTTTTTTCCAGTCCGCCAATCATATTGGGAAAGGACGAGCCATGCTTACCTTCGTGGAACGTTTTCCGCTCATCTGAGCACGTTTCTTTAGTCAGACCGTCGGTGTAAATACCCAGTGTAGTTACGAGTTAGTTGGTGGACGTTTTCATTTGTTGGAGTGACTGGTGTGGCCTTCCAGTATGGAAAAGTTGCAGCGAGCTGTCAGTCTGGCAATGGAAGAAAAGAGCACTGCTTCCCGGCCTGGAAAACATCGAGAAAACCTTCAGCCAGCCTCCAGACGCTGTCGAGAGGCCATTGCTCCCACCCGCCCCCCAATCCCGAGGTATTTCCTCAGGGCCTTTCTCAAGGTCTCGTCTCTACAAAGCACAACACTAATGTATGTTTCGTTAGACCTCCGCTCAAGCGTCCCTATTTATTTCAGTGAGAATACACGTGTCCCGCCGCTTTTTGTTTGTAGTCTCTACTTAGTTGTTCTTGGTTCCTGTCTTCTTTTACCCCTTGGCCTTTTCCACCCTTTTGAAGAGTTAGGCTAGTGACTCTTACTTTGCATATACGTTTTGGTTTGTGAAGGCAGCGGTTAAGGGCACAAGGACAGCCACGGGGACATTTATGTAAATACGTCTCTAATTGCCACACTGCAGCTGAACAGTGTGTAGTATTTTCCCAGTCAGCTTTGCCATACTGACGTCAATCATTTGAGAGAAATTATTCAGATTTTATTTTTGTATCTGTGGTAACAAAACATTAACCAAAAGATTTGTTCGGAAGCTTCCTCTGACCACCCCCCCACCCCAAGCTATTTGCTCACATTAACAAATTAAAGTGCCTGAAGCATAATTCATTCTTTACCTGTATACTAAAAAAAAACCCTGTTGTATTGATTTTTTTATAATAAGCCTTTTTACCTCTGTGTAAAAAATATATATACAAGTGTATGATGTACATTTTAGTTCTTAACTTTTTTTTATGGTTTCTAATATGTATGACCAATGTAGCCATAGCTTTAAGATGTACCATGTAAATATAAACACATCCTATCTGACCGTTGCCTTCGGGGTATTTGTCTGGCAGGAGAGCGGGAGGGGCGGTGGAGCCTTGGCGCACGTGCGAGTTCCCGCGCAGGGGCTGGGAAGGGGTTTCCTCTGGAGAAGGACGCGTGGACACTACTCTGTTTTTGTGAGGCCCTTCCCGGCCGCGGCTATGTCATAGTCCCCAGGGGAGACTGCAGCTTCTAGGGCTTGGATGCCTCAAGTGAAAGGAATGCTGTGTGTCACAGCCCCGGGAACACCCCCTCTTCCCAGGCCTGGCCTCCCCCACGCGCGCTCCTCAGAGGGAACAGCTGTGCTTCTTGCGGGTTGTTTTCCACTAGTTCTTGCTGAACCTCGGGTGGGTAGGGGTGGAGTCTGGGAGCCAGTTTGTCACCAAAAACGACTGTGAAAATGGCAAGACCCCCGGTTCTGCTCACAGGGGTTCTGTTGCAGTGACGCGTGGCCCACTTTGCCATCCAAATGGGCTCTTTGGATGCTCAAAAGTTACAGCGGCAATCCCCTGGAGGAAATAAAGTGTGGGGTCTTTTCAGGGTCACAGAGGAAAGTCTCTGCTCCTCTCTAGAGAACCCAGTAAGCGCCTTGAAAAGACACGCCAAGAGGCCTTCTGTCTTAGTTTTAACTCTTCCAAGGCACCACCAAAAGTGAAAAACGGGAGATGGTGGAAACGGGAAACAAGAGGGGAGAAACAATCCGTAAAGAGTAGTAACTAAGAGATGCACGGAGGACGTGAAGCTGCTGGAGTACGAGAGGCGTAAACACCAGAGAGTATGCTAGTGGGGGGAGGAGCCAGCATGGAGGAAGGAAGCATATCCAGGGTAAAACATGTTTTCAACAGGTTTGACGGGAAAGGACTAATGGGGTGGCTCCGAAATAGAACTGAATTAAGAAGTTACTCTCTGCCAAGACCGTGTGTGTGTATTTACTTGTTGTGTTGTGACACTCTGGAATAAATTGTTCTGATTTTTTTAAAACGTGAGGGGAAAAAACCGAAAAGTCCCCTCCAGAGCCGCAGCCGGGACTGAGAGCTTACCTGACCCTCACGCTCCCCCACGTCAGGCACATCCTCCTGTCCTTCATTTGTTCACAGCGGAGGAGCAGCACCCTAGAAAGGGTAAGAGTCAACTATCACGTGACTGCGGTCATGTGATGCGAGGACGGAACCAGTCCCGGCCTCACTCTCATACCTCTGCTCACCTCCCTTTCTGGGCTGGAAAAGGGGGGCAAGGGCCAAGAGTCCTCCCTGCTCCCTTGGGCCTGTCAGGCTGCCTCAGGATTTAGCTGGCCATCTGGCACCCCGCGTGCTCAGCCAGGTGCTGGGCAGGCCCCACACATCATTTCCTCCAAACCTCCGCCGAGAAGAGGGCTCTCCACAGGTGAGAAAGCAGGCGTGAACTCCACTAATTCCATGATTGTTGGACCGTCTTCCTGCCGTTGTTTGCCATTAGCCCTTGGGCGAGTGACCTCACCTTTCTGAGCTTTGGTCTCAGGTATGGCAAGTGGAGGAATAGCTGTCCTCGGCACGTCAGGAAGGTCAAGTGATACGGTAGCGCACTACAGAGGCGGCGCTCTGAAATGCTAGTCCTCTCCCCGGTTCCTCTTGTGTTCTGGAAACCTGTAGAAACGGGACTGCAGGGGACCACCTCTTGAAGCGCAGGAAGCTGAAGTCACGGTGGCCATTTTCTGAGAATTTAGACGTACCACCTCCATGTCGAGATTTCTTTTCCTTAACCTCTCTGCAATTCTCAGTTGGGTTCTAATCCCTTGCAGGCCCTCCCAGGTAGGTGAATGGCCCAAGTGACGGGTGCAGAAGCACGAAAGGCTGGCTGCATTCCTCAGGGACCGAAGCCTGCAACTCGCCAGGAAACCGGTGACCTCTGAGCAGTTGTGCTGTGAGGGCTGGATCTGGCTCAGCGGATTTGACCAGGATCGGAGCGCATGGTCCTGCAGAGTCCCGTTGTCCCCAACTTTCCAGCCCCCTTTGGTGGCCTTGACCTCTGCAAGTCCCTGCCCACCTCTCCTGGGTCCCTGCTCCAACACCACTGCTGGTTACCACCCTGACGTCCCTGACAGTAGGCACTCCCGAGAGAAGCAGGACGTCTTCCCGGGGGAAAAATGGTTGGAAGAATTCTGTTTTACCAGGAGTCCCAGGGCGGTCTGTTATTCTAATATGGCTTTTAAGCAAGCACTACAGAGCCGGCCTTGGGAACGAGGGGCCGGAGCTTGTGAAAGCGTGCCAGCTGCTTGCAGGCATTCTTACTGCAGGCTTGTTGGACTTTCTGCTTTAGGGGGGGAGATGGTTAGAAACACCACAGTTGGCCTGTTTGTCTAGGCCTGAACCGGATGTGAGGAATGTAGGGAGATGGCCCTGGTGACATCTTGCACACCAGACCCCAGTTGTGACCGAGCGAATCCAGGCCCACCTGTCTTCTCAGCTAGAGCAGCCACCAGGCGGGTGGTCCTCACAAGACAAGCTGACCACAGAGGGCAGGGGTGGGGCTGCTACCGAGCAGGGTGCAGGAGGGAAGCTCCTTGTGTACTAATGAGGAGTAAAATCAGTTATGTGACAGCCTTGCCTGGTAGGTACCCTTGTCCTCCCTTCTGTCTCTTCTCTCCTTTTTTCAAAATCAGAAATTGGAGGCAGGTGCTCTGATTATAGAAGTAACATACAGAGTCATTATAAAAATGTCATATACTGAAAAGACATAAAAAAGAGTGCCCGTGTGTTGGCCCGGGTTGACATAACAAAGTACACACTGGGTGGTTTAAGCAATGGAAATGGAGAACTTAGTCCATTAAAGTCTTGTTGACAGGTATGTACTCATTACCATTTGTTGACTGTTTTCTGGCTGTTTCCAGTTCTTTTATTCCTTTTTCTCCTCTTGCATTCCTCCTTTGCGATTTGATGATTTTCTATCCTTAGATACTTCCGTTCCTTTTTCTTTATCTTTTGTGTATCTACTGTAGGTTTTTGCTTTGTGGTTACCATGAGGCTTGCATAGGACAACTTACAATAACAGTCAATTTTAAGTTGGTAACAGCTTGAGTTTGAGTGCACCCTGGAGCTCTATGTTGTTATTTCCTCCAATACGCTGGTTTTGATGCCACATTTTACATCTTTTTATCTTGTGTATCTTTTAAGTGATTCTTACAGTTAATGTTAGGCCACAAAACAAGACTTAATACATTTAAGAAGTTTGAAATCCTATCATAATCACATTTTCTAATTGCAATGGTGTAAAACTAGAAATCAATTATGAGAGGGAAACTGGAAAATTCAGGTAATGTAGAGATTTAAAAACATGCTATCAAACCACCAGAGTCAAAGAAAAAAAATTCACAGTGAATGAATCCATGTATTAGCAAACAAGAACTCAAATTAAAAACCCTACTTTATACCTCAAGGAACTAGAAAAAGAACAAACTAAGCCCAAGGTTGGTAGAAGAAGGAAATAGCAAAGATCAGGGTGGAAATGAATGAAAATGAGACTAAAAAGATAATAGAGAAGACTGATGAAACTAAACTCGGGTTCTTTGAGAAAATAAAGAGATTGGCAGATCATTAGCTAGACTCAGCAAGAAAAAAGAGAGGACTCAAATGAATAGAATCAAATGAAAGAGTTATTACAACTGACATCACAGAACTACAAAGGGATCTTAAGAGACCACTATGAGCACCCTATGCCAACAAACTAGACAACCTAGAAGAAATGGATACATTCCTAGAAAGATACAAGCTATCAAGACTGAATCAAGAACGAGAAAACTTGAACAGATTGAATCAGTCATCATAAACTTCCCAGAACTAGAGAATTCTACCAAAATTTAAAGAAGAATCAATACCAAACTTTCTCAAACTCAAGAACAGAGGCGGAAACACTTCAAAACTCATTTTATGAGGTATCACCCTGATACCAAAACCTGAAAAGGACACCACAAGAAAATTCCAGTCCAGTAGCCCTGGTGAACACAGATGGAAAAGTCCTCAACAAAATTCAACCAAATTCAAAAAAAAACATTAGAAAAATCATAAGCCATTATCAAGTGGGATTTATTCAGGGGATGCAAGGATGGTTCAACACCTATAGATCAATCACTGAGACATACCAGATTAACAACATGAAAGATAGAAATATGGTCATTTCAGTAAATGCAGAAAGAGCATTTGACAAAACTCAACATCCATTTATGGTGAAAATTCTCAACAAGGTGGGTATAGAGGGAACATACCTCGACAAAATACAGGTCATAATGACAAGTCTACACCTAACATCATACTCAGTGGTGAAAAGCTGAAAGTATGGAATTGGCATAAAAATACACATAGATCAATGTAGCCAATAAGGAACGTGGAAGTAAACCACTTCTATATGGTCAGTTAATTTACAACGAAGGAGACAAGAATATAAATGGTGCTGGGAACACTGGATGGCCACATGCAAAAGAATAAACCAGACCACTCTTACACCATACACAAAAATTAACTCAAAATGGATTAAAGACGTGAATGTAAGACCTGACCTGAAACCATAAAACTCCTGGAAGAAAACTAGGCAGCAAATCCCCTGACATGCATCTTGGTGATGTTTGTTTGGATCTGACATCAAAAGCCAAGGCAACACACGCAAAAATAAACAAATAGAACCGCCTCAAACTAAAAAGCTTCTGCACACTGAAGGAAACCATCACAAAATGAAAAGGCAACATGCTGAATGGGAGAAAATATCTGCAAATCACATCTGATAAGGGATAATTTCCAAAATATATAAAGAACTCATACAATTCAATAGCATATGTGTCTGATTAAAAAGTGGGCAGAGGATCTGAACAAATGTTTTTTTTTTTTTTCCAAAGACCTACCAATGGCCAACAGACACAAGAAAAGGTGCTCAACATCACTCATTCTCAGGGCAGTGCAAGTCAAAACCACAATGAGAGAGGGCCTCATGCCTGTTAGAATGGCTAGTACCAAAAAGACAAGAAATAACAAGTGTTGGCAAGGATGTGGAGAAAGGGGACCCCTCGTGCACTGCTGGGGATGTAAGTTCATGCAGCCACTGTGGCCGACAGCGTGGAGGCTCCTCAAAAAATCAAAAATGCTCCTGCCATATGACCTAGCAATTCCACTTCTGGGTATTTATCTGAAAGAAACAAAAATACTGACTTGAAAAGCTATGTACACCCCCATGTGTATTGCAGCATTACTTACAGTAGCCAAGATACTGGAAACCACATTAGTGTCCACTGAAGGCTGAGGGGGTAAAGAAATGTAGTCTATATACACGTTGGGGTATTATTCACGCATAAAAAAAAAAAAAAAGGAAAATCTTGCCAATTATGATGTCGATAGACTTTAAGGCCATTATGCTCTTTAAAATTGGTCAGAAAGAGAAACAAGTATTTTATGATCTCACTTATATGTGGAATCTTAAACAACAAAGGAGCACCACAGACACAGATCAGAGAGGTAGTTGCCAGAAGTGGGGGATGGGGGAGGCGTCTAAAGGTACAAAATCTTGTTCTAAGATAAGTAAGTTCTGGAGATGTAATGTATCATGTGGTGATCACAGTTAATAATATATTGTATATTTGAAAGTTGTTAGGAAGTAAATATTAACGGTTCTCCTCACACACAAATTTGTAACTATATGTGCTGATGGAGGTGAACTAGATCATTATGATTATTTTGCCTTACATACACCTACCAAATTAATGCTGTACACCTGAAACTCATACAGTAATTCTAGCTCAATAAAAAAATAAAGCAGGGGCACCTGGGTGGCTCAGTCAGTTAAGCATCCGACTTCGGCTCAGGTCACCAGTTCGAGCCCTGCATCAGGCTCTGTGCTGATGGCTCGGAGCCCGGAGCCTGCTTCGGATTCTGTGTCCCCCTCTCTCTCTGCCCCTCCCCTGCTCACACTCTGTCTCTCTCTCTCACAAAAATAAATAAGCATTAAAAAAAAATGTTTTTAATAAATAAAGCAGCAGCAGTGAGAACAGAACCAGCTTCTGTTTAGGCAGACGTTTAAACAATCTGCAAAAAGCCTGTGACTCTTCTCATTAAAAAATTTTAAACATGGTTATTTTTCATTAAGAATGTTATTATGTTAACATGCAAAGGCTTTGTTACTGTTTTAAAATAACTTTTTAATAAATGTTTTTAAAATTTCTCTATTTTAATTTCTTCTATAGACATCAAGAGCTACCCAAGCTCTTGTCATCCTCAATCACTTTCAAGGGGATAAAGGCACCCTGAGAACAAAAGTCTGTCGCCTCTTCTCCTCGGTTAACAGGCTCCTTAGTTCTGCCCTTCCTGTCTTCGAATGCAGCTTTGAGCTGGCTCTTCTTTTTTTGGGGGGGTACTTTATGCTATCTGGTTTTAGCCAGCTGTCTTTATATCTCCTTTATAAAGCTCTTAGTTCAGGCTATTTCGTCCTTCTAGTTCCTTCTTTAGCCAGCTTCGGGGAGGCTCTATCTTCTTGCATCATTTTCCAGAGACAGGGGGCAGCAGCTATCTGAGGTTAGCATCTGTTTCTTGTAGAACAGTGATGTGCAGAGAGACGTGCGTGCTGCCTCGAGTCTGGAGGATGGTTTTCCTCTTTCAGGCTCTACCCTCTTTTCATTGGCCCCTTGGTGATACTGGCACGGAGAGCCCTCTCTCCAGGCTCAGCCTTGTCCATCACACAAGGAAACGCGGCATCCTTAGCCTCCCGCTTGGGTACCGGCAGCTTGCTCTGTGGCTCTAAGCCTGCTCAGCTCGGGTGTTCATGCCCGCTGAGCATTACCTGGGATACTTCTGAACCAGCTGACGTTTCTCCTGCTCCACACCTGAACTCTCTGGTGAGGCTGGGGAACCCGGGGCGGTCAGCAGACCTGTGAGCAGCCGCTCCCCACTCCCTTACCTTTGTACCTCCAGCTGAGGGTCCTCCAGCCAGTCAACATTTGAAGAAACGGCAGAGGCCTTTAGCCATTCTTTCACTGTGGTGCATGCTGGGAATCACGGTCCTTGTTGCTTTGGAGAGAGACAGAAAAAGGAGGATGAAACGGAGCCATGCCTGCCCGGAAGACCATTCCTGCTGCCCAGGGGGAAGATCGCCACTGACAAAGGGGCGGAGCAGAACAAAACTCTTTCTCTCCCTTCTGGGGGCTGTCTGTCCTATTCTGGTTCAGAGGGGCCAACGCAGAGGGTGGGAAATCCAAGAATGTTCTTCTAAACACATCCCAGTGGACGATGTGGTTCGTGAAAATCCTGCCTGGATTTTGGCTCGCGGCCTCCGCGTGGGCACAAGGCTGTTGCCGGTTTTCACGTTTGTGTGGGGTTTCTGGAGCCGCGGGGGATGCTGCAAGGGGTTGTCAGGTGTGTCTGGGCCGCTCCTGCACTCACCTGGGAGTCTGTGGAATTAATATTTGTGGCTTGATGCAAAAACCATCCCACGTTCTTCTTTTTGTCAAGCCTGGGTAATGACTACCTCAGTCTCATGCTTTGCCATGCTCCATTAGTAACTATGGTTGCCTTTTGAGTGTCTTCCAGAAAAGCCTTCCCCTGCCAAAAGAGAGAAAACTGATCATGTCTGCCCAGCCCTGAAAGCTGACATTGTAAGTCACCACAAAACCACCCTGTGCACTGTGCAGCGAAGGAGAAAGGGCGAGGAAAAGAAACACGGGACCCCAGGCTGTGGTCCCTTTTTGAGTCTACCTTCTGGGGCCAGGAAGTCGTGGTGTGGTTCCCGCGTGCTGCTTTTGAATGAATGTCTTTGCATCCTCCCTGGCTTGATGTGACGAGCGGAGGCCACTTTGAAGATGCCTCGCCCCGGCAGAGCTCAGCTATTTACATAGTGGCCTTTCATTCTGTGAGCAGAGTGTGTGCCTCTGCAAATATTTTAGGCCTCCCTGCGTGCCTCCGGGCCCCTAAGTGCCATTCACCAGCTTTTAAGTTTGTTTTGCAGGCAGCAGGCCGCCGAGAGGGAGGCCTGACTCAGAGCACAGGGGGCCGGCTGTCTGCCGCCGTCGCCGCCTCCTACCACAGCCGACCTAGAGGGGAAGGAAGCCGTGGGTTTTACAGCTGGTGTTTTTGGTTTAGAAAAAAAAAAGAGAAAAGAATTTCTTAAAAAATAACCTCGCACATGTAAAATGCCACTAAGTGTAAGTATCTCTGCAGCGTTCGGGGACGAGGGGAATCGCGTGTTCTGGGTGATTCATACTTCCTCCTGGGGACGGCGAAGGAGGTTCGTACTGAGCTCTGGTATTTTGGGAGTTTTTTCCAAACGCTCCGAGTGGGAAGGCCCAGGTTCCTTGCCCCTTGCGCAGAAGGAGGGCCGTCTGCGTGATGGTAAGGCACTGCGGTGTTTGCTTCCTCTCCTCTCTCCTCTGACTTTGCACAAAGACCCTCATTTTCCCATCAGAAACTGGGTCAGCAGCTTCATGGTTGCAGGGGACCAGGGCGTGGAGAGGGGAGAAAGCCAGACTTGCCAGAGTCTGACCCGGGCCTAGAAATATGCAGTGACAGACCTAGATGGGGGGGAGGGACCCACCCGGCGCTGCCCCCCAGCAGGTGCGACGGGCTCCCTGGAGGCGGGGCGAGCCAGCCCACCAGGAACACACAGTCTTTCTAGGATTAGGCTTTTACAAGTTACCAAAACATGGAGTGCTGCTTCCAGGCTGACACATACCTTGGCAGGGGTAATGGGGCTTCTGCCCGGAGCCGGGAGTCCCCGGGGTCAGGCTGACCTCCAGGCTGCGTTTGGGCCCGGAGAAGAGGCCGTGTGGTGGGTGTGGTGGCTTCTCCGAGTTCCCAGGGAGCACTGGGGCCACAAGAAGCAGGCTGACCCAGGAACCAAGTGCACAGTGAGGGCAGGCAGGGGAGAGTCTGGCCACCGTCACCCAGGCTGCCGGCCGGCCAGCCCTAGGCTCCCTGCACCCCATCCACACATCCCCTGTGGGGGGACAGGGCCCCCTCACTCCCTCCAGCTCCGTAGAGTGCAAGTTCCTTGTGGAGATTAGACAGTCTCGGCACAAAAGGGGAGCATTGTACCTCTGAAATTCAAAGCTTTGTTTTTCCGAAGCTCCATTAGACTCAAGTCTGGTGGCATAGTGTGCTGAGTCCAAAAGTTCTAACAGTTAAGTTCTGTTTGTTGCCTCGGGAGGCAGAGTCAAGAGTATATATATGCCTTATAATGAATTTACCAAAGGTAAGCTCTACATTTGCTGTGTGGAGTTCTCCACACGTGTGTCTTAGTTGACAGGAAGATGATTCGGAAAAATAAAAGTCCCCTGCGGGTGAATTAGCAATTGGGTAGCACCTAAAAGCTACCACCGGCCCTCAAATCTATTATTAACAATTAGCCCCCCACAGGCCTGTGCGCATTGCCCTGCTTAAGGCAGCCCGTGTTCACCTGCCCACCCCCGCCCCCAGCCTGCGAACTCGGCAGAGACACGTACTGCTCAGGATTGTCCACGTGACGCCTCCGGCTCCAACCGGGCCCCCCACCCTGCCCAGGCCCTCGCAATTAGGTGTGGCCACGTGCCTAGTCCCGGCCAGTGGGCTGCGAGCGGAAGTGACCGAGAGAGGCATTCAAGAGTCGGTGTGTGACCTTCTATTGCTCCACGCTCCCCTCCCAGCCCTGCACCCCATCCCAGGGCAGTCACGGAGGCCACCCACTGTGGTGGCAAGTCACAAGATGAAAGTGCATGGGGGCACTGAGTCACTACAGGGAGAACGGCTGGCATGAGGAGGGGCCCTGAGTCAGGGAGTACATGACTAAGTACAAAATAAATCCCGGTATGAAGCCAGTATAATTTGGGGATTGTTTGTTACCACCAAAGACGTCCTGACAGATACTAAGATAGCAGCAGTTTATATACAAAACACCAACCTGATGAGACAAAAAGCCAGCTGCACTCTAGTGAACAGAAGGCACTCAGGTGCCAAAAGGGCAGCCCGCACCCTCTCCCCCTGGCCCAGAAGTGGCTTCAGGGGCTTCTCAAGACTTAGGACGAGCTAGAGAAGAGGCAAAGCTTGGTTAATCAGAACTTGTTGAGCCAAGATTGGGCGATAGAGGGAGCAGTGCAGAGGAGGCAAGCCCCTGCACCAGCCCCACCCCACTTCCCTCCCCACCACGTCTACGCGGCGTGACATTGGCCAAGCTGCCTCCTCTCTCTGGATTTCGGCCCCTGCCTGCTTAAGTGAGCCAGGCATGACGGGTCTCCACCTGCCTGGGGCGGCAGGCTTAACACATGACCCTTACGATTCCTGGCTGCCCCAGGGGGGTTAGGAGGAGACGGTGGCTGCAGAGAGGAACCTCTGCTGGCCCACATTCTTGTTTTCATTTAGAAGGGTCCCTGGGGCCCTGGGCGGTGAAGCCTGCCACTATCAAACCTAAAGTTGCACGGATGGGATGTCTCAAAGCCAAGAGCCTCTACGGCTCCCTGGTTGCCATCCCCAATACCCTGGAGAGATGTGGGGTCTCTGAGCCAATGAGTCGTAAGTGACGCCGACCGTTCCTGCATATCGTCTTGCCCTTGTGATCAAAGGCACAATGTTGCTCGCACACGTGTGAGGAGCCATTTGCCCGAGGATGCTTATTGCAACATTGTTACCGATGGCAAAAACGGCCGGAAAGGCCAAAAAAAAACAGCCAACTCTTGAAAGTCCTCAATCTCTGGAGCGGAAATAAAGAAAACAAGGTGCAGAGAGGGTAGAGAACACACAACCATTTGTATACACATGTGTAGACACGCAAACACATACGTATCTGTGTGTGCGAACTGTACAGATGGAAGGCGTTACAAGAAGCCGGCAATGGTGACTGCCTCTGGGTTGGGGTCTGGATTGGTGGGGACACAATTCACTCCTAGTAAACCCCTGAGTGCTACCTTTTACCATAAATGGACATATTCCGTTTTTCTATAAGTTTTTTATCAAAGAAGAAAAAAAACCACTGGTGTTAGAATCTCAATCCTAGATTTCAAGCCAAGCTTCACTCCATCACAACTGGGTGATCTTAGGCAAACCTCAGTTTCTTTATCTGTAAAATGGGGGCAATAACAGGGCCTCCCCCGTCGGATGGTCAGGAGGATTAAATGAGAGAACGCGTAAGAGGTTAGCAGAGAGCCTGGCACCCATTAAGCATCCTTGGCATCCATTCATGGCACCCATTAAACTATTTTTGACAAAGCCCAAAGCGCACTGTCCATTTGACCACGGAGCCCAAATATCGGACACAATCATTAAGACCATTCCTTGAAGAGCGAGTGTCGGGATGGGTTTTAATATTTTATCACCTGGCAGCGTCCTGTGGAGCACGCTCAGTCGCAGCCTCTTCCTGTGCCCTGCCCAGCTTGCTATTAACAGTCCCCAAAGCCTTCTTAAAAAGTGTGCTTCTCCACATGGTTTCCCAAAACCCCTACTCAACAGACAGGGGTGATAGATAGCTGGGTGACCATCCTTTCCTCCTCGAGCTTTTATGGAGGATGTGAGGGCAAAGGCTCTTCTTACCAAATGAGGGAGAAAAGATTCTCGAAGCCATTATGTGTCTGACACCAATTCGATTACCCAAGCCGTGGCCTTTTCAGCTAAGCACTTCCGAAACTTCATTAGTGCCGCAGGACTGCTGCCAGCCAACGTCCGACCCTTTACTCGGAGTGTCGGACGGAGGAGAGGACACCCCCCCCTCCCCGCTGTGGCGGGTCACTGCAGCACTCCTGCATCCTGAACGGAGGAGACCTGGGGCCTGGAGGGTGGAGTGGAGGACCCAGGTGAGGCTGTGGGGCCCGCCACTCGCCTACTGCAGCCCGACTCGCATCGCCCAGGGTGTAAAGTGATCTTTAGAGCAAAACTTAGAGGGGCACCTGGCTGGCTCGGTTGGTAGAGCATGTGACTTTTGATCTCAGGGTTGGGAGTTCAAGCCCCATGTTGGGTGTAGAACTTACATTTAAAAAGGGGCACCTGCGTGGTTCCGTTGGTTGAGCGTCTGACTTTGGCTCAGATCATGATCTTGCTTCCATGAGTTCGAGCCCCACATCGGGATCCATACTGATAGTCCAGAGCCTGGAGCCCGCTTCAGATTCTGTGTCTCCCTCTCTCTCTGCCCCTCCCCTGCTCATGCTCTCTGTCTCTCAAAAAATAAAATAAAACATTTTAAAAAATTAAAACACACACACACACACACACACACCCCTAAGGAAATCTGAACAAATTATTAAAAAAAACAATAACAAAACTTGGAGCTTTGGGTTGGTGAATGCATTCACATTTGGAGAGGGTTCCACACCCCAGCTGCACAGGAACTGAAGTTACTGTGCTCTGGACTCTTCCGGACGTCACCCTCTGTATCTCTTTCTTTACCCAGTTATTCATCTGTGCCTTTAAGATATCCCTTGTGGGGCGCCTGGGTGGCTCAGTCGGTTAAGCGGCTGACTTCGGCTCAGGTCATGATCTCACGGTCTGTGAGTTCGAGCCCCGTGTCAGGCTCTGTGCTGACGGCTCAGAGCCTGGAGCCTGCTTCAGATTCTGTGTCTCCCTCTCTCTCTGCCCTTCCCTTGCTCATACTCTGTCTCTATGTCTCTCAAAAATAAATAAATGTTAAAATATCCCTTGTAATAAACTGGTTAATGAATAGAAAAGGAAGAAAAAGAAAGGAGGAGGGTCCCAGAGTGAAGAAGGACAGAGAAACTTCTAGTAACTAGGGAGTGACGCAAAATGAGGACCTGTCGAATCAGACAAGCGACATTCTGTTCAGCCAGTGGTTGCTTCTAGAAGACACTGGCTGCGATAGAGGACACATGTTCTCTGAAGTATAAAAACTAAGGCTTGGAGAGGTCGAGGACAAGAGGTCGAGGGTGAAAGGTTAAAGACAAAATCAGTTTTGTCATCTCAGCTAAATGATCCTCAAGAGTCCTTTAATCTCCAAGAAAAAACAAACCTGTTTCTGTTCTACAGTCATAATAAGTTCAGTATCTTTCACGAGAAACAGAAGGCGCCTGCTGCACACCTTTTCTTTTCTAATTCTCAATTATTCATTGAGAAAGAATCATTTGTTAGTCATATTACTCACATACACACACAAACAGCCATAGGACGTGGGCTGTGTGCTCTCCTCTGGCTCATCGCTTGTAAGGCCACCAGCTCCAGAGTCTATCCCACTGTGCAGACCCAGCCCAGCTCACCTACCATAAATACTGGTTCCCTGCTCCAAGCAAGGGTGTGAGAGGCTTGCGTGAAGGTTACGGGGCCTTGGACATCCATGCAGCAACCATCAGTGCCCTGATCCCGGAGGGCAGTGAGCAGCCGGCAGGGAGACGAAATTCTCAACAACTGTGATCCCAGAAGTAGGATCTTGGGAGCACGGGTTGGGACAAAGGGATGGAGCTTCTTGCCTTCGCGAACACCACGGGGCTTCGGTCAGAAGCGTCTCGTCGTTATCCCTGACACGACGGAGACCAGAGAGAGGCCCCTCCCGCTCTCGCGCACCTGGCGATTACTGGATTTATACAGAACCATAAAGGAATGGGAAGACATCCGCCTCTTAAAATATGACTGAGATGGAACTCCATGCCGCGGCGAACGGGAGCTTGAAATTCTGTTTAATTAGGGGAACAAAGGAACTGGGATTTATTTGTATCAAATGTTGGGAACTAAAAGTCTTATCAACTACACGGGGCACGGGGCTGACTCACTGGTAGGGCATGCGACTCTTGATCTCTGGGCTGCAAGTTCAAGCCCATGGTGGGGGTAGAGATTGCTTAAGAGTATTTTTAAAAAGTCTCATGACCTACATTTATGTCCCTAGCACCTAGCACAGCACTTGGCATCTGGTAGGTGCTCCATGAGTATATAACGTTCTCATGGCCAATCCGGGGGCCTTGGAAGATCTTCCTTCGGTGGTCAAATAAAAAGCCAATTACTTCTCGTAAATTCTATTATTTTCACAGGCAGAGAGTGGGCTCTTGCCATTTACAAAATTATTCATGCCCATGAGAAAGCAGAAATTCTCCCTTATACTGCGGGCCACTCTCCTGCTCAATTCTCCTAATAGGGCTTCCCTGTCTCACTCTGAACAATCCAAAGTTCTTACTGTGACCCTCACACAGTGCTACAAGGTCTGGTCCCCACTCTCTCTGTAATCTCATCTTCTACCACTCTCCCCTTCCTTCGCTCCCGGAAGCCACACTGGCCTCCTTGTTGTTCCTCAAACGTGGTCCTGCCTCAGGACATTTACACTTGCCCTTCTCGCCACCTGAAATGCTCTGCCTGGAGAGCCAGCTCTTCAGCGTTTCATCCTTGCTTCTCTCACGCCTCTGTTTAAATGTCACCACTTCAGGAAAGCCTTCCCTGATTACCTTATCTAAAATCGCATCCCCGCAGGACTCCAGGGTGGCTCAGTTCAGTTTGTTAAGCATCCAACTCTTGATTTCGGCTCAGGTCGTGATCTCACAGTTTGTGGGCTCGAGCCCTGTGTCAGGCTCTGTGCTGACAGCATGGAGCTTGGGATTCCTGCTTGCTCGCTCACTCTCTCTCTCTCTCTCTCTCTCAAAAATAAACCAGTATTTAAAAAAAAAAAAAACAGTGGCCTGGGTGGCTCAGTCGGTTAAACGTCCGGCTTCAGCTCAGGTCATGATCTCATGGTCCATGAGTTCGAGCCCCGTGTCAGGCTCTGTGCTGACAGCTCAGAGCCCGGAGCCTGCTTCGGATTCTGTGTGTGTCTCTCTCTCTGCCCCTCCTCTGCTCATGCTCTGTCTCCGGGATAAATGAACATTAAAAAAATAAATAAAAATAAAAATAAATTTAAAAAATGAAAAAAAAAACATTGTTCAAAAATAAAATAAAACCCTCTTATTTACAATAGCCATATTAAGGAAGCAACTCAAGTGTCCATCAATAAACAAATCGACGGAGAGGGGGAAAACTAAATAAATAGAAAAGGAGATGTGGGGTGGAATGTTACTCAGCCCTAACAATGAAATCATGCTATCTGCAGCAACATGGATGGAGCTAGAGGATATAACACTAAGTAAACTAAGTCAGAGAAAGACAAATACGGTGATTTCACTCCTATGTGGAATTTAAGAAATAAAACAAGCAAACAGAGGAAAAAAGAGACAAACCAAAACCCAGACTCTAAACTCTAGAGAACAAACTGACGATTACCAGATGGGAGGGGGCGGGGGGATGGGGGAAATAGGTAACGAGCACTGACTGATGCACAGAAGTGTTGAATCACTCCGCTGTACCCCTGAAAGTAATATATCGCTGTATGTTAATGATACTGGAATTTAAAAAACAGAACACCCTTGGATTGGATCACAGTAAGTTAAAGTAATTCCCCCAATGAAATTCATTAGCCCCACATGTTTCTATTAATAAACAAGACCTGGTAAAGGAAAAGTTAAATAAATAAATAAATAAATAAATAAATAAAATAGCATTTCCTGTCAGTCTCCCTGCCCTACACTCTACGCTTACACTACTTTATTTCGCCTCATAGCCCTTAAGTGACATATAATATAGTTTGTTCCCCCATCAGGGCAAGAAGAGAAAAGATCTTATTCACTCCTCGAGTCCCAATGCCTTAAACCCTAATTGGCACATAGTAGGACCTCAAGAAATATCTGTTGAGTAAATGGGCGAATTTAAGACCCACTGGGGACTCTATGGCAGGAGATCTGATGGTGGTGAATCTCGGGATCGGGGTGCCGGAGCTGGGGGTGTCCCTGAGAGCGCGGACCCCAGCCCCCTGATGGCCCTGCCAGGGCATCGGACCCCTGCGGGCCGGGGCTTCCCGCTGCTGGTCAGGAAGCCGCCCTGAGGAGGGGGACCCCCAGCCCGGGCCGGTGTCTTCTCCGGCACCGCTGGGCCCACGGCGGGAGGGAAATTCCGGAGACAGGAAGAGCGCTTCTGAGAAAATGCATGTGGGAAACCCTGGGTTAAGATCTCCCTTCTTCTCGGGCGCAGGTGCGCTCCCGGGCCCTGGGCTTCTCCAAGACAGGGGGGGGGGGCGCTGCAGCCCACCTTTCTCAAACTTTCTTTTCCTGGGATTTGTGTTCCCAGGGATGCATTTCAGTAAACATGGCCTTCAGGGCACCTGGGTGGCTCAGTCGGGTTCCCAGGTCGACTTCTGCTCAGGTCACGATCTGGTGGTTCGTGGATTCAGGCCCCACGTCGGGCTCTGCGCCTGCTTCGCATTCTCTCTCTCTCTCTCTCTGCCCCTTCCCGGCTTGCACGCGCCCATGCTCTTTCTCTCTCAAAAATAAAGAGTAAAAAAGAAGAAAACACTGGCGTCACGCTTTCGTCCTTCACGCTTTTCGTCCTGAAGCGCCTTCTGAATAGGCGCGGGAAGCTGCAGGCCAGCCGGCTGCTCTGGTTACCTAAGGAGCCCAGAGAAGGGCCTCTCGTTTCCACAAAGCCACCGCACCAGCTCCTTCCGGCCCCCAGGGAGGGCCGCAGCACAGCTCTCTCCACGGTCCGCCCCCTCCAGATCCCTGGACCTGAACCCGCTTCCCTCAGCATCTCCGCGCAGCCCTCCAGCACGCACTCCATCCATCAACTTTTCCCTCCGGGCCTCACCTTCACCTGCCCCCCTCCCGATGCCCTGGCAGGAGGGCTTCCTCCCTCCAGGAGCCCCAGGCCGCGTGCAGGGGCCAAGGAACAGCCCGGAAGTGCCCCCTCCCCTCTGCCCTGGGGGCGCCTCCTGGCGGGAAGCCGCTAAATAGCGGGCGCGTGGGGTCCAGGAGACAAGGTTCCAGAAGAGTCTGTGCCAGATCCAGCTCTGTGAAAAACCGGCCCATGCTGTGGGCCTGTTCGTATACATCTCCAGGGACTGAGAAGCTGGGGAGGCACAGTGGTTAGCTTTGGGCAGTGGGATTTGGGGTGGTTTTCCCCCCCTTTTTTGCTTAGCTATACTTTGAAATTTTATTTTGCTACGTGTTTAAAAAGAAAGAAGAAGAAGAAGAAGAAGAGCTTGGGTGAGTGTCCCAGAATCCACAGCTGTCGCTTGCTTCCTCACTAGCTGTGTGCGACCTCGGAGTACTCGCCCTCCCGGGTTCCTCATCTCAAAGTTGCCCCACCTTGTTCCTTCTGCGAGACTCTCCGGCAACCAGCTGTGACCCCACACCTCGCCGGCGGGCAGGCGAGCGCCAGCGAGGGTCCGTGGCACCCCCTCCTTGGCGACCCGAGCGCCCGCGCCGCGCCTGGCACGCTGAGGCCTGTTTTTATTACTGCAGGTGCTAGATAAATTCTCAGTGACCGAGCCCGGAGCCAAACACATTTATCCCTGTCATCGCTCCAGTTCTACGCGGCTGGGATGGAGCCCAAGGCGCAGGAGACGCAATAAATCTGCCCTTTGGGCCCCACCCGTCTCTGCACCAAGCAGATGTGGTAGTGGGGAGCCAAGGCTGGGGGCCCCGCGCTGGGCCGCCGGCAGGAGGGAGCACAGGGCCCAAGGAGCTAAGTCCTGGAGAAGGGCCGGCTGGCTTCGGAAAGCCTCCCCTCCCTCAAGGTGCGAGAGTCGGCTTTTGGCAGGGATTTCTCCAGAAGGAAGGAAGGAGGCCCTGACCAAGTGCAAAGGCAGCAGGTAAGAGCCGTGCCTGGGCGTTAGTCCTGTCTTGGCCCCGAGGCGCCTGCCGCCCTGAGCCGGGACAGATCACTCTAGTGCTTTGGGCCTCACTTTCCTTGTCCACCAGAAAGGACAGTAACACCTATTTTATTATTATTATTATAACAATAAATTGAGATTATACATGTACGGCCTGGCATATAGCAAGCACTCATAGTGACCAAGGGTTGCCTTAAAAGGGTTTGAAGGTCTAATTGAGTAAGTAGCCACCAAGTGGCTCCAAGTATAGAACTGGCTTCCTGCCAGAGGCCCTCCCCGATGCTAACCACCAGACAGACCTCGTTTAAAGCCTGCTCCGGCTTCGACATGGGTGGGAGCCATCTTTCCCATTTACCGAACAGCCTTGAGTGGATTTATGAAGCAAAAGCAGCTCATGGTGCGTCTTTTGTGTGCCAGACCTCTGCTAGGTGCTTCGTATTCCTTCTACAGAGAGGACATCTGTCGGGACCCAGAAGAATAAGGTCATGGCCAAAGTCACACAGCATGACAAATGGTGGACCAGAGTTCAAATGCTGCCATGTTACTGCATGGAAAGAGCACGAGAATCCCCTACAAAGTCGCCTAACCCCTATTTTGTTTCGCAGACTCTGGAATTCTCCATTTCACTTGTTTGACACCATTTGTAACAAAGGCTTCCTAATGCATCTTGGGAAGGAATGTGCTAAATGGTACCATCTACAAACTCGCTTCTCCCACATGTTAGCCGTACTAAGTGCCACGCCTTTGCATCATTCTGAGACATTCTCGTCAAGAGATTTGCGGCACAGGGAGGAAGCCCGCCTTGCCTCCTTGCAGCTGTGCTCCTCCAGCTCGGGAACCGTGACAGAGACCCAGAGCTGGGCGCTGACCAAGAGGGAAGTGTTTCTATCCAGTCTCGCAGGGGACTTAGACCCTCTCGAGGGTCCTAAAACTCATCATCAAAACAGGAGGTGGGGGGGGCACCTGGGTGGCTCTGTCGGCTGAGCATCAGACTCTTGATGTCGCTTCAGGTCATGAGCTCACAATTCATGAGTTCGAGCACCGAGTTGGGCTCTGTGCTGACGGTGCAGAGCCTGCTTGAGATTCTCTCTCTCTCTCCCTCTCTCTCTGCCCCTACTCTGCTCACGCTCTCTCAGAATAAACAAACTTTAAAAAAGACAAAAAACAAAAAACCCAGGACGGGAGAAGACCGCGGAGTCACCAGGTGCTAAACAAATGTTTCCCAAAACGAGGATGTTTGGTGACAGACGTCTGAGAAATATGGCTGGAAGGACGGAAACTCATAGTTCAGACGCACTGGCGTTTCACATGTGACCTTTGGCTTCCATGTGAGATTAGGGGCCAGGAATTCTTTCAGAGTCATTTTTTACTTATATAACTGGTTCAAGGCCAATGGTCGAAGCAGGGAATCCAAAGTCTACCTAGACTATTTACTCTCATTTGGATTTATGCCACTGGTTTACGGCTTCTTTGAACGACAAATATTTTTATAAAGCCCTCCTCATACCCTAAATGACACTGGTGGATTATATACGCTATTTACACACAAATTAATGTAATTAATACCCTACTCAACACAGCATTTTTTAACCTCACTATTGGCATGGGGCCGCACAACCCCTGCGGCACCGTCCTGGCCGCTGCACGGTGGCTTGAGGCATCCCAGGCTCCACCCACCAATGCCGGCGGCACGTCACCCTCAGTCACAACAACCAACAAGGTCTCCAGACATTGCCAAATGTCCCCGGGTGGGGAGGGAGTCGCCCCCATGCAGAACCACTCTTCGAACAAAAAGGAGCAATGAAAAGATAATATGTAATAAAGTAACGTGGATTTCAAATCTAAAGGCTCAGGCACGGCTGCCCCGAAGGACACGATGCGACAGCCAGCTGCCTGCACCTACTGATAAGTTTGGGATTTAAGAAGATCGGAAGCTGTTCATACAAGAAGAACAGAAAGATGAAAGGGCAGAGGTGTGGGTGGATAGCAGAATAGAAACTCATGTGACGCTGACATACAGTATCAGCGTCAGGATGGTTACGACGCGTGGTATCGCTCTAGTGACAGTCTGTGGCGCTTAAGAAGAACTTGGAGCTCTCTCCTGTGAGGATGGAGCGAAAGAGGAAGTGGTGGGGAGGTCTCCAGAAAAGAAATCAGAATAATTTGTTGAAAAAGAAAACGCAACTGAGAAATAAGTCATTTTAGAGCGTCGTCCCCATCATCTAGAAGTCGTCATTGTGCTGTTTAAAAAATAGAGACTATGACAATATTATATAGATGGCATATACAATATGCATATAGATGGCAACATTATAAAAGTATTTTTAATTTTTTTTAAACTTTAGTGAAATCAGCAAGATCCTTTGATTTCATGAGTTTGTTATTTATAGCTGGCTCAAGTCTGTTCAAGGAAATCTCCAATCTCGGTTACCAATGTTCAGTTGGCCTCACTGCGCAGTTAGCTGGCCTTCAGCACTGAAACCCTTTTCAGGAGAATTTGTAGTTAGAAACGCTTAATGCACAGGGCGGGCGGCCGGCGCGGCACAAGTAAATAACACGGTAATTTCCAGACAAGATCTTCCTTCTTTTTAGGCTTCTCTGTACGGAATGGCCTTCTGAATTACTAGGCTCTTCAAGGAACTTCTTAGAACTTATTTTCAGAATGATTGGGTTCTAAGTATGGCTGATTTACATTTGTAAAGAGTTTCATCTGGAAGAACATTCAAAAGCTGTGTGGGATAGGAGACATTTTTCGTTGTATGGGGCTGTTCCGAATATTCCGGACATCTAGTTTCCGCCCGTCCCCAGATGCCAACGGGAACACCAACCAGAAAGCACACCCACTGATCTCCTGCAGGCCTGTTCTGGGGCACCGCAGCTCCTGCCAATTGCCCCATACTTACGTGACCACATCCCAGATGTAGGTCACTGCCACCCAAGAGGACACTGACCAGCACCCACTTTGCAGGCACGGACTCCAACGTTCCTGCCACCAGCTGGTGTTCCGGGCACAAGATAGAGGGACTTCTCCCATCCCCGTTACTGTAATCTCTACTACCTCTAATGCTTCTCTGCAAGGTTATTTAATCGTAACTCAATGAAACCCTCGACAAATGGTATTCGCAAGGTAGCAGCTGTCAAGAGTCCGCCGTGTGTCGCACGCTGGGTCTTAGGTCTGTTGTTTCATTCAAACTTCACGATAGCCCTGCGAGCTAGATTCGACTATCAGCCACGTTTCACAGACGGGAGTTTGGGTAACTTGTCCAGGTGACCAACCAGTGAGTGACAGGATCAGAATTTGAACTCTGTCTCCTCCTCGAGTTGCTGTACTATTTCCCCAGAACTGGCTTCTCTGTATTCAATTTAAGTAAAAGCAGTCAGTGGCAGAAAGCATACTTTTATAAAAATTTGCATGTAGTCATACCCAAAGTTTATCCAGACTCAGCATACATTCGTGCACAGCCCCCCAATACCACCAGTTTAATAGTCTTGTGCATTTGGAGTTGGGAGTGGAGGAAGGGCTGTTGGGAATCCTCCTTGGAGTTCTGAAAGATACTCCATCATAAAAGAAATATTGAGCTAAATTTCCCAGAGCCAGAATGGCAAATAGGTTTCACCCCAAGTGTCTGCTGATTGGCCATGTCTGCTTAGAGTTGAGAGGGATTTTTTTTTTTCAGTATTGGATGAATCGTATTTTTTTTTTTAAGTTTTTTTGTACAGCATTCTTTTTTTTTAATTCAAAGTTTATTTATTTGAGAGAAGAGAGAAGAGAAAAGAAGCTGGTGAGGGGCAGAGAGAAGAAGAGACAGACTCCCAAGCAGGCTCCGTGCTGTCAGCACAGAGCCCAATGTGGGGCTTGACTTCATGAACCATGAGATCATGACCTGAGCCAAGATCAAGAGTTGGATGCTTAACCAACTGAGCCACCCAGGTCCTCCATCTTTTATTTAAGTTTATTTTGAGAGCGAGAGACAGTGCGAGTAGGGCAGGAGCAGAGAGAGAGACGGAGAGAGAGAAACCCAAGCAGGCTCTGCACTGTCAGCGCAGAGCCTTATGTTTGGCTCAAACCCGGGAACTGTGAGATCATGACCTGAGCCGAAACCAAGAGTTGGATACTCAACCGACTGAGCCACCCCGGCATCCTGGGTTGAGAAGGAATTTTAAGGCAAGGAGGAGGTGTCGTCATCCATGAGTAAGGTCTGTCCTGGCTAGGAAGAGGGTATCTGGTGGCTCCCATATGAAGTTTATTGTCCTTATTTCCCTAGGTTGGAAATCGTATACTTTAGAAACATTTTCAAAAGTAGAAGTAAAACTGAAAAGGAAGTTTTGGTGGAATTCTAAGTTAACAGAAAACACGAGCTCCTCAGAATGGGCTTCTCATAGAGTCATAGAAACATTAAGATAGGAATGACCTTCAAAATTATTTAGATTCATCCATCTACAGATGGATGGATAAAGAAGATGTGGTACGTATGTGTGTGTACACACATACACACAATGGAATAGTATTCAGCCATATAAAAGAATGAAATCTTGCCATTTACAACGACATGGATGGAGCTAGAGTGTATTATGCTAAGTGAAATTAAGTCAGTCAGAGAAGGACAAATACCATATGATTTCACTCACATGTGGAATTTAAGAAACAATAAAAATGAACAAAGTGGGTAAAAAGACAAACCAAGACTATAGTTCTCTTAACTATAGAGAACTGATGGTTTACCAGACTGAGGTGGTGGGGGGTTGGAGAATGGGGGAAATAGGTGATGCGGATTAAAGAGGACTTTTACTACAATGACACTGAGTAATATACGGGATCGCTGAATCACCAGGTTGTAGACCTGAAACTAATAGAACACCCTGTTAACTACACCGGAATTTTAAAAAATAAAACATTTTTAAAAAGATTATTTAGATTTATTCTCTTTAAAGGTTTTTTTTTTTTTTTTTATGTTTACTTATTTTTGAGAGGGAGCGAGAACGAGTGGAGGAGGGGCAGAGAGAGAGAGAGAGAGAGAGAGAGTATCCCAAGCAGGCTTTGAGCTGTCGGCACAGAGCCCAACTCGGGACTCAAACTCACTAACCGTGAGATCATGACCTTAGGCCAAAATAAAAGTCAGATGCTTAAGCTGACTGAGCCACCCAGGTGCCCCAAGATTTATTCACTTTAGAATGGTTTTCAAAAATAGGAAGAGAAACAAGAAGGAATTTCTGGTGGTGAATTCTAAGTTCACCAGAAAACTCAGTTCCTCAGAATATTCCATTCATGGACTTGTAGAAACTTAAGGAAGGGCAGTTAAGAGCAGTTAGGCCTGTGGTTCTCAAAATCGGCTTGCAGCAGAATCACTGGGGGGACTTTTGAAAAATTCTGGTCTGGGTCCTGATTGAATTGGTTGGAGGATGGGCTGAGAAATGGACGTTTTCTGAAAATTCCCCTTCTGGTTCTAATGCTCAGCCTACAGGGAGAACCACAGATTCGGTCAAAACCTCTCGTCGTACAGATGCGGAAATGGGGGCCTGGAGAAGCCTGGTGGTTTGCCTGGGGACACGCAGCTGGGGACAGGGAAGATTCCACCCTGCGGCCTCAGCCTCTGGTCTGGGGCGAAGCCCCTGGGTCCTTGAGGCTGCAGAAGTAGAGTCCCCGGGGCGCCTGAGTGGCCCAGTCAGTTAAGCGTCTGATTCTTGAATACGGCTCAGGTCGTGATCGCTCACGGTTTAGGAGTTTGAGCCCCACCATCGGGCTCCATGGCTGGCAGCATGGAGCCTGCTTGGCTTTCTCTTTCTCCCTCTCTCTCTGCCCCTCACCCGCTCATGTGGTACCGGTCTCTCTCCAATTAAATAAACTTAAAAAAAAGTAGTCCTGGAGTCCACATCCGTCTCAAAACCGGTGTCCCGTTGGCTGTCTTCCTCACAGCTGACACTCAAGCTGAGCGGGACCGCACACCTTCAGACGGCCATGTTGCGCCCCCACCCTCCCTCCTGGCATTTCCAAAAAGAACTCCATGCTTCTCCACTGGGTCTCTGTTGCATATCCGGTTTTTCATGCCACTTGCTGTAGGTGTTACACTGGATTACTTGACCTTAATGGCACTAAAACAATAGTAAGAGCTCAACAAAACACAGTTCCCAAAGTAACTTTAAAACAGTAGAGGAAGAGAGATGAGAAGTGGGTTAAATTTGAGGAATGCCTCGTATGTGCCAAGTACCTTACATATTTATCCTCTCAACAACACAAGAAGGGAAATGTTATTACAGATGAGGAATGGAGATCGGAGAGGTTAGGTAACTTGCCCAAGGTCACACAGCTCGTGAGGGGGAGACAGGCTTCAAGCCAGTTCTCACTACTGCCCTCTGTAGGTTCCTCCAGTAACGTGGCGTGTCCTTAAACGGGTCTATGGCCCCAGGGATTGCTTATTAGTTGTGAGGAGAAAATGGTCACAATGCAGTGGAGGAACCTGACCACACACCGACCAGCTGATCAAAATGAACGTTAGCAGATGGACATGAGCCAACGTCACCTGTGTGGTCTTCTGGCCAGGGCCACAGAGCCTGAACCTACTCACGAGGAGCCTGAATTAAGTAGCATTCTGCAAAATAACTAGCCTCTGTTCTTCAGACATTTCAAGGTCCTAACAAAGGCGAGGAACCGTCCCAGAGTGAAGAAAACAAGAGACGCTGGTGGTGGTGGATTGGATTCTCCAGCAGAGTGGGGACGTGCAATCGACAAACTTAGAATGTAGAGAGTATAACAGGAAACATTGTAACAGCATCGCATTCCTAGAATCTGACACCTGTTGTGGCTGTGCCAGCGCCACAGTTCTTCAGAAAAACACACAGGTATGAGGAGAGGAAGGGGCGTGGGGTTGCAAGCTACCCTCCCATGGCTCCGAAAAAATCAATATTGCTGCGGTATTCCTCCCAGCCGGTGGCAGAGAGCACGAAGCCCAGGGTAGATAGGGAATTAAAAACGCTTTGGTTTTTATTTGATTCAGTCATCCCACGGTTTCCTGACATCAAGGAAAATACTTTTCAAAGTGGCTTTCTTGGTTTTGAACACTTCTGCTTGATTTCGGAGAATGAAATGCTGATCGCTCACCAACCCCCTCCCCACGGCACCCTCAGCTCCCGTAAGGGGAAAACCCTCCTGAGAATTTGCCTTACTGTGTGATCATTTGTAGGTTCCCCCGTACCTCCTGAAAAGGGATTTGGGATTTTACTACTTAGCGTATTCATGGGGTGAAAAAAAATGAACTCACTAGGATATGGCGGAATACATGCTCTGCTCTGCTGACCTGCTGCTGTGAAAATCTCAGGTCAGATTCTCGCTCCACCAGACCGAGAGGACGGAGCCGGGCCTCTGGCTTGGAAAGGAAAGCGGTCTTCGGTTTGGCCAACACCGAGCCAGCCTCTGCTCCGTGTGGCGTACAGAGCCCTCCTCCCGGACATTCGAGAGCGTAAACACATCCTAGGTAACGGACTCAGTGTCTGGAAACCCCGTCCAGGGCCCTTCATGTCCAGGCGCCGGTTTCACGAAGACGGAAGCGCATCCTGGCCATCTTCGGCAGGCTGAGCTGCCAGCGACATAACGAGCCCTGGATGGAGGAAGCAGAAAAGCAGGGCAATTCCTCGGGGGGCCTCGGGCGCCCACAGAAGCCCGAGGAAAGGGCAGAGTCCAGCTGAAGCCCGTCCGGGAAGGAGCAAGGCCCTCAGCGGGGACTCCGCCACCGGCCCTTCTAGGGCCTCCGGTGCTCACGTCCGACAACGGGCGGCGGACGCCAGGTGCCCGGTGCGACTGTGCCCCAGAGCCTCGGCCGGAGAGGATCCCTCCGGCCACCTGCTTCCCATGTGGCAGCGGGCGCGAGCCTCCGGCGGGCGGGGAGACGGGTCTCCAAGGCCGGAAAGGCTGGGGTGGGGGCTTAGGGACTTCCGTCTTGAGGAGGCAGCACCGACAATGCAGAAAGGCCCCTCCGTGGGAGAAAAGAGTACGGAAGATACGTGGAGACCTCGAGTGTCACGGTCAACGTCCACCGACACGGCACCGGGCCGGACCGGGGAAGCCAGGGGCAACGCGCGGCTGCCAGGTCCCCTCCGCACCCACCCGTCCCGCACTTGTCGTCTTCAGTCACCGCGTCCTTTCGCTCGGCTCCCGCTCCGGCACTCTCAGGCTGATTCCAGTATGAAAACAATCTACAAATCCCCAAATCTTAGTTCTCAAGTGAAACTCTGAGGAAGAGGCTAGAGCAACTATTCCACGCACCCTGAGACCTGTCGGCTGCAGAGGAGGAGAAGGGGCCTCGGCCACCGCGTCTGTGCTAGCCGCAGGCGCAGGACTCACGGGGTGCAGAGCGTTCGCAGCTGGTGGCCAGGGAGAGGGGCAGGGGAGTGTCGGGGGAGTGACTCCGCCCCAGAGAAGGCCCTCTCGGTGTCCGGCCTGCGGGAGTGCCCGGAGCCTTGCCTACCCCGCAAGGGAGAGGTTTCCCGCAGTCCTAAAGAGCACGCTTGGGTGCGAGGCACCTCGCTGGGACATGGGGCTCACAGGACACCCTTGGGGAAATGTCGTTACCCCACGCTGCCTTAGAACCCCACGGAACAGTTCTTCAGATTCAAAACTCTTGGAGAGTCCCATGCCATTGCAAGTGATTTTAAAGGTCACTGGTTTCAGGCCAGTTTTGAGGGGTGCTTTAAAAAGGGAAGGGAGGGCGGCGGCAGGGGACAGGGCACTACAAAGTTCTGTCCCTATCAGGTTCTCCGGACCGGACCGTCTCGGGAAGTTGCTTCACCTCTGCCGCCATCTGACTCGGGAAACGGGAGCTCGTAATCTTTCAACAATGGGACCCCCGACCTTACATGCAAGCCTGATGGTTAAAATAACTGATTGACAGTTAGTACAGAGCATAATAAAGTTATCCAATGAGAAAAAAAAAAAAAAGAGCTTTCCTACAAAATCAGTTTCACTTCAAGTGTGCTTATTTTGCCACTAAAACCTGGTCAGGAGTTGCTTTTTGTTTGGTTATTTTTTGTTACATCTTCTGGTTCACTGTCAAGTTTGACTTCACATTAATTTAACACACCTACGTGTGCACAACTTGCAAAAACTTTGGCTCCCTCGCGAGCTGGCCCTCAAGCCCCTCTCCCGAACAGCCGCGCGCAAGGCCGACAACTTCCAACTGCACTTGGCTTAGAACCGCTTGGCACGGTTTCTACGGCGACGACCCACCAGCCCATCACAAGGCCCGCCGCCTCTGCTTCTTAAAGGCGTTTGGTTCTATCCAAGGGGCCATCAAGATGTCGAAAAACCCCATCTATGATGTGTGACACACGGTATCAATCGCAAGGAAGCTAGTCTTTGAGGTCATAAAGGCACAGAATTGTGAAGGCTGCCAGGTGTCAACCCCTTATCCTAAAATAGAGTCTGATGGGAGACTCCTTCGCTTGGAACCGGTTTTGATTCACACTCAAGATTGTTTCACACTTGTTATCAGTATATTCACTTCCTTTAAAGCAGCTAAAATTTTTTTTAATGTTTAGTTTTGAGAGAGAGAGAGAGGGAGGGAAGGAGGCAGGGAGGGAGAGAGAGGGAATGAGGGAGGGAGGGAGGGAGAGAAAAGGAAGGAAGGAAGGAAGGGAGAAAGGGAGGGAGGGAGGGAGGGAGGGAGGAGGGTGCAGAGAGAGAGGGAAACAGAATCCGAATCTGAGCTGTCAGCACAGAGCCCAAAGTGGGGCTTGAACTCCCGAACTGCGAGATCATGACCTCACAGGAAGTCGGATGCTTAACCCACTGAGCCGCCCAGGTGCCCCAAGCAGTTTTTTTAAGTGATGGATTATTTTCACCAAGGTCATAAAACCTACTTAATTCTCTCATGAAAAACTAAGGCCAACTGACAATACGAAGGGCCTTACGAGAAAACGTGCTTCACAGATTTAAAAAAGAACTTCATGTACACCTCGACGGGTCTACATCCGGCAACAGAGGAAGAGCCTGCGGCCAGGCCACCTTTAGGCCCAGCCAGGCACTCCAGACTCTTGGTTGCTTCTTTCTTGGTATTCATTTCCTACGAAAGCACTTAACCCAGGTCCTACCCCTCAGCTATCGCAGGAATATGTGAATTACAGATTGCTGCACTCCGAAGTACTTTCTCGAGGCGTGTTTTGGTTTTGCCGTGTTGGGTTTATCCTACACGACCTCCCGGGCTCCCCAGGGCTTTGAGAGACAGGCCAACCACGAATCGTGTCCTCCTGCAGCAGCGAGCGAGACACAGATGCAGGCTCCTCCCTCTGCTCCTGGCCAGAGCGGGAGAGAAGCAAACAAGGGCCATTCTGGACACTGCGACTCACAGCACACGGATCCGGGGAGCCTCCTGGAACTCAGAGACGGAACCGCTGCTGCTTCGGGGACACACGGCCGCTCCACGCGGGAACGGGATCGACAGCCGCCTTCCGCGCATTTTAGCCTCTCCAGACGACCTTCCGGCAGGCTGTCTGTCCCCCTTCTCGGCGGTCGCTCTGAGAGCTCGCTCGCGCACTCGCCGCTCAGAGCGTGCCACACGGGGCGAGCTCTTAGCGGACCCGGCGAGTCCAAGGTTTCCTCTCCCCAAGTGTTCTGTTCCAGGGCCATTTGGATCCCAGGGGCCACTGCTCACCCTCCATCATGGACATCCTTTCCATGGCCCGCCTTCCTGCCGGGACTACCGATTCTGCCAACTCCACGGACGACTCGGTCAAGTCGCGCTCGAAATTCGGAGCCCTGGACCAGGGTAAACACCTGCTAGGCAAAAATTAAGCCTACTGGGGGGAAAAATGTCTGAAAGCCCCAACTAGATAAATCCTGAAAGGGTGTCCAGCTCCTCTGGACCTCAGGGCCTGTACCCAGCAGGCCCTTGGCTCCCGGAGCTCCCGCTTCACTTTCTTCATGGGACTGGTTCGCTATAAACAGAAGAGCCAGCTCTCACGGGCCACTGCATAGCAAAGCCCCTTTCTAACGGCACTTGGGACGCCAACCACTCCAGGCCGAGGGCACTCTACTCATCTGCCGGAGTTAAATTAAGGCCCACGAAAGACCAGTGCTTTTCCCAAGGCCTTTGAGGGAGGGGGGGTCGAGTCAAGACAGGGTCCTGAGCTGACCAAGCCTTCGAAAGAGAGTCAGACAGACACGGATGACCACCACGCAGGGGTGAGGCCAAGTTGCGTAGCCAGAGACCCTGGAGTTAGACTCTGCCTCTGCAGCTTCCTAGCTGCGAGTCCTGGGGCTGGTTTTTTTCTCTTTCGTGGTTGGTTTCCGCATCTATGAGTTCGGAGAGCAGTCCCTACCCGAATCACATGAGGCTGCTTGGCAAGCGGGAAGGGGACGGCCCCTGGTACGCAGGGAGCACTGGACAGTGAGCATGACCGCTTTCTGTGGGGTCATACTTGTGATCGCTCCTAGGTGACTCCTTTAATCCACGTAGGGCCGGAGGACCTGTTGGCTCAGCTCACAGAAAGCCAAGGAAATAGAAAAGTACCATCAACACTGTTTGAAGATGCATTCTTGTTCTCTGAAAGGCAGCAAAGCAAGGCAGGAAAACGCTCTCCTTTTCCAAAAGGGGTCTGAAACAAAGGCCCTTTGAAACAGAGGAGACTGGCAACACTTTTGAGAGTGATAAAGGAAGCCGAGCTCCTCGAGGCACACCCCAGGAATGCGAGGAAGAGAAGAGACAAACCAGGAGGCCGAGGGCCCCGGGAGCGAAGTTCTAGGTGGAGAGCACTGGCCTTCATGCTCTTAGGAAACAGTTAAGCGAAACCTTTGGGAAAACAGAACCGGGCTTTTATCATTTAGGCTGCAACTGAACTCTGTACAAAATGCAACAGTTTCTGATTTATGTTTTCCCAGATGCAAAGGAACCCTTCGAAGACGGTCACCTCGGTTCCCGGAAGTGGGGCCCGGTGTCTCTGCTGCAGTAAGCGCCCCAGCGTGGAGAGCCTGGCCTGGGCGCTGCCAGACGCACTAGAAGGGCGGGCCCAGAAGGGGGGGCGGGGGGCGGGAACACCTGGGACACTGGAATGGTCTCGTCTAAATGAAAACAGCTCACACTGACGTTGTCACAGATCCGAGGTATCTGGGGCAAGTGGTTTCCTCGTTTCCCCTCCATCAATCAGCGTGGATATTCCGGGCCAGCTCCGTTCCCAGGGTGGGCGACTGGGAGTCCGGAGAGCGGCGGACCTCCGCCTCCTCCCCTAACCTCCCCCCGCCTTTCGCCCCCATCTGCTCGCAGCTCACTATTTTAGCAGCTCGGGGCCTGAAGCAAACAGGACCTATTCTTTAAAGTAGGAAACTGTACTGACATTTAGTGGAAAGGAAGAGTCCCTCCTTCGGTCCCAGCTTCTGGATCAAAGCAGCTAGTGGGGTAAGCTACCATTTGGTTTAGTTTGCTCCAAAGTTTTCCAGTCTCGGTGGTTCGACCGTGGGGCCGGGGGCACCATAAATCCAAACCTCTTTAGACCCTTAAACATGGGAATTTCATCCCATAAATCTTTCCCCTCACGTACTTGTTCAAAAGGCCCACAAATGCAACGAGACACAGAAAACTTTCATTTAGAACGTTCAAGGAAGACTTTTTTGTTTTGAAATCACCTGAGAGAGACCATGTTTTGAGCTCACATCACAAATCTTCGTTTCTTTTGAATAGAATGAGGAGAAAAAAGGTTTAAGGCATAAAAGAGTGCTCCACATATGAAATGGAAAAGAATAATTTCCAGCCAATTCTTTTCTGAGAATGGTAGAATTAACCAAAACCAAACATGACATGGTCACACAATTATAAAAAAAATAAAAACATTTTTTTTTATGTTTATTTTTAAGAGAGCACGAGCAGGGGAGGGGCAGAGAGAGAGAGACGGAGACACAGAATCTGAAGCAGGTTCCAGGCTCGGAGCTGTCAGTACAGACCCCCAACACGGGGCTCAAACTCCCAGAACTGCGAGATCATGACCTGAGCCCAAGCTCGACACTTAACGGGCTGAGCCACCCAGGTGCCCCCTGCCACACAATTTTTAAAAGAACAGTAGCTTCAAGTCTCAGAAAATAGTTTTCCTAACATCACTTCCACCTGTTTGAGAAAAGGCAAACAGTAAACACTGACAACTGCAAACACACCCCACGAACAGCATTCTGCTCTAGAGGACCTCGTGATTTTTCAGTTTGTACGTGGTAAGAAATGTACTTATAGTCGTCACTAAATGACTATTGATCATTATGAACAGTTAAGCACTTCCACTCTGGGACAGATTTCAAGTCAACATTCGCTTATAAACATTCGAGATGCGTTTTCAGATAACCGTACTGTCAGAGGTGGGGCTCGAAGAGGCTGGAGGCCATCTGGCAGGTGCTCGGGAGGGAAACAGAACATTTTTAAGAGAAGCTTTCACGGCGAAAACGCTCAGGAGAGATGCAGGCCGGCAAACAGCAAGAAAACGCCCCCAGCGTCAACTGCACACTCTCCAGCGGGAGAACTCTGAAGCTTTCTTGTATGGGCTGTAGAAGAATCAGGTTCAGAAAAGCAACTTTCTACTCACCTAGAGGGTCCACCAAACTCCTTCTCAGAGAGGGTTCCTACGCGGAAAACTCAACACCTCCTTACCTGCAGCCGGCGATTTCATTTGCCTCGTGCACGCACTCACCTGCAGCTGCTGAGTTTTAATGTATAGCAGCGGCCCGCCCCCTCCCTCCTCCTCCTCCTCCTCCTCCTCACTCAAATCTCTGGCTAAAATTATCCTTGCCTAAAAGAGCAAATGCAGACATAAGCTTTTATTTCTCTCTCTAGCAGCTATCCACTACAATAACAGAATTCCACAAACTTCCAAATTTTGGAAATGGGTTTATACTTTCAGAAAAAAATAAAAACTTAACTAATCTCTTTCTCTGTATATAGGTGGTCTCCAAGCTGCATCCAAAAGTTCATTTGTATGTCAGTTGCAAGCAACTTGAAACAGGTATTTTCTCTGCAGAAGTAAAGCTACATCTGGTAAGTGGGTTGCTTGGCCAGTCTACAAATCATTTTTATGTTTTTAAATTTTTTTAATGTTTATTTTTGAGAGAGACAGAGACAGAGTACAAGTGGGAGAGGGGCAGAGAGAGAGGGGGACACAGGATCCCAAGCAGGCTCCAGGCTCTGAGCTGTCAGCACACAGCCCGACACGGGGCTTGAACTCACGAACTGCGAGATCACGACCTGAGCTGAAGTTGGCGGTTAACCAACTGAGCCACCCAGGCGCCCCTGCAAATCATTTTAACCCATCAGATGGCTGACCTGTAGCACTAGCCGTGCTAGCTGGAGTTGGGGGAGCTGGGAAGCGTGCAAGTCCGAGTGAGGAGAAAACCTCTCTCGAAATAATGCGCTCTGGTTATCCCACCACTTCCAGCACCCAGCTCCCACCTATACGGCCCCTAAAAAGTAATCAGCTAGCAACTTCACATCTCCTTGGAGGCGGCTTGTTTTCTCCAAGGCGCTCTTGGGGCCAAACTTACAGACCTAGCTTGCCTTAAATCACAAAGAGCTGGTAATCTTCACTAGTCGTCAATCACAACGAGTCACGGGGGCTTCCTTTTAATTCGCACAAATGTGTGAGGCCTAGTGGTGCTTTAACCCTCCCAGAAGAATTTGCATTTTGAGGAAAGGCTACCATCACCCACCAGGATTGCGGCGTGAGGGCTGTCATCTGCGGGAGGGGGGAGGAAACCGGCACCCTGGTTTCCAGGGCCTGTTCCGACCTCACTTCTGAACCCGTCTGCTAACAGCTGTGCGAGGGGTCAGAGGGGTCAGCAGGCGAGCCAGGCGAGGGCATGCAGGTGTGCGCCGGGGGTGCGGCTCGCTCTTCGGGCTGCGGGTCCCGCTCGCATCCTACGGTGGGGGGGGGGGGGAGAGAGCTTTGAGGGGGAGCAGGCCCAGCCGCCCCAAATTCAGTAGGTCCAGAGTGAGGCCAGGAACCTTCCCTTTTAAACATTTAACGAGACTTCTTCATATCAAGGAAGCCACTGTGGGGGGAGGGGAGGAGGGGGGAGGACAAGCAATTTGATTATTTTTGAAATTTAGGTAATTATACTCCACCTACATCATTTCCTATAGGATTCTTAATGTTAAATTCCGGCCTAACGCTCTAAGTAAAAACTAAACAAACACGCAAAATGGCCTCTTTTTTTTTTTAAACGTTTATTTATTTCTGAGAGACATAGAGACAGAGTGTGAGCAGGGGAGGGGCAGAGAGAGAGGGAGGCACAGAATCCGAAGCAGGCTCCAGGCTCTGATGAGCAAAATGGCCTCTTTAAGTGATCATCCAGTCTTTTGCATTGTACCTAGTCATCAGAGTTTGGGGTTCTAACCCTACATTCCTTTCGACGGTTCTTAAGATTTCATGCCAGAAGCTTTAGATCCCAGGAAAGAAACCTCACACACGTGGAGGTCACACTGAAGGTTTCAGACCAAGGGGTCAAATGTATGCCATCAACTTATTTTTGACATTTGAGCCTCAGTTAAGGCCCCAATTTCTTACTCTTCAAATACCATGTTGGCATGAGAGAGGAAAATATAAGAGCAGTTAATAGAAGTCTTCCTCGCTCCGGAAATCCTTAGATTTGGTTTCCTAAACAAAGACAGGCCTGCAGTTTTCCTTGTGCATACTTTATGATACGCCTGGAAAAAAACCCCAAAAGACAACCCCAACCCCCGCGCACTTCACCAAGGCAGTCACGTAACAAAAAGGTCAAATTAATGACGTGGCAGGTCTTAACCTCCGTGTCCTTGTTAGAGTGTCAATTTGATATTAATAATCTTTGCATTCCAGTATTTATAATTACTTATTTAGTGCACAGAACTCTGAATTCTTGAGAGTTAGGGCCCTCTCTTCTGAACACGTTTAAGGAAGAGCAAAGAGGCTCGGGAGAGGGTCCCTCCCAGGCATCTTTAAAACAAAGCATTCCTCCGGCAAAAGCTCAACTGGGTGTTAACGGCCAGAGGCAGTGTTCTCGGGAGTCTACCTGGGGCTTAAAAACCGGACTTTATCATCCCTGTGCCTGGCTTTCTGCACGTCCCAAACCCAAATCTTCTGGGTGGTACACATAAGCATAGTTACAATACTAACGCTTCTACCTCAAGGAAAATTATTTGCGGTCCTGCCCAGTCCTGTTCCTCCAGTGGCAGGGGAGGAACTGGGGGCGGGTATGAGACAGGACGGGAACGGTTCTCCCCAAGAACTATTTGGATCCCCCATACCCACTGAGCGATTTTACATCTAACACAGAATGATATGCTTCCAACAGGAACCAATAACACATTTTACACAACACCAAGTGAGATACTTCTATTAAGTACAAAGCGCTATTTTTTTTTTTTTGCACTGCCATGGTGCAGATGATTTAAACAAAAGTTAACTATGGTTTAATAGCCTCTGTCTCCCTAACTTCAGATGTGAAACAGCGCAGAGCACGATGCTTTAGGAGGCTTTTAAGATACGTAGTGCGAAAATCGGGGGAATGCATACACCTGCTGCCTCACGTCCTACCCCGACGCGAGCTTTGCTATTCTACCGCTAAGGTTACTTGCAATGTAGTGAGTAAAGTCAGTAATTTGGCCTTTACAAGGTATTCAAGCTTTTAATAGGTCAAGGAATTTGAGCGGGAGGAAAAAAGTTAACCTCCAAATACCCCAGGTACTGTGGGTAGTTGGCCCAATTAGTCCAGATTAGATTACACGTTAAATATTGAGCTAAAATCATTCCTTGAGCTCCTGGTTCACCGTCGCTGGGTGCCCTTTCTGATGGTCTAAAGCTGGCGCAGTGCCACACGTAATTACACAGTGGTCAGAGTTTACGGGTGAAGGAAGACAAATGAGCACTAAAGCCCTCATTTTATCACCGAGGAGCAGTGCCCGGTAACTTCGTCCTCTGTGACACGCGCGGACAGCGGCCACACTGTTCTGGCAACTAAGCAGAGCGTGGATAAGACACACCAGGGGAACGTGGCCATGAAGGGCGCGATGAGATCCAAGCACACAAGTCCATGAAGAAGGATAACCAAAAATTCTATCGTCTACTCCTCAGCCCCCATCCTCAAAGGCAAGTATGAAAGCAAGGGAAGGGGAGTTTAACGAAAGTTTACCCTACAGCTGCGTTGTTAAAAACAATATGCCAGAAGTCTGCAAATGAGCTAAAAGGTCCTTGAAAAGGAGCAAGTTACATACAGGTCTGTCTAGCATTCCTAATAGTGCAAAAGCCACCTTTAGTCTTTTAGGAAACAACATTGTTTGCTTGGGGGGAGGACCCTCTAATACACCTGGAGCTGTAATTTGCTTACTGCTAGTTTTACGCCCTCCTTACATATCTAGAATCACACCAAAAGTCAAGACCTTCTTCGGCCAAACAAGAGCACAACACTGAATGCAACTTGGCCTAACGACTAGCGTGAAACTGTCAATCTATCTTGCATTAGCAAAAATGAAAACACGAATAAAAATATGAAGATGAAACTAAAGAGAAAAATGTTTACAGGCAAAACCAAGACAAAATTCAAATGTACTTTCAAAAATCTGATTTTATTTTCTGAATCAAAAAGAAGTGTATTCACGTTAAATGTAGAATGTTTCACTTTCCATTGATCTAGCAAAACGCTTTCCAGATATTGTCAACAGTGCTCAGAACTGTGTAAAAGTCAACGTCCAATACCATGTTTTAAAGAAAAAAGTTTAAATGTAGGACTTATTTCTAAGAAACCTTTCTCAAAGGTCAAGGCATTGGCAATTCTAATTTAAAAAGAACTGTAATCATTATTGGAAATTTAAGTGACAATGGTTCTCAAGAGCTAAAAATCAGATCTCTTAAAACAGAAAAACGGTTAGTTTCTCAGGGACCCCGACCTGACAATTCCAGTTAAACCTAGTATTTCAACTACCCCCCAAATTACTACATGCATTATTTTACCTTGGAATAGGAAAATTAGAAAATGGAATTTTAAAATTATATATATATATATATACACCATTTTAACTGTCCTGTTTGCTAGCAGAATATTGAAATTAAAACCAAATTCTACATTCAAGGGGCAAATGATAAATGCTCTCGCATCGTACTTGTAAGAGTCCATCCTCGTCCTTGTTTTCTCCCCCCACATATTAAAATCACGACCGAAGGCCAAGAATTCATCCATTTACCTGAAATGCACAGCGGATAGGTGCTGGCTCTACATGTGTGTCCTTTACCGAGTCCAGGACTCAAAAGGCTACGGGGATTTAGAAGAACATGATTTAGGAACACTTTAGAAGCCCAAGAGGGTCGACAGTCACGTCCCTCCAATCTAGGACTTCACGCCCAGGCTGTTCACGTGGACTGCGGCGTGCCCAGCACGCGGACTTCTTCTACTTGATCAGAGTGAGGTAAGACAGACAAAAACCACTTAATATTAACAGAAGCTGCATTATTAAAACTAACCTTCTTTTGCTGCTTATTTCATGTAAACTGACTTTAAGTTTTTTCACAAAAAAGACACTTTTAAAGCCAATAATTTTTCCACGTGTAGTCACTTAAAAATTAAGCTTCCCCTTTCAAAGCCATTAATAGTAAAGAATATTTCGAAATGAAGGAAGACATTTTTTCCCCCGGAATCTGCATTTTGTACTTAGCATGATAGTTTCTTATTACTTTATTTCTCGAATTTAGAAAGAATTCAAATCTGAGCACTCCTTGATATTCTTTCAGATACAAAGCAGTACCGACAGGATTCATAAATCTGATTTTCTGACACAGACAGCAAAGTCTGCTTCCATTTACGAAATACCAACAATTCTTCTTTCAGGCATAAGACGACTGAGAGTTACTAGTTATGATTACTTGTTCAGTACAAATACAAATGTACATCTTGATTTTTTTTTGCCAACATTTTAAGTAGTCAAATTACACTCCGCTTCCAGGTTTCAAATTAAAATAATAAAAAAAGACTACTGAAAATTACCCAACTGGCAACAAGTCCCGTATTTCAACGTTATTTTTAACCCAACAGTCGTAACCTACTGCCAGTAATTCTTTATACGTGTCTACTTCCTGTTAAATCAGCACTGGTCAGTTATGTCAGAGCGACTGCAAGAACGGTACTTGGCACTGGAGTACCTTAATGCTTCTGGTAGAGAAAGAAGCACTCTCTAGCACTTTTTAAATCTGTCACAGGAATTTCCAAAAGCATTTTTACACTGTTCATCGTCCACTGATAGATTGATTCTAGGGAGTCTACTCCCAGCTGACATGGTTGATTTTTAAAAAAATGATAATAAAACAAAAATAAATCCCTAAGCCACACGGTAATGGAACAGTGCGCCTGCTCTTTATATCATATGCCAACAGTTCCAGGCAGACTGGAAGTAGAAGAAAACCTGCCAAATCAAAGGACTGTAAATAAATTTCATCTTACAGATCTCAGAGCAGAAAAGCTCGAAAATTAAAAAGTCAAAATCAAAAGAGCACCCCTTCCCCCCACGCAAAACCCCCCCCAAACACTTTAATTCTGAGCCGAACATTTCCCTACAATGTTAATTCCAGAAGCCCTCAGGTACTTGAACTGTGCAGTAACTGTCGAAAGCACCACACTACAGAGGAAATGCCAGAAAGGTTCAGCAGCGGCCCGCCCATCCCTCACCTCCCCCACCCCGCCAATCCGTACAAGCTCCTGGGAGAGTGTTTTTCTTATGCTAATAGAGGCATACCACCTAGTGTGCTAAAGACTAAAACTAGCAGCATCAGAGCAGTAAAGTGAAAAAAGGAAGCCGACAGCAATGATCTAAATGCCTACTTGGAAGAAACAAAGCAGCAGACAGGGGCACCCTTTGCCCTCTCCTTGTGTTTGCAGGGAAGTGGCTAACTTACACAGATTTACCCACATTAACAAAAATTTAACAAAGCTTCCCCCAAGACACCAGAATAAAACCTGACCTTTCCAGTCAAAGGGCACAGAGAGGAAGGACTCTTCCATGTCCTGGAGTCGAATGAGTTCAAAGATTGGCAAAAAGGAAGAAAGAAAGCGTAGGGGTGTGACGTGAGCAAGCTCCGGGGTGGGTTTATCGAACAGTCACACCGAGTTTCTCCAGCACGCGGACCCCCTTTTCTTGGTATTCTTGTCGGGTCATCCAGAAGTTGTCTTTGTCTTTCATGATGTCCGCCAGGACCGCACCCCCCAGGAACACCATGTGCTTTCTGCGCGGCGGGTCTTCGATGCGGATCTTAAATTTCTACAGGAGAAAGCGAGATCATCAACTGTCATGAGCGCATAATGCTTCTGCTTTATGAAAACGACTTCTTCACAGACCCTCCTGCTGCCTTCTCACGGAAGTCGTGTGAGGGAAGCAGGACGCTCTGATCTGGAATCTGGGGTACAGAGACATTTTCTGTAATCTGTCGAAAGCTCACAGTTAGGGGATCACGCACCCACCCCGGCGTGCTTAGAACGGCCCTGACTTACTCCCCGTTGCCCCTTCGCTGTTAACAAGGCCCTTTGTCACTCTCACGAGTGTCTTGATTTGCACAACAAATCCCACG